>CM051235.1:464702628-465302628 GCA_027917425.1 Gastrophryne carolinensis
CACACACTCACGCACACACTCACGCACACACTCACACACACACTCACACACTCACACGCACACCCACACACGCACACACTCACACGCACACACTCACACACACACTCACACACACACTCACACGCACACACTCACACGCACACACTCACACACACACTAACGCACACACTCACACGCACACACACACTCACACGCACACACACGCACACACTCACACACACACTCACACACACACACACGCACACACACTCACACACACACACTCACACACTCACACTCACACACACACACACTCACACACACACACACTCACACACTTACACACACACGCACACACACACACACACTCACACTCACACACACACACTCACACACTCACACTCACACACACACACTCACACACACACACACTCACACACTTACACACACACGCACACACACTCACACTCACACACACACACTCACACGCACACACTCACACGCACACACTCACACGCACACACTCACACACACACTAACGCACACACTCACACGCACACACTCACACACACACTCACACACTCACTCACACGCACACACACTCACACGCACACCCGCACACACACACACACTCACACACACACACACACACACACACGCACACAACATCCTGATTTCCTCTCTCAATAGGAAGCCCAAAGATGGTGAAAACACTTCCTTGCTAGAAGGAAACTTGCCTAGCAGAGACATATTCCATAGAACACACTGGTGTGGGTGCACCAAATTCTTGCCTCCGTCTTACATGCAGGGAGGAAGAGTAATTTCTGCCATATACTTATTGTTTTAATAACATGTACATTTATTTAAAGGCTGCTTACTTCTACTTATCAAGCTTTGCCATTGATAAAGAGACCTTACATGATGACGCAACAGCCAGAAAGCAGAAAATGGTGCAGAATGGCATGTGTGACCACTGGGGCTTGCCAGACCCAAGCCAGACTGATGAGAGCTCTGAGGGACGAGGAGGACCATTTAGAGCATGGTTGTGGAAAAATGAGGAGATGGAGAGGAGCAAACATTGCAAACTTGCTACAGTACAGGAAAACACTGCAGGAAATGGTAGGAGAGGCACATGGGTCAGACTTCAGATGATCAATCACCGCTTGTGGCCGGCCTGGAATCTAAAATATTCCAGGGCTGGTTTCTAGCCTGCCCCTAGGCCATCCTATACCGGATGCGGCACTGAGTGAAACCCCTCGGGTGCTGGTTATCTTACCTGATTCCGGAGACTCTTGCGATGCTGTCTTCACTGGCGGCCGCCTCCCCGGCTTTCCTGCAGCTGTGCCTGCTCCCCGTGCCCAGCCATTCTGATAGGCCGGAAGTGTGGGAGCACACACTCCACAGGGGAGCCGGGGATGTGGTGGCAGACACACACCTATGCCGGTGCGAAGTTCAAATCAGCATCTATATGCTGTGCATTAGTATGCACCACAATTAGCAATGATTGGATGAGCACCCGCCCGTGCATGCCCCATGGGGACAGCAGAGAGGGGAGTAAGTCAGTGATCTGGGGGGTTTCACACCAAGGGGCAGCCTACATTGGGATGCCCCTGGAGCAGGGACCAATCACCAGGATAGTCAAAATCCTGGTGCTGCATTATTGTAATTGCCTGGCCTGCCCTTTTACGGGTGACAATTGTGAGAGCTCTCTATAGCAGGGGTGGGATTCAGCAGGTTCTCCCTGTTTTTTAGAACCAGTTGTTAAAATTGTAGCAGTTCTCAGAATTGAGGAGACCTGGCATACACAGGCAAGCTGGCATACGTCTCATCCCAGGTGTTCTGTTTTTTGGGGAGGCAGGGAGATTGGCTTGTGGGGTATATTGGTCGGGGGGATCCATACACCATACTTAAGGGTGGGAAAGAGGGACAATTGTCAAATTAGGCCACGCCCCTCATCCATTGATGAATAGGAGACAGGATGTAACAGATGAATGTATATTTATTGATGCAGGTCTACATGTTACACCTCAAAGAGGGACAAATGAGACCAACAAGGGACAGGGGACATGGACACACAAGAGCGACAGTCCCTCCAAATCAGGGACACTTGGGAGGTATGCACACAGACAAGTGTTTATTGATCTGAGGGGGTTTGTACACAGTATAAAGTTACCTCATAAAGACACACAATGACATGAGTGTCTCTCTTTGGTTAGAATGTGGCTTGTGAATATCTCTCAGTATCTCAAGACCAGAAAAGATGGGGAACACCAGTGTCCTGTTTATATGACATTTCAGTTAATCTGCAATACAATATACTTTGTTTAGTACAAAACAATGATAGTATGATGGGCAATTCCTAATTAAGGAGTACATGGAGGTCTGCCTCGCTCTCTCATGCCTTGTATTTCTCATATCACCTACCGCCATCAGTTTCGCCTTGTTACTCTCCTGAGCCTCAGGTGATTTGGGTAGATGTAGAGCACCCCAAAGCTGTGTAAAAAAGGGTTCAGTTGGAGGTTTGAGTGGGCCAGATGTGCAGCAGTTAGGAGTCGGAAAAGTCCCTGTTACCAAATGCTGACTACATGAGATCATGGCATCTTTGTAATCCAATAATGATCTAGGACTTCATTCATTAAGGTTTCATTGAACAAATCTATTTTAAAATAGCCAATAAATATCTGGTGTTACCCCAGACAAAGCATTCCACTTCCAGGATGACTTAACTACAGGCAGTATGGATATTCTACATTCCCTACACGTGGAAATCCGTCTCCATACAGGTGCAAAAGACATTAAACGGTTTTCCTTGTGAGAAATGAAGTCATGAATATGTCTGACAGAGGCTCCTTTGATGAGCTCATCTGAATAGAGTTTACATGGTAACAGCTCAGTTTCTACAGAGCAGCAGACCCCAACAGCAAGTGAGTGGAAAACCTTTCTCTAGGCGCGCCGGGGCTTCTAGGGTTTCAGAGGGATATTTGCTTTGATAAAGATATATGTGCACAGCCCAGCATTGTATATCTATATTTGGAGCTACTGTGTGAAATATTAGATAAGGGTGAAGGCATTCCGGGATCTTCTGTCTCTTACATAAGAACCAGTTCTGAACTCAGTCGCTTGTGAAATACACTGCTCAGCCAAAAGCATTGCGAGTGCAGATATTAGTAGCTTATGTGCAGAAATTAATAAAAACTCCCCAAAGCTGGCTTGCTCGCCCCCCTGCCCCTCTTGTTTACCTTTTAAACATACCTGTCCGGTCACATTGTGCTCAGGCATTCATCGTTCCTGCACCATCTCCGTAGGTCAGCACCATCTTGCTGCCCCTGTCATGCTCTGCGTCGCCCCTTAGATCTCGCACATGCACAGTGTCACTGCATACGCTGCAATGACACTCGACACAAATCCCGCAGGATTTGGGGCATTTCAAGAGGGATGGCGAAGGGTGAGTACGGTTAAGGCTGCAGCCTTCACTCAGCAACGGCTAAGGGGGGGAGAGGGGTGCAAAGGGGCCAGGAATGCCGCTGGATGTCTGCATTTTAGATAACGCCGACATCCACGCCGTCAGTGAGGGAGAGGGGAGGGATGTTTAGAGAGGAAAATCAGAAAAGGTCTGATGTTACTGTTTAAGTTATACGGCAAAAAAGTAGATGCTTAATCCCTATTATTTTATTACATAGCAAAGATAGGGGCCTATAGTCTTACATTTCTCTGGTTTTAAAGTGCAACCTGAGGACCCAAAACATACATAGAACCAGTATCTGAGCCGTGATTATACTTAGCCAACCTTGCCTGTACACCCAATCCTACCTGAATAATAATATAAAAGACTGCTGCCATGCTACTATTAATACCCGACACAAGATCAAGTCTGCTTCCCTATGCCTCTGACCCCAGACCCCATCAAGCTACACCATTGTTTAACCTGACCATATTAGCCAAGCCACACCTTTAAAATCCTATCCAATCATATACAGTAAATGTAATCCAATAATGATCTAGAAATTTTTTTTAACGGAGGAGGCACTTTTACATTTACATTCTCGACTGGTTTGTGAGTGAAAGTCTGGGATAATCTCATCTGGAAACTACCTCACACATTTATTAGATAGGAACATTTTTGATGTGAAAATAAAAAGGGCATTTGTAGTTAATTTCTGGAATTGCTGGCTGATAGGACCACCTTAAAGTGGGCAAAAAAACTGGATTTTACCTATCCTGGGTTTTGGTCCTTGCCAACCAAAAACCCAGTATTTTAACTATCCTGGGTTTTGGTCTTAGGTTTTGGTCCTGCCCAATCGGGGATGCCCCGCTGTGTAAAACCCCACAGGTCGGCCAATCTCATTGACCCTTCCCCGGTACTATGGCGCACGCTCAGATCCACTCCCGCCCCTTCATCTAATAGCTCGTCTAAGGCAAGCAGATCTGAGTGCAATAGCAGCCGCATCCCCCGCTACCCACTAACGGAGAGCGTGCCTGCACCAGCCATAAACAAATGCCTGACGCGGGCACACTCCCTGCTAAAGGAATGGCGGGGAAGCAGCCGCAGCTCACGCATGTGGCGCTGGACCGGGAAAGAAGGTGAGTGTCTGGATGCCCTGGGGGGAGGGAATTCAGAAACCCTAGAATCTTATAGAGCCACTTTAATGAGAAAGTTCAAGCATTTTTTTTAATGCAACCACAGGGTGCACCCTGCAGCCGCAGCAATCAGGTGAGTTTTTCTATTTGCTATTGACTGAATTGTACTTAACACATGGGAGTGGGTGGGGTGAGGGTTTTTTAAAAAAGCCTGGACTCCTCTGCTTTAGGCTAAAGTAGAAAAAATAATACTCAACCGGCACAGCTGCTGCATCTAGGTCTGGCATCAGAAACATACCCATTTCTGGGGTGCAAATGCTCTAGGATACCTTGGATGCCCAACCACAATTCCACTGCAGCATGGGAGATGCAGCCCCTCAGTCACAGCGACTGGAGCACACCAGCTCATACTTCTCCTGTGCCTCTTCACTTATCTAGAATGCCCTTCCCTGCTCAATCTGTCACACTCCAACCCTCCAAGCCTTTAAAAGGGCCTCAAAACCTCTTCAGACCAGCATATAATCTCATTTAATCATAACCTTTACATTGCACATACTGCCAAACTCAAGCTCTATCACTTGTGATCCCGCCCCTTTATGTCTCCATCCCCATCCTCAAGACCAGGGGTACTCAACGACTTCCTGTATAGGTCTAATTTCAGGCATCCTGCGAGATGTTTAGGTCCGGGCAGAGGGCCTTTGTGGCGGGGGGGGGGGGGGCGATAGTTAAAAATCAGCGCACAGCACAAAAATCCTATTGGACACTAGAAAAAAACAGGAGCTTTTCTTTTTCTTTGCGCCACAGAACCTACAGCTCTGGCCCATGACACACTGCTTTTAACACCCCCGTGCATTCTGTGTTCTGTGCAGGCCATGTGCAGGGGTGGATTAGGGCCCAAAATGTTACTGGCAATAAGGGCTTTGAGGAAGAGGGATAAATGGGAGAGGAGCTGTAAGGAAGAGGAATGGATAGACAGACCATGAAGGGCAGGGAGGGATGGAGAGAGAGCAGGGAGAAGGGATGGATGGGCAGAAGTAAAAGGACAGAAATGGATGGGCAGAGCTGGGGGGGGGTAGATGGTCAGAACTGGAAGAAAGAGTAATGGATTGGCTAATCTAGGGGGCCAGGGATTGGAAGGGCAAAACTGGAAGGACAGGAATGAATGGGGCAGAGCTGAGGAGACATGGATGGGACAGAGCTGAGGAGACAGGGATGAATGGAGCAAAGCTGGGAGGACAGGAATGGATAGGGATAAGATGGATGGGGCAAAGCTGGGGGGTAGGAATGAATGGGGTTGAGCTGCAGGGGGCGGGGATGGTTGGGGCAGAGATTGCGGGACAGGGATGGATGGGGCTGAGTTGGGCGGGGGGAACAGGGTTGGGGAAAAGAGCCAGAGAATCAAAGTTTGTGTGTACCTTGCAATGTCACTTCCCGTCTGTGCAGTACGTCATATTGCAATGCTAAGTGCCAGATAGCCATGTCACTGGCAGGGAGACTAAGCACTACATTGACGATTAAAGGGGCAGCGCTGAGCACAGCAACACAGAAGCAACTAAGTGTGGGACTGTCGGGGCAGGGGTCCAGAAATATGGCACTGAGGTCCACATTTAGACCACGGTTCACCAGTTGAGTACCGCTTCTTTAGACTGTAAGCTCGCAAGGGCAGGGCTCTCTTACCTATTGTCTCACAAAATATAGGGGGCAATTCAGAGCCAGGGGAGAAAACACATTCCTTTTTAGTAGAGAAAGCTGCCATTTACTTTGGTTGTCTGCCTTGCGGCCGACAAAATTTGAAAATTTACACAGCTGCAAATGATGAAACACTGATCAGCGACGGAAAAATACAGCGCCAAAGATTTCAATGAGGAAAAAATTCATAAATAAGTGGTGCTGGGATAATTGGCCAGTGGGTCAGACGCTGACAAAGACCAACCAATACCTAGTGCAACAATCAAAGCAAATTTGTAGTGTTCTGTGAAGCAACTGCTAGCGCCAATGTAGTACACAGCACAGCGACAGATAGGACGGGAATGCCGGTGCTCCGAATCTGGCACTATAGCCACAAAAGTGGTGCTAAAAGGTGTACATCATAAATAAGGCCCACTGTATGTCATCTGTCCATTACTGGCCAATTAGAATGTAATTGAAGTAAATGATAGCATCACAAAAGATGAGTCAGTAGCTTCATAAATACCTAGCTTTCAGGGTCCTTTATTACAGGTGAGGTGGGGTCAGAATAGTTTGGTACACTTTAGGGGCTGTCTTATGTTCCAAAGTGCACACTATAACTAAAAGAACAAATAGAAGATATCGTCATCAAAGTTAAGGTATTGTTACACATGATTTTATCATCTTTTACTGTGTTTATTGAAGTTGAAGGAATAATGGTGAGGTCACTAGTATCGTTCTATGCAATATTTCATCGGTGACAAAGCTTAATAAGTGAAACTTTTCCTAATAGGGCCTGGGATTCCTCAAGATGTGCTGCACGGAAGTAGCTGGGCCACTCCTCTCCATATAATTGTCCTTAATCACCCAATCTTTGGGAGAAGCCGTGATTAACACAGCAAAAATGCTTGTGAGTGACAAAGTTCTTGCCACAAAATCCTTTCATCATATATTCTAGCTAAGTAACACGGTAATTAAAGCATTGTCACATTCCTTCCATATGTCGAGATACTTGTTCATTGAAAAGTGATGATTTGACTTACAGTGGCATGCTTCAAGGGAACATAACGATGTGCAGACAATTAAAGTGGGTGTTAGGGCGAGCACTGCGCGCCCATCTCACAGCACTTCACTTTCCTCAATTTCCTCCATGGCTGCATCCAGCCGTCATCCATCTCACAGCACTTCCCTCACCTCCATGGCTGCTCCCAGCCGTCTCCCTTCCCCCCATGCTTCCTCCTCTCATGGTCAGGTGCGTGCACGTCTCCGTCCACTAGAGGGAGCGTGCATCGGATTCCTGAGATTTAAAGGGCCTGTACACCACTGATTGGTGTCTGGTCATCCAATCCTGCATCCACTTCCCCTATTTAAAGGAGCATTTCCTTTCCATCAGTGCCGGATCTTGGTCTTTCCATGCCAGTTGTATATGAGTTGCTTTTGGATTGCTCACCCGTGTACCGACCTCTGCCTGTACTCACTACATCTTTTGCCTGCCCCTGTGCACCACGCTGAACCTCGGCTAACTGTGGAACTGGGCCACTGTTGGGGGGTAACGACCTGGGGGTCACTCGCCGCTACAAGACCAACCTGCCTTGCGGTGGGCTCGGGTGAATACCGGTGGCCTCTTAGACTCCGCTCCCCTGACACGGCACTCGCCATCAGTTCCACAGTCACATCCAAGTCCGCTCCACCCGGTCCGTGACAGTAAGATCTGGCCATGGATCCTGCTGAGGTGCCGTTGTCTGATGCCACTGAATTGCCTGCTATTGTGGCTATGCAGTCCCGCCAAATTAATCAGCTCTCGGCTATGATGCAGCAGTTACTATCGATTCAGCAACAGCAAGTACCACCATCGGCCCCAGCTTTGCCGCCACAGACTCTCTCCTTGCCGGCTAAATTTGATGGAGATGCCAAGTTATGCCGAGGCTTCCTTGCTCAGTGTTCCTTGCATTTGGAGATGTTGGCGGATCAATTCCCCACTGAACGAGCTAAGGTGGCCTTTGTCATTAGTTTGCTTTCTGGAAAGGCCTTGGCCTGGGCCACTCCCTTGTGGGATCGCCATGACCCAGTCTCTTCCAACATCCACACCTTTGTCTCAGAGTTTCGCCATGTTTTTGAAGAACCAGCCTGGGCTTCATCTGCTGAATCGGCCCTTTTGAATTTGGTCCAGGGCGAGTCGTCTGTTGGGGAATACGCCATTCGGTTCCGTACTCTAGCATCCGAGCTTTCTTGGAATAATGAGGCCTTGTGTGCCTGCTTTAAGAAGGGACTTTCCAGCAAAATTAAAGAGGCTCTAGCTGCACGCGATTTGCCTTCATCTCTTACCGACCTCATCCATTTTGCTACACGCATTGATGTGCGTTTTACTGAAAGGCATGAGGAACTCCACCAGGATAGAGACTCTCAGCGCCCTAGGAGGGCATTCCGTCTGGCTCCCGTGTTTCAACACCCTTTGTCCGCACATGTGCCTTCCAGTGAAGAGGCCATGCAGGTCGACTGATCTCGCTTGACCCAGCTAGAGAGAACTCGTAGAAGGAACGAGAACCTTTGCTTGTATTGTGCCAGCTCTGAGCATTTTTTGAAAGACTGTCCTATTCGCCACCCACGTCAGGGAAACAGGCGCACCTAGTGGATGTGTGGAGAGGCGTCCCTGGGTGTATGTGCTTCCTCTCCACGTCTCACGGTTCCTGTGCAACTTACCATCGCACCTATCACTTCTTTGAATTTGACTGCCTTCTTGGATTCGGGCTCCGCAGGAAACTTTATAGAGGCCTCCTTGATTAATAGATATAATATCTCCGTGAACCGTCTCGCCAAGCCCTTATTTATTGCCTCGGTCAATGGTGACAGGCTTGACTGCCCCATGCGTTATCGCACCGTTCCCCTCCTTTTAAAGATTGGACTGTTCCATCAAGAGAATCTTGAGTTTTACGTCCTCCCAAATTGCACCTCTCAGATTCTACTCGGCCTACCCTGGCTTCAACATCATGATCCCATTCTTGACTGGACCACCGGTGAAATCAAGACTTGGGGTACAGCTTGTTTTAAGAGGTGTTTGAAGTCCATTCCTGTCCAACCTAGTCCTGCTTCTATCTCTCTACCTGGCCTGCCTGCGATCTACCAGGTCTTTTCTGATGTGTTCTGCAAAAAACAAGCGGAGGTACTTCTGCCTCATCGCCCTTACGATTGCCCTATTGACCTCTTGCCGGGTACCACTCTACCTCGTGACAGGCCATGTCAGAGCATATCCAAGAAAACCTTCAAAGAGGGTTCATATGGAAGTCTTCCTCTCCAGCAGGCCCGGGTTTCTTCTTTGTGGCCAAAAAAGACGGCTCTCTACGCCCCTGTATCGATTACCATGGCCTCAACAAGATTACCATAAAGAATCGTCACCCCTTACCGTTGATTGCTGAATTGTTTGACCGTCTGAGTGGGGCTAAGGTCTTTACCAAACTAGACCTGAGAAGGCCTATAATTTGATATGTATACGCGAGGGTGATGAATGGAAGACCACCTTCAATACCCACGATGGCCACTTCGAATACCTAGTGATGCCCTTTGGACTTTGCAATGCACTCGCTGTTTTCCAAGAATACGTGAATGACATTTTCCGGGACTTGCTCTACTCCTGTGTAGTCATATATTAGGATGATATACTCATCTTTTCGTCCAATTTGGAGGAACATCACTGTCACGTCCGGCAAGTCCTTTCTCGCCTTCGCCAACACCGCCTGTACGCCAAGCTGGAGAAGTGCCTTTTTGACCGTACCACTGTACCTTTTCTAGGGTACATAGTTTCTGCTCGAGGTCTCCAGATGGACCCCAGCAAATTGAAAGCAGTTTTAGATTGGCCACGTCCTTCCGGCCTTCGGGCTATTCAGCGCTTCTTGGGATTCGCCAATTACTATCGACAGTTTATTCCTCACTTTTCTACTGTGGTCGCGCCCATTGTGGCTCTCACAAAGAAGAACGCCAATTCTAAGTCTTGGCCCCCTCAGGCGGAAGAGGCCTTTATTTCCCTAAAAAATGCCTTCTCCTCTGCTCCGATGTTGTCTAGGCCGGATCCAGCCAGGCCCTTCGCCCTTGAAGTAGATGCCTCCTCCATTGGAGCGGGAGCTGTGCTCACACAAAAATCTCCTACTGGCAGATCTCTCACCTACGTATTCTTTTCGAAGACATTTTCTCCGGCAGAGAGGAATTACTCCATTGGTGATCGGGAGCTACTCGCCATCAAGTTGGCATTAGAGGAGTGGAGACATCTATACGGACAATAAAAATCTGTCCAACTTAGAAACTGACCAGCGACTGAACCCTCAACAAGCTCGTTGGTCATTGTTTTTTGCCCGCTTCAACTTCCAAATCTACTTCCGCCCAGCCGCCAAGAACATCAGGGCGGACGCCCTTTATCGTTCGTCAGACATCTCTGATGCCGAATCCTTTCCACAACATATTATCCCGCCTGAATGCCTTGTCTCCCGCTACACTAGTACAGGCTCCGCCTGGAAAGACCTTTGTGCCATCTCGCCAACGTTGCAAAATATTAAGATGGGGTCATTCTTCACATGTAGCCGGCCACGCTGGTATCAGAAAATCTTGTTCTCTAATTTCCAGGTATTATTGGTGGCCTGCTCTCGAGAAGGACGTGACGGAATTCATTCAGTGCGTTCACCAGTCGCTGCCTGCCGCTACGAGGCACTACCTGGTGCTAGACCTTAATGAATAAACCCCACAGCTTTTTCTTTTGGAATTCTATGGGGTTGATTCAGAGCCAAATGGGAATTATCACTCCTTTTTTAGGAGAGAAAATTGGCATTCACTTTCATTGTATACCTTTACAACTCAATGTAAATTTTCAGTGTTTTAAAAATGTTAATGTGCTTCCATCACCACCCAAAATAAAAAAAGGGGATTGCAACAGGCGCTGTATGCCTGCAATCGCCTTTTTTCTTTTTTTCTTCTTGTGTATTTTCTTCCTAAGTTTGGTTGTTTTCCGGCACTCCCAGCCGGCGTTAGGGGTCGCTGGCTTTTACAAGCCCTATGCTACGTACAGCGCCCGACCAGGAGCGAGCAAACGCAGAGCACTGTATGCCTTCAGCCGGCTCTGCAGCGTGGGGCAGAGAGCGTCTCACAAGAGACACTCATCTTGTGTCCGCACCAAAGTTTAATGAATAAGGCTCCCAGTCACAAAGAGTACACTGTTTTAAAACTGAACAAAGAAATGTTTTTGTCTTTTTGTTTTCTAAAGCAACATTCCAGGCAAAGGGTTAAACTAACTTTCTGCTTATTTCATGCATGCTATAAGGGGCTGCATCTTTCAACCCTCAGCCCTTTGCATTTCCTGATTAACTCTGTTCAACTTGCTCCCTTCTGCTGACTCATTTCATAAACAGTCCCCCAATATAATAATAATAATAATAATAATAGGTTACACTTGCCGGGGACATTAGCAGTCAGAAACAGCACAGGCAAGACTCATGCATGCATTAGGAGGCCCAGAAGTATAACGTTTACTAGGGCTTATCGAGAAATGTAAAGCACAGCTGAATGGAAGATGCAGCCCTTCACATCCAGCATGAGGAGAGCAAAAACCTAGCTAAATTAACCCTTCGTCTCTAATGTCCACCTCTCACTTCTTGCTGTCTGCATGAGAATGTCATGGCATAGAAGTCAAATTCTGTAGCCTGAACTCATGTCTACTTTAAAGTGGATCAAAACCCAGGATTTTGACTATCCTGGGTTTTGGTCCTTGCCCCCTGGGCACCGCGATCAGAGATGCCCCGCTGTGTGAAACCTCCCAGGACACCCGATCTCAATAACCCTTTCTTGGTTCTACAGCGCATGTGCAGCCTCTTTTCCAGTCAGCACACTCACTCCCGCCCCCTTCGTCCAAGAGCTCATCTAAGGTGAGCAGATCCAAGCGTGCTGACTTCCACTTTAACAGGGAACATGCCCGTGCCGGCCATTCACAAATGCCTGATGCGGGCACGGGCCCTGCTAAAGGGATAGCGGGAATGTGGCCACTGCTCGCTCATGTGCCATTGGACCGGGAAAGAAGGTGAGTTTTCGGGCAACTTGGGGAGTTTAACACAGCAGGGGCAACCTGATTCTGGATGTCCCTGGGGGAGCGAGTATGCCTGCCCTGGAGTCTCATAGACTTTAACTGGTGCTGGGGCAGGACGGGGGGTTACCACACAAAAGACCCTTACGTTGCCCGGATTCTGTGCCGTTCTTGTGGGTGCTCAAAGCAGCATCCGCCACAATATCCACACTCCCACCTCCCCATTCAAGTGAAGGGGTTAGTGGGGCTGTGTGCGGAGCAGGGGAAGCCACTTTGTGCTTTACCTACAAGATGGCAGCACCCAGGACCGGGAGAGCCGGGGTGGGAGGGCACTGGATACCAAACAAATTAAAGGTGACCAACACCCTGTTAATTGCCACCATTGATTCTGCTAAATGATAGTCTAGGGGGCAACCAGAATGTTGGCACCTCCTCTCCTTTACCCCCAGAACGCTCGTAAATCTCACCTTTTACTCGGTCCAGCGCCAAGAATCCAGCGATGTGATTGGCCGCCCAATGCTCATGTTTGCAGGACATTCAGCGGCCAGAATGCCACTGCCCACATTCTGGATACCCCTAGACTGTCATTTTTGGTCCGCTTTATGGGTCTTTTTCTTTTTAACCCCCTTGCCCTGCCTGGGGACAGTGCGGGGGTTTACAGGAGACTGCACTTCAGATAGCTGTTGGACCAGCCAATTGGGGTATCAGGGTAATCCCTCTATGGACCCCTAATCTTATGGGTCCCTGTCCTGGGTCCAGATTCACATAGTGCTATTAACCCCAGCACACTGCCCAGTGAGCATTATAGAACATTATGGTAAGCTGTGTCTTAGTTTTGTGCTTGGTTCTTCTAATGCTGCGGCGCATGTGACAAATTCACCTTCCAGTTTGCTATGATAGGAGTAGGTGATGCTGGACATGAGTCTGTTCCACTGTCGGGCCCACGCCACCCCACAACGCCACTAGTTTGGACTCAATTTCATTTTAGCACGAGAATCTCTCTTCCCAGAACTGCCTGTCTGTTGATACTACTAGGAAACAGCTGGTAAGACAGGGGGTATATTTTCCCAGGCTTACTGTCACAGATTTAAAGTTATGTGAAGTCTGCTCCTTTAAGTTGTCAGGAGGGAACAGCCAGAACTCAGCTCACTAGAACTCAGCCAAAGGGGGGGGGGGGGGGGTTGGAGGGCCACCTGTAATCCCGTAATGCTATTGCTAATCTTCTTCTGGAACATTTCAGTTTCCTGGCTTCTCCTTTCCACCTGAGTAGCAGACGTAAGTGAGTCACTATTCTAGCAAACACACCTTTGTTTAAAGTACATTGGGACATTTCTTTGCAAAAAGCTTCTTGAATCGGCAGGTAATTGAAAGGTAAACATTTCTTGTGCAATGCTAATCACTCAACCAATCAAGTAGTTCTGCTTCTGCAGGCCTCAGTGTTACCCTCAGTGTGTTAGGACTCGCTTTCATGCCATAGTGGACAGAGCCAGATGTAGAGGCCAAGATCATAAAGGTGTCGGTAAGAAGGCCAGGGAGGCCAGTATATCTAAATATCTGCCGTATTTTTTTGCCCTATAAGCCGCACTTATTTTTCCCCAAAAGTGGGGGGAATTGTCAGTGCATCTTATTGGATGAATGTACAAAAAAACAAAAAAAATCATACATTTCCCGGCTCCCACACAGCATCTCCCGACCACTTAAACAGAGAGACAGACAGACACACACACACACATATATTATCGGCGTCCTCCAACTTAGTCATCGCAGCTGCCTCTTCCTACCGCCTCTGTAGCCGCCACAAGTTCAGAGTGAGGAGGTTCCTGCTTCTGGGTGGGCGTGGCCTATGAATCCTGTCTGCATCATTGGACACTGGCATGAGTCCCAGGTATTGCCCCACCAGGTGGCCGTAACCCACTCGCTCTGAGCTTGCAGTGGCTACGGAGGCAGCGGACAGAGGCAAGAGCAGTGGCTACGGAGGCGGCGGGCAGCAGCGTTAACTAAGGCGGAGGATGCTGGTAATGTATATATATGTGTGTGTGTGTGTCTCTCTGTGTTTATTCGGTGGGAGACAGTGTGTGAGAGGCGGGAGATGTTTTTTTGGGCATGCTGCACACTGCCTGTATTTGGGATGCCCGCACACTGCCCATTCACTTGATTGTTAGGATGATTTGCTTTTATATGCCAAGTTTAAATCAGGATGAGACTCAAAATCCAGGATGACATGCATAATTCTGACAAGCTGCATGCAGGAGAGACACTCAACTTTAAATTAACCCTGACTGCTGGGGACCTGGCTTTAACTGAGGATAATACTTACTTACCTGTTTCATTTTTTCTTATCACCCAAAAAACATTACAAAAATACCGTATTTTTGCCCATAAGACGCACCTAGGATTTGGAGCAGGAAAATAAAGAAAAAAGTATTTTAAAACACATTTGTGCTAAAATACTGCACCCCCCCCCCCAAAGGACCACATAAGGCAAGGTGCAGAATCCCCCAATTACAGGCAGCTTGGCATTCCCCCCTCCCATTCCCCATAGGCAGTGTGACATTCCCCCCATCTCATTCCCCATAGGCAGCGTGGCATTCCCTTCTCCCATTCCCCATAGGCATTGTGGAATTCGCCCCGCACCCATTCCTCATAGGCAGTGTGACATTCCCCCATCCCATTCCCCATAGGTAGTGTGATATTCCCCCATCCCATTCCCCATAGGTAGTGTGATATTCCCCCATCTCATTCCCCATAGGCAGCTTAACATTTCCCCCTCCCATTCCCCATAAGCAGTGTGGCATTCCCCCCATCTCATTCCCCATAGGCAGGGTGATATTCCCCCCTTCCCATTCCCCTTAGACAGTGTGGCATCCCCCCTCCCATTTCCCATAGGCAGTGTGACATTCCCCCCTTCCCATTCCCCTTAGACAGTGTGGCATCCCCCCTCCCATTTCCCATAGGCAGTGTGACATTCCCCCCTTCCCATTCCCCATAGACAGTGTGGCATTCCCTCCTCCCATTTCCCATAGGCATTGTGGAATTCGCCCAGCACCCATTCCTCATAGGCAGTGTGACGTTCCCCCATCCCATTCCCCATAGATAGTGTGATGTTCCCCCATCTCATTCCCCATAGGCAGATTAGCATTTCCCCCTCCCATTCCCCATAAGCAGTGTGGCATCCCCCCTCCCATTTCCCATAGGCAGTGTGACATTCCCCCATCTCATTCCCCATAGGCAGTTTGGCATCCCCCCTCCCATTTCCCATAGGCAGTGTGCCATCCCCCATTCCCATAGTCAATGTGGCATTTCTCCCACCCATTCCCAATTACAGGCAGTTTGGCATTTCTCCTCCAATTCCCATAGGCAGCATAGCATCATCCCATCCCATTCCCCATAGGCAGTGTGGCACCCCCCTCCCATTCCCATAGTCAGTGTGGCATTCCTTCCTCCCATTTCCTATTACAGGCAGTTTGGCATTTCTCCTCCCATTCCCATAGGCAGTGTGGCATCCCCCCTTCCATTCCTCATAGGCAGTGTAACATTCCCCGATCTCATTCCCCATAGGCAGTGTGGCATACCCCCCTTCCATTCCCATAGGTAGTGTGGCATACCCCCTCCCATTCCCCATAGACAGTGGGACATTCCTCCCTCCCATTCCCATAGTCAGTCTGGCATCCCCCCCCCATTCCCTATTACAGGCAAACCCCCCTCCCGTTCCCATAGGCAGTGTGGCATCCCCCCTCCCATTCATTCCCATATGCAGTTTGGAATCTCCCCCCTCCAATTCCCCATAGGCAGCGTGGCATCCTCCCAGACAGGGCTGTATAAAGTATGGTGGAGGCTCCTGGGCACAAAATCTGGTGGAAACTCCAGATACAGTATTTTTCCTTTAAATAAAAGTCCAGCCAAGTAACTGATTGGTGGTTGTCTGGCACCAGCCCACTTACTGAAACGTCAGATCGAGTCCCTTGTGCCACCCTTGTGCGGGTGTGTGCTGCTGAGGAACGTTGCTTTGCTATTATGGATGGGGGGTAGTGTAGTCGCCCAGTTGGTCCAGCAGAAAATAGCAGGTTTCAGAAAATGGAAATCTAAATATGTGAATCTTTCCCATTCATGTTTTGCAAGGATCTCATTATTCATTTTAATATCAAAATACTGTATGCTACTTTTCCTGTACTGGATACATATAGGATATTAGTAATTTTACAAAGAAGGCTTGTGCTACATGGGTAATCTAGAAGATCTATTCTGACAAATTGCGGTGGATTACTCCGCTTTCTGTTTATTATATACACAGTAAAAGACATGGATAAAGCAGGAATATCAACCATTCTTTGTTTTTTGCAGAAAATAAAATAAGGCAAGACAGCCTGTGTAAAAGCTATTCTACACTCGATTCAGTAAGCACTGGTCTGATGATAAAAGTAGTGAACTTTTTATATTGTAGTAAAAAGTGCCATTGCCTTTCATTGTCTTCCTAGCTGGTGATCCAGCAATGGTGACATTCTCATACTTTTTTCATCTAAACTGAATTTTTTATTACCAGATAATTTCTTTTCAACTCTTAGGTTTTATTCACGCCTCTCCACTTGCACTTCATTGGGCAACGCAGTCAAAGAGCAAGGAAGAATGATGCTCATTGTTTTTCATGAGCCACTTCACATATATGTGCTGTGTATATATGTGAACTGGCCCATCAAAAATAATGGGCAGCATTTTCCTTTGTGTTGCATTGTAATTCCAAAGATATCTTGTGGTTGCTACAGTAAAATCAACGAGGGTGTAACTATAGAGTTGGAAGAAACTGTATAGTCACTTGGGGACAACTAAACGAACTTATTGTGTCTGGGTCATACAACCCAAACTTCAGGGTCCCCCCTATCTTTATACCTAGCAGTCTATGGTCCACTGAATGCAGTGGACGTTGTACTGCACTAAGGGCTGAAAAAATAGCTAATGCTCCCCCATGCAAATCCTTCCCGAAGACCCTATTATCCTCACCTGCTTCTTGTTTCTCTCTAGTGGATTCAGGCCCCGCAATTAGCCAACTGGTGGCCAACGGTGCGGCTAAAGTTCACTCGGAGAATGAGGTACAGTTATGAATATTGAGTTTTGTACCCCCCCCCCCCCCCGCCTTCCCAGCTGAATTATATAAACCAACCATAAACTACTTGCGACAAAATTGGTCAGCCAAATACAATCAACCATATTAATAATATTCTAATCTAGTCTAGAAAGTAATTGGAAAGGGGGTTTCACCCTTTGTGTAAACAGGGTAATCGATGTATAAACATAGAGGCCGATTCATCAATAGCGCCAGGTAGCGACAGATGAGCGACTGATGTATGGCGCTAAGAGCGCCGCTAGCGTCAGCCGCGGGCGGTAGCGATTCGCTATAGCAGGCCTCCTCAGTCGCTACCTGGCGTTGTTGCGAACAACGCCTACATTGCTGAATATGATGTTGGCCCTCAGCTTTGTAGGCGCTGTCAGTCAGTGTGACCACGCTATTCTACACAGCGCCTGCGCTTAGCTTTGCTGTGGCCTGGCCATCCAGTACCTTCTGAATAAAACACATTGCCACATTTGTTAAAAATTTAAAGAGTTTTTATTTTGTGTTGAAAAGGAAATTAAATTCAACCAGATATTAGAATATAAATGCAAAATAAAACATAATTAAACACATAGCCACAATTTTTTTTTTTTTTTATTTGTTAAATAAAAAGGAAATACAATTAAACCACCAATGAGAAAGAAAATGAAAAGAAAAACATAACAGAGAAAAATGGAAAATCGAAAAAGAAAAGAAAAACAGAAATGAGAAAGGAAAATAGAAAAAGTAAATAAAAACAGAAATGAGAAAGGAAAATAGAAAAAAGAAAAACAGAAATGAGAAAGGCAAATAGAAAAAGAAAATAAAAACAGAAATGAGAAAGAAAAGGAAAATAGAAAAGGAAAATAAAAACAGAACTGAGAAAGAAAAGGAAAATAAAAACAGAAATGAGAAAGAAAAGGAAAATAGAAAAGGAAAATAAAAACAGAACTGAGAAAGAAAAGGAAAATAAAAACAGAACTGAGAAAGAAAAGGAAAATAGAAAAGGAAAATAAAAACAGAACAGAGAAAGAAAAGGAAAATTAAAATAGGAATTAGAATGAAAAGGAAAATAGAAAAGGAAAATAAAAACAGAACTGAGAAAGAAAAGGAAAATAAAAACAGAAATGAGAAAGAAAAGGAAAATAGAAAAGGAAAATAAAAACAGAACTGAGAAAGAAAAGGAAAATAAAAACAGAACTGAGAAAGAAAAGGAAAATAGAAAAGGAAAATAAAAACAGAACAGAGAAAGAAAAGGAAAATTAAAATAGGAATTAGAATGAAAAGGAAAATAGAAAAGGAAAATAAAAACAGAACTGAGAAAGAAAAGGAAAATAAAAACAGAAATGAGAAAGAAAAGGAAAATAGAAAAGGAAAATAAAAACAGAACTGAGAAAGAAAAGGAAAATAAAAACAGAACTGAGAAAGAAAAGGAAAATAGAAAAGGAAAATAAAAACAGAACAGAGAAAGAAAAGGAAAATTAAAATAGGAATTAGAATGAAAAGGAAAATAGAAAAGGAAAATAAAAACAGAACTGAGAAAGAAAAGGAAAATAAAAACAGAAATGAGAAAGAAAAGGAAAATAGAAAAGGAAAATAAAAACAGAACTGAGAAAGAAAAGGAAAATAAAAACAGAACTGAGAAAGAAAAGGAAAATAGAAAAGGAAAATAAAAACAGAACAGAGAAAGAAAAGGAAAATTAAAATAGGAATTAGAATGAAAAGGAAACTTACAACAGAATTAAACACATAGCCACATGTATATATATATTTTTTTTTTTATTTTTACACTAAAAAAAAAATAATAATAAAACAGAAATGAAATTGAAAATGAAAAGTCCAACAGAAATTCTAAAGCAAAGTAAAGTGCAGGAAAGTTTTTGAAATGGAAATTAGGGATCAGGGTGCATCTCTTGGTGCCTGAAAAAATAAGAAAAGTGCAGTTAGTATATATCTTTAAAGTTGTTTTGTCGTTGAAAAAAAAAAATGCATAACTTGATAACCAACATTGGCGTCTTACACCCCCCTTAGAGTGGTTTTGGTCATCTTACACCCCCCTTAGAGTGGTTTTGGTCATCTTACACCCCCCCTTAGAGTGGTTTGGGTCATCTTACACCCCCCTTAGAGTGATTTTGGTCATCTTACACCCCCCCTTAGAGTGGTTTGGGTCATCTTACACCCCCCTTAGAGTGGTTTTGGTCATCTTACACCCCCCCTTAGAGTGGTTTGGGTCATCTTACACCCCCCTTAGAGTGATTTTGGTCATCTTACACCCCCCCTTAGAGTGGTTTGGGTCATCTTACACCCCCCTTAGAGTGGTTTTGGTCATCTTACACCCCCCTTAGAGTGGTTTTGGTCATCTTACACCCCCCTTAGAGTGGTTTGGGTCATCTTACACCCCCCTTAGAGTGGTTTTGGTCATCTTACACCCCCCTTAAAGTGGTTTGGGTCATCTTACACCCCGCTTAGAGTGGTTTTGGTCATCTTACACCCCCCTTAAAGTGGTTTGGGTCATCTTACACCCCCCTTAGAGTGGTTTTGGTCATCTTACACCCCCCTTAGAGTGGTTTGGGTCATCTTACACCCCCCTTAGAGTGGTTTTGGTCATCTTACACCCCCCCTTAGAGTGGTTTGGGTCATCTTACACCCCCCTTAGTGTGTTTTTTTGCTCTTTTTGATGGGAGGTCAAATACATTTAACCAGTAGTGCAGTACTTGCATTAGAGTGAAGGGTAGTTAGCTTACCGCAAAAAAAGAAGTGATCAGCCTTTCCCTTAGCTCATCGCCAGTCTGGGTGTCCTCACTTCTATCTGCGGGCAGGTTGGGGATTTCTGGCACCAGTGCTGTCTCCTCGGGGGCTTGGATTCGGTGACAAATGCAAATGTTGTGTAGCACACAGCAGGCAAGGATGATCTTGGAAACCTTCTGTGGGCTGTAGAGCATCTCTCCTCCTGGCCGTGCCAAACAGAGAAAGCGTGCTTTCAGCAGGCCGATGGTTCTTTCCACAATGCTTCTGGTCTTGCGATGCGCTGCATTGTAGCGTTCATGGGCAGAGGTCCGTGGGTTCCTGACCGGAGTCATGACCCACGTTCTCTGCCCATATCCCTTGTCCGCTGTAGAAAAAACACAAGGAGAGAGACAGCAATTAGTACTAGTACATGTTTTTTGGTGGTAGTTTGGTTAAAATTGGCTTACTAGGCCACATATTAGCAAAATACATTGACATGGTTAATTTATTACCCAGTAGCCAGCCAGCTGGCATTTCGTTGTTATCAAACTTCCGGCACAGGACTGTCCGCTGCAAGACGTAAGAATCGTGGCATGAGCCGGGGAACCCCGATCTCACCGCCCGCAGCCTCATGTCTGGGTCACAGACCACCATGATATTAAGCGAATGGAACTGCTTCCGGTTTCTGTAGGACAGCTCCTGTGCACGGGGAGGGCGGAAAGGGATATGTGTACCATCAACGCACCCTAGCACATTCGGGATCCCTCCCATCAGATAGAAAGCATGTTTTATTTTGGCAACCTCTTCCTCATCCTCAGGAAACTTGATGTAAATTGGGATTAAATCACAAATTGCCAGAACTACCTGGATTAGTATGCGGCTCATAGTAGCCTGGCTTATCCCGCTGAGGAGGGCTGAGGTTGCCTGGAAGGTCCCTCGTGCCAAAATATTAAGAGTGGCACACAGGCGTACTATGCCTGGAATGGAATGAGTGCGTTTGGTGGATGGCTCGATTTTGGTCTTAATCTGATCATATAGGGACTGTAGTGCAGCACGATTCAGACGGAAGCGGCTCCTGATCTGCTCGTCACTTAAGTCCCATACTGAAAGGCGGATTGCAAAGGAGCGGGGTGCCCTAAGCTTCACAACACCCCGCTCCCTTTCCTCCTGCTCTTTCAGCATACACATACATCCATCCACCCAGACACCATACATCACCCTCTTATCCATCACACACACTAAAGATATATACAAAAACAAAAATAAACAAAAAAAACCACTAACACACAACACACACACAAACAATCACACTCCACACACACCCGCTACAATGCAGCTCACCACAAAACCAGAACTATAGTGGTCCAAACCACCAGCCTGCTGAAAACCAGCTTTCTAAGTTAAGCACAACCAAGAGGGGAGTTGCTGCACAGCCCACAAAAGGCCCCAAAATCAAGCCTCACTTGCTGTATGCTACACAATATTTGCAGATGCCACCAAAACCAAGCTCCTAAAGAAACAGCACTGATGTCAGAAATCACCCAACAAGCCACAGAGAGTGAGGACAGAAACCAGACAGAGGCTCAAATGAGCTAAGGGAAGCGAGCACAGCACCACACCACAGCCTTTGCCACAGTGTAAGAATAGCAGAAGCTAGAACATTCCTTCCTTTTATACTTCATTTTCTAAAGTGACAGGTCCGCTTTGCCGCCTTTTGCGTCGCTCTGCTATTTCCGGGCGCCAATTAGCCGACCCAGGTGTGCGTAAAACAGAGTGCGCACGCGCACGCTAGTAGCGCTACTAGCGTACTTGAGCCGTAACTTGCGTGCATTAACGGACATGGCCCAAAAATCAGGGGTGGACCAATGAAAGGGAAGCTGATGTTTTTTTAAATAGCCGTTAGGCTAAGCACATGTCACAAGGGTTTGAGATACATCAGTCCATTGTTGGATTTGGGTGTGTGTTGTTTGTTTAATGAGGTCTGTAATGAGTTAATTGGCTAACACACATGCTTCTGTCAGTGCAGTGGAGGTGTGCCTAGAAGGAACTGGGCTGTATGTGTGAATCAATTAAGTGGGCTGCTTTTGGATTGGCTGTTAGAGCACATAAAACCTGCCCAAGCCTAAGAGATTGCGATGCCATTCTGTAGTGTGCATGCGTGCTTGTTGGGTGTGTATTTGTGTGTGTGTGCAGCTACAGGATGGAGCCAAATTCAGGACATCTGCCGGCCACAGCAGGCCCGAGTAGGAGTTTGGTGGGTGCTGTGCGCAGACCTCCCTTACGGAAAAGGGCACAGCCTGAAGGTGGGGCAGCACCCCAGGCTAAGCGCCCAGGTGCCAAGAGGGAGCCTGAATTTAATTTGGCTGAGAATAATCATCTTGTGCGCCTTACACTTGCTAAATGGGAGCTGATATTTGGCTCCCAAAGCAAGTCCATAGGCAAACAAGAAAGAAGCAAACTGTGGGATGCCATTGGTGTGGAGCTTAGTAGCACAGCTCAACACCCACGTAGTGGCCCATCCTGCAGGAAACGCTTCTACACTTTGCGAGGGGCCCTTATGAAAAAGATGAATCACGATCTTGATGTGGACAGTGGGTTCATCCAGGCTCCAAAGAGTACCTACAGGCCGTATGAGGAGATGCTGAAGGCCAAAATCCCACTGGCTCGGCTGCAGGGTGTGGATCCTGGGGATGACACCACCGGTTGGACTGAAGGTACATATTTTCTGGCTTTTACAATAACCTAATGTTAATGTATGTGATTTGCATTTTTACATTCTGACCAACTAACAGTAGGACCTGTGAAGTATTACATTACAGCTCAAACATTTGTAACTTTTCTGTCTGTTGCTTTATGCATAGGTGCACATGCTGCTGTCCGGGATGTGCCTCAGGACACCCAAGCTCCTGCCCTTCCAGCAACCTCAAGGCTACCCCAGTCTGCCATTGAAGGTATTTACCCATAATTTGGTTGCTGGTTGTTTTTTTAACAAATGGGTGTGGGAGCAGCTCAAACAATCAAGGTTTGCCCTGTTGAGTATTAATAATATGTGCCTGCGCCCTAATTGCACGCCCACTGTAACACTCACAGCAACTAACTAACAAGGCCCTAACATGTGTAGATATGTAGGACGCCAGAGATGTGTAGCCATATATCGGCATATCAATGTGGGAGCCACACTTGGCTTGATTAGTGAAAGAGCTGCTCACACACCTTAATGCATGTTGTATTTTGCAACGCACATTAGCTATGGCTCAATGTTGGTTTTATTTTGGCCTAGCTCCCATGCCCTTGGCCCCAGCATCTCCTCCGGATCCCACCTACTCTTTGGATGTCGGTAAGTGCATGTGTTCACCTTGCTTGATCCACTTTTACTCAAGTGCATGTGTCTCATTCCTCTTTTTTCTTGGTAGGCCAAGTGACTGGTTCATCTTTGGACCCCACTTCCGATGTTGCCGGTCAACAGGACCCTGTTGGTGTGTAGAGCAATACATAATGTATCCTTTATGCTGTTTATGTTACACTGGTTCAATTTGGTTAGTCTACTAAGCTACATGTTTGCTTGGTAAACTTGAAGATGCCTCTTGGGAGTGCTGGTTGCCTCCCCAGGGTCAGTCTATTAGTTATTTGAGTGATAGCAATGTATTTTTGCGGACATCTTTTTAGCCAAACATTCCCCGTAGTAGTTTGCTGATTATTTAGAGACATTCTTTTTTTTTTTTAGTTGACCCGAATATCGGAAGTGGCTGTCCAGAAAGGGCCCCTCAAGTTCCAGCTGCCAGAGATGAGGGTAAGTGGTTTGGCCTTGCTCTAGTCTGTATTTTGGCTCTACTTTTGTGCCACTTGCTTCTGGCAACTTGTGTGTCCACATGTATTTTCAAGGTCCAAGCTCGAGTGAGGACCCCACTCCAGACATCTGGGATATTGCGGGTATGTTTAATTTAAGCAATGTTTATGATGTGATTTGCAGAAATTAGTGCGTCTTAGTCCTGTAACATACATGTTAACAATCTGAGTTTAACAGAGACCTTTGGTCTAGTGTGTATTTTGGAACTTTTTAGAGGTATGGCCTCGATAGCCTAACCAGGTTACATTAGAGTTTGGCCCACAGACCTACTAACCTGATTTTCCTGTTTAGCATATGCCAACTTGCCCGACATCTCGGATGTTGAATTGCCACTCTCTGGCAGCGAAACCTCGAGCCTACCTGTGCCGGAGGACACGCAGGTAACATGGCTGATGTAGACGACCTCGAACCACATTGGCATCTTCGTGGGTAGTGGAAGAAGCAACATGTCACATTTCCTTTCATTGTTGTTTTGGCAGGAGGCGGAACCAGAACCCCAAGCTGGGACCTCTTCCCAAGTCCCATGTGGCCAAGCTTCAGAGGCTCAGACAAGGGTAAGTTGTATAGTGAGTGTTTATGGTAATTATTTGGAGGGGCATAACTGCATTGGTTCTGTTTGACTAAAATGTGGTTTACTATTTGTTTAGCCTCAAACCACAGCAAGAGGAGGTGTGGCACCAACCAGTGCCGATTTCTACGAGCTAGGGGTCCGGATGCTGGAGGACTACAGTCGCCAACAGCCGCGTGATGGAACTAATGAGCGCATTGCGGCGTTGGAAAATCAGGTGCTGATGTGTCAGCAACAAAATGAGGCCCTGCAGCGCCAGGTGGACCAGTTACGGCAAAACCAACTACAGAACCAGGACCTTGGTCGGCTGGCAAATGTAATAGAGCAATCTGTACAGCGCCAGGAAGAAGCAATACAGCGCCAGGCAGAATGTCTCCAGCGGCAGGACCAAACTTTGTTGTTGCTACAACAGCTCATACAACAGCAGTCTATATTTTTTACTGCACTGTTGTCCCCCAACACCGCCCCTAGCAATGACTCCCAACCTCCCCGGCCACCCAGCCAAGAATATTAATTTGTAAACCTTTTTTTATGATTTATGTAAATATATTTTTGAAAACCACCTCTAAATTGTGTTTATCCATACATGTGAAAGCGAACTACACAGTCATGGATGATTTGCTCCATCATCTCTAATATTATGCCACCATTTATGTGCCACATTAGTTAACATTGCTTACTATGGTGTAAACATGTACTGGCTCAAAATGGCTGCCTAATTTTAGACATAATGGTTTTTTGGAATCTAAACCTATGCTGGTCAAGGAACAACACAGTTATTAGTACCAAAAATTGTATTTAAAAAAATTGGCCCAACACGGCCAACATAGGCCAACAAAGCCAAAAACAATCAAAAGACAAATGGCAGCCATCCCCCCCACCCTAACGTCTCCGACGCCTCTTCATGGCCAGCAGCATCCCTTTCATCTGTCGGAAGGCCCGCCACAGTCTGCGATGCTGGCGTATACAAGCTGTAGAGATGTGATTAAAAATAATATGTTAGAATTTGATTGTGAACTCAACATACACAGATGTAGCAATGTAATGTCAGTGTTTCTAACTTGCTAACACTCACATTAACATTGGTGAACAATGTGCCCTTAACATTTAAAATTAAAGGTTTAATATTGGCTTGAAAACATGTTAGGACAACATACCTTTACTCTTAAAGTGGACCAACACCCACAATATAGTTTATCATGGGTTTTGGGCCAATTTGTTGTTGCTCACAGATCTGTTTATTCCCTGATGTGTGTATCCACACAGTAATCCATAGCCACTCACCTCTCCATGCTCCAACGTGATTGGCCCAAAAAACGCACGCTAACGTCTATGCAGGGAACAGGAATGTACAATCCTCTTCCGCCGCCTCTTCACGCATGTCACTCTCTGGCTGCTCATGGGGACCCGGCGGCCATTCACAGAGGCCCAGGGCGGACAAATGCACGTCTGGAGTGGTGCGCGGGAGCCAGCGGAAGATAAGTTCCGATAATTAGGGGTTTGCTTGGTGGTTTTGACCCGCGGTACATGCAATTATCGTATGTTCCGCGGGGTGTTAGTTGTTAGTTGTTGGCAAATTAAATGTTTAATGCACATTAAACACCCTTGGTGTTGGGCCAGGTTAACTCTTGCAAATGTAATAATGTTTATGGCCAAGTAAGGACATTTATGTCTTTAGTCCCAGCCAAACATCAGGGCCTAAGGATGATCCAAGTTTGCCCTATAATGTTATGGGTAAACACCTAATCAGGCCCATTTGGTTGTCTATACGCCACAAATAGTCCGTATGTGTCCGTAACAAGAATGTGAGGCAACTATCAAGGATGGTGACTGGCATGTTGGATTATTGTACAAACACATTTAACCTAGATGTGTGTGAAATTCACACATTGGTAAATTTAAAATGTCTACAGATGTAACTAGAAGACAAAGGTTTCACAAGTATTTACCCATATGAATTTGGATGTACTCACCATCGCAGCTGTGGCGGTGGCCCATGCTGCTGGCCGTCCCTGGAGCTGGTGTGGGGAGGAGGAATTCTGCCTCCGTCTGCGTAGCAACATCTGTCCATAAAAAAACAAAATACAAAACAACATTTAGTGGAGCTATGACACCCGAAGATTTGACATCCATCTGGTTATTGAGTCTTACCTAAAAAAAAACAGACATGTTTACATACATGTTAAACGATATTTACTATATTCCTGGTCCATTAGTTAATGTGAAGTGTTTATGGTTGCCACATGTATCCGTTATGAAAATCTGGCACTAACCTTTACATTGCAATGTAAATGACTCATTACCAATTTAATGGCTAATGTTACTAGTGTGCAACATGTGTTTGGCCTAACTACTTAACGTAAATTAACTATTGCTAGCACACATCATGGTGTGGCCAGAAACATAGGGGTGGTTGCCAGTTGGCTAGCACTGTAGTGTGGTTTGTGATGTTAATGTACATTAGCAAACCAGCTGAGACAATGGACCAGGAAACGTGTCTGTTAAAAGTGGTCCAAGACCCAGGATTGTTAATATTCAGTGTTTTAGTCTACTTTGGCAGAGCAACACAATTTTATTCCGCCACCGCCCCTGCCTTCCGCACATCACTCCTCCAGTGTGTGCGCACGCGCATGCCAGTATGAAACAGAGCGCAGGCGCACACACATCTCGAGTGCCACACAGGAGGCGGGGACAATGGCTTCTGCCACCCCCAAAGAGGGAAGTAGTTTGTGGTGTTTTGTTGGGGGGTGGCCCTGGGTGAGGGATGTGATTGGGCAGGGAAGGCGCGAGAATCCAAGCAATATCATCAATGTTTGTTGGTCCACTTTAAGGAATGACATAAATTCCAAAATGAGATGGCTAACAACATACACTTACCACGACTATGCCCGAGGAGGATTTGACGCCAAAATGCCATGGAGGTGCCGCCTATATGATGCCCTGCAAATTAGAGAGGAATGGCAAGGGCTAAGCACAAATGGTCAGATGAAACCTGTCACAGACTAACAATTAAAACATGTAAACTCACCAGGGGATGAAGCGCCACTTGAAGCCCAGGGAGGGCTCTGAGGAGGAGGCGGGGAGCCTCGGCTCCTCACACTCTGCTCAGAAGATCCACCAGGCAAAGGGCCACCCTCCTCCCTCTCACTCCCTGCTTGAGAGTGGCCCCTTGCCTGGTGAGAGTCCTCAGACTCAGAGTGTGAGGAGCTGAGGCTTGATCCAGCCTGCCCCCCAGCAGCACACTCCTCTGGGGCGTCATCCCCTTCCTCCCCTGGGTCCTCTAAATAGGACCCGCGGGAGGGACCCTCCCCCGATGACTCCCCCGAGTCCGCCTGCCTGGTTCGGGGGAGGAATCCCTTCCCACGTTTCCCCAGGGGAGGACGCTTATCTGTGTGGAGGGGGTGAAAGCAAATAATTAATATAAAGAGCAAAAAAGGACACAGCTTAGCAGATGATTCTGCACAAAGGCAAAAAAGAACATAAGCTTTAACTTACCTGATGCGTAGGCATCATATAGGCGGTACACGCCTTCTGGGTCCCGGCGCTTGAAATCAGACCATTTTTGTTGGATGGCCCGGATGGTCAGGTCGGTCTTGAAGCGCCGGGACACAGTGGCCTTCACCTCCATGGCAAGGCGTTTTTTAGCTCCTCGGGCATAGTCGTATTCGGCCAGGCAGAAGTCCTATGAAACAAAAAAACAAAAATTAAATACATGACATCAGAACAATGTCATAAACAGTTATACAGAGACAAGATCAAAGTGGACCCACACCCAGGATTAACATTATTCTGGGTTTGGGTGCACTTTTGTGGGCCACAACTATTGTGGGTGGCCCACTGTCTGCAACCCCCTTGGAAGGCCACAAATACACCGCTGAGGACACTCCCACATCACTCCGCAAGCCAAACACAGCGCTCCACGCCGGTGTGGTATGCGCATCCAAGGCCGTTGGGAGGTGCATACCAGCTCAGCTGTGTCTGCACGGCAAAGTACGCATGTGGCGTTTGACTCTAACAGGGAGTGCGCCTGCACACAAACTGAAAATATGTATGGCGCAGGGGTACACCCTGCTAGAGGTAAGCGCAATAGGCATCCGCAACTCACGCATGCACAGATGGGACGGGGCAGAGGTAATTTTTAGGGCCCTCCAGGGGGGGGGGGCAATCCCAGCAGGACATCCACAATGGGGATGCCCCACGTGGAGTGTTAAATTTTGGCCTGAAAACAATACAAATTCTGCCCCTATCCCCCCTGTGTGTTTATCAATTTTTAAGCTAAAAATACATAAATAAAATACTCACTTTCACCACCTGGCCATTTACACCGCTATCCACCCGGGTGCGCCTTTGTTTCCTTGGCCCAGGAGGGGAATGGGTGGGAGGGGTGGTATTTGGGGAAGGTGAGGTAGGTGGGGGAGGTGGGGGAGGGGTGGTGGGGCCGGAATCTGAGGAGGAGCTGGGGAGGCGCATTACTCTGCGTTTTGGAGCCATATTGGAAACGCTAAGGAGGAAACAGGAACCGGAAATGACGCTAGCGACATTAGACCAAAAAAAAAAAAAAAAAAAATATACGCTCCGCGCCCCAGCAACAAGCTATTCTCAGCTATGTGCAAGCTAAGTGGCGGAAAAACTAAAATGAATATTTAAAACAAGCTATTGGCCTAAGCGCTAGACAGTTTTACCTTAAGGTGGCGTTGAAACGCAAAGGAGGATCCCGGAACCGGATATGACGCTAGCAACTGTGCTTCTAAATTCAAACACAAACATGCGCGCAACAGGGACAAGCTAATATCAGCTCTAGGCACGCTAAGTGGCGGAAAAATAAAAAAAAAGACGCTGCAAAACAAGCTAGGGCCAAAGGCGCAACGAATTATTAGCTGCATTTAGCAGGGGATTCTACATACTGTAATGCATAGGTCCTTCTAAAGCATACACCGTTGTGCTTAAATATAAAAATCTTATTCCTTCCAAAATGCATCACACAATCAAACTAGACTAATACCTGAAAATGTGGCACACATGAGAATGCATAACGGGTTGTTATGAGCTGGTACGACTGAATGTTAATTCTGCTATATGTGGCCAGGCACGCTCACAACTACAGTGTATTCATTAACAACGACTGGGGTCGCGGAAAGTGAATTCCTTGAAACTGGCAGAAGGACACATGTATGAACAGCACAGCGACGCACAACGCAGCGCAGCGAGGCACAGCGACGCTCGCGCCGCCACAGAGCGAATTAAAACAGCGACTGCACAAACACCGACCAACACAGATTCATCAATGACAGGGCTGCCGAATAGCTTGGGCGCTGACAATTTCTAAGAGCGAACGTGACCGACCAACCTGACAGGCTACAAAATAGCTTTACAAGGCCCGTTTGTGTGGAAAACCAGCGATTTGGATGCCAATGAGTTTGGGTGGAGGAGATGCAATTCCCATGTCACTCACAACATTACATTGTGAAAAAAATTACAAAAAAATAAAACCTATAAATAACCAGCCAGATTCATAAAACATATCAATATAAACATGTGTGGAATTTTGTACCAAAGAAAAAAACCCAAAAACAACTAAAAACAATCATTGCAGCGTCTGCCATTGAAATGTATGGGAGAGCGGCAGGTAGCGCCAGGTAATACGTGTCGCTGTGAAGGAATTTGCTGCGGCGCTGTTCGTTCCAGGCGGCTTCATGATGAATGCCGCGCTTGCTGTCGCTCTCGCCGGCGCTAGCCTCATTTAGCTTGATAAATGCGTCATTGTGACCGCCGCCGGGCGTACTTGAGTCGGTAGTCGCCGTTAGCTGCCGCTACCTGGCGCTCGTCAGACACTACCTGGCGCTATCGCTTGATGAATAAGGGCCATAAACCTGGGCTGACTCACTTCCCTTACTTGAGATGTGTAAACTAACGTCACAGAGCTTTTAGACAGGTAATAAATGTAACTTTAATTGAACGTGCCAGACCATATGTTTCCGGATATAAAATAATGATGATAACTTTTTATAGTACTTTATTTGCAAGGGCAAGGTGCACTTTATCTCCACATTGACAAACAGGAGGGCAATTAAAATTTAACAGGCGCTGCTGAAAGAAGAAACCCTTCACTACTCCACCTCCAGTGCTGGCTGCCAGCTAAAGCCTACATAGGGATACAGAGCTTTTCACTGGAAATGCTTCTAATAGCCAAAGAGATTATGGTGGCAAAGGGAAATGTGCACAATGCGGTGTGCCCCCCACTCTTGTTAAAGTTGAACAAAATCCAATGCCCCACTGTGTAAAACCCCCAGGTCACTCATAAACACTCACCTTTTCCACTCTCCAATGGCCTATGCACAGACTCTCGTCCAATGAGAGCCTTCTGCCATGACTATGTCATTCAGCAAACGCCTCTCATTGTTGTCAATGGGGAATGCAAGATGCCGCATTCCCATGCGGTGTGTGCGCTCTACTCCCCCAGCCATTAAGACGGGCTTGAAGTCATTAGGGTTGATTCATGGACACTGTAAGGGACTCACCTCTGCCAGGGGGCCTACGGCGAGCGTCTGCTGGGCGACGCGACACTCAACGTGGCGCTCCTGCTGCTCAGCGCGGCCGCCGCTCCCGGATGATGGGGAGTGCGGCACGTCACTCTGGCAGCCTCCCACAGTCTGTAAATTTCGCAACTAGGAGGCGCTGCACTGCAAGTGGCAGGCAGCGCAGAGTGCTCCACACCTGATGGGAATCAGGGGCTGCCAAGACTGACCAGCCCCTGGATAGTGTCTCCAATCACTCACACTGTTGTAAGTTGCACCAATCAGCACATACACTCCCCCCACCCCCGGGGGGGCCATTGGTCAGTTCCGCAATAAATATAGAGTCAGCCCAGTACTCAGTGCCCGTGATAGTCGCTTTTGATTAGGGTGTGATTCTGTTTAGTTATTATCTGTTTCCAACCCGGCTTGATCGACCATCTCTGTCTGCTGCCTGTACCGACCTTTGTTTTGTCTGACCACAAACCTGCCTGCTCCTTTGGATAACGCGCGATCTCTGACTTCCCGGCTTGACCCTTTGGCTACTCCTGACTACGCACCTGTCTCATCCCTGTACTCTGACACACCCTCCAGACTGACTACCTGTGAACGACCTCAGCTTCAGGATACCCTCGTGGTTCATCGGCCTTCACCCTAAGCAGACATCCTTTGCGCCTATTAAGGCCACCGTGTCCGGTGAGGCATACCTAGCGTCCCAGCAAATGGGGGCTTGACTATAGGCAGAAGAGGCGGTGGAGATTGGGGGATGTCTGCTTACAGAAGGCTGGTGTCCCTCTGGGCATCACAGACACATTTCAGCGTCAAGTTGAGCTCGGGCTTCCACCTGATTCATGGTTGTCAAAATAGGACGTGCTTTCATTTTAACGCCAATTTGCGCACTAGCAATTGCACCAAATTGCGACTGAAATTTTCCTCTAGCGCCCTTTCTGAGCACCAAACTGTCTCTGGTGCCTTAATTAGGGTATGTTTAGAGGGCAGCAAAGCTTGTGCAAATGTGGCAATTTGAAGAGTGAATTTCCTCCAGCAAATAGGTGACTGTTGATTCCAGTGAGTAACAGGCTTATTTCCTTCCAAAAACACATGCCGGAAGTATCTTGAATGTTTATGAACAATGAAAGTGTCAGCCACAAGTTCTTTTTAGGGATTGGACCCTCTTTTTGATTTAGGTTCCTACAAAAAAAATGATAAAATGTTTTCAAAAACACAAAAATTAAGGTCCAAACAACAAAAATTGATATTGGGCCCTAAAGTTTAGCAAAAACAAAAACAATAAAAACATTATAGTTAAATTATTAAGCATTAATATGTAAAACAAACAGGGAGGGCTCAAGAGAACACCTGGGACAAAACATTGGTCAAAAAGTTAAGGGGTTAACTAGAATCAAAATATCCATGGATCATGCATCTAGGTGCAGACAAATTCATTTGCACTCCGCTTGAGTGTTTTTGTGCACCGACCATGAATCAACCCTAATGACATAGTTATGGGAGGTGGCTCATATTGGACGAAACACATACAGTTTGTTTTGCTGGTGCCTTGGCCTACAGATCTCAATTATTAAGAATAACACATACCTACCTGGTATCCAGATGCAGTTGAGGGGTGCTAGGCTCTTGTTTATTACCACAGCATGAAGAATTCTTTCACGCTGCGGCAATAAACAAGTGCATCAATTACCTGGTATGTGTTATCCTTTTATATTTATTATCTGTATATTTATGGTTACTAGAGGGGGATTGAACCTGTTTAACACTTACCTCACTGTGCTGCCACCAACCCTATACTACATATATAAGCTATACTTGTCCCTTCTGTAATTTCTACATTGTACAGTGCCCTGGACTATGATGGTGCTTTATAAATAAACAACAATAATTATAATAGGGCAGTTTTAGAGCATCCTTCATTGGACTGTAAAACACTACAAATATTCAGATATATTCAAATATTCAAGCAATAGTTTCGGGGGGGGGGGAGGGGTTAGTACACTCTATGATATTAAATTAGATTTATGTTTTGCGCTTGTCTCAGTCCCTTAGCAAACCAGCATAGATCTGTGTTTTATAGTCTAAACTGAGCAACCCGGATGACATTGACTCCAGAGACTAGTTTCTTCTGCATGTGAAGTGCTTCTTTATCCTCTGCTCGCAAGGAAAGCCTATGCGTCATCTATTGAGCCTGTTATAATATTTTCCATTCTAGAATGCACACTGTAACTTTATCCCCCACAAGGGACATTTGTAGTAAAACTTAGGAGTCTAGTCTACCTCAGTTATATAAGTTTTCCACTACTCCCCCACACTCCTCTACCTTCTCTGAAAAGTTTCAGCCATTTTTAAACCAGTTGTCCTTACTCACTGACCAGCAGTCTGTCTTCTGACAATGACTGCCCATAAATTATTTTTCTTCAAAGAAAAATATGTGGAATTCTCCATTACCTCTTTAAGGCCTATTCTGAATAGTAAAACATATGACGGAAGGCATGCATGGGCAGTATCTAAAGTCTAAAATCAAAATTATAAAAATTAACCCTGAATTCTTCCACCCTGGGGAGATATAAGGATCCAGCGTCTGTAAAACTTAAAATGTACTTAAGATTTTCATTAAAATGCAAATTAAATTACTTATTAAAGCTTTTAGGTGCAATTCATGCTAAGACTTCTCCCCTTTACTGAATCACATCTTTTTTATCTCGTGCTTTATTTTAAGGTGAGATTACTGAATGGGGCCATAGTGGCAAAATCCGAGAGGGAGTGTTTGGAGTAAACGCACAGATCATGTGAATTTTCGTCACACGCCATTATTTGTTTTTGTAATATTGGCAAATATCAGAAAGGCAGATACAAAAGTGGGCTACACAGAATATGCCTTACCCTATCTGTAAAATATTTTAATTGCTTACTCTACAACAGGGGTTTCCAACCTTTATTCATTAGGTATCACCTTCCGTTTTTCGAACGATCTCAAGTACCACCTGAGTCTATGTATGTATGTATAGGTTGTGACCAGGGCCATATTTAGCATTAGGCAACCCTAGTCCTATGCCTATGGAGGCCAGGTGCATGGGGCAGCCTTTCTGCAGCACTTGAATGTTGACTATTCACATATTAAAGCGTTTTAAAGTTGACGAATGGTGACCCATGCCCAATACCCCCCTACCCTGCACACTACAATGAGGTCTATTTACCTGTTAATTGGCATCGGTGGATCAGTTGTCATCTGCACACCCTCCCCCCCCCCCCCCCGAGCCACTACAAAACAAAGCTATTACATAAAAATGGAGCTCAGTTACAAGCTGAACCCTGATCCTCCATGGAGGATCCTGATAATGGGGTGACCCCAGCACCACCCACTGTCTCTGCAGGGGTACCTGGGAATGAATCACATCACTCCAAGCACATTCTACATCAGTCAGAAATCGGTGACTCTGATTTAAGGTGAAAAAAGGCAGCATGTAGAGAAGGTGGGGAATAGGTGGAGGGGGGAAAAAAAGGAGACAGCATATGTGTGATGCCCAGCAGGACATCTGCCTTCTGTAAACTGACAACCTCCAATCTCCGCCGCCGCTTCCGCCTATAGACAAGCCCCCGTTGGCTGGGATGCGCGATACGCCTCGCCGGACACGGTTGCCCCCAGTACTTAAAAGGTGCAAAGGATGTCAGCTTACGGTGAAGGCCAATGAACAACAAGGGGTATCCCAAAGCTGAGGTCATACATGAGTAGTCAGTCCGAAGGTGCGTCTACTCACAAGGGTAAGGCAGAAGAATGGTCAGAAACGAGCTGAGGGTCAGGCCAGGTGACCAGAGGTACGCAGTATCCAAAGGGTCAGACAGAGTTTGAGGTCGGGCAGCAAACTAGGATGGTCAGACGAAGCCGGGTCAATCACAAGTAAAGCACACACACTAAGTCACATCCTGAGCAATACTGGCTATAACGGGCAAAGGGGTCAGGGCTGAACTATTTTAAAGGGTGACTGGCCAATAGGAATACAGGGAATTATGTGTAGTGATTGGTGCGACTGTGATACAACCTGTGATTGGAACTGATCCCAGTCAGGCTGCACAACCCCTGAGACCCACAGGTGTAAGTATGCCTTTAATTAGACAGAGAGTGGCATCGGCTGCGAGACGCTCTGTCAAGAAGCAGGGTGCGCACAGGGGAGGGAGGCAGGCATGGCTGCTCGCTATACTCTCCGGCTTCCGGGAGTGGCGAGCACACCCTGCTCGAGACAGCCCGGAAAAGCCACATTGGCCGTGAGGCGCTCGTCGCGCGTCCCCCGGGACAGTTCCTCACAATATGTCTATCTACATATGTATTTATCTTTCAGTCTATCTATCTATCCATTTGTCTTTCATCTCTGTCTATCTCTCTGTCTATCTTTATGTCTATCTATCTATGTACAGATTCTCACCTCTTCCAGGATCTCTTCTGCCAGCAGGTCCCCACATGAATACTGGAAATTTCTTGCCCGGAAAACCTCACTGGGTGCCGGCTGCCACATGGAACTGCGATGTAGAAGACATAAGCAATGGCAACAGGGAAAGGGCTTCCCTGGCTTATATCAGATGCCCCCCACTACCAATTAAGTTGGGACGCATATATTTGCGAGGAGACAAAAAGTGCGAACCTGTACAAACATGCACATAAATAGTCTTTAGCACTTTTTGTAACAGTTTTGTACTTGAGGAGCAAATCAGACTTGATAGTATGAATGACATCTGAGCAGGTTGTCCTTGCCAAGTACCACTTGAGACCTGTCCTTTGTGACAATGACAAAAGAGAAAATTAGTAATTTGCACAAATACAGCTTCTTTAAGAAATTCAAACATATTAATATAATTGCATTTATGTCTCAGGACAGCCTTTTGACCTCTATTCCTGCAAGCTTTTCCAGTGTAATGGAGGGTGGGGGGGATGAAAGGATGCACATTAATCACATATTGGTCACCAGAATTGAAAGAACCCTCAAAGTTGTCATAGTTTGGGTTACTCACTAACAATCTTTCACTTTCTCCTTAAAACTTGTACATTTGCAGACTTTACAGGTTTATAAGAGCTTTACAATATTTTCCTTATGACAAAAGGAGTTATGTAGCCATTCATTAGTGGTTTCCCTCAGGAGACCTTGGAAGCCTCTCTTTAATACATTTTCATTTCAGATCAAACTGACTTTTATTCATGTTTATGTGTCATCTTATGAGTATCAGCTTTAAAAAGTAGCTGATGATTTTTAACCATAGGAGGTAGCTAACACACTAACCAAAAAAGAATGCTAAATTTAAAAACGCAGTATATGATGACATATAGTATATGTATTTTTTAAAATTAAACGTCTATTTAACTTATTGTTTAAAATGATTTTCCAGGATAAAATAAAACGTATCCTATACTGACTAATAAGTAGAAACAGGCAGTAGAATTTGTCTTTGTAAGGTTCAGCCATCCAGGCCAAGGTATTTCTGCAGTAATAATGTAATCCAAAGTAATAAATAAGTTCCAATAGGTATATAAAACAAAGGCTAGGGTGATGATATGGCTCTTAGTCATAGAAATGTTAAAGCAAATTCTTCTATTACATAAAGGTGATTTCATTCCAAATGCAGAAGTGGTTTCGCCCCTGGAGGAGTAACAGGATCACCAAGGCTTAAAGTGATTAGCGAGCCGGGCTAGAAGGAAGCACCACAAGACCCATTTGTTTCGTGCGTGGAAGATAGACAAGTGAGCTCTTGGAACATTGGCTCAGTTTTGGATCCACCACGAACTGAAAACAGAGATCCTGTTATTAAATTGTACCAAAAGTCTATAATAGAAGTAGATGGCCCTGCTGAGCAGCATAACTCCCCGTGTGTCTGCTATTAGCTTAAAGAGAGAAGAGCTGCAGCTACTCAGCATCATTATCTACCGCTGCTACGGTCATTGCCACTGGAGCGCTAAAAAAGGTCAGAAGATTTTCCAGCTCCCAGCCTGGGGATTAGGATTATGTATCAAAAGTCTTATTAGGCTTTTGGAACACTTTAAACAGGACCAACAGCCTTGCACATTTGGAAAAGAGAACCCTTCGAAACTCCCTTTCCCCATCTGCATGCATGATACTGAATCATTATCAGTACTTACTTAGATTTTCTCCTGGTAGCAGCCATTTTGGAGCTTCCTTTCCCAGCGTCCCAGCTGGGCTGCTGCCTGAATCCTACTGACATAACCCCACAATGCCCAGCAGCTGGGAATTTCCTCTTTGCAGATGGCCTGCAGCTCTACAAAATTCAATTTTCTTTTTAAAATTGACTAAAGCAGCAGTTTCAAAAATGTAACTTCATTTTCATTTACAGCAATTTGAAGTGCCCTGTGGAGGGATGAGCACTGGTTCTTGTGTTGGCCCAGTGTAGGTCTAAGCTCTATCCTGGTTGGCAGTAGAATAATGAACAATGGGGAGCAGGTAAACCAATGACATTTCTAGAGAGATAAAGGAGCAGTCAAGAATCTGGTACGCACTGAAAACAGGTTTGGGATTTAGGAATCAGGTGTCAGAAATTGCAGGTCACAGAGTAAGCTTGGAATTGAAGACAGCAAAGTAGACTTCTATTACCAAATGTAAATAGCAGGAGCACACACTCTGATGCACAGGCACTGAGGAGCATGCACCAATGTGCACAGTTCTGGGCCCAAGAGGGTGTACCCACCAATGACTGTGCACACAGACTCTATTACAGGTTAGTTGGAGATAGTTGAGATGTTTCCATACATTTCTAAGGTTCCCAGAAACATGGGCATTTTAGAGGTGGGTGAGCAGGGCGATCACCCTGGGTGCCAAGGTCATTGTGTAAGTGGGGGGGGGGGGTGCGCCTTTATCCCAGCCATCCTGTTTTCCAAAGATAGATCAGGGCCATGGTTAGTGGTGTCAGCCATACACCAGGCCCCTCATCCCCCCAATATTAGGCTTAGTCATGGGTCCTGATGGGATTTGAATCCAGATCTGGATCAAATCATCCCCCATGCCACCTGCCAGTACCATCAGGTGATATGCTAGCTATCAGAATGTGTAGACCCCTTGCCAGTTCATAAACTGTTAAACCGGACTTTCACCCTGAATAAGAGTTATATGTTTCCCCCACCCTGTACATACAGATTGCCCGCAAACATCCAAGATGGTGGCACATCAAGTCTCAGGCTGCCTGCAGACAGGAAGTGTCTTCTGAATGTGCCACTCTGCATTGTTGGATTGCTGTCCTTTTCCTGACCCCAGCTCTGCTCTGTCTGTACAAAGCACAGCTATGTCCCCGCGCCCCGCACCCCTCCCCCTCTCCTCTCCTCAGTATGTGATGCTTCTGAGTTAAGATGGCGGCGCCCATATCCTTAACAGAGTTGCAAACCAGTGGCGAAAAGAATAATAAGTAAGCAACTTAAAACTTAATAAAATACATTAATTTTAGATGCTGGCGACGTTTTTTATGGGTTTGGGCTTTTCATTAAATGATACTGACTGTCGGTTTAAAGTAAAAAACAAGATTCTTCTGTTGACTGGGATTAATGATGTCACTGGAGTACAGGAGTATGAGGGAATTTCCTGAGAACTCTTCCTCTTTGTCCCTTCCCTCCAGTGACATCATTAGTCACATGGGGGGCACAGAGGCTCCTCCACTGTGAAAAATCTCCCTGCCCCAGCAACCATGCATTAGCTTGGTGGGATTCCAAGGAAGTAGGAGGGGGACCTACACAGATGTCAACAGGGGGCAGCTGCAATAGCATTTTCCTGGCATCAGCAACCCAGGAACAACTAGGCCAAGATGGAGCCCCTGACTCGCAGACCTATACATAGGATCCCTATACCATTTCACACCTTGGGACAGCAGCACCACCGGATGGATGAAGAGGGGGCAGAATTTTTCCTCTTTCCACACTGAGACCTGTGAGAGTTATGCGGCCTGTACAGAAATGTCATCATTTTTCCATTGCTTAACTTTATAAGCTTGGGCTGTAAACATTTCAGTATTGAAGCATCCAATAACAGAATGTCCTGAGACAATAAACACCAAACTGGCCGCACAGGCAGAAGAGTGGGCCCAAAGAAGGGAACAGAGGTTTCCCATATCTCAGCTGTCAAACTGCAGACTAGACCATGCTGGGATTTATCCAGGAGTCATTTAACCTTTTAACTTGGTTTAATGTTTATGATGCTGCAATGTGTGAGCGTGCAGCATGCGGGCTTAAGTTTGTCATGAATCTAGTACTAAGATAAGCTCTTATTTTGTCCGATATTCTAATATGCAGCAGAGATTGAATCCTCAAGTGACCCGATATTTGCCAAGAAAAACAAACATGGACTGTGCTGCCTGTATTGCTAGATCTGCAGAGAGAAGGACCATAAGAGATAAGGCACAGCAATGAAAGATTAGAACACAGAGGAATTTTGGTTGGTCAGTTATTAAACTGACTGTAAAATCAAAATAAAAAGTACACTTATCTTTCTGTCTGCTGGCTTGTGTATTTTTTTTAACTGTCTAAAATAATGCCATTTAAATAATGCCCCAGCTTCTCCCTCAGCGTGCACACAGACTGACCCCCAAGCTGTTTACATTAAAGTGTACCCATATGTGTGCCAAGCGCTCAAGATTAAACTGCCCCCTTTGCCCCGTCCCCTAAGTCTGCACAGATCCTGTTTTGCTAACCAAAAGAAAATATATGCAGCATATGCATATCTCCCAACTGTCCCTGATTTGGAGGAACTGTCCTTCTTTTCAGTCCATGCCCCCCGTTCCTCGTTGTTGTTCTCTGTCCTTCTTTAGGTTTAATATGCAGATCTGCATCAATAAATGATTTATTTGCGTATTCAACATGTTATTGTTGTTAGTGTTACACCCTATCTCCTATCCATCAATCAATAAGGGGGGGCGTAGCTTAATTTAACAATTGTCCCCTCTTTCCCACCCTGAAAAGTTGGAAGGTATGAGCATACGTGTCAAACCGACTACACCTAAAACCTATGCTAAAAATGAAAGCCCTTTTCGTTCATCCCTCTGTATATTAATGCGCTCTCCAAAAATCCAGACTGAAGAAAAGGTGCTTAAACTCCTCCTTTGCTACCAAGTGCAGATTTAACCAAGGTCATAACTCAGGCCTGTCAGTATTTTATTTGGCTCTGCTGACCCCACCAGATTAAAGAGCACAAAAACTGAGTTTTGGGGGGATCTTGCTTTTGTTCTATTTATAGCCACAAATTAAAATGCAGCATTTACCCTTTAACCTTTGTGGCATGTTTGCTTTACAACATACGGGTGTAACAAGCCAGATTATACCTCCAGTCCAGACTATACCCGGGGTTAAAGTGGCCTATGCTAGATTATACCCCGGTATATTATGGCCTAGGCCAATTCATACCCCTCGGGCCATATTATACCGCCTTGATATCAACTGCATTACTTTTTCAATTTTTTATTAGGGATTCAGCTTTGTCTGGTAAGTTATGTGAGAAAGCTTAAACTCTAAACACACAGACTTTTATTACATCAACCAGAAAAAACTTGACTGTTCATAATATAATAAATTCATAACATCCTGAAACTTCAATCTAAAGGTGGCTCTAGATGGGCCTACTATCGGTCAGATGATTATGGATCAGTACACTGATCCGGTGACCCAGAAGTTAAGAGCGTGAAATCTAAAAGTTGCAACCAGAGATGTGAGAAATCACGGCTGCCAGAGATATGGAGGATGGACTGAGGAGGGTAAGGGCTCGTGTTGCGGGGGGGGGGGAATCTATATGGGATGGTATGGATACATGTGGGTGTAGGATGCCTATTTACCACATGGACTCAACACATAGCACTGATGCAGGAATCAGCTTACTTAATCGTTCCAATGTCCCCCCGGGGGAAGGTAGCTACTAATTCATGGCAAATCAAATTCAAATGAATCCAAATCACAGTTACAGACACACAGTTCTCAGCATGGGCAAGGACTAGATGGTCTTGCACCCCTCTCGGTCAGAGGACACAGTCACACTTTTGCCACAGTTTAGAATAAACCTCAGCAGTAACTTACAGGTTCACTTTCTTAACTCAAAGCAGACAGTAAAGTAGGGTGGGGAAGATGGGGACCATTTCGAGGAGATGTCTCCCTGGGGTTTTACACTTCTATTCCTGTGAGGACAGAGACAGGCCTGAGCAAGACAGTCTACAAAGTCTCTGGGACAGGGTTTATTTGACCTGCTACACCAGTGTACCTGGCAGAGACTTCCTGACTCTACTTTGCTAATCATCTCATTAGCTGAGCCAGAGACAACACTCCACATTCCTGAGCTTACAAGTTTAACCCCTTCTGCTCAAATTCAGCTTCTGCCGATAAGGGGATTCACAATCTTGTATTCCAACAGCTAAAGGGTTACTGGCAGCATTCTCACCTGGTTAGGTCATTATTGCTACTTGATTTAGCCAAAGCTGCTGATGAGCTTCCGTTACAGTGTAGATAAACTTTACTAAAGGCCAGAAACACCATTCCCACCTTAGCAACACAGAGCCATGGATATATAAAAAACAGTACTAACACAAATGATTAATTTACATTCCAGAAGAGGAAAACAATAAGGCAGAAAACCAAAAGCCTGACAAAAGGGAGTTTTCCTTTAAAGTCTAAACAAAAAAGAAAGTTAACCCTCTGCACACTCATACTAAAAACTGAAAAACCTAGCTAACACTTGTTAAGAACATGGACTGTTAGTTAACATAGATTGCAATTAATGTAAAAGCGAGGTAGCCACGTCAAGGCCGTCCAATTAGTACCCCGTCCCTAACATTACTAAGTTTAAAAGTTTGTGCAGGCATTGCTACTTCTTTACTTGTGTGTGCACAAGCAATGCAATACATGAATCAGCCTGTCTAAAGACATTGCAATAACTTAACTTGCTTGCACACACACAATGAAAAATACTTTACTTGCCTGCACAGTGTTACAGTTCAAAAAGGGGGTTTAGGTAGAGGCCAATTGGACTCCCTGTTTCATTGGGAGAGCTACAATCCAGCAGATCTGGCCACTGACCTGCAAATGCAACAGCAAAAAGGAAGGTAGGATGTGCTCATCCAGTCAATATATAGCAGTCAAGAGGTGCTAGAGGGGTGTGACCACACACACTAAGCAAAAAAGAAAGTTAACCCTCTGCACACTCATACTAAAAACTGAAAAACCTAGCTAACACTTGTTAAGAACATGGACTGTTAGTTAACATAGATTGCAATGAATGTAAAAGCGAGGTAGCCACGTCAAGGCCTTCCTTTTTGCCTTTAAAGTCTAAAGAAATTCCTGCTTTCAAGAGCACGATGACATCAAATGCTCTGTTTAAAGTGAGGAAGCCATGCACACTGTTTAGATACAGTGTCTATACACTAACCTGTGTGTCAGGCTCATATAGGAGCCATCACTGCCTGGTACATGGACATTATACACTGAATAGTGTGAATTTGGTGTGTGTGCCCTTTGCTGCCATCTGTCTTCATGAGTCATTGCAGGTGGCTCTGCCAGTAATGTGCTTTACATTAAGATACACATACATCATCGCCGGCCAGCTGAGCCACGCTATCTGGGAGCAAGGTCCTGGCTTTACACAGTTCTAACACCGAGGAATGCCAGTGTATATATAAAGATATCACTCCGTGTGTACAACCTTGCTTGCCCTAGGGGAGGTGTTGGCTCATTAGGGAGGCGTGTGTTTGTAACATGTGTTAATATCTTAATGCCATTCAAAACACTATCCCAAACAGCCTGATGAAATATAAGGGAAAGCATATGCCAATATGAATAATGTGGGGGAATATAGCCTCTTAAATCTATGCTTTCACCAGAGACAGGGAGTAAATCAAGCAGAAAATCTATGGGTGACTTCAGGATGAGAAACGGGTAAGAAAACCAGGTACAGAGGGGACAAGCCATATGCTATGCTAAATATAGTGGGTTTAAAGAGACCAAAAAGCCCCCCCCATTTATGGATAAAAGGGGACTTTCTTAATACAGAAAGATGGCATACAGACCAAATATAACAGGAGGGGAGTCTTGTAGAGGTGGATTTCTATCTCCCTTCATGCCCCTCCCCTTCAGTGATGTAAGAGTCCGCCTCTGTGGTATAAAATATCTGTGATAGATGCCACATTGGCATCATACTTATAGGAGAAGTAATGCCACTAATTCTGGTCCCAAAGGACCCCTATACTATTTTAAAAGGCTGTAGGGCAGCAAGCCACCTGGCCACATAGCGGTGGGTGTCTTGCTGACCCCCCCCACCTCATTATCCGTATTCCCAATGTCCAGGTGTGTGAAGAAGAGCCTGACCTCCTTTGGCATGAGCCCAGTGCTCAGTACTGGACCTGTGCCAAAAGGTTGGTAATTACTAGGGCCAAGTGCTGGCAATTTAGCTCTTGAGTCTTGGTTGGCTTTAGGGGAGGAGGACCATGCTTTTTTTTATCTCGTGGGGTGGAGGAGAAGCTTTGTTGTGATGCCCCTCTCCCCCAAAAAATGAAAGAAGCTCACCAGGCTGATGCTCCTGACCTTGTTTTACCTAAGAGAACCACATTTGTCCCTGCTCCTTTATCTCCATTCCCCCTTAGTCTTGGTTATAAATACATTTCCTAACTTCCTTACAAATCTTTCATTCCCCCTCAAAAAACCCTAATCCCCATTTCCCCAAAGGGCATCCATTTATCTTTCTCTCGCTCATGCTGGTTTGGGAAGTCCCCATCCTTGATCCCCCCTCCCAATTAAATGGCAAAACTTGTATTGGTCGACCAGGATGACAGAACTCTAAAAATCCATTGGAAAAGAACTTTGTTCATGTCCTCTTACCAGAGTTGGCAATTTGTTACTGTGGTGAAATATCCTTCAATGACATGCTGAGCTGTTTTATGCATGTCTATCTGTGTAACCAATCATTAAAAGGGATTATTAAAGCAGAAAAAATACACCCATTTGTATATAACTATTAGTCTTGTAGTTATAACAGTGTATGTATCCATTTCTGTATTTATATTTTGAGACATCAACACTGTATTCTTTCATTTTAGTTTTGAATGGGGAATGGTTGGAGGTAATTAGTGATCTTGTGAATGACTCCAATCCCACTGATTAAAGGGATTCAGCAGGCAATGCCAAGTGTTGGTCTATTATGTACGGCAATGTCCTAAACTGTTCTCCATTATTTAAAACAAGCTTTAGTTTCTGACATATACAGTTTAAATGTTTTTCCTTCAGTTTTTCTTTCTTACAGAGAGAGAGCATGGCCATGCAGAGCAGGGGGGAAATAATGCCATGCTTGTGCACAAGCTGAGAAGGAGCTGGGGGTGGCCCTTGTCACAGGAGTGACCATCAAAGCAGAGCCTAGAGGGAGAAATCAGACATTGTAAATCTTGCTCCAAGCTGCAGAGAAGGACCAAAAAGATCTAAACAATATTAACCCCTTGCATGGAAATATGTAGTAAAAATTAAGATACTCATATTATCTTTCATGTTTATGGAGGATAGGTACTGCAATACCTACCCATTCAGGAAATCCTGCTCCAGTCTTTAGACACAAGGTTTTCAGGAGAGAGGAACTATTGCAAATAGATACACATGTAAGCTAGAAAGTAATCGAGAACAGAAACAGTTAATGATTAAGCCCATCTCATGGTGCAAAAGGGAACAGGACATAGAAAACAAAGTTAGCCAGATCCTTGTAATGAATCATTCTGGAACAATAGGAATCTTTTAGGCCAGTAACTTCATATCTGATACAAATCCTTGGCTGCTGTTGACAATAAAAGCAAGTAAATAAAAATCATGCCAGAAATTAGGATTATTAATCTCAATATATACAGTATACATTTTTCTCTGTCCTCTGCACACTTCCAAGCATGGGCGGCTTTTGTGGTTGTGTAACCACAAAGAAGGACATCCCAATCTCTTTGCAAGGGGGCACCTGCCACCGGGAGAGAGAGCTCTCAGCTGGCTCAGCAAATGTCTCTTTTAAGGATTTTTTCCTTGTGTCTCTTTTTTACAAATTGCTCTACTATATCTATCTATCTATCTATCTATCTATCTATCTATCTATCTATCTATCTACCTATCTATCTTTTCTAACACCCTCTTTTAGTTTCTTTTATTTGTTTCCCTTTCATTTCCATTTTCCAGCATCCCATTTTTCATATTTGTTGTTTTTCTTTTCCACATTCCTTCCTTCTCTCTTTTTTAACATCTTCCCTCCATTCCTTTTCGAGGCATTCTCTTTAATACACATTGTCATAACCCTTTATTCTCTCTCTCTTTCTCCTTTACACATTCCCTCATGCTTTCACTTTTAAACATTCTCCTTTTTTCTGTGTTCATTCAGTCTTTCTCCCTTCTTCAGCATTTCCTCTTTTTTCTCTTCTCTATGTTCCACATATCTCTCCGTGTCTCATCCTTTTTTGTGTCTTCTCTCTGCCTCTCTGTATCTGCATTTCCTCTGTTTCCCTCTTTTTTCCATATTCTCTTCATCTTTCTGTTTTCAGTATTTCCTTCATCCCTCTCCCTCCTCTCTTTGCCTTCATCTCTCTCTTTCACATTATCTCCATCTTACTTCCATTCTTCCATTCTTTTCCCACCATGTGTCTGTTTGTCTCGGTCATTGTCTGGGTGTAAAAGTATGTTTGTGTATTTGGGGAAATAATCTGAAATGTTGCACAGGAAGACCTTCCAAGCCTAAACCCATAGAGCCATGAACACAATACTCAGTGCTGACAAGGGCCAAAACCATCAGAAATACAGTACAAGTGGGAGAATCAGTTAAGTCACATTATTATTATTTGCTAATATTCAGAGTAACCACTGTGTGAAGCAGAGAGGGCATCTAGATGGGCTAAAAGTGGGACAATAAATTGTATCAGGTATTCGGAGCTATGCTGACTGCAGTGCATCCCAAAGCTGCTGGAGGGTGAGGGGAGGAGGGTCCATGGAGCAAACAAGGTGATCAAGGTTGACTTGAATCAGTTGGATTCAAGTCAGTGATATTAGGGGGCTGGCATAGTACTTGGAAGTCATGATCATGCTCTTCCAATCAATGTTGGACATTTCTAGCCATGGTGCCTAATTAATACACTTGAAAAAGACATATGTTCAAGCTCAACCAAGGTAAGGGGTTGGGGAAAGTTATTTTTCATTATTTACTGATAACAGCAACTGTTAATGTTATGTTCTTCTATAAAGCATCTAAGCCTTTTTGAAAATTTTACTTGTTGATGCTGTAAAAAAAGCTTCCGTGGGAGGCTATTCCACATCTTTATAGTTCTTATAGTAAACAAGGAATCTTGCCGCTGGAGATTGAATCTTTTTTTCCAGACAGAAAGAGTGTCCCCTTGTCTTTAGAGAAATTTTCACCTAAAATAGTTTTACCCCATATTTTTGGTATTGGACATTATGTATTTACACAAGTTAATTATGTCACCTTAGAAGTCGCCTCTCAATACTAACTAGTCTTAATTCTCATAATATTTCTTTCATAACTAAGATCCTTCATTCCTCTTATTAGTTTGGTGGTTCTCCTCTGCACCCTTCCCTTAATGAGGACATCCTTTCTATAAACTGGGTTCACCAGTGCCTTGTAAAGAGGCAATATTACATCCCTATCCTGTGATTCCATGAGGCCGATTCATTAATAGCGCCAGGTAGCGACAGATGAGCGCCAGTAGCGTGATTTTCACAGCGCCAGCTAGTATTCGCTGTGCTTGGCCGGGGTTTGCGTGTTGACAGCGACTCAGTCGGTGTGCGGAAATCTTGAATACGGGGTTAGGGGTCGCTGTTTCACAGGTTCCGCGTTGTATGGGTGCGCCTGACAGCGAATGGCCAGAGCGAACGGCTTGCTGCAGATTTATTAACAAATCACGCTCAAAAATTTATCGCGCTGTGAATTCCTTGTTTAAACCCCAGAGCGCTGGCGGCGATGTGTGTAAAGTAGTTTTTAACCCCCAAACTACCATTTTTTTAATGTAAAAATTATACAAGTTTTTCTAAACATTTTGTAATATGAATACATGAATATCAGACCTGTAATATCAATTCTGCACAATTTTTATTTTTTTTATTTTTTTTACTTAAAAAAAAAACCTAACATTGCAGAAGTGGTCACAGAATTTTTGACATTAAAAAAAAAAAAAAAAAAAACATTAATAGCAATTAATTATGATTATTTAAAGATTGCTCCATTGAAATGCATTGGACAACGCCAGGGAGCGCCAGGTCATACCTGTCGCTGTGATGGGATTAGCAGCGGCGCTGTTCGTTGCAGTCGGCTACATGATGAATCCCGCGCTAGCTGACGCTCTCACCGGCGCTAGCCTCATTTAGCGTGATAAATGCGTCATTGTGACCGCCGCCGGGCGTACTTGATTCGGTAGCCGCCGTTAGCTGGCGGTACCTGGCGCTCGTCAGACACTACCTGGTGCTAGCCCTTGATAAATAAGGCCGCATGTCTCATTTAATGCATGATAATATCTTGGTGGCCTTGGAAGCTGCTTGCCATTGTATACTGTTATTTAGCCTGTGATCTACCAGTACCCCCAGATCCTTCTCAACTAGTGACTCACCCACCACCCCAAGGACATATGTGGCCTGATTATTAGACTCCAATTGCATTACTTTACTTTACATTTCTCCACATTGAACTTAATTTGCCAAGTGGATGTCCAAACACTCAAAGTGTCCAAGTCAGCCTGAAGCCTGTGAACATCTTCAATAGACTGCACTGTGCTACATATCTTTGTGTCATCTGCAAAAATAGAGACAGTGCTTTTAATTCCATCTTTAATGTCGTTTATAAACAAGTTGAATAAAGGGGGCCCAACTATGAACCCTGGGGTACACCAACCGGTAACCATTCACAGTAGGTATCATTAACCACAACTTCAGCCAGTTTTCAATTACAAACTGTATTTTCTAATCCTGAAGATCTCAATTTCCCCAATAAGCATCTATGGGGGACAGTGTCAAATGCTTTTGCAAAATCTTGAAAAACTATATCTACAGCCGCCCTTCTGTGCAGGCTTCTACTCACCTCCTCATAGAAGCCAATCAGGATAGTCTAGCAGCTTCTGTCCTTCGTAAAACCGTGCTGGTTGTCACTTATAATATTATGGATAGTTACATATTCCTGTATACAGTCCCTTGATAGCCCATCAAGCAATTTTCCCACAATAGATGTTAAACAGGTCTGTAACTGCTCGGAGAAGACCTAGAGCCCTTTTTAAAAATGAGCACAGCATTATCTTGTGCCAAGCAATTGTCATGCAGGAAGATAGGACAATCAGCATATATGGGTGTATGGGATCTGTGATAGATTCATTCTCAACTGGGTTAAAGAGGAACATCATAGGCCCTAGAGTTCAAAAAACTCCAGGGCCATCTGAGTTCCACTCCTTGGGGCATCCTGAATTGGGATGCCCCAATGTGTAATACCCTCCAGAAGCCTCATTTTACTCACCTTGTCCTGGAGCCCTCACTGCGTGTCTGTGCGGCAGCTGCATCCCAGTTCACCTCTAGCCGTACATGCACCCGTGCTTCTGAATAGGTGGTGCCAGCACAAGACGGCTAGGAGGTAATTGGGGGATATGAATGATTAGCTGTCCAGGTGGCTTCAGTGCAGCCAAAGGGAGCTGAGTGAAAGAGAGTGCGCTGATCGGTTTAACTGGCCACTCAGCTAGTCAGCGTGCTCATTCTCGCACGAGTCTGCATCGCGGGAGCGACAGGAAGGTGAGTGACCTAGGGGCATACACACAGTAAGGCATCCCAATTTGGAATGCCCCCACTAAAAGGTACAACCCCCAGAAAAGTCGGGGGTGTTGTTCCTCTTTAAGAGCACCCTTGATATAGATGAGTGGGCTGAATAAAAGCCACAAAGCAGGGAGCCTTATTCATGAAGCGTCAGCGCCACACATAGCCACTTTCTTTGTCTCAGAGGCACTCAGCGTTCCATTGAAGAAACCAAAAAACTGCAGCGCCAATTCGATTTAACACTAGCATCTGGGTCTGTAGGTCAGAATCCCATAGAGCACAAAGGGCAAAACTGAATTGTAGTGTTTAATGCTTAAAGTGTGCCAAAACCCATGGAGATTGGTCCAGGAATCTATATGATTCCCTCTAGCAGGGTGAGGCATTTGTGAATGGTGAAGCCGCTCGCATTAGATGAAGGCTGACATGAGCGGATCCAAGCGGACTGACTGGACGAGCGGCCACACATGCGCTATAGGACCAGGAAGGGGTGAGTTTGTTTCGGCAACCTAGGCGGGTTTCACACAGCGCGGCACCTCCGATTGAGGCGTCCCAGGGGCAAGAACTAGGGATGAGCGAACCGGTTCGGACGAACCGGAATTCGCTCCGAATTTCAGGGAAAATTCGATTCACCACGAACCCGAATTTTTTGGGATTCGTGCCGAACGAATTTTCCCTGAAATAAAAAAAAAATGCCAGCATGGTGGCAGCGGGCAGGCCGGCTACGCTGTCAGCGGGCGGCGGAAGCCGGCCCGCTGACAGCGCAGCCGGCTTGCCCGCTCCCACCATGCCGGCATTTTTTTAAAAAGCAAACACTTACCTGCATGGTCGGAGCGTGGAGGCCGGCGCCGCTGTCAGGCGCCCTCTGATGACGCGTCCTCTGATGACAGCTGAGAGCGGCGCCGGCCTCCACGCTCCCACCATGCCGGCATTTTTTTTTTTAGATGAGCGATTCGTGAAAGTTCGATTCGGGCAAACCCAAATTTCTTGGGGAAATTCAGCGAATCGCCCGAATCGAACTTTCAAGAAGTTCGCTCATCTCTAGCAAGAACCAAAACCCAGGATAGTCAAAATCCTGGCTTTTGGTCCACTTTAAAAATCATAATGTACACATTTATTTGTACAGAACTTGCATTGTGACTTGTCAATAATTGAAATGCAGATCCAAGATGTCACAAAATGTAATTTTTTTAAAATAAAAAAACATTTTCTATTGCTTCTTTTGGTTACCAATATGTTACCAATATGTTACCAATATGTAATCTGGAACCCAAAGGTTCTTTTGAAATAAATGTTTAAAGCAAGAATATGAAAGTCTGCACTTCCCATCTATAGTACTGTATGTTCTTTTTCTATTTAAACATAACATAAATGCCAGCAATCCACTGAAATGATGGAAGCCAGGCTGGGACATGTTTTGCTTTAAGGGTGAGAGGACGATGCTGCCAGTAATTACCCATCAATGAGCATAATGTGTTCTTGTGGGAACTTTTCTGCACATACGCTGAAGAATTAGTTTGCATAACTTTCTAGAATTACTTGTAAAGAACTAATAATAAATGTTACATTTGCAAAGAAAAACTTTTAATGGCATTTTTAAAGGTTTCCATTATTATGTGCCAACAGTGGTGTGCTTTGCCACCACTCAATCCATGCAATTGCATGGGGCCCCCACCTCTCAGGGCCCCCCCAGAACTCCGCTGAGTGAGCACTGGACACTGTTTTTCGCCATCATTTGTTTCTCTTTATTATTTTGTTTTGTTATATAAAAATGCCTGTGATGATGATCTCATGGCACGGCAAAGAGACACAGCATTGCTCACTAAAAGCGCACCTCCTGGATCGCCACCCACTGCAGGCCAACCTTTCCCCGCACCCCCTGCTATCCCATGTGGCTGCCTGGTTTCACATAGGAGTTGTTAAGCCTTGCAAAGGCTGCTCCAACACCAGGGGCCTTATTCATGAAGGGATAGCGTCAGGTAGTGCCTTGTAAATGACAGGTAGCGGCAGGTAGCGGCAGGTGAACGCCGGACATGGCACGCAATTACACATTTATCAAGCAGAATCTGTTGAGCTACTGGGATAACGCCATGTAGCGTCCGATTCATCAATATCCCAGCCTCAGCGTACAGCACTGTAGAGCGCCACGTATTACCTCTCGCTACCTGGCGCTCTCCCATACATTTCAATGAACGTTCTTTTATTTCTCTTTAAACAGGGTTTTTTTAATGCTTTTTTTAAATCTCAAATAATGTTGTGACCTCCCCTTGGCCTAGAAAAAGCCATTTTTGAAAATATTTTTCATTTTTTTATATATTTATGCAGAATTGATATTACAGGTCTGGCATTAATGTGTTCATTAGAGATGAGCGAACTTTTGAAAAGTTCGATTCGGCCGATTCGCCGAATTTCACAAAGAAATTCGGGTTCGGCCGAATCGAACTTTTACGAAGTTCCCCATCAAAAATGCCGGCATGGTGGGAGCGGGCCGGCCGGTTCCGCTGTCAGCACGCTGTCAGGGCGCCTCTGATGACGCGCCCTCAGATGACAGCTGAGAGCGGCGCCGGCCTCCACGCTCCGGACCTGCAGGTAAGTGTTTGCTTTTTTTTTAAATGCCGGCATGGTGGGAGCGGGCCGGCCGGCTCCCGCCATGCCGGCATTTTTTTTTTTTTAATTTCAGGAAAAATTCGAACCACAAAATATTCGAATATTTCCTGAAATTCGGAGCGAATTCCGGTTCGTCCGAACCGGTTCGCTCATCTCTAGTGTTCATGTTACAATGTTATTACAATGTAATTCCATATATTTTTGCTTTGTTACTGGTGGATACATGTTAAAAAACAACCTTTAATCATACAGCCTCCGGCGCTCTGGGCTGCAGCGAAGCATTTTTGAGCGCCGGAGGTGTGTGAGGCTGTTTTTTTGATGAATATGTTGTGAGTCGGTCGCACTGACCAATTGCTAACATGCGCTCCCATACAGCGCTGTACTGATCATATAGCGACTCCTCACAATGTGATGCGTTAGTGATGAATCAGCCTGCTGATTGTGGAACACATTACCAACCAACTATAGGCTGAGGTAAGTGACCAAAGACTGAATAACTGTATATAGGTGGCCTGTTACAGTGACCCCTACATACATTAATTTAGCTTAACTGAACAGTCTCACCATAGCCATTTAGTATGAGGGTCAGCATGAGCAATTAACATATAGGCCCTTATTTAAGAAGGGATAGCGTCAGGTAGTGGCTGGGTAATGAGAGGTAGCGACAGGTAGCGACTGGTGAACGCCGGACACAGCACGCAATTACACATTTATCAAGCAGAATCTGTTTAGCGACTGGGATAGCGCCATGTAGCGTCTGATTCATCATTTTCACAGCCTCAGCGAACAGCGCCAGCGTTCAGCCTTGCACAGCGCCAGGTATGATCTCTCGCTACCTGTCGCTCTCCCATACATTTCAATGGACGATCCTTTTCTTCTCTTTAAACGTTTTTTTGTTTTTTTTTTTAATCACAAATAATTCTGTGACCTCTTCTGGCATTGAAAAAGCAGTTTTTTCATAATTTTTTAATTTTTTAAATATTTCCTCAGAAATGACATTACAGGTCTGGCATTAAAGTGTTCATGTTACAATGTTGTTACAATGTAATTCCATATGTTTTCGCTTTGTTACTAGTGGATAGATGCTTGAAAACACACTTTAAACACACCGCCTCCTGCGCTCTGGGCTTCAAACAAGTATTTTTCAGCGCCAGAGATTTGTGAGGCTGTTTTTTTTGCTGAATATGGTGTGAGTCGGTCGCTATGAGCAGTCGCTAACATGCGCTCCCATACAGCGCTGTACTGGTCAAATAGCGACTCCACACAATGTACCCAACATTACTGAACAGCGCCTGAGTCGCTATAAAGTAGCGACCCACGGCTAAGCACTGAAAATGCCTGCTACAGACGCTACCTGCCGCTAATGATGAATCAGCCTCATAGTAAACAGACTTGAGCTGATTAAACTTCATTTGAAACATCACACGGTGAGATTTTCTAAGAATGAATAATAATTCAGTCAGGTATCATGGATTGAATTATGGGGGCGATTCAGCACCAAATGAAAATAGAGCATTTTTTCACCTGCTGCTGAATCATCCCCTTCACTGTCTTCTGAGCATGCTCAGCTCTGCTCTGCTCATTGATGTTAGATACCAAGAGGCCGATTCATTAATAGCGGCAGGTAGCGACAGTTGAGCGACTGTAGCGGCATTTTCAGAGCGCCCGCTAGTAGTCGCTGTGCTTGGCCGTTGTTCGGTAGTTGATAGCGACTCAGTCGGTTTGCCGTAATGTTGAATATTGGGTGAGGAGTCGCTATTTGACAGGTTGCACGCTGTATGGGAGCGCATGATAGCGACTGGCCCTAGCGACCGGCTCCCACCATATTCATTAAAAAATCATGTTCCATTGAAATGCATTGGAGAGCGCCAGGTAGCGAGAGGTCATACCTGTCGCTTTTCAAGGTCGGACGGTGGCGCTGTGGGCTGAGGCTGGAATAATGATGAATGAGTGGCTATATGGCGCTATCTCAGTCGCTAAGCAGGATTGGCTTGATAAATGTGTGATTGTGGTGGGGAGCCGGCGTTCTCGTGGCGGGGCCCGTCATTACCGGCCGCTCACCAGTCGCTACCTGTCGCTATTCCTTCATAAATAAGGGCCCAAGGTGTTTCTGCCACATGCCATAGGATTACATTGACTTTGCTGAGCACAAACTACCAGCACCTTGGTGAACACTGAGGCGTATGTCTCATAGCAAGAAACGAAATGGACCTGTGTAAACACTTCCATCAAACACTCCAGTTAATGTATGTCCCATGTTGTTGTACTTTTTGCAGAACCGTCTCATATATGACTAGATGCACTGCACCTTTTTATATCATTTTGTATCTAATTTCATCCCATGCTGTAATAGCAGGCCAGATTTTATTGCTTTTAATACAAGGTTGGAGGCAGAGAAGCCAATTTATTGCAGTGTGTGGCTTAAGCATAATCTGGAAATTCAGGAACTAATTACTCTCCGGAACAATGGGGAATGATAAATGAACATCTATTCTTTTAGATCAACAATTCAACATCTTACATTTCAAAATACTTGGGCCCTTATTTATGAAGGAATAGCGCCAGGTAGCGACTGGCTCCCCGGCTCCCCACCACAATCACACATTTATCAAGGCAATCCTGCTTAGCGACTGAGATAGCGCCATATAGCCACTCATTCATCATTATTCCAGCCTCAGCCCACAGCGCCAGCGTCCGACCTTGAACAGCAACAGGTATGACATCTCGCTACCTGGCGCTCTCCAATGCATTTCAATGGAACAATCTTTAAATATTAACAATTAATTGTTATTAATGTTTTTTTTTTTTGGTTTTTTTTTAAATGTGAAAAATTCTGTGACCACTTCTGCCATTTTAAGGGAAAAAAAATAAATAAATAAAAATGTACAGAATTGATATTACAGTTCTGATATTAATGTATTCATATTACTAAATGATTTAAAATATGGTTGTTTGGGCGTTAAAAAACTACTTTTAACACACCGCCTCCAGCGCTCTGGGGTTTAAACATGCATTTCACAGCGCAAGAATTTTTTGAGCGTGATTTTTTTGATGAATATGGTGGGAGCCGGTCACTCTGACCAGTCGCTATCATGCGCTCCCATACAGCGCGGAACCTGTCAAATAGCGACTCGTAACCTTGTATTCAACATTACGCCGCACTGACTGAGTCGCTATCAACAACTGAACAACGGCCAAGCACAGCGACTACTAGCGGGCGCTGTGAAAATACCGCTACAGTCGCTCAACTGTCGCTACATGTCGCTATTAATAAATCAGCCTCCCCTTCTCCTTGGATTCATTAAATACAAAGTAATAAGTAATTCTGCTTTATAATACATTCTGCTTTATGATCTGTACAATGAATGTTTACCCTTTTAATTTTTTTGTATATGTTTGTATTGTTATCTATTTTTAGCAGTAAAATGATAGGAAAAGTAAGCTGGAGACAGACATGGACCCGATAAAGGCAAAGATCTGAAGGGTGGTGCAGATGAGTTTGGCAAACGCTGTGGGACAGTGATAAATCCAGATGTGACAAAAGAAAAATTGAGTTAAAAATGTGCAGTTATTTATTCTTATTACATGACCACACTGCTGATTTTTTCATTAAGCTCTTAGTAGTGACATTCCAGAGGGCTGGAGAGAATTGTACTTAATTACATTAATATGGTAACTCTGCCTTCTGCCACATGAAAGCAGTTCCATTGAGGATAAAATGTTGCTAGAGATAAACAACACACAAGTTATACAACAAAAAAGAAAGATCTTCTTGCCTGAACGATCCAAAAATGCTTCTTCAAACTACAGATTTCTATTAAATCATTTGCTCTTTTCCCACATAGCCCATAGAACACGGGCAGACTGATTCATCACTAACGCCAGGTAGCGACAGATGAGCGTCTGTAGCAGGCCTTTTCAGAGCGCCTACTAGTCACTGTGCTCGGCCGCGGGTCACTAGTTTTTAGCGACTTATGTCGCTGTGCAGTAATGATGAATACATTGTGACAAGTCGCTATTTGACCAGTACAGCGCTGTATGGGAGCGCATGTTAGCGTCTGGTCAGTGTGGCCGACTCACAACATATTCATTATAAAAACATCCTCACAAAACTCTGGCGTTGGAAAAATGCTTCTTTGAAGCCCAGAGTGCCGGAGGTGGTGTGTTTAAAGTCTGTTATCCACCAGTAACAAAGCGAAAACATATTGAATTACATTGAAATAACATTGTAACATGAACACTTTAATGCCAATCCTGTAATGTCATTTCTCCATAAATATATAAAAAATGAAAAATTAGTCAAAAAAATGCTTTTTCTAGGCCAGGATAGGTCACAACATTATTTGAGATTTTTTCCCCCCCAAAAAACAACATAAACCCCGTTTAAAGAGAAGAAAAGTATCGTCCATTGAAATGTATGGGAGAGCGTCACGTAGCGAGAGGTCATACCTGGTGCTGCTCGCTGAGGCTGTGAAAATGATGAGTCGGATGCTACATGGCGTTATCCCAGTCACTAAACAGATTCAGCTTGATGACTGTGTAATTGTGTACCGTGTCTGGCGCTCACCAGTCGCTACCTGTCGCTACCTCTCATTGACCAGCCACTACCTGATGCTATCCCTTCTTAAATAAGGGCCTAAGTTTACCTACCTAGAACAGCAAACAACCCTTAGCGACTAGAAGTTCCAACCGAGTACCCCCGAGAAAGGGATAAATAAAAAATGTTGCCAAAATAAGTAGGTCACACAACTCGTAGCAGGAATAATATGAAACTGTTCAAATAATATACCTGAACAATAATTGCAATTGGTGCCCCCTGAACATTGCTCTGTAACCCTTCAACCTGCAGTGAATACCCCGAATATTACAGGCTGAAATCAGCACTGTTACTAGTACCACTAGGGGTAATCAATCTCCCCTCTGGTGGGAAGACATGAAGCACTGTAGACAAGCTACTGCTCCAACAGAATGTGCCAGATGGTTAAGTCAACAAGCTTCAGGATTGGAGCATCTTGGCATAACGGCATTGTTGGCAGAAGAGCTTGCATCATTGGGCCAGTATAGGACCTTTTACAAGGTGGTGCTTGTAAAATGGGAAGTGGTACGCAATAAATCACCACAGGTAAAGGGTTAGATCCCAGGGCAGCCTCAGGTAGTTTCAGCTCTCAGTTTATCCATTGCTATAAATGTTCCAAAAATGGGGGTCTCTTACTCTCTAAATCTGGTCGCTATAGCATAGAGCGGCAGTGTTAAAGTCTGTTTTTGAACACATATCCACCAGTAACAAAGTGAAAAAAAAAGAATGACAATAACACTTTAGTGCCAGACCTGTAATGACAATTCTGCATAAAAGTCAAAAAAGTTTCTGAATGAATAACCCCCGGAGCCACTTTACACCACACAGTGAAGCCAGTGTGACTTGCAGTGTGCATTACAGTGTGGATTGTAACCTGATCTCAGTGAGCTTTTTAGCATGTTTTTTCTATGGGGTTTATTCATGAAGGGATAGCGCCAGGTAGTGGCAGGCAGCGTCTGGTGAACGCCGGGCGCTGTACGCAATAACACATTTATGAAAGCGAATCTGCTGAGTGACTCTAACAGCGCCATGTAGCATACGATTCATCATTACAGGCGGCTCAGCGTATAGCGCCCACGCTCTAGCTTCCAGAGGGCCAGGTATTACCTGTCATTCTCCCAATGGACTTTCCTTTTCTTCTGTTTAAACAGGGTTTTTTTTCCTCAAATAATTGTGTGACCTCTCCTGGCCTAGAAAGAGTCATTTTTGAAATCGTTTTAGATTTTTTGTTTTTTATGCAGAATTGTCATTACAGGTCTGGCACTAAAGTGTTAATGTCACAATGTTACAACAATGTCATTCCATGTGTCTTCGCTTTGTTACAGGTGGATATGTGTTCAAAAACAGACTTTAATCATACAGCGTCTGGCGCTCTGTGCTACATCGCCCAGCTTTAGAGCGCCAACGCTGTGTGTGTGTAGTTTTTTGGTGTAAGTCACTGTCACACTAAGCTGGTGCTACCTTTTGCTTCCTGCAGCGTTGTACTGGTGTTAGAGCGCCCAACATACATCACATTCATCAATGCAGGCCAAGTTACTACAGCGATCGAGGAGCTCTGTTACAGCGCCCGATACTCGCACATGAGTGTCTACTAGCGATCGATCTAAGCGCCGCTATACAGACGCTCACCTGGCGTTTGGAATGAATAAGCCTCCGCGTTTTTTAACCCAGACTTACCTTGTACCTGTGATGTGGCATTTTTACAGATGAGGCACATCATTTTTCCTATTAAGTAAGGATATTTGTTTTTAAGTTTGGAAGCAACAGAACCCTATGGGCTATGCAGAAAATAATGGTGGAATCTATAGCATAGCCCATAGGGTGCTGTTATTTCCAAACTTTAAAAATACATCCTAACATCACAGTAAAATGAATGTGCCTAAATTATAAAAATGTGCCGTCACATGTACAGGTGATTTTTGGGAGGAAAATATAGGACAAATACTTTATTTGCACTTTTTTGTGTGTTATCGATAAGATAAGTCACACTTCCATCTTTTTTTCTCTCACAAAAGCATGGGAATTTTCACGGCACTCTATCAGCCCTATAAAAAGGTTTGTTTTGCTGTTTGTGTTAATGTCTGCTCATGATATTCTTGCCATTATCTACATAACTTTGCATTTGTTATATATAAATAAACAGTAATAAAAATAAAAAAAGCTTTTATCTTTTTCTTTGTATCTGTCTTCCAATAAATTGAGATTGCAGCTAAAATTGTGATGCACAATAAAACAAAAAAGTTAATAAAAGTTAAATTATCCAGCATTCAGAAAAAAACAGTTAATAAACCATAAGAATGTGATTTATTATTTTGTTACAAGGTTACAGTGGCTCCTCTATCAGGTTACACTACATGGCATAGTGGCTACAATGTGATCATTGAAGCAGAATGAGACAATGGTGCCCCTAGTGAGAGGAAACCGAAACACAGCAAGGGGAGGGGTGAGGTGAGTCAGAGCAGTGATTCCGACCCCCCTCCTCCACACTAGAGGCTCGGCGCTCTCCACATTGTGGTCTGGCATGTATAAATGACAGGAAGCTAGCAAGCGTATCAGCAGTTCACATAGGCAGCTCCCAGGTGAAGGACGCAGATCACACACCCTCACTCGCTTCCACGTTGTCCTTCATCTCTGTGCTTTTCTGCGGATTATAATCTCACTCTATAAACGTAAATTGCAGCTGGATTATATTAACCATGCATTACCTTCAAATCCTACTCCTGTGCGCTGTCTTCTGCTGGCAGAAGATCCCAGCCCAAGGTAAGAGCTCCTAATCAGTTATAGCTAATCAAGCTCTACTACAATACTCAAAATTCTAGATCGATTTTTACAGATCGCTTAATTATTTCGACAATGAGTCTTCGATCTGTTCAGAACTGCCAGCTCAGCCTAAAAAGAATGTATCAGAAACAAGACATTTTGTTTTTCATTTTTTGTTATTTGACACATTTGCTGAGAACTTAGATTTGCTTACAGATAGATTGTGAGATCAGCGATAGTTTTCTTTGCTTAAATGATATGTTATAAGATTTGTAATTGGTATTTTTGATAACATTCACTTATTACTTGTAAAAATATATGTGTGCAGGAAAGAACAAATCTAATTAGATACTGATCTAATTAATCAAAAATGTATCTGAATATCTGAAATAAAAGCTTCTAATATTTCATACATTAGTATTATAGTTTAAGCATCAGAAAGCAAGCAATATTCTCAGGGGCTCCTTAAAGTGGACCAACACCCAGGATTTTTACTATCCTGGGTTTTGGTCCACTTCGGCGGCGCACCCCGATCGGGGGTGTCCCGCTCTCTGAAACCCCGCAGAAACCCCAAAAAACACACCTCTCCCCGCTCCCACGTGACCGCGCCGTCCAACCCCCGCCGACAACCAAGCGGGTATCAGCGGCGTCCAGGACCTCCCACGCGTCACTTTCGGCGTGCGCGCACCCGCGCCGGCCATTCACAGACAGCTGGCGCAGGCGCACGCACGTCTAGAGGGACGCACGGGAGGCGGCGGAAGCGGCGGCGGATCAGGTAAGGAGTTTGGGGGTTTTCTGGGGGGTTTCACCCCACGGGACATCCGAGATCGTGAGTGAGTGAGGTGATCTTATAGATTCCCGGGCCGATCACCCCTGGGTGTTGGTCCACTTTAATAAATATTGAATAACCAATTACAAGAGTCATAGGTTGCATTACCTTAATAGCCAAGAAGGAGCAGATCGGAACATGACTAGTAATCAGGGGTGGTGTGTGATTTATGGCTGATTAATCAGAAATACTAGAACATTTCTGTTCTAGGAAATGCAACTGCTATATGTAGTTGGCTTAAACGAATCTGACGAGTTTGAGTGCTTCAGGTTTATACAGGTCCTGATTTCTTCTTTGAGAACATTAATAAATACAGTATGTTTTCATTTATATTTCAAATGAATGTGTTCAAAGTCAGAGCAAAACCATATATTTTGTGTTTATGATGGGGTCTTAGAGTATTCTGGTTCAAGAGATTTCACTTTATTTCCCGTAATTTATTGGCCACCCAAGTAGTACTCCCTAGTCTACCTATCTGCATCGCACTCTCCATGTATTTCTGTATCTTCTGGGGAGAGTTATTAAGGGTTTTTTATATTCACTTATCTATGAGGATAAATGTACAGTGAACTTTTAGGCAGCACCACTTGACATAACATGACAAGAAGCGAAAGGTTTTCCGTGTTCAGTGGAGTCGAGTTCCTTTAGCCAATCCAAGCGTGAGAACTTGTTGTGTTAATAATCAGATTAATTAACGGAATGTTTCAGATGGTTGCTGATTAAATGAGCACCAGTCAGGAATGTCGAGTAAAGCTCATGCACTCTAACCCACTATTGCATAGCACTAGACAATGTTAAGGTGTCAGTTGGATATGTTTTTGCATGTCTTTGCATGTTTTTGCTACATAAGCGAAGTTTAAAAGTCTAAGATCTAAACAGTCTGTGAAGCGAAACAGGGCTACTAGAAGGAACCTCTGGGCCCCATACAGCCAGATTGTTAGGGCCTTCCATTAAAATCTGTGTGCACCCTGCTATACTACCCTATCAGACCAATAAAATTACAGGATTCTGCACATAATGCAAGGTCCATTTTCACCACCCTGGGGCCTCAACTCATAGTTCCCAAAGGTCCACTTCAACATTACTATGCCACTCTATCTCTCCTTTCCACCCTGGACCTGCATGTAATACCTAAAGGTCCCCTAGCACAATACTCTAGCACAATCCTTATTCACTAGGTGGGCATTATTTACAAACTCTAAATCCTATGTATACCATGCTTCCCTAGATCCCACCCATACTGCTAAATGAAAGGGACCCTGAGGCTGGGCTTACACCGATGCAGAGGCAGTTGAAGCTTAGGTTCAGAAGCCAGATAGGTGTGGAGGAAGCCAAACTGGAACAGAAACAGCAAGTTCATGGACATGAACCTAGGTTTATACATCCTAAAATTGACATACACAGCTTAACATATCATCCAAGAATCCCCCTTATCACCCTGGGGTCACCTATGCTGCCCAACAGCTACACTTACTTCTAAATAAAATATTTTTATAAACTTTTATGCTCATACATACCATTCAAGTGCTCAAGGGCAACTGATTGTACGTGTTTTTTTAGCCCCTTTGTAACCATGCAAATGTAGAACAAATATACAAAATATATAAAAAAATACAAAACACTAAAATAATATTAGATGGCATCGGGGATACGTGACAATTTCTTGACCCCATTTAATCATCTGGGGTCGTTCCCCACACTGGAGTTAAACCTGCACTTCCCTGATGACAGTCCTAAACTCAAACACCTCAGGCACTTTCTCAATGACCCACCACAACGAGTCATTGAGGCTACATCTGCTACAAGAGACCAGTTCATGTCTAGCTCTCTTTTTCCCATAACCTTACACCTGGCACAGAAGATCTCAAAACAGCACTGGGTAAATCTTATGTGCTGCGCAAAGTCCTTTGACCAGATACTGGAAGGGATTTTCGGGCTCTACTCAGTAAGACCTTGGCAACTGTGTTTATCATTACCTTTCTGATACTGGATTGTCAAAAAATGCAGCTAAAACAATTGGACTGAGAAACAAAATTCGAATCACCTTGTACGCCATGAAAAACTTGGTGACTGTAAAAGGTTATCACAAGTATCTGGAAAGCAATATCTTCCGCACATCGGAGCCATTTTCTCTAAAACATAGACATTGCGGTGTATTTAGCTTGGAAACTTTTATTGACACTTACCAGTAGCTATAATAAAGACCAGCTATAGAGAAGAGAGAAGATGAGTCACTAAGAATATCTTCAAGTTGCAAGATCTCTCTGGTCAAAAGTCACGAATACAAAGTCCTAAGCAAGTTGCATATAAACTAATATTTGCACAGTAGATTTTGAAACCACTTAGTGCACAGAACAGAAAGTGTTCAATAACTTCTGTTCCTGGAAATTCTGCTAGTTGCAGTTTCTGTCATATGGACATTCTGGTGTTCTATATTACTCTAGAATAGTATTGCATTACCCTAATGCATTGTTGTGTGTCAAATTGAAGGTCAGTAGGACCTTGACCAGGAGAGAACATAATGTGTAACTGTATGAGCATGCTGGAATGCTTTAGGACTGAAAGGAACGAGTTATGGATGGCATGTTGTATATAACAGCAGATGTAATCAGGAATCAATATGGCATAGCAGCTTTCCTTTGATGTTAAACACATACATGTGGGCTAGGACATGTATGGTAATTACTGTAAGCTTACAAGTTCTCCACCGGATGACCGGGCTTAGTTTTACATTGACCCGACCCGACAGCATTAATTAAAATGGCATGCCTGCTCGTTTTACAAGAAAAAACAAAGCATTAGGGGTTATAAAATATTGCTGAAAAGCTCAAACCTTTCTATGTGGGATCATATAAAGCTGTATTTTATTGATGTCTGGCTACATCATGCTCACAAGCACTGAAAACTTTCTATGGCAGACTGGTGACTTGCAGATACGCAAACACCCAAATAAAGCAAATTACTCATATATATATATATATATATATATATATATATATATATATATATTTGTTAATGGTAGTTCATTTCGGTATAAAACTCATCCGGGGCAATAGTATTAATATATATATGTATATTTATAATATATTTCAACTTCCTAAGGATGAACAGCAAAACCCTTTACTGTCAGGATTTCTAAGCCATGCAAAATTGCTTAGACACAATCAACAATGTGGCACATCCAATATGATTGCAAAAATAGATGGTTGCCCAGGTGCATACTCATAAACATTTTCCCCATCTGGTGCTGCTACTGTCACTAAGTGGTATGTGTCAGCTTTGCCTCCTTCTCTAGCAGCAGGCAGTGCCCCGTCCCCATGACTGAGCCTGATATGGCGGACCTGGCATATGGGCAGCACCACAGTGGCTGTAAACCATCTGCGAAAAACAGGTTGGATGGGATGTAGTTGTTGCCTTTCATTTGCCTTTCTCGCCTGTCCCAAGAAACTGCCCAGGTCATTCTACTAACTGCCTCACACAATGATCGTCCCGCCATCACAACAGTTGGCACAAATACAATTGCCATGTAAAGGCTGATGCTTGAAATGCTTGTTATGCACCTTACGGGCAATATACTGTTCTCCTGACTTTCTGACCTTTTCTTTGCTTTTAGCAATCTATATGTTTGTTTTCTCACTATGACCATGATGAGCCTGCCATGACCTACATAGTGCTCCGCCTGTTTACCCAACAATGATCCTCAGATTCCAAGCCTATTTTATTATGAACCTCAGCAGATTCTCTTCTGTCTTCAAGGAATCTCATTTTGCTGGTACTGCATTCCGTTCTAAGCATAGGTAGGGTGTACCTACGAACCATTACCTAGACCCCCACACAACCAAATATAATGTCTACTTTTGGGGTTCTGGTGAACACAAAGAGTGTCTATAGACTTCACTTTGAGTTTGTGTCATCTACAAACAGTGACACGTACAAAGCTGTGCACATACTCGCAGCTCCGGATCCTGGTGTTCCTTGGTAATGAAAGGTATAATCTCGAGTCATAACCAAGAAATGTAATTTAGGCTGATACACATTGATTATAATGTGCACAAGTAGGTTCAGGCAACAAATATATCACAAACCCTAAAAAGTTTATCAATGCTTCAGCCCACCAACATCTTAGTAACCCCTCCCCCCCAGTCTATTAGAGGAGCAATTCTTTTCATACAAGGGGAGAGTAATGTCATTTTTTAAGGTCATCAAATATCAGGATATTACTTAGCAAGGTGATGCCACATTTTTTCCAGATAAACTTTCTTAGGAATGAATTCCCCTTTCTTAGATAAACACACACCTTCCAAGTCATTTGGGTCAATGTTTATTTCTGTTTATTTCTGTTGCCACTTTCTGAAAATGGCAGCGACATGGCTGTGAAGCTGCTGGCAGAATTGCTTAACCATTTACAGAGTTAATGACCTGGAACGACCATGAAGCTTGTGTAGATTGGAAAACTTCCATTGTGCTTACCATTTCAAGTAAATTGAACATTTATGAATTTGACTTTCCTGAGATTGTTCTGTCCCCCCCAGAGCATCCCAAATCTGGATGGCCCACATACACGAGTTCTTGTCCAATCAGAGCCTTTGCCTGATTTGGGGTGCCCCATGGGAAAGCTAGTGGCTGGCCCTGGTGGGTGTTGTTCCGTTTTAAGAGGAATTTCCCTTCAGACCTCAAATCATGGAGCCTCAGCCATGTTAGGAAGCCACTTCACAGCCAGAAGCCAGCCAACATGGAGCAAAGCTGTAGTAATTGCATTGATTTTCTTATATGTGCACTTTCAGTGAGATTTCTATTTACATGAGATTTGTTTGATCTTTGCAGAGGCAAACTTGCCAACAGCACAGAACATTAAATGGTCATCTTACAACTTTAAAAGTATTGTAGAATGGACAGGACCAGCAACCGATTTTACATACACGGTGGAAGTAAGAAGGTAAGAAGCAGTGGAGCTCTTGTGTCTAGATTGATCACCTTTTATGGTTAATCTTTGCTTTAAGCCTCTTTCCCTGGATATTTAAACCAGTGTCTCCCAACCCTGTCTTGGAAAGCCACCAAAAGGGCATTGATATTGCCAAAAAAAGTCTATTAAAAGATTCATACACAGTAATTATATTCACAGAAAAGAGAATACATAGCAGCCAAGTCCATTGGAGTGTTGTTCATAATCCTCAGGAGAATAGTACACCTCATACATGAAAAGAGAATATAGTGTATAAATTACCAGTAACCACTAATAGTAATGATATAGTTTATTGCTAGGTAATTACCATTGTAAAAAAGACAGTGGAGGTGATGCTTTAGGTCCTCCTGAGGTTTTCTGCAAAGACTGACTGTTCAAGTATAGTTAAGGTACACTCGCCAATAGAGATATGCTTATACTGTTATCATATAGATTCATAAATCAGAGATACATAGTAAGATATTCTCCTGAGGATTATGAACAAGTCACTCCAATGGACTTGGCTGCTATGTATCCTTTTTCTGTGAATATAATTACTGTTTATGAATCCTTTAATACACTTTCTTTGGCAATATCAATTAATATAGTGTGGTGTCCATCCTTTCACATCCTTTGTTCTTACTATAGTAGTATGGGGGACTGTGGTAGGATAGGATAGCACCCACTCCTTTAGATTTACTGTGTTAGGTGTGCTACTACCAACCAATTGTTTATAGATCTTTATTACTTACCTGCTCTGAAGATTTGTATTCTGGCCGCCAAGAGTCCCACCCACTGCTTTTAACAGAGAGTGCTCAGTATATCCCCTCTGTATACGGTGACTGTAGCTGTGTGCTCCCTTCACCTGCAAAGCTTGACTGGGCTCCAGGATCATGTCAGTGGGTAAGTATTTAGGATGTGGACCTGGATTGTGTGCTGTGGGAGATCAAAGGTGAGTTCCTCTTCTCCACAGTGGTTCTTCAGTTGGCATAAAGATGTATGAAAGATGTATAAAGATCATGGGAGTAGGAACCACTTTCCCACTGTGATTACTGGGGATGCCAATTACATCTGACTTTGGTATTTCCTGTTGGGCTCCAGTGGCTTTCTTAGGGGTCAATGCAGCTTTGAACTGTCATTTTACTCACTTGAAATTATATTAGCTAAAAAGATGTATTTAGCTAATTAAATCAGGCTGGAGTGAATACAAGTTTTTATTTCTTTGTACATTTTTGTGTATTTGTTTTATAAAAAGCTATATAATGACAGTGATTACAACGACTGATTGAAGGGACAAATCTTGAAATATTTGGCTAGACCTCAAATCCAAGCAGGTATTTTGCTAATACAATCCAAAGCATTTCAGAGTAAAAAAATGACCAAGCCCTTAAAGGGCTCATAAAGAGAAGCTCAATCAGGTTAATGCCAATTCACTTTTACTTTGCCTTTGATAATTACACCCATACTGAGCCTCAGGGTACAATAAATCTGAGATTAATGATTGCTTGTGATAGCTCAGTGGCTGGATCAACAGGTAGCACAAAGCTACATTGCAAAGATTTTGTAAATGATTTATAATGTTCATGTATTCTGATAGGTGTTGGGCAATACTCTTTTTTTTCCCATCGCTTGGTTTGCTTTGTTGAATATTTGTTGAATTTTTCCCCGGCTGGTATATGTGTGGACAGATATGCTGATAGTGACATTATTGACATAGGTGTGTGCGCTGTGCATTGCTCTACTTGTTCCAGCACGCACACACACACACCTTTATAACTTGCTTTCCATATACAGGAATGCAACCAACCAAGCATATATTCACAGTATCGATTCTAATGCCTAGCTGTGCATGAAAACTGCTTTTACAAAAATGTTTCCTATGTAGGTGACTACTATGAAGTCACATTTCTCAGGACGTCATATTAATATAATCCTAGTTTAGTTTAGCAGCAATAATTAAAAAGTATGTGGGGGTCAGGCTAATTGTATGGCAGTCCAGGGATCACAAATCTTATAGCAGTAAATTAGATAGCATTACTAATCAATATGTGAAAGTAATGTGATTGACAGGCATTAAAATTAAGTGCCAAGCTGCTGTAGGTCACCTGGGTTGCCGAAATGGCAGCAGACAGCCAGAGAACACAGAAGTGGTAAGCAAGCTCTGTCCGATCTTGAGCCCATTTTTTTCTGAATATCCAGTTTGTCCCCCACAATCTAAGAGGCCAGCCATATGCAAAAAAATGTCACAGAGAGAAGCGGCCTCTACAAGAAGTTGTGGGACCCGGCACCTGCCCAGGTTTGCCAGGTGCTGGTGCTGGCCATTTGTAACATCTCTTACTCATATTTCTATTTGCTACCCAGTAGAGAAATCAAGTCAAGTTTATTGGTCGCATACACATTTATACATAGTATGTCATACAGTGAAATGTTGCTTTCAACTGCTCAAGAACACAAGTGAAATTAAGAGGCCGATTCATTAATAGCGACAGGTAGCGACAGATGAGCGACAGTAGCGTTATTTTCACAGCGCCCGCTAGTATTCGCTGTGCTTGGCCGTTGTTCGGCTGTTGACAGCGACTCAGTCGGTGTGTGGTAATGTTGAATACGGGGTTAGGAGTCGCTGTTTGACAGGTTCCGCGCTGTATGGGAGCGCATGACAGCGAATGGCCATAGTGAACGGCTCCCAGCATATTCATTAACAAATCACGCTCAAAAAATTCTCGCACTGTGAAATGCTTGTTTAAACCCCAGAGCGCTGGCGGCGATGGGTTAAAAGTAGTTTTTTTAACCCCCAAACAACCATATTTTTGGAAAAAAAAAAACATGTTTTTCAAAACATTTTGTAATATGAATACATTAATATCAGACCTGTAATATCAATTCTGCACAATTTTTTTTTTTTTTTTTTTTTTTTTTTTAACCTTAAAAAAAATATCTAACATTGCAGAAGTGGTCACCGAATTTTTGACATTTAAAAAAAAACAAAAAAAAAAAACATTAATAGCAATTAATTATGAATATTTAAAGATTGTTCCATTGAAATGCATTGGAGAGCGCCAGGTAGCGAGAGGTCATACCTGTCGCTGTTCAAGGTCGCTCGCTGGCGCTGTGGGGTGAGGCTGGAATAATGATGAATGATTCGCTATCTGGCGCTCTGTCAGTCGCTAAGCAGGATCGGCTTGATAAATGTGTGATTGCGGAGGGGAGCCGGCGTACTCGTGGCAGTGACCGCCATTACCGTTCGCTCACCATTCGCTACCCGGCGCTATCCCTTGTTAAATAAGGGCCTAAGTCTAGAGGTATAGTACATACAATATGATACAATGCAGTGAGATACAAAATAGTAGTTAGTAGGTAGCATGTAATGCATATACGTAACATGTAAGAATCCTCTGTGATGAAATGCAATGAGTCTTAGGGCCTAATTTATGTTTCACCATTTAGCATCTTTTTGTGGCTATAGCGCCAGTATTTTTGTCTGATATGGTGCTGTGCTTCAGACTACATTGACGCTAGCAGTTGCTGTGCAGAACACTAACAAATTAGCTTTCAATTTTAATAACCCCCCCAAAAAAATAAATTTTATGACATCTTGAACCTGTGTTTAAATTATTGGCAAGTCCCAGTGTAAATTCTGTACAAATAAATGTTTAATATCAATTATAAGCATTAAACACTTCAATCCTGTTCTGCCCATTGTGCTCTATGGGATCTTGACCAAAAGCACCAGGTTTCAACCAAAGTGTCCAGTGCTGCAACCTTTGCAGCGCTAGTGTTAAATAGGACTCTAGCTGGTGGACACATTGGTGCTACTGTTTTTTATTTCTTAAATTGGACGCTAAGTGCCAAAAAAGTCAACCCTTCCTCCTGCAATCCTGAACACTTGCGAAGAGGAACATAGAAACCCTTGCTTTTATAAATAGTTGCTTGCCTATGCTGAAACTCACTGCTGAAAATTTTACTCAAAAAAAAGTTAAAGATTTTAGAAAACTGGGGAACTTTGACAGTGTTAGCAATGACAATAACATGTGACAAGGGCATAGGGTTGTTTTTCTAGGTTCAGACCTGACATTTACTAATGAATCCTAAAATGTGGTGGGGTGGGCAGCATAAATCGATACATATTAATAATGCTTACTATATGTATCATTATTTTTTTTTTTTGCAGTCCATTTTCCGACTGGGAGAAAAAGTGTATAAATACCAAAAGTACAGATTGTGATGTCTCAGATCTTCTCCAGAGATTTAATGTCACACATGATGTCCGAATCACTTCTGAGACAGAAGACCCTACTACAGAAGAATTTCCTTATGCTGATGGGCCTTCCTTTAATCCTTATGACCAAAGTATGTCAAATTCCTATGATCAATTTTGTAATAATGTGTATTAGGCTACGAAATTGTGTTTCTAATGTGATTTAGACATACTTATTTTTTTTCTGCAGTCGGGTTTGTATAGTATTCATGAGGCCTGCTAGGTTATAGGGATTGTAGCTTAGCCCTCGGAAGTGCTTGCAGTGCATATGCCATCAATTAAGACCCTTCTGCAAGTATATTATTGAGTTTGGCCTTATATAAAAGAAACATAAAGCAGTAAAAAGAGAAGTCAACCTTGAATCGCAGTTTATTGGGAATGGGTTTTGCTGGCTTGTTGTTGAGGACATGGATTATTCGCAAGCATTTGATTAACAAATATTTAATTGCTTCCATAGATCTTTGGTAAATATCAAAGAATGTTTGGTTTGACTCCACCAATAGCAGCGTAATATATATACCCGTCTTGTTGGTCACTTCCCTGTCTTTCTACATAACCCCTCTGGCTGGCCATGGTTTGCTAATAGCTGTGATATGGCCATAACAATGCCCTCCGGCCCCTACAGGTGACCTTGAAAGAACTTACATACTTACCTTACTAACTGTTAACTGTATAGAGGCAAAACATCTAAAATTGAATTCACCACCAAACACATAGAGCATCTTTCTGTTTTCCACTTAAACTGTCATTAATAAATGTGGGTGTTCTCTCATTTTAGCGATTATTGGAAAGCCGGTCATTCAAGGTTTTGAGTTCAACAAGGAGCACACCCAACTGAAGGTTACTGTTCAAGATTCCCTAACACCCTACAGATTCCCAAACAGAACACTAAAGACAATCCGAGATATATTTCAAGATGACTTTAAATATACTGTATTTTACAGAAAGGCTGACAGCACGGGGAGAGTAAGTACAAGCTACTGTAGAGGTGGCCCTTCTTGGATAATAATGCCTTGACAATTAATAAATCCTTACATTTCCTTTTATGTTAACCTTGTAGAAGGAAGCATCTTCTGTAACAAATGAAATTATTATCAACGCTTCAAAAGGCGAGAGCTACTGTTTTTACGTCCGGGCAACTGTTCCATCTCGCAAAACTAACCGCAACAGCCAAGATTCTGATGAAAAATGCACACCCTCTGCTGGCACTGGTAGGTCTCCAAAGAATATACAGTTTACTTTCATCCATTCTGTTCCTGTGCTTATGCCTCCAAGAAAGGTGTCCCCCCCTTCTGCACATAACTGGGTATAGGACTACTTAATGTTTATACAATTTTAAGGCAAAATTCCAGTCACAAGATGACCTCCCCCTCCTGTCCTGCCACCATACCCTGGTGCAGGACAGGAGGGGGGGTACTTAGAAACAGAACCTTACCTGATCCTCGGGCCAGATCCCCTCCTCCAGTGCTCCGAATCCTGGGCACCGCCATTTTGCCTGAAAGCCAAGAGCTGCCTACCTTAGTACCGTGCGTGCCTCACTTAAATGGGTGGCAGGAGCACACGTGGAGCAGAGGGATGCAACTTTGTGTCATTCTCAGTGGTTGCCGCCCTTAACCCGGGGGAGTGTTGCTGGCCTCAGAAACAACGTTTTTTTTTGTAGCCCCCTGTCCTGCCTCAATGCCAGGGTACAGTGGCAGGACAGGGGTGTCATCTTCTGCTATTCTGGATTTCTCCTTGTAGACCAACTCAAGGTATTAGATGCCCCCTACTCTAGTTCCTATTAATACTTACTGGGGTGCCACAGTACAGGCTAGTAGCATTTTATTTACCTTGGGATTTGTTGAATAGCCTTCTTGCTTTTAAGTATGAAGGTGGAATAACATGAAATTCCTAGCGTGCAGCTGGATATGGAAATAAAAACAGGAGATATCAGTTCACATTGTTTATGTGTTGGGAAATTACTCAGTATCTGACGCTCGTTTTCTTTTCTTTAAATTGTTTATTGTGAATGTTAACTCATTAAGTGAGCCCCAAATACCAAACCAGGTTACAAGCAATCGGCTGAAGCAATGCTATTCTGCCAGTTATTGTATAAACTCTTATGAAAGTACAAAGAAACATTTTAGTAATGTTATTATGCATCCCTAACATGTATGTTAAAAAAGTATAATATACAGTTTTTCTGTATAATGTTTTAAAGTAGGCATTTTTATTAAAAAATAAATAAAAATAAAAGCTGAGAGTCATACAGTATAAAGGAGGTTACTCATTTAAACGTGGTAAGGTTCAGTCGCTTGAAAAAGGGGTACTGATCCCCGAAACACGTTGAGCTGCTGGGTCAGGGAACAGAACATGTTGTCCTCATGTGAGCACTATGCATTCTTGATTTTAACATAAGCCGTAAATATTAAGTTTTAATTTAGCTGGAATACCTGTCCTGGATCAGACTTTGTATTTTATTATTGCACTTTATTCTGGGTTGAGTTTAATGAATTACACCCTAAATCTTCTCCTTCTTGTCCACTAAATATAACAAATAAATTATATAGAAATGATGGTTATATAGTAAATAAACACATACAAGTATTGACGTGGAATTTAAACTATGCCTAAAATAGGGTGGGGAATCCTTTAAGCCAATTTTTAGAGACAAATTATCATGTTGAGTTGATACTGTTCAGGATATCATTAGTTTAATCACATGTGTAATTATTCAAGGACCTTATCAGATGATGTTTCTGATTATCAGTCAGATTCTAAGAGTAAAATCTCTCAAATACTACAGGCTTGAGGGCGAAAATCAGCCTGAGATTTCACCCGCCCATAGTCGGTCCATTTCCAGCTTGTGACACTGAGCCCACTGAGCCCACCCTCATGTGTTTCTGGATAATCAAAGCGTATGCTCCATGGAGAAGGCTAAAGCATTGCAGGGACAGATCATGGGCAGTGGTAAATCCGGTCAATCTTAAATCAATGGTGCTGCAGCTTTAGTATTGTATCAGCATGTACACTGGAAATCCCTCTGTTTTTATAATTAGTATAGGAGGGTTATTGAAAAATAGATTTAACTTTTAACATATGTCATTACACCAATGTATTTTTAAAATTCTACACTAGGCAAGATGTCCTCTTTAAGTCATTACCATATAGAATTAAGAACATGTTTAACCACTACTGTTTGTATTAGCATTTGTAAGGCACCCTACCCGTGAAGGTTTTTTTGTACCTGTACACAGTGTGTCGCCAAGTTTATGGACTATGCCTCTGAACGTGCTTTTACTTTACAGCTGCCAGTGGTTTTGCAGCCCCCACTGTATTTTTGTACCTCTGTGTAAGTTGACTCCTCTAGTACGACTTCATTAGACATGTGGGAGACGGGTCTTTTCGTATAATGCTTTTATTAATACTTTTCCATCTCTTCCCACGACAAACTAGAACAAGAAGTCACTTGCTTACAGTCTTCCTCTGCTCTCATAAACCCTCAACTCCTATTTCACTGATGTTTTTTTTACCAACACATTACAGTTGTAATGTGTTGTGACTTACTTTTAATGGCAGACTTGTTGGAGGCGGTGTCAGTTACTAACTTCTAGCAGCAGAGATCACCAGGGTGATTTCTGTACTGGTCTTAGAGGTTAAGGTTAGACATATTTAATTTGCCATAAGCATACTGAGATGTACTAAAGCATTTTAACTGTCACAGGAAATAACTACTACTTCACTCTGGTCCTTCTGACTCCCATGAACTTTAAGTGCCATACCTAGTTATTACAGAAAGAATTACAGAAAGGAAGTATAGCTGTGTGCCTACAAAAAGATAATAGTTCTTACTCTGCTATACTCGGTTCGGAACTAAATAAATACATTTTGGTTGAAGTGGGACTTGAAATGCTCATTGTAAATCAAAAGAATCAAAGTGTCATGATCTAGCTCAGCCTCAGATCCTGACCTGGCTGGAGTACACTCCTGTCTCCAGTCAATTACTGAAGATAGGGACATGCATCCATACCAGCAACACCAAGTGCACTAACTTAACATTGTGTGCAATGGAGCCACTGGTGGAACATATCCGCTGCCCTGGTGGGAATAGCAGGGAAGTAGCAGCTTGTCAGAAGCAAGCATTGTACCAGATCATGAGGTCGAGGGGTAGGATTTGGAGCCTACCCTGTAATATGTCCACCCCACTTCCATACACTGAAAATGTAGTGTAATGTAGAGTATTAAAGATCCAGAAACTGTATTTAAACACTCCTCCTGGATATAAAGTTTACACATAGGCACCTTCAGAAAGAGTCACTCGAGATAAAAGTCATCTTTTAGTTTTAAAATTTTCCAAGAGCCGGATTAAAAGAGTGAGATTCCCACCAAGCCTCCACCTGGGTAGTTTAGGCCTCCACCAGTGCTAATAAAAAGCTCTCCATCCAATGACCGTCAAGGGTCATTAGGGCTTTGCCTACGGGAAGTAACAGAGGAAGCACACTCCTGTTATTGGAGCCACTACATATAGATTCTTCCAAATTTGAGGGACAGTACAATAGAAGTTTTTAGTGTAAAAAGGGTGAGCAAATGCCTCTGTCTGGTCCCTGTGCATGCAAATACTCCAGATAAAATCGTGTTTTATGCAATTTTCTATCTAAGGTCTAACATTTTGTCACCTTTGTTCACTCTAAAAGCTACAATTTCCTACTCTGTCATGTCAGTTTGAGAAGTCAGGAGTAGCATCAATACCAGTGAAACTGCAAATATTATTGTAGGCTGAACTGGATTGCTTGTTAATTTGGGGAAGGGTTGAGCGCACATTTAAGGTCTTTGCAGGATTGTTTTCGCACTGTGGTGTTCTACTGAGATATTAAACTACTAATGGAGCTTTGGTGAAATAAATTAACATTGCAGCATATGTATCTTTAGAGATACATATGATTACATAGGCTACCTAATACACAGAAAATGGATCAACAGATAGCTGAAAAGGCCTCCTCACTCACCTCCTTTTTTTTTCATTGTCTTTGCAGAATTTGATCTTACTCTTGTGGTTGCTGTAGTTGCTGCAGTAGCTCTTATCGTAATAATCGTCATATTGCTGGTGGTCCTGTGCGTCTGCAAAAAGAGGAAACGGGAACACGCGCCACTCAAAAGCAACGATGTTTAAACTCAATTCTGACCCTGCACTGACTACTGCATCCTGTCTGCACAAAGTACACTACGCGCTGCTCAGACGCTCCAGGACAAGGCTCGGAGCAGTGGAGGACAATTCTGGTTTCTGTGAAACTTTATAGTGACATTGCTCTAAGTCTATATTGACTTCTGTATGATTAGTTTTAATTCTGGAAGATATCAAGATACATTCCTCTTTGGGTTATATTATATATTTAACTATCTATTATTTTTTGACAATATTAATTATTATAATGATGATTGCATGAATGAATCAGGATTGAGATTCTTCATTTGACTGTTAATAGTAGAGATCCTAGCACGGTTGAAGGGGTTATTTACTAAAGTGCGGAGAATGCATTCACCAATCCAACCTGGAGACCTTCTTGAGCTCAGTGCCCAGTCAAATCAGGTTTATTTCATTTGAAGAGTAGTCGATTATTTTAGTTTTTAACATAGCTCAGTGCGGGACCAGTTTTAAACAAGGTGTAGCCCTGACCAAAATTAAAAGTGGAATCACAAAACCCTTTCCCAGTATCCCACCACCATAACCACGAGGCAGCTGTACTTGCATCCACTTCCAGAGTCCAGCACTGCCTCCTCTGTCCCTATTTACTCCGCCCCTCACCTAGCACCATTCCTGGGACACTGTCTAGATAACAAAAGTTGTACAGAGGGTTCAGCACTGGGTGAGGCAGGGTATAAGGCCATGGGCCAAAGGTCCAGATTACTCTCCCCTAATGCCGGCCCTGACTCTGGAGTGTACACTTCTGCTTTTTATAAACAAATTGATTGACTCGTATTCCAAGGAACACATCTAAGACCTCTTCATGGGCATTTGTAGGCTTAAATCGGCACAAAACCCTTTGCTGCATTTGAGTTGAATTGTGTGTTTTTGTGCTGATTGTGTGTTAAGTTGGAAACATTCTCAGAGTGGAGCACTTCTCCACATTTTAGTAAATACTTTCTAATAGTTAGGAAGCAAAGAAATGAACAACTGCTAATATTAATGAAATAATTATCAATGAAAATAATAAAATGTGACTTGAAAGCACTACCAGAAAACACTAAGGGCTTATGCACAGCGGTATGTGACCCAATAGATGTGTAAATGCTATTTAATGTATGAAGGTAATGCCAGAACTTGATGCAGACAATTACCAAGAGCACCTACTGATCTGTGATTGGTTGGTACCGGTTACTGCACTCCAGTTTTATGTATTTTTACACATTATTATTGATGTATACACATTTGCAGCATGTAAAGTTGTGCGGTACAGTTATGTGGGTATTTTTGTTTTTGATTTATAGATGATCTTAACCCTCCCCTGGTAACTCTTCGGCAGGAAGAGTTCAGGTCCTCAAGAACTCTACCCCCCCCCTACCCCTGCTGCTATAAGATACCTCTTTCCCCTTGTGAAACTCTGTATGAAGGGACCAGGAAACAGCTGCACACTGCAGTGCTGTATGCCTCCTATTGGAGGAGGTGCAGCTGTCACACATGGGCAGAGTTCTGATAGAAAGAGCAAATTATATCTTTACTAAAGGGCTCACTGGTGTAGATTAGGTTTGTTTAATGCCCCTGTGAACCAAGAGTTGCAAGGCCCCTTACGTCCCAAGCGATTTTCACTTTAGCCAATCAGGGCTTTTATTACCTGCAACATTCCAATTCCATATGAAAAGAAAGAATATATAGATAGATGGTACAGTATTTTTGCAGATAGTTCTCGACAGGTACTGATGGGTGCCCTTGCTCTGCAACAAGGAACCTCATTTACTAAATTCAGAGAGCTAAGGAGGAAAGGTATTGTTCAGAAACATCCAATTTCTGAAACCACGTGCATTTTCCCATGTCTGATCGCTTCAGTGCTCTGTGCAAACAAAGCCAAAACGCTGATTTTCAGCAGTGACGCACATTTTAGTTTTTAGTAAGTTATTAAAGGAACCTGTTATATATATTGTCCTTCAATGCTCTTTATACATGTACGGGGCAGTTGCCCAGGGATCTAATCACCATAGGTGCCATGGCGTTTTCTATTGCCCAGTGTGTTGAGTGCAGTATAAAGCTCACTGATGCCCATACAAAAATGTCCACTTTAGCAATTCCACTAGCTTCAGCATCCATCTTTTTTATGGCCATCCCCATGGCCTGTCACATCTGCAACATGCCTCTCCCTCCTAGTACCTTCCTTACCCCTCCCTGAGAAAAGCTTGGACTGCTTGAAGGAGGACTTAATGGCTCAACTTTTGATCTTGCCCAGGGCCATTGGCCTTGCTTGTCAGAAGCAAGGGAAGAGTAGACCTGGGCAGACACCCCCCCCCCCCCCTTTTTTTAAGGTCAGGGCTGGCATCCTAGAGGGGGTGGTGGCACGTCACATGCAGCTTTACCGCCAAGTTTGTCATGACACACAAAGGGGCAAATTGAGATTTCAGGTTGTGGGTGGTGGGAACGCTCTATAGAGGAGGAGGAGAAACCGTTTTTTCCCTTGAAACCTAGAAAGGAGCAGGTCTGTTGCTAAATGTTATTGCTTCTATAACAGTCTTACCCTACACTACATAATACTGTAATGGCTCTACTTACCTTTATAAAGCAACATCAGCATGTCATGGCAGGTAGTTATGCAGGCTGGACAAGCACAGACAATTACGGTAGTTGGCTCCTGGCTTAGACACTGGGTGTTACATATCTGCAGCTTCAGAAACTGACACAAAAATAGTTTATAGGTTCTATTTAGAGATCTCATATTGGTAACTGTTTACTATGTAAAATATATTTGTTTCAGACTTTTTTTTAGATACAGAGCACTTATTAAAGCAATATTGTATTTTTGTAAAGGGATGTTGCATTATTGTAAATTTTACTTTTAAAACTGTCCTAGTTAATTACCGTACTTTTATATGGTGACAATCAAGGGGTATATATTATTTATATATTATGATTATATGGATACTATTGGGTAATATTTTTCTATGTGTCTCTTAATTGTTGAGTAACTTATTTTCAGAGGTTTTATTGATGAATTAAAGGTAAATGGGAAAAACGTACTGTTTTGCGTTTTTATTATACCCTTCAAAAGGCAAAAAAGGGTCTGTCCAGACAAACCATGCTGATTATTACCCATGTCGATTGGCTCACCTCTCTGCTAAACCGTGTTCCCAATACTCAACCCAGCTAAGCTCCTACCAATGCTAAGCATACAGTTACTATAGAAAAACAATTTCACCATATTAATGTACCAAGGATTTCACCCAGGTGTGGTGGTGTACAATCAATGTCACTGCATTGCTTCAAGACACCACTGTCACCTCTATTTCCCAATGCACCCCTTTTAACTGCGTTCGTCCAAGCCACTGCTTCCTCCTCTATTTCCTAGTGCACCCCTCCTATATGCAGTCACCTCTTACTGTACCCCGATTTTACCAACTTTAAATGTCAGTTTTTTTAAGACCTCCTACTTTACCCACAGCAGGTCAGGGGCCACATTGAACAGCTATGCGGGCCATATGTGTGTCTACGTACGTCATGCTAGGTGATCTCTAGCCCCCCTCCCCAGTCCCCACCTGATTGTCTCCTTTACAACCCAAGCAACCAACAAAAAACCCTGCTGTCAGAGGTTGGTCCTATTTAATATTCTGTTCACCTGCAACTAAGCCATTGCCACTGCAGAGTCATCTTCTGGAAATGCAGACGTCATGAAAATGGCCACTTTCAGGAGTCCAAAATGTTGTAAGCCCTTGACCCTTGTGAAAGCATGTGCTTCATTTGACGCAGGTTCTGCTTAAACCCAAATTGCAGATACGTTCTTAGCCCTATTATTGTGACAGTGATAATGATGGTAGTATTTTTTATATCAGAACTAAGGTTAAGGGTGCTTTCCATGGCACATCACCATAACTTCATTTAACCATGATTTTTAGAAGTATGAAGAGCCAGGAAAATGATCTTTTTGCCTGTGCTGATTAGGGCTACTGGCCCGAAACACATGTCCAGAAGCAGGTAGTGATTTTTACATTTTAGAAGGTTGACACAGTCATTTATCCCCAGTGGACTTTTTCTGATTATTTAAAATATCACAAAGTTGAAAAGAGATGACTTGCGATTTGCATTGCTATGCCTACTGCTAAGATTCACGGGTTCCTCCTGTTAGTCTGTATGTGTCTTGTAATTATTTTCTGTTTTGGGAAAGAGGCCTGTCCCCTCTGCTACACACACATTGAAGGAGCCTGTCCGTATGGGACAGACGTATCTATGCCTGGTGTGGTAAGGTGCAAGGGGCCGTTATTGACGGCAGGTATGTAGCACCAATGTACCTGGCATTGGTGCAGTAAAGCCGTGTAGTCTGATTTCCAGCATCAGCTGCTGGTGGCAGTTTGCTGCTGTTGCTTTAGAATAGCCGAAAGGCTAACCTGGGACGGCTTTACTGGGATGGAGTAGAGCAGGGTGGGACTCCATCCCACTACCCAGGTCCGGGTTTTGCTGGCTGTTTAAATAGCCTGGGGAATCAGCTGTGGCCTGTCCTTTGTCTAGAGCTCACATGGGAGTGAGACTCTGTGAGCCTGGCTGAAATCTCCTGTGGAAGCTGTTTCATGCGGACCTGAGACATATTTGACTGTGAACAGAACCTTTGCTCAAGGACTAAAAGCTGTTTGCCTGATTGAATCATTTATGCTGCGGTTTCCTGAAAAGGTGATGTAACCTGTATGGACATATGCTTTTGTGGATTTTTGTGTGAAATAAACACAGACTTTACTTTGAACTGTTTGCCTCCGCCTCTATACTGCTGACACCCGGTCGCCTACCAGAGCTAATCTCCACATTTGGTGGAGGATGCGGGCACAGCAGTGAGGCCGTTGCTAGGAGCAACCGACGAAAAAGTTTTTTGTTGTGCATGTCCTATATTAAACCTGCCAGGCTGCTACCTGGGACTGCAGACAAAATGGAGGCGGTCGTGAAAGCGCTCGTGGAAGCCAACAGGCAGCAGCATGAGACCAACAGGCAGCAGCAGGAGACCAACCAGCTGTTTTTGCAACATGTGATGGCGCTGCAAGCTGCAGGTGTGCCCAAAAGTATTCCTGATGCCCGGAAAGCTGTCCGCTCGGCGCTCACAAAAATGACCCCTTCAGATGACGTTGAGACTTACCTGCCGGTGTTTGAAAAGGTGGCTGCAAGGGAGAAGTTGCCGCATGACCAGTGGGCTGATGTCATCGCTCCATTTCTGGCGTCTGGACCCCAGCAGGTGTTGTTTGATCTCCCAGAGGACCAAGCCGCTGACTACCCGACTCTGAAGGGTGAGATACTGGTGAGACTGGGGGTGAATGTGTGGGTTCGGGCTCAGCGGGTGCATCAGCGGAGCTACCAGTCGGCAGAGCCCGCCCGACCCCAGTATTATAAACTGCTGCACCTGCTGCAAAAATGGCTGCAGCCGGAGTTGTTAAGCCCCACTGCCATGTTGGACCGCTTGCTGGCGGACATTTTTTGGAGGGCTTTACCGCACCCTCTATAGCACTGGGTTGGCCAGGTATCCCCTGACAACGCACTAGGGATGGTGGACCTAGTGGAGCGATATGAGGCCACCAGGAACTTGCAAGGCGGCTCCATGAGGAGGGATTCGGGGAAACCCCGGAGGTCCCCGCCCCAGCTCAGGCGAGTGGCGTCCCCTAAACCCTCTCAGGACCTACCCCCCAAAGTCCCTGCCCAAGTGTTGTGTTGGGGATGTAAGGAGCCGGGACATATCAGAGCCAATTGTCCCCACCAGGGGGAGCCCATGGACGTGAACTTTGGTTACCGCCCTTCCATGTATGCCAGGAGGCTGTGTGCTGCCGGTGTCCCTGAGCTTGTGGGGCAAAGTCACCTCTGTCAGGTGAAAGTGGGAGACACCCTGGCTGTGGCTCTTTTGGACTCGGGGAGTATGGTTACCCTGGCAAGACCCGCCTTAGTACTGCCCGATGAGTACACTGGGCGGAAAACCGGGGTTTTGTGCATTCATGGGGACTTGAGAGACTATGCCACAGCACAAGTGACTCTCACCACCGTCTCCGGCAGCTGGAAACATGAAGTCGCTGTCGCCGCTAAACTCCCGTATGAACTGATTATTGGGAGAGACTTTCCAGGGTTCAGGTCACTGTGGGCCAACTTGGCAGTTCCGGAAACCCGCGAGGCGGGTGTGTCCCCAATAGACTGGCCCTACTCAGGGGAGACCCCGGTGCCCTGGGAACCGGAATCAGGAGGCACCGTGGAAGAGGTGCCCATCCCTAAAATGGAAGAGGGGGAGTCAACCCCACTAAATGTTATGGTTGGAGATGTGGAAGAGTTGGCAACAGGTCCAGAGTTGGCAGATCTCCATGTCTCCACAATTAACTTTGGTACCGCTCAACACCAGGACCCGACCCTATCTCGGGCCTGGGAGAATGTTCTTGAGGTGGAAGGTGAACCACAACAGCCAGGGGCGGAGTTACAGTTTCCTCGCTTTGTGGTTCACCAGGAAATGTTGTACCGAGTAAACAAGGTACGTGAAGAGGTGGTGGAACAATTGGTGGTACCCAATCCATATCGCAAATTGGTGTTGGATTTGGCCCACCAACATGTTCTGGGTGGACACCTAGGCCAGCAGAAAAACTCTGGAATGTGTTTTACAACGATTCTACTGGCCCAGTGTGTACAAGGAGGTGGAGAGATATTGTGAGTCCTGCCCAACATGTCAGATGACCAGCCCTCAGCCTCATTACCGTGGTCCCTTAGTTCCTCTCCCAGTTATTGAGGTACCCTTTGAGCGGATTGCCATGGATCTAGTGGGTCCAGTGCCAAAATCCGCTAGAGGGCACCAACATATTCTGGTGATCTTGGACTATGCCACGCGGTACCCTGAGGCAGTGCCCCTGCGTCACACCTCTGCCAAGCTCATTGCTAAGGAGCTTATGGAAATGTTTTCCAGAGTAGGTCTGCCTAAAGAGGTCCTGACCGATCAAGGTACCCCGTTTATGTGGAAAGTAATGAAAGAGCTCTGTAAACTGCTGCAGGTGAAACAGTTGCGGACATCCGTTTACCACCCGCAAACAGACGGCCTAGTAGAACGGTTTAATCAAACTTTAAAGACCATGTTAAAAAGGGTGGTCGCCAAGGATGGGAAGAATTGGGACTTGCTGCTGCCCTATCTGATGTTCGCAGTGCGAGAGGTGCCCCAGGCCTCTACGGGGTTCTCGCCCTTCGAACTCTTATACGGTCGACATCCACGGGGCCTGTTGGATATAGCCAAGGAGGCCTGGGAACAGCAACCCACACCCCACAAAAGTGTGGTAGAGTACGTTACTCACCTACAGGAACGCATAGAGACCGTCTTGACGCTTGTCAGAGAACACATGGAGGCAGCGCAGCGGGCCCAAAGCAGAATTTATAATCGGCAAGCCAGGGTACGGAACTTTAACCCCGGTGACAGAGTTGTGGTTCTGGTACCCACGGTAGACAGTAAATTTCTAGCTAGGTGGCAGGGTCCCTATGAGGTCATTGAAAAAGTTGGGGAAGTGACTTACAAGGTACATCAGCCTGGGCGGAGGAAGCCAGAGCAGGTGTACCATGTAAACCTGCTGAAACTATGGAAAGACAGGGAGACCCCTGGGGGTGACAACCTCTCCTCTAAATAGACTCAGGAAGCCAGGGAGTTTATTAGCAGAAACACGGACGTGTTTTCAGAACTCCCTGGGCGCACTTCGGTCATCCAACATGATGTTGTCATGGAACCTCAGGTCAAGGTCCGGTTGAGGCCTTACCGGGTACCTGAGTCCCGGCGACAAGCTATCGCGGAGGAAGTGCAGCAAATGCTCCGGTTAGACGTGATTGAAGAATCAAAGAGTGAGTGGGCCAGCCCCATAGTCTTGATTCCCAAGCCCGATGGTACGTTGCGGTTCTGTAACGATTTCCGCAAACTTAATGAAGTTTCCAAGTTTGATGCCTACCCTATGCCCCGGGTAGATGAACTCATTGAGAAGCTAGGCCAAGCCAGGTACTTTTCGGTTTTGGACCTCACAAAAGGGTACTGGCAGGTGCCCTTGACTGAGGCTGCCAAGGAGAAAACAGCCTTTATTACACCAGAGGGACTGTTCCAATACAAGGTATTACCCTTTGGGTTACACGGCGCTCCCGCTATGTTCCAAAGGTTAATGGATATTGTCCTCAGGCCACATCGTCGGTATGCTTCGGCATATCTGGACGATATAATTATCCATAGCACGGATTGGGAAAGTCACCTACCCAAAGTCCAGGCTGTAGTGGATTCCCTCAGGAAGGCTGGGTTGACGGCAAACCCGAAAAAATGTGCTTTAGGCCTAGAAGAAACAAAATACCTGGGCTATGTGATTGGACGAGGAGTGGTCAAGCCCCAGGTGAACAAACTAGAAGCCATCCGTAACTGGCCCCGGCCTAACACCACCCGCCAGGTAAAGTCACTTCTGGGGTTGGTGGGATATTATATGCGGTTCATTCCCAATTTTGCCACCCTAGCGGCACCATTGACAGACCTGTTAAAGGGACGCAAGTCTGTCATGGTGAAGTGGAATGAACAGGCCGAAAAAGCGTTCTCCGCTTTGAAGTCTGCCCTGTGTGGGTCTCCGGTGTTGGTGACACCCGACTTTAAGAGGGAGTTCATAGTGCAGACCGATGCCTCCGAGGTAGGTCTCGGTGCTGTACTGTCTCAGGAAGTCAACGGGGAGGAGCACCCCGTTGTCTACATGAGTCGCAAATTAACACCCGCGGAGACCCGGTATAGTATAGTGGAGAGGGAGTGTTTGGCCATTAAATGGGCCCTGGAGTCTCTTCGCTACTACTTGCTGGGGAGAAGGTTCCGGCTGATTACGGACCACTCTCCCCTCAAGTGGATGTGCCAGGCTAAGGACAGGAATGCCAGGGTCACCCGATGGTTCTTGTCATTACAAAACTTCAAGTTTACAGTAGAGCACAGAGCGGGACGATTATTGGGTAACGCGGATGCCCGGTCCCGAGCACATTGTTTGGCATGTGTCCACCCCCTCAGGGTTGAACAAAGGGGGGGGTATGTGGTAAGGTGCAAGGGGCCGTTATTGACGGCAGGAATGTAGCACCAATGTACCTGGCATTGGTGCAGTAAAGCCGTGTAGTCTGATTTCCAGCATCAGCTGCTGGTGGCAGTTTGCTGCTGTTGCTTTAGAATAGCCGAAAGGCTAACCTGGGACGGCTTTACTGGGATGGAGTAGAGCAGGGTGGGACTCCATCCCACTACCCAGGTCCGGGTTTTGCTGGCAGTTTAAATAGCCTGGGGAATCAGCTGTGGCCTGTCCTTTGTCTAGAGCTCACATGGGAGTGAGACTCTGTGAGCCTGGCTGAAATCTCCTGTGGAAGCTGTTTCATGCGGACCTGAGACATATTTGACTGTGAACAGAACCTTTGCTCAAGGACTAAAAGCTGTTTGCCTGATTGAATCATTTATGCTGCGGTTTCCTGAAAAGGTGATGTAACCTGTATGGACATATGCTTTTGTGGATTTTTGTGTGAAATAAACACAGACTTTACTTTGAACTGTTTGCCTCCGCCTCTATACTGCTGATACCCGGTCGCCTACCAGAGCTAATCTCCACACTGGCTAGACCCCAATTTTACAGTAGGAAGGGGGTACTTACATAGCTAAGGGGGTTCCTGTTCCATGGCTTTAACCAGACTATAGGACCAATTTAAAATGCTTACCACGCAAATAGTCAGCCTCACACCTGCACTAATTAGTGGTTTAAATGGCGGTGCATAGACTTCGGTCTGTAGCTGTCATATTTGTTCAGAAGAGCTCAGGAATGACAGTTATATGCTTTTGTGCATGTAGAATCATCAGTTTAAAAGGCAAAAATGCATGTATTGCTTGTCACCTGTGTTGTAGTACAGTTCAGTACTTACTGCACTCTGGTCCTTGCCTTCTATATCCACTGTCTCACCATCAGTCTTCTTTGTCCTCACTTGTCTTCTCTTCTTTAGCATGTTACGGAAATGCATTTCACGTCTTCTTCTCAGCTCTGCTGGTGGCACTGAGGAGCTGGAGGTTTCTGGGCCATCAGGGGAGGGGATCAGGCTTTTTGTAACCCTGCAGCAACCCCACCTTTCTCCTATGCTAAGCCCAATTTGAGCGTTAAAATAATAAAACAATAATAAAACAACTCACCTGATCACTGCAGTCCTCCCTTTATTCAGTCAGGGGTGGCAGCCATAGAACTGCGTGACAGTTGGACTTGGGTGAATGACCAGTACAGTCACACTGCTGCACAAGACTGGGTGATAGACCTGCCACTTCTCCAAGATGGCTGTTCCCAGGACCTGAGATGTTGAGGGAATGGCGCTGCATCCCGGGTGAGGTAAGGCTTTTATATTTTTGTAGCACCCTAGGCCTGCCCGAGCTTGAGAAGAGGGAGGCAGGGTGGGGGTTACATAGAGGCTAGACTTCCACTTTAAAGGAGCACCATCGCGAAAAAATGGCCCAATGATAAAAATCCATATAAATATGCTGGATGGCGGGAGGAGGGGTTATACACCCAGCATCAGGAAATATCCAGCGAGGCTTGTTTTTTTTACTTTAATGGAAGGAAGAGGACATCTTGGGTGACAGACTCTGTCACTCCTCATAGACTAAACCTGTCACCCCTGGATTTTGTTCCTACCAGTGAAAGAAAACCACAAGCTTGGTGGGAGTTTTATTACGTTCAGGTGTATAAGTGACCCCTCCCCTTACTAGCTAAAGTGTTTATATGGATTTTTAATATTACACAATTTCACGATAGTGCTCCTTTAAGTACATGCTGTTGCTTTAGAGAGTCACCTCTGTAGAAAAGGATGGCTCTTGCAATGAGATGGCATTAGTCATGTTTTCAGCCAGCATTCCTCCAGTTATTGCCTGTGGGTGGAATGTAATAAAGAATGTTCCCACATTACGCACAAGCCATGACCCTGGCCATGATCAGCTGAAAGCTGGGGTCTGGGCAGTTTGGAGGCAGCAGACAGGTCAGCTATGCTTAACAATCCTTTAGTGCCGAAGGGCCAGTGATTTCAATAAAACAAAATATCAGATTTCCCAGAATTACTGATTATAACATCTGCTACACAGTGAGGCTGAAGTAATAGATTTTAGTTTCTATGCAAGAGGGGTGACATTCTCCTTTACATACAGACTCAACTTCGGGCAACTACCCCTCCCCATTGGAAAAAGCCACTTCTTGTTAACAAACAAAACAGAAAGTGAATCTCAGGAAGTTATAGGGTACAAACGTTGGTTACCAGCTCAAGATATTGGCTTCGTAAGCCAGTGACATCCCATTGGTTCCTGCCACACTCACATAGCTCATAGCATTTTATTCTGAGACTAGAGACCTGAGTTGTGACTACTTTCCCAGGCTGGGCCATGGCAGCTGACTAGGGTCTGTCATTCCCATAAGTTATAATGGGCTTTTTACATCACCATTTTTTGTCCTTGACTTTGGGTACATGACAGGGGTACATAAATATAAGTCCAGATTGGGTCTCTGTCTGAAATGGGACTGGAAGCTGCAGCTGTCACTGCCTTCTGTTCAACATTGTTCCTATTACCACAGTGTGTGCTGTGTTTTCTGGTCCCCCATTAAATGGAGACCCAAGCACTAGGCAGAAAGGATGTAGGTCTTTAGATCTGTAAGGAAATAGCCAATAGTGGCAGCATGCGAAGGAGGAGGCAGCGTGGAGAAAAGAGATCCAGGCGCCAGAAGAAGAAGAAGGCGAAGGGACGCGGCCTCCTCCTCTGGCCCACCTTTTTCTAGTGGAAGGATCTAAAAATTGCACAGCTATGCAGTGCAGGTAAACATCAATACACAGGCTATACCTGCGGTGACCACAGATTACTATGGGCTGCGTGCATGTGCCAATTCAGGATGCCCCATGAAAAAGGAATCAGCCAGTCCTGGAATCTCATAGATTTAGGTCCACTTTGAGGAGATTAGAATATTTTAGCTCCATAAATATTCTAAATAACTACATAAAATCAACACTTTATTTCTAAATGGAAATGCCTTGCACTAACTAGGATGGCACAAAGTTTCTTTTTGCTGTATGTATTTTGCATACTATTAGAGCTCTGATGCAGTTTTCTTAAAGGAGCTCACTGTCTAAACTGTCTAATATTAAAAATCCATTCAAACATGATACTGTAGATATTGAGAGGAGTCACTTATACATCCCAACTGAAAGATCCCACCATGCTTATGAATTTCTTCTCCTGGTAGGAGTATAACCATGGGGTGATGGGTTTTTGAGGGTTCCATTCCAATTTTACATGGTGGAACTGCTCAATTGCTTGTCTTCTGAGCTCCCCAAGCAGAACAGCAGCATGGACCACTTTTGTATTTGCCCAAAGCATAGCATGATGGGTAAACAAATCTACACACATCAGAAAAATAACGATTGCAGTGACCTGTTATTTCAGCACAGGCTGGCCCAGGATGCAGGCACTTAAAACTGAGCAGCCCTCCCTTCTAAAATGATAAATGGTATGTTTTAAACCTGTTGCTCTTGATTCTTTTCCCTTACAGTAAAAGAAAGAAACACGTTTGGCTGGATTTTTTGGATGCAGAGTATAATTAACGTCTCCTCTTTTTATCCACAGAAGCATATTTATTTGGATTTTCATTATTGGACCTTTTTTCATGATAATTCTCTGTAAATGATTTAAAAATTATCAAGAACCGTTTTCATCCAGCGCTGATCTTTAAACTGATCAAATCATTTGATAACCAAGGTTTTGCACTAGTTTGGGACTAGTTACTGCTTAGTTACTGTACTCACCATATACACACTATGTAGATTACAGTGCAGTATGTTTTAGTGTTGTGGTATTAAACCAGACCACCTGACCACCACACAAACATAGGGAGAACATAACATATAAAGACATAAGAAACATAGGGAGAACATAACATATAAAGACATAAGGAAACAATCTGACAGCCTGATCATTTTTTAATCGAAAGCAGGCTGCCAGATGTTTTCCTTGCTTACGTTATTTGGGTGTATATTTAAAGACCTTTAAAATGTTGATATAGCTTTATATCGTTGCAGACACAGAACTTAAAATCAAATGAAAATAAATAACTAAATAAGCGATCACATTTAAAAAAAAAAAAATAGTTTTTGAATAAAATGGCAATATTTAAATGAACCAAGATTGCATTTCAAAACTGGCAGCAATAAATACTCACTAAGAGGAAATTTCTGAATATGTTACAAATTACATTTTATGGGCACTTCACAAAGTGTTTAAGTGAAATAAAAAACATTTACATATCATAAAAAGTCCCTTGCTGAACAAAACTCATCAGCAGCGGCATCTAGAAACCACAGCCATGCCCATATTGGGACAGTTAGGAAGCGACAAAACTGTCCTTTTTAGGGCAGCTAGGTAAGGAGAGTTGACCATGGTTGGACCACATCTGCCTGTGCTCATTGTACGGATGGACAGCTGTACGGATGGACAGCTGCTGGGCACAGTTAATACATCTGGTCATTTAATACAACTCTGTGCCCATCTGCATAGTATTTACTGGGTATATAATACAACTCACCTCTGCCCGTCTGCATTGTATTTACTGGGTATATAATACAACTCATCTGAGTCCATCTGTATTGCAATTACTGGGTATATAATGCAACTCACCTGTGCCCATCTGTATAGCATTTACTGGGTATATAATACAAATCACCCATGCCCATCTGCATAGCATTTACTGTGTAAATGATGCAACTCACCTGTGTACATCTGCATAGCATTTACTGGGTATATAATGCAACTCTTCTGTGCCTATCTCTATTGCATTTACTGGGTATATAATACAACTTATCCTTGCCCATCTGCATAGCATTTACTGGGTATATAATACAACTCATCTGTGTCCATCTGTATTGCATTCACTGGGTATAAAATACACCTCATTTGTGCCTATCTGCATTGCATTTGCTGGGTATATAATACAACTCATCTCTGCCCATCTGCATAGCATATACTGGGTATATAATACAACTAATCTCTGCCCATCTGCATAGCGTTTACTGGGTATACAATACAACTTATCTGTGGCTATCTCTATTGCATTTACTGGGTATATAATACAACTCATCTGTGTCTATGTGTACTGCATTTCCTGGGTATATAATACATCTCACCTGTGCCTATCTGTATACATTTACTGGGTATATAAAACATCTCATCTGTGTCCGTGTGTATTGCACTTACTGGGTAAAGAATACAACTCATCTGTGCTCATCTACATAGCATTTACTGGGTATATAATACAACATGGACTGAAGGTCATCAGAGTTTGAAGGAAGAGGTGGTGGTCATATGCCAAAGGGAGGATTTGAGACCACCATCACCAGCAACAGCACCACTATCACCAAGGCTGTCTATGCCATCCCAGGGAAGCCTTCATCGGTCTATCCCTGAATGCGAGCATTTAAAAAATGGTCCCATTCCACAGGAGATGGACAGCTTTAAAGTTCTGATGGTGGCAGCTGTCCCACAATACACCATTCTCAGCTGTCGCTACCTTTCTCAGCAGGCCATCCCTGCCCTGCACCAGGCCGTGAAAAAAAAAAAAAGTGTGGGGCAATGCTATTAGTTCCAGTGTCCACATCACCAATGACATGGGGACAAGTAAGTATGGCCAGGGACGCTACATCTCTCTAGCTGCCCACTGGGTCAATGTAGTGGCGGCTAGGACTGAGGCGGAAAGCACTGTGGTGCATTTCCTTTCACCACCCAGAATTGTGGGACATCTGTCGGTGCCTCCTGTTACCCCCCCCCCCTCCTAATCTGCTTTCTCCTCTGCTGCAGCAGCATACAGAAATAAAACTCATCTGTCTGGGTGAAAGACCCCACAATGCCCAGGAGCTGTGGACCAATGAGTGGTTGCTGCTGCTGCACCTGAAGCCCAGCAAGGTGATGTGTGACAATGGGTGTAAACTTCTAGCAGCCTTGGACCAATCCGGGTTCATGCACATCCCTTGCTGGCGCATGTGCTCAACTTGGTGAGGCAAATTCCATTATCAGACATGCTGGAGCTGCAGCATAAAGTATGTGACATGTGCAGGCACTTACATCATTCCCACCCAGCTGCTGCTTGCCTGTCTGCACTGCAGAGGAACTTCAGACTTACCACGACCACCTCATATGTGACTTTCCAACCAGGTGGAATTCCACTTTCCAATCTGGAAAGGATGTGAGCAGCAGCAGGCAATAGTGGAGTTCTAGCTACAAAATGAGTCGAAATGCAGATAGAAGGCAGACATTTTGCGGCAGGACCAGCATTTCATCTCAGTGGTGAAAGCAGCAACCTTAGGCAGGCAGGGCTTCAGGAAACGAACAGCAGTGCAGATGCGAGGGGGCTAAGTGAGTAAAAAATGCATGCCGGACATGCCCAACACTTCAGCCTTGCCCCTGGCACGCTCTGCTGCCTCACTAGTCCCACCAGGGACCAAGGTAAACCTCCACCATTCTGCGCTGTCTCCAGCATGGGGTAAACTGTTAACACACTGTTTCTGTGAAAGTGCTTGAGACGTCACTTAAGTGGTTAATAAACTCTAATTTTACACCAATACTTACCTCCTTCTTCGCTATTCATCACTGGGCAATGTCCTCATCTGTCCTGGGCCGTCTGCTCTCCAGCAGGTAACGAGGTGGTGGCCAGGATCTGTGACCTATGCTCTGCTGTCTTCACCAGAAAGTGGCACAGAGGCGGATGGCGCAGGTGTATTGGCGTATTGGTGTGAAATCAGAGTTTAATAAGGGACTTTTCTGGTGTGTGGTGTCTTTTTTGTTCACTTTTTGTACACTGAGACCCCTATACCAGTTCAAAGGGTAGGATAGGCCGGGAAGTCCCCTGCCAGAAAGTGGGTGACTTTCTGAAACCCCCGTCCGATTACCTTCACCCCCACCGGCAGGGGGAGCAGAAGCCCCGTGTGAGCTACGTGGGCTGGTAGTTTGTTTTTTTAATCTCTCACACTTAATTAGGTTTCTGGGTTGATATGTATGTTTTCCAGGAGAGTTGCAAATGAATAAATAATCCCCCAGCTAAGCTATTTAAAGGAACCACCCTAACTGTTGAGTAAAAGAAAGTCAAGGATAAAGGGCCTTATTTATGATGTGCATCTTTTAGCATCACTTTTGTGACTATAGTGCCAGCTTCAGAGCGTGGCATTAGCATCTAATCTGGCGCTATGCTGTGTACTATATTGGAGCACAATCAGTCGCTGCGCAGAGTGCTACTAATAAGCTTTGATTGTTGCACTAGGTGCTTGCCAGCAATTTACCCACTCCAGCCTGGCTCAGGAAGCAAGCATATAAGGTGGAGCAGATCTCTCCTGTAGAAGCAGAATGGAATAGGCTCAAACCTGTCACCCCTGTTTCTTCTTCTTCCACTAAAAGAAAAAATTAAGCTTGGCTGGAATTGTTTGGATGCAGGGTATATAGGTAACCCTAGTTCTTGACTTCTAGTATATTTATAGGATGAAGAGGATTTTTATTAAACTATTTTTTCACAAATACATGCAGTATACCTTACGTAAACTAAACAACTACAGGCGTGCCAATAAAAAGCTGGGCACACCAAGCTGGCAGCTTGACCACCAACCAGCCAAACATTTTGCCAAAGCTTTGTCAGGCTGGTGATGCCACATATTTAAATGTAACCACTAATCAGACATAATCCTTACTAATAAGCTGAATGACCTAATGTGAACAACAAGCTGATAATAGAGCCGACCATGTGTGCGACAGGCTTTGGGGTTATTTTGTTGTTTGAGTGGTTTACAAGTTTCATTCAACACAAAGAACCTTTGTAGATACCTAGCAGAGTCTGCAGCCACAGCTGAATGTATCAGTCTGCACATAGGAATCTCCTTTATTCATATTGTTTTCCTTAAAAATGGACACAATTTCTTTTTCCTCTCTAGCCGCTGATGTGTTAATTCAACTAAAGGGTTTACTTAAGTGTTAAAAGGTACCGAAACTAGAAGAGGAACAATGAGACTTAACCTCTAACCATGTCCCCTTCCTCTGGAATTTCAAAAATCTTAAACGGGCAAAGCTGTCATCAACTATTTTATTCACAGATTAGAAAGTAACGTCTTGTACTCCTCATCCCTTTCCATGAGCGGGTCCGGACAGCTTTGATGGCAATGGGGGGGAACAAGTGAAATGAGGCAGATATAACATTAGAAACAAGCTAGTGTTTAACCCTATTTAATGAAATGGTGTCACAGGATACGTCTTCCTTTTTCTAGCAATCTTTTGGCAATGTTATTATTTGAAAATAAAAATGTCACAGAATTTTTTTTAAATGAAATGCACCCTATAGAGAAAAACTGGCCTCTAAAGCTAAAATCAAATCAGAAGGGACTAAACATTTTTGCAGTTTAAGTATAGTTTTTTTTGAATATGCAATTTACTAAAATATTTTGAAACACACACATATATTTATATATATATATATATATATATATATATATATATATATATATATATATAGAGAGAGAGAGAGAGAGAGAGAGAGAGAGAGAGAGAGAGAGCGCTCAGTTTTTTTATTGCCATACATTTTACAGAGACAAAGCAAATATCCATAAAATATTACAGAATATTGATGAGTTTATAATTGCTTGAAGAAAGTATAATAAATACTAAAATACAGTGAAGGTTTGTAATACAGATACATACCGTACATTGGATACAGAGTATAACCCCAATCCTCCCCTAGGACAGAAATTATACAAAATCTACTTAAGAATAACTATGAAGACGTAATATTATTATTTATTTATTAAGCATCATCATATTCGGTGACGCAGTACAAGGTTACAAATTACAGGAGGGCAAGACAAGAAATACACTGATAAAACAGAGAATATTATGGGTCAAAAGTGGCAGAAATGAAAAAAAAATTGATACAAAAGTATCAAGGTGATAGGCTTGTCGAAATTATTAATTAATTAAAATACACAGAGCAAATTAAAATATTTCAAAGAAGCGTTTCAGTTGTTAGATGAAAGATTTATCCCGATGGAGCATGCACTTCAAAAGCAAACATGTCCTCCACTGATCTAGTAAACTCGGACCAGACACATCTTGGAATAAGGGATTAATAATTTTCCAAACTCGATAATATAATAAAGGTAGAGCTTGCGTTTGTTTTTGCATGCGCCATGGGATAACGCTATCGTCTAACAAACTGAACTGCTTCTTTTAAATGTCTTAAATTGCTCTCTGTATTTTAATAAACTCGTATATGTTGGGAACCTACAGTGGAATATAAGTTCAGCACACTGAGCATGCTTTTTTTAATTATTAGGTTAGTATTAGGATTTTGCCTTTATTGTGTAAATTGTTATAGTGCGGTATAAACAAACTGTGTTTTTTTGTCTAAAAGGGTGCTTTTGAAGAATGTAAAGGTTGTAAAGTGTTAAATTGTATAGAGAAGGGCATGCCATAGTAGGTGAGCGACACACACAAAGTATAATAATGATGAGGATGGGAGAAGGTTTGCAGCATCCCTGGTATGCTGAAGGAGGAATTTGCACTGTGCACAGGGGTATCGCAGCACAGTATAGGTGCTCCTACCTTTGTGTTCCCTGGTTTCTAGATCGCAGCCCCATGTGACTACCAGCAACCATATGGAGTTTGCTATATATATGGTATACAACAAGATACCCGCCACATATACAGACATTAACTCGAAGGTTGTTTTAACAACTACAATATAAACTGTGTCAATAAAACATGTCCACCATTATTGAATGTAAGGTAATCCATGACCACTGCATAACTCTCATAGTGGATCTTATATTCCTTAGATTGTACGTGTGTCTTCCAACCTGATTGTAGGCCTCAAAACTTTGATGCTTTTGGTTTTGTTGCATAACCTTTTGGTATTGCATAACAATTCACATACTATTTACTGGGCATCAAAAAACATATGTGCCTCGATTTAGTAAGTGGTCCATTTAGTAAGAGTTGAAAATAAAACTTCTTGGTAGTAAACAATTCACTTTAGGTGAAAATATGACCTCCATGCAACACTACATGAAACATTTTGTTATACAACCTTAAATAAATGCTAAAGCACAATTCAACAATAATGGTCACAAACAATGTCTTGGTTGGTCATGTCTTGTATTTAAAACTCCTTGGACCATTTCAGCTTACAACACAAATTCCTGTGGCCTCTGCATGGTAAAGGGAAAATTAGCATTATGTTACGCAGAAAGTGTTCAAGCTGTACCGACAAATTTACATTTCCACTTATGATTCTTCCATTAACAAAATGACCTGATTGTTTTTAGTAAAAATAAAGCGTGGGTAAGCCTTGTATACAGAGGGCGGTAAAATTGCTGGCATAACAGTAAAGCTTAGCAAAGCAGTTTAAATAGCTGTTAATGGAAATTTGCTTCTTTCAGGACTCTGAGCCTTTCACCCAGTTAAAGCGAATTTACGCTGAGAATAGAAACAGATAGATATAAGGAGGAATGCAGATAATAAGTCACAGTGTAACGACTCACAGTCCTCATTTAGAAAGGCAGGCAATAAATAATTTTGTGCATGCACACATTGCAAGACTGTGGAGGTGAAAGTTATTACAGTACAGTACAGTACGGATGGGCTGGGCCTGATCAATTTCATGGCTAAGATGTATAGAAAGGGGGCCAGGGGGCTCTAACGTGATAGCCAGAGAGCCGTGATCACGGAAGCTGGGGGGGCTCTGACCCAGTGACAGAGATTTGGTGATCCAATGAGAGAGTGCAATTCTCAGCCTGTGGATGGAAGCAGAGACAGACGACAAAGAAGGGCCGAGGATCGGCTTAGGTTACAAGTGGATGCAACTTGCTGTTTTATTAGACAGTTCAGCTAGTGCTTGGACAAACAGGATGTTACTTGCTCTGTGTTATAACTGAAATAAGCTTGGGGATTAAGAAGCCTGTATCTAAATCTAAGCAAGTTTGTTCTGAAGGGTGAGTTAAATCCCCCAAATATATGACAGTCATCCATGGCTTGTAAGCACAAACCTGTGAACAGAACTCGAAACCAATGTCACAGTGAACAGTAAATGAAACTGCTTTCTCTGTAAATGCTTCTACCATCTCCTTCTGTTCAGGGAGGCAGCAGTGCAAGAGTGGAAACTGGAAAAGGCTATTCTAAATGGTTGAGTAATGAGGACCTGGACTTGCCACCATTGGCTGTGATGGGTGAAAGGGGAGTATTGATTTATGTTTGCACAGAGATAAGCACAAAGGAAAAAATAAAGAGCTGCATTGCCATTTGCCTCTAAATGTAGATATCAAATTGACCAGAGTCACTATTTTCCTCTGAACTGTATTGACATTTATCAGTTATTTTATGTACTGAATTGGAAAGCCTCAGTTACAGGAGCTCTGCTATGCCCTCCCCATTCATTGCACTGGAAGGGGTGTGCTGAGGCCTGACATACCCTCTCCATTGTAGTAAATTCAGAGGGTGTGGCCGCGCCGCTGTGACGGATGTCTGGACGGCACAAGCTGAACCTGGAAGCGCAGATGAATGGATATTGCAGGCCTGAGGGGGGCACTGGAACAGATCCAGCGATCAGTTGCTGATCACTAGACTAGAAGCGATCAGCCACACCAGACAAAATGTGAGTAGCGTTTTGTTTTGTTTTTTATTGTGAGTTGAATCACTTTAAACTCGAAGACAGACATTGCTTCCGCAGCAAGTAAAAACAGTAGAACAACCTCCACAACAGAACTGGTATCTGGAGAGCCGCAAAACTCAGTGACTGAATAGGGCTCCATCCACCTAAAAAATGTTACTTTCAAGTCCAAATGAACTAAACCCAACTAGCTTCAATCGTGCATTAAAAAATGGATCCACACAAGCAGCTCATTGGAAGCTTAAAGTTAAATAGTTAAAGCAGAATATAAAAAAAGCAAAAAAGATGAAAGCCATTCGGCAGATCCCAGCTGGTCCATCTACTGTGCAGCACACAAACACACTTGCTTTACAGCACAGAGCAGCCACATTTTTGTTCTTATGGCAATAATCTTGTAGATACAGTACCTAAGGGAATTTGTGATCTATGATCTGAACCTTTTTAGTAACGTATGTCCATGTCTGCGGGGCTCAGAGTGGTCTGGCCGTTAAAAAGTCTGTAATATCATCTGTTCCCTGGACCTTTGAAGAATTCACTGCCATATTGATGGAAAGCATGCTTCATGATGACTGCCACATTCCAGTCTTATGTTCCTAAATGTCCGAATGAGAACATATCTTTACTTGACATCATGTTGACAAGGATTACATCAGGAGCCTCCAGAATGGTATGGGACATGTTTAGTAGAATAAGTCAAATAAGTGTGAAACAAAAATGAAGTGGTTGCCAATTACAATGAAATTGACTTCTCTTACTATTTGTGTTGAGTGCCTGGTCTACAGCTTACATCACCATATTTTTCATTTTATAAGTCTTTATATAGGTGCCTTTATGTGCTCTCTTAAGAGAACTGATTTACAGCAGAAGTTCTCAAACTTTTTACGCCAAGTAGACAAGAAGTTTTAACAGTGTACCCCTAAAGAGCGTATCAATTATAATTTGATCAAAAGGCCTCATAGCACCTAAAACAAAAAAAGGAATAATGTTTTACTGTTAAAATGTAATAATAGACCCATAAGACCGCTGTTGTTGGTGCACCCCAAACATTCCTGTGTACCCCCTGGAGTACATGTACTGTAGGTTGAGAACCCGTGATCTACAGGAAAAGAGTCTGGAGGCATCTCAAACTTGAACCATCTTACTCTATTGCTTTTGCCCAGCCCTCTGGAATAATTATGGCGAATATTAGGCTGTTACCTATATGATATATGAGCCATACCATGATTCATATAAAAGCTTTCTGATTGTTCATAATGGACACATGTATATCTTTATCTAGTAATTAAGAGGTGGGCCAAAAGTTTTACCTTTTAAACATATAGTTCAGGTTCTCAGTCATGTTCAGGTAGAGGTCTTCTTTTTCCTAAACCTAAGTAAATATATACATGCAAACATGAAATCTATATAATCGTTGCCTCTACTTTATATAACTCTATGAGGCAACACTGCCTTTATTCCTAAACGCAAATATAATTAACAAATGGATTTAAAATGCAACAGATGATGTAGCCTAGCAGCAGTTGTATATGTAATATGTAGAAAGCATGGTCCCTGCCCCATGAAACCTATGTATTGTCTACTTAAAAACATGATGGTTGCGTAAAAGTTATATCATATAGCCTATACCTGGGTTTCCCAGCCAGTGGTATGAATATCACTGTTGGTGTACAAACTGTTCTCTGGTGGTCCCCTCTGCCACTGGCAAGGGAAAGGTAGGGTGACATGAAGTACACTGGACTAGCTGAAGGGCAGCAAAAGGTCCACAGCATGCCGCACCCTATTTCCTGTCATCATCCAAAGATGCCTGTGCAGTATAAGTTGCCCCAGGTAGCGATATCATCAGCCCGCCAGGATGGGGGGTCTGCTTACTAAACTGAAATTCACCCCATAAACATTAGGAAGTACAAAGAGTCAGCTCCTAGGAATGCCCACATCAGCATAGTCCCTTATTTTGTTTCAGTTAGGAATGAGCCTTTCAGTCAGCATTTCTATACATATCTTCTGAAGATAAAGGGGGGGTTTAAAAACAGCTGCATTCTTGACAAGCTAAAACTGTGAGCTGTTCTCTACACAGCCTCCACTATCATTCTATCTACACATTGTTTAGGCGGTCTAAGCACAGGCCTCATATCCCTGATGCCTAATTTGGCAATAACAGCAGTTTGTAACCCTGGCCCACCCCGCCATGCTTAAGTGCAGAAGTTGGAATTGCATAAGAATTTTACAAAAAAAGAAATGACTATGCCCGCAAGTAAGGCAGGGCTGCAGCGGAAACCACAGCAGAAACAGGGAATGGGACCATGGCTGTATGGCAGATCTAGATCGAGCATGTACACAGGAGCACCAGAAGAAACAAGGTCAGGAAGCATGCTGGAACAGTGCATGAGATGGAGTCAGGAGCCAAGCTGGTTCATAACAAGAGCTCTGCAATTTAGGCCCTTATTTATCACGGGCTAGCGCCAGGTAGTGTCTGACGAGCGCCAGGTAGCGGCAGCTAACGGCGACTACCGACTCAAGTACGCCCGGCGGCGGTCACAATGACGCATTTATCAAGCAAAATGAGGCTAGCGCCGGCGAGAGCGACGGCTGGCGCGGCATTCATCATGAAGCCGCCTGGACCGAACAGCGCCGCTGCAAATTCCCTCACAGCGCCAGGTATGAGCTGTCGCTCCCTGGCGATGTCCAATGCATTTCAATGGAGCAATCTATAATTAATCATAATTAATTGGTATTTTTTTTTTTTTTTTAATGTCAAAAATTCGGAGACCACTTCTGCAATGTTAAAAAAAAATTTGTGCAGAATTGATCTAACAGGTCTGAGATTAATGTATTCATATTACAAAATGATTCTAAAAACATGTATAATGTTACATTCAAAAAATATGGTTGTTTAGGGGTTAAAAACTAGTTAATACCCATCGCCGCCAGCGCTCTGGGGTTTAAACAAGGAATGGACAGCGACAGCACATTCGGAGCGTGATTTGTTAATGAATATGAAGCTAGCCGTTCGCTCTGGCCATTCGTTGTCAGGCGCTCACATACAACGCTGAACCTGTGAAACAGCGACCCCCCAGCCCGTATTCAACATTACCACACACCGACTGAGTCGCTGTCATCAAGCTAACGCCGGCCAAGCACAGCGAATACTGTCTGGCGCTGAAAAAATCACGCTACAGTCGCTCATCTGGCGCTACCTGGCGCTATTAATGAATCGGCCTCTTAGAATACAGGACAAGGATGACCAACAGTGCTGGAGCTTATGTGTATAGTGTGTGTGCATGTGCACCGAATGATTGTGTACAAGCGCCTGCATATCACCTATAAGCCAGAAGTAGACACAGGTGAATTTCACCTATAAGCCGCATTCTAAACACTAAACACACCATACTACTGACCTTAAAGCGGACCTTCACTCTGAATAAGAGTCTATCTTATATGTTTCCCCCACACTGTACATACAGATTGCTCACATTAAAAATCATCCTACCTGCATCTACTGCATGTTATGAGCCTTTAAACATCCAAGATGGCCGCTTATGGAAGCCGCCATTTTATCAGGCAGCCTGCAAACAGGAAGTGCCTGCAAACAGGAAGTGACTGTGCTGCTCTGCATTCTGGGACTGCTGACCTTTCCCTGACCCCAGCTAAGCACAGCTATAACCTGCCCCCCTGTACCTTATCCCACTCTACTCTCCTCAGTAAGTGTGATGCTTCTGAGTCAAGATGGCGGCGCCCGTATCCTAAATTCCTGAACAGAGTTGCAGCCCAGTGGGGGAAAGAATAATAAGTTAGTGACTAAAAATGTAAAATATATTAATTTTAGATGCTGGGGAATCGTTTTTTAAGAGTTTGGGCTTTTCATTAAATCATGGTGAAGGTCCGGTTTAAACAATGTACAATCTATTGACCAAAAAAAAAAACATCCACAATTGATCACAAATACACATTAAATGCAAACATAAGCACCACAAAATAAACCCCTTTAATATCTAACAAAGAAGTCAAAAGTTCTGTGCAAAAGTGCAAAAACCTATAAAAATGCTATTATTATGTTTATATATAGAGCACCATCATATTCTGTAACACTGTACAGGGTGCAATCTAATCAAAAAGTGAAAGTAGGCAGCACCAACTGCGATCCCAAACAGCCCCCCAAACAACACACTGCCTTGAGAAAGTGACAAGCTTATTGTCACGAAATGCGTTCTCGGGGGGTGCATGGAAGCTGCGGGGTTTCACAGATATTATGTAAGATACATTTTTAACTTGTACCTTTCTTCATATAATTTTTGATGTGCTTTAAGTAGGATGTAATGTTGAAAATGGATCCACTTTTTGGGCACATGCACTTACAGAATATGGTTTGGCTTATGGGTTAGACATGTATGGTATATAAATTTAGTGTTATATTTATTACTTTATAATAGGTGTATTGGCAGCATTAGTTTCAGCGCCCCTTTGTGGCAGATAAGGGTCGATTCAAAGAAACATGTAACAGCTTGGATTTTGGTGCCGATCATCCTATTTTTCCCGTACGCTCGTGCGTTCGTATGAACTTGCGAGTGATTCTATAAGCAAATACGTTTCTATCCTAAAATTTACGTCCGTTCGTATGGCAGTTCGGGAATCAGACCTATGTCAGTTTCCATCCTGAATTTTCCATTTCATTTCTCAGGTTGCAACATTGGTTTTGCCCTTTTTCCGTTTTTGTCTGGACGTAAATCCTTCTGATCTTGCGGCTCCGCACTACAAACTTACCTCATTAAAGTGCATTCTAAATATTTGGTCTTATTTTTCTTTATTTCATTCATTTTGCAGTAACCAACCATTAATGAATGCATTTGCATCAGTAAATCTTACTTTGTTTAATTTTTAGTTAACTTGCATTTTTTACTTGTGGATTTAATTTTAATATTTTGGCTTCAAATGGTACAACTTAAAATTTTGTGTGTGGTTACCCACACCCTCTACATACAGATTGCTCTCAAATATAAAAAAACACCCAGCAACTTCTGCATGTTATGAGTCTAGAAACAGCCAAGATGGCGGGTCAGGTATTATCGGGCAGCCTGCAAACAGAAAGGGCCTTGTGACTGTGTTGCTCTGGATTCTTTGATTTCTGACCTTTCCGTGCCCCCAGCTCTGCTGTGTCTGTGCAAAATACAGCAGTAACCCACATCCTGCACTTTATCCCGCTCTCCTCTCCTCAGTAAGTGTGATGCATCTGACCAAAGATGTGCTTAAATAATTAAACAAAGCAAAGGTAAACAACTACACCAATAAATGCAATCTAAAAATATTATTCTAGTACATCAATTTAAAAATAAATAACAAAGGACATAAGTTTCTTTAATTAACGCAAATATATTGCAAAATAAAGGTTTACATGCAAAGGACTAATTAAGGTCCACATTAAAATGCTTTTATAAGGCATACATGAAATGTATTGAATCAGGTATGCATTGCCATACAATTTATGGCCTCGGCCATGCTGATACATGCAGTTCACTGGAGCTCAAGACGCGCAGACTCCTCCACATAGCCAAAAAACCTGTTCAAGAACAGCAATCCGACTGCTAAAAGGTGTCGGCAGTGGCTTTCTTTTAAAACGTATTTAGAGGTTTGAAAACTGTTCTCTGAATCACACCTAAACACATTCGATTATCCTAAGTTTTACGTTTTGATCCTAAGTTTTAGGATTTGATCCTAAGTTTTACGTTTTGATCCTAAAATTTAGGAACGAACTTGCGATGATCGTAAGAGCATATACGCATTCGTACGTAGGCTCGTGCGAGTCGGAAATGGCCAAAAAAACAAGAAAAAAATGACTAACACCCACCCAAACTTACGATTCTCGATCCGAAATCAATTAACTTTTGCTCTTTGAATCGAGGGGATAGTGTTTATGGTGTGTTATATGTTTTGTAATGTGAATTTTAATTATGTCGTGTTTACATTTGTACATAGTAAGAGAGTAGTGCAATTGTCAGTCTTTGGTGTAAGGGAAGCACCAAGTTGGGGGGCACCCCTTCTTTTGGTTGGTTTATTCTGTACAGGGTACAAAATATGGGAGGGTAAGGCGAGCAATATCCTTTTTTTTATTTTGTTCTGAATCAGATGTGACAGAAATACAAATATTATGTATTGATAAAGGGTCCTGCCCTTGCTAGGTTAGAATCTAAAAAGCCCTAGAAATATGGGATATCTTACTACCTAAGAAGGAACATATCAATTTCTCTATGTAGGTAGGCAATCACTGCTTGTCAGCCATGTAGAAGGTTTAGGCTTTGACAAAGCTGCCAGTCCAGATTGTTTTTTATCTTAAGAAATAAGAGCCAAGTTCCTGAAAGCAAGTTTCGGGAATTCCACAAGTAGACACATAAATCACGAGGATGTTTGCCTAACACAAGTGTCTGACCATACAGCATGCTCAAACACTATCCCAGCTTAATATATAAACCACCAAGATTAGAAATGAAATTGTGGGGCTCTAATATGGAGTGGCTGTAGGTCTCCTGTGATCCTAATATCCTTCTCCTGTCACCCCCCCGCCCCGCAGTAAGAATATACTTGTCATCCACCACCAGAACACTGTAAAGTGTAAGATACACACTCACTGTGGTGGCTAGCTCTCCCTCCAACAGGGCCACCTGTTGCTGCATTGTCTGCCACAGTTTACTGTTCTGTGGAGAGTTGGGGGAGGGGCCAGAATAAAGTCTGCCCCACAGGGGAGGTGCCAAAATAAACACCTCCTTTCTTTAATAAATGCATATATCAAACTGCAGTGCTTCCTTTACATATGATTTTGTGCTGTTTATTTCGCTGCATTTTTTAATCTTTTTTGTACCTACATGGCAAAAGCCATCTCAGACCACCACCCATGTGCTGCCTTTAGAAAGCTGTAGTGTGTTGGCACCTCAGGTCCCATTCCTCCTAAGCATGGAGACCTGATCTGGAAGAGGTAAGTATGGCTAACTGCAACCACAGATTTGTTTCATGCTGAAAATGGTTCAATGTCCTCCCTATCATGAACTTCCCAGAGAGGGTGTACTTTAGGTCTGCTTATAAAACCTCCCCCAAACCTCACTGGACTGTTCCCTCCCCCCCTCCTCCAGTATTACCTTTAGGTACTATTTACTCACCTCGCCAGGGAATCCATATTCTGGGTCCTGCGGATTCCAGCTGATCTCCTGGCGGCCGGCGCCATCTTGCATTCCGTCGGGCACTGTGCAGGGCCCCCCGATCTCATGCCTGTGCAGTGCCCATGAATAGGATGCAATGGAGCCACCCAAATCTCGTGAGGCTTTGCGGAGCTGTGAGATCAGTGTGGGACATTAAAGAGCAGGGCTAAATCCATGCTTGTCAGTCAGTGACGGCTAAACGGGTGGTGGGATGAGGATCAGGCCTTAAAGCAGCCGTATGACGCCACAGCAGGCAGCGGCGACATCCAAAAGGTAAGTATGGGTATGTGCTGATGGGGGAGGGAATTGAACCCTTTTTATTTTAGGTCTGATGTTCCTCTTTAATTAAGCATTTACATTGTTATCTCTCTCAATGCTTTAGAATTAGTCATACAAAGATAACACACGTCTATGGGTGCAAAGAAGACATTTTTGTGTTAAAGCAGATCTGTGCCTAAAAGAAAGTCCTAGTCAGGGACAGACTGGTCATAGGTAGGACAGAGGAAAATTCCCAGTGGGCCATGTTGCTTTGGGGGTCAGGGGGCATTACTTTTCTAAGTCCTCCCCTCCTGTTCAGCCTCTCTTTGATACCCAGACTCAGAATACCGCCCAGTAATGACACCCCAGCAATTCTACAACTTCAGTGTCATGGCTGTGAAGGACCATAGGCACCCCGCCACAGTGTGTGCCCCTACAATACTAAAGCTTCAATACAATCACTTAGAGAGGCCATGCCCACTTCTGCCCGGTATCTGTCCTTGCCATGCTATGGAATCAGCTGAGAAACTGGCTGGAGAATATTGAGGGCAGGGCATGGCAGCTCATAGTGGTGGCTGGTCAGAGCCTGTAAAGCCTCAGGCTAATGGTGGGCCCCAGTGTTCCCAGCTAAAGCTAATTCCCCTTGTGAATAAAAACATATACTCTCCTGCTCCACATTGCTCCATATTGCCCTCTTGGTAACCAGAAACCCTGGTGGTGTTAGATCATTTAGTGACATTGTTATTTTCACATTACTTATGGCAGCACCGAACAGGTGCTGCAGTGATTGGCCGCTGAAAGTATTCCTCAAGGTCCCAGCAATGTCAGGGCTCTTGCTACTGCGAAGAAAACTTCTGGACAAAAGAAGGATTTGCAGCATAGAGCAGAAGAGAAGTTTTATCTATTCATTCAGGTAACTGAGCTTAAACAGGGGAAGGAATAGGGGAGATTGTTTTCATGAATAGGACCAAAATACCATTTTGTGAGTACTCACCTGAAAAATGGATATTGTTGGTGTGCCACACACCCCGCTTCACTTTTAAATATTCATCACTTAATGGGTTAACTCACCGCCAGGTGACGTAGTGCAGAGAGGAAGTCTTGTAACGAGCCCCCTTCCGGCCTATATACAGGTATACCTGGTACCTCCCTTCAATCACCAGTATATTAAAAAGCAGAAAGACAAGGTACCAGTATTCCACCGGTAACCTCAAAATCAATTTTGATATAAATAAAAAGGCTTCACCATATAAAGGCTTCGGTAATACCGAAAAGGGTGGGAGTGAAGCGGGGTGTGTGGCACACCAACAATATCCATTTTTCAGGTGAGTACTCACAAAATGGTATTATTCTTGGTGTGCCACACACCCCGCTTCACTTTTAAATATTCATCACTTAATGGGACATCCAAAAGCAGTGTCCACAAGGGAAGGGCATCTCAAGGCCAGGTGAAGCATAACTTAAATGACTGCAGTCTGCAGAACTTTGCGGCCAAAAACAGCATCCGCTGAGGCCCGCACATCAACTTTGTAAAACTTAGAAAAAGTGTGAACAGAAGACCAAGTGGCGGCCTTACAAACCTGTTCAACAGAAGCTTGGTGCTGAAATGCCCAAGACGCCCCAACAGCGCGAGTGGAATGAGCAGTGATACGAAAAGGGGGAACTCTTCCCTTAGCAGAATAGGCCGCAGTAACGGCCTGACGTATCCACTTGCTAATAGTAGATTTGGCTGGAGCCAAACCCTTCTTAGGCCCATGGGGCACAACAAAAAAGGAATCCGTCCTACGGAAAGGAGACGTGATAATCAAGTAGTACTTAACACAGCGTACTACATCCAAACAATGCAAAACCCTCTCTTTGTCATACTTAGGATTAGGACACAAGGAGGGAAGAACAATATCTTGGTTCAAATGAAAAGCAGAAACAACCTTAGGAAGAAAGTCTGGCTTGAACCGAAAAACCACTTTATCCTGATGCCTCTCAAAGTAAGGCATCTGGATAGCCAAGGCCGCCAACTCTGAGACACGCCGGACCGAAGTGATCGCTACCAAGAAGACAATCTTCTGAGTCAGGGTAGACAAAGCAATATCTTGCAAAGGCTCAAAAGGAGGAGCCTGAAGAGCAGAAAGAACCAAATTCAAATCCCAAACAGGGAGTAATGGTTTCCTGGGAGGCCGCACATGCGTAACCCCCTGGAAAAAAGTTTTAATTAAAGGTTTAAGCGCAACACGCTTCTGAAAAAAGATAGATAAGGCAGAGACCTGTCCTTTCAACGTACTTAGCTGGAGACCAGAGTCCAGCCCTGATTGTAAAAACTCCAGAATCCTGGAGACCGAAAAGACCCTACAAGGAAAAGATCTTGTCTCACACCAAGCAATATAGGCTTTCCAAGTCCTATAGTAGGTGATGGAAGAAGACCTCTTCCGGGCACTGATCAGAGTCTTAATGACTGAATCAGAAAGACCCTCCTCCTTCAGGATGGAGGTTTCAGCAGCCAGGCCATCAAACCCAGCGCTGGTAAATTGGGGTAACACAATTGACTCTGAGTGAGCAGATCGGCCGAAGAGGCAGAACGAACTGGTCCACTGCCAGCCGAACGATGTCTGCGAACCTCTCGTCTTGGCCACCTTGGGGCCACGAGAACGGCGTACACCTTTTCCAGAGCCAACTTCTGAAGAACCCTGCCCAGCATGGGCATCGGAGGAAACAGGTATAGAAATCCCAGAACTCCCCAGCTCAGGGACATGGCGTCCACTGCCAGAGCCAGAGGATCCTGGGAGAGCGACACGAAGTTCGGGAGCCTGTGATAGTGATGAGGGGCCAACAGGTCCACCTCCGGGGTCCCCCATTGGAGACACAGTGAGCGAACCACCGGAGGATGGAGAGCCTATTCTTCCAGACGGGGAGAGCCCTTGCTCAACCGGTCCACTACTTGTTTCTTCACCTCTGGAATGTAAACCGCCGAGAGACAAGGAACATGGAACACTGCCCAGGTCCGGATCAGGGACACTTCTCTGAGAGTACTCAGACTGCGAGTCCTTTCCTGAAGACCGATGTAAGCAACCGCTGTTTGATTGTCTGAACACATCTGGACCGGAAGGCCCAGAACGTGCTGAGTCAGGAGAGCAAGCACCTGACGGATGGTTCTCAGTTTCAGAATATTGATGGATAAGTGGGACCTTTGAGGTCCCCACTGCCGCTGAAACTGCAGCTCCTTCCAGAATCTGCCCCATCCCGACAGACTGGCGTCCGTGGTGACAATTTTCCAAAGGGGGGTCAGGAAAGGCCTGCCCTACACAAGATTGGTCGAGACCAACCACCACAGGAGGGACTGCCGTACACGGGAGGACAACTGGAAGGACTGATCCAGCGACTGAGGTTACTGGTCCCAAAACGCTAACAGAAAAAGCTGAAGCGTTCTCGTGTGAATTTGGGCAAAAGGAAGAAACACTCTGTGTTGATGAGAGTTCAGGCCGGGATGAACCGACCCATCTCTCTCGGGGACTACGAAAAGATTGGAGTAGAAAACGAGGCCCATCTCTAAGCGCGGCCCCAGCCGGATGACCGTTATCTCTAACAGATCCCTTACCGACGCCAGGAGCCCCTGCGTGGCCAAAGGAGCGAAGGGCACCCGAGACCGAACGAACCGTGAAGGAGGGTGAGACACGAATTCCAGGTCGTAACTGGCCGACACTACCTCCTGGATCCATCTGCCTGGAACCACTTGGTTCCAAACCTGGGAGAAGTGTCGCAATAGTCCCCCCACCCGCACGGGTGAGGGCAGCCCCTCATTGCTGAGTGGGCTTATCAGCAGGTTTGGGCTTGGTGCCCCAGGGCTGAGCGGGCCGGCCACGGCCCCTCCCCCGAGTTCAACCTGCACCTCTGGTAGCGGGAAAGGAAGCACCCCTGCCCGCTCTGAATCCTCGAAAGGAGAGCCTACCGGAACCTGCCCCCCTAAAGGGGACACGAGGCCTCTTGCGTTGTGGCATCTTACCACCCTTTGCGACTGAATCAATTTTCTCCCCAAACAGACGCAACCCCAAAAAGGGGAGAGCTATGAGCACCCTTTTAGAAGCCGCGTCCGCTGACCACTTGCGCAGCCATACTGACCTGCGAATAGCCACCAGCATAGCCGCTGTCTTGCTACTCATAGCCAGCACATCGTCCTGAGCGGCCAGGACATAAGACACAAAAGATTCACACTGCTTAAGCGCAGTAAACTGTTTACAAGCGGGATTAAGATCCTCATATAGCCCCTGAATTAAGGACTTAATTGCCAATAGAAGAAGGGCTGAAGCACACACCGGGCGCAACGCTGACCCGGAATAAATAAAACCATGGCGAGCGTATTGGTCAATCCGACGATCTTCCCCATCCTTAGGGACAGTGGTCTCAGCAGACTGTACCATAGCCGTGCTGGAGAGCCCTAGCACAGGGGTATCGACGTCAGGAGGGACAGACCAAAGCTTCACCAATTCTGGCGGAAAAGGATAACGTTTTTCCCAACTGGAAGGAATTCCAGATAACCGCGTGGGATGTTCCCATTCCTTAAGAACCACCCTCTCAAAGTGGTGTTGTCTGGGAAAAACCCAACGCGGCTGAGGCTCCTTAAATAACTGACCCTTTGGCAGGGTGGCAGCCTCAGGTGGATCTAAATTCAAAATTTTAAACATTTGAGCCAGAATGGAGAGGGTGTCAAAAACAACCCCCTCCGACCAATCGCCAATCACATCAGCCTCAAGCTGACCTGCAGGCTCATCTGACTCCGACGGGAATTCATCCTCGTCCGGGGATCCATCGGACCATTCCACAGGCTCACATAGCTCGTCCTGTGGAGCCGAAGGTACCGGAGTCAGGTGCCTCCGTTTTGCAGCGGCCTTTAACGCTGCTTTAACGGGCACTATTTTCCGGGGGCTGGGCTGTGCTGCCGCCTCGGAATGCGAATCCCCACCTTTGACAGTGTCATGCGGGGTCCGGAACAGGGGGGGAGAGGTAGGAGATGATGAAGGATGCGATGGGCCCGCAGCCGAAGCAACGGACTGGCGCGCAATAGTCTGCTTTGCACAAGGGATGCAAATAAAGACATCAGCTGGGAGTGGAACCCCACAACCTACCCACCCCCCGAAAGGCTCAGCAGAACCGTTTCCGGAAATTACAGAAGCCTCCATATGGTGATTTATGGTATTCGCAATACTTGGGTCTTTTAAGGCATAAGCCAACCCGGGATGCCCCTTTATTAGTAAATGTCCCGGAAGGGAGGATTTTTATTTTTTTTTTAAGTTAAGTTGAGGTCCCCTTTAATAAACTATATATATATATCTATATATAGTTTATATATACATGCATTAATAGATATCCCAATAACTAACCAGGCAACATAGAGCCGGAGGGCCACCATAAGCAGGGATCCCGGGATCTGTAAGGAAAAAGAAACCCCAATCAGATCCTCACATGTGTATACGAATCATATAGGCATGGCACCAAAGTGCCTTTAAACATGAGCAAAATCATGCCCCCTAATAAAACATGACTCCCCACCATATCAAATACAAAAAGATATGCACTTCCCACTTAACGGCCCCAACGGGTGGGGCCGCTTACCTGGCCCAGCGAAGGCAGCAGCCGGAGAGCAAGACTGCAGCCAGCAGCCACAGCACAGAAGACTAAGTGCGGCCGCGCACCCACGCGACTTCCTCCTTTGAAGGGAAGTGAATGCTGGGCCCGCCGCAAAACGCCGCATGACGCCGCCGTCGGCGCTGCGCCCCCTATGCCGCATCACCGGGACCCGCCCCCCTACGCCAATCAGTACAGCCATTCAGCTGGAGATTACCAGATGGGCCACTACACGTGCGCCCAGGCAGCGGAGGGGGGAGGACAAATAAAGACCGCATAGCGCAGCCTATGCAAATAGAGTACATACAATGCCAGCGGGGAAGGGGGAAGGGGGGAGGGGGCCACTAAAGCAATAGTCTGCTAAGAAAAGCGGCCAGCCACCTACCCAGCGCGGTCTGCCATTCAAGCAGACCTAAACCAAATGAACCAAAGGTATACACATGCTGAATAAAACTAAATGCATAACATGAATACACACACATGTTGAAATAAAGTGATACAAGTGAAACACACAAACTTAAAGCACACCCTCAAACCCCCCCCCCCCCATAGTGAAGGGAGAAGGGACCGTAACGGGAGAGTAAGGGGCTACGGGGACCCTCGGGACAGGGGCATCCCATTTCCGGATCACCATGCTGGATAGCCGCATTGCCCCACGCATGAGGTCGAGCGGTAGGAGATAAGCTCCTAGGCACTTAAAGTGCCATCTACCATTTGCCCGGTGAGCAGCCTAGGCTGGGAGGCTTCCATTCCACCATTAAGGTATACACACTCAAACCGGGCAGAAATAGACCAAAAGGGGGGTGGCGGGGTAAGAAAACCCCGGCCTACCTGTAAGCAGGAGACTTCAGACCTCTGTCTTGTCGTCAAGCAGAGAGAAAAATACTGGTGATTGAAGGGAGGTACCAGGTATATATAGGCCGGAAGGGGGCTCGTTACAAGACTTCCTCTCTGCACTACGTCACCTGGCGGCGAGTTAACCCATTAAGTGATGAATATTTAAAAGTGAAGCGGGGTGTGTGGCACACCAAGAATATTAAAGTTGCTGCAAATCAAGTTCATCTGTATGTTGAGAATAAAAGAGCAGTTTAGCTAGCATAATAAAAAAACAGTTACTCAACAGCCTCCATATGCCCCACAATCCCAACATTGATTTAAAAAAGGGAAGGAAACTAACCTTTTCCCCTCCATAACTGCTTTACCCAGGTCTTATGGGTCAGATGGTGGCATTGTAAATAAATGTTCACGCCCTTTTTTTTTTCTTTGGTATTATTAAGTAGTTTCTCTTTAGTGGATTGTAATAACCAGTATGTGAACTTGGAGCGATACATTGGATCAGACACACCATGATGCTTGGCAGTTTTCCATGTGGATTGTGTACATATAATGTATTTTCCTTTTGACACATTCATCTTGTTACACATGTGACACACTGCTGCCTGTATAAGATTCTTTTGTTACAATCTCTCATAATGATCGCCTCTGTATTATAATATGTATCTGAATGTCCAGATCTCATTTATGTGTTTAAAACCTTCCAATTCATGTTTTACATACTTTCATGTTTATGGTGTGCATCTGTGATCCCTTTTGGTTATATATATATATATATATATATTTTAATAAATTGTCAAAAAAAAATTGCCCTTCTGGGGGGTGGACTTGGGGACCCTCTCTTAAGTTCGACCCTGCCTTTTTGTAACTCCTGTCATGGTAAATCCCCCTCCTTCAAGGCATCCTATGGATCTGCCAGTGGCCTGCAAAGAGGCAGTGCTGCTGGGTTTCCTGCTGCTGTGCATTGTGTGTTATTACCGTTAACCCCAGACAGCAGCATGGCTGGGAAGCTGGGAAAGGAAGAAAATCCATGAAGTGTCATTTCAGCTTTGAGTGGGTGCAGGAACAAATGTAAGTGCTGATGATTCAGTATCATGCATGCAGATGGGGCAAGTGAGTTTTAGGGAGTTTTGTTGTGTAAGGTGAGGTTTAAGGAAAGGTAACGGTGGCTGACACAATGAAGGTCCTGCACAGGGCCAAACACATACTGTTCTTGGCTTCCAGCTAAGAACTTCATTCCCCCCAAAAAATCACACCACAAAAGAATTGGTCATGTAGAGGAATTGTGCACATGAACCAATAGTCTAGTAGCATTTATTTGTAGACAGATCAGGGAAATCCTAAACGAGGCCAGGCTTCATTACTACTAGTACACTGTATAAGTGTTTAATTCGCCAGTTCTAAAGGGAACAGTGCACCCTGCAGGCACACTTGTATTACACAACTGACAGAACATTACACTATAGTATCAAATCAAAAATCTGTTAGGCAGAGCATGTACAAGTGAGAGTTGGGCTACAGCCAGTTATGAGCTATACAGTGCAAACATATATTTAATTAAAGTGGACCAACACCGAGAGGTGATCGGCCCGGAAATCTATAAGATTCCCGGGCCGATCACCTCCCACCCCGCGGGACATCCGAGATCGGGATGTCCCGCGGGGTGAAACCCCCCCAAATCACCTACCTTATCTTCTGCCGCCGCCGCCGCCTCCCTCGCGCCCCTCTAGGCGCGCGCGCCGAAAGTGGCGCGAGGGAGGCGGCGGCGGCGGAAGCCGCTTGGACGTTCCTGTTCCCCGCCTGGACGTTGGCGGGGATTGGACCGGGCAGTCACGTGGGAGCGGGGAGAGGTGAGTTTATTGGGGTTTCTGGGGGGTTTCACACAGCGGGGCACCCCCGATCGGGGTGCCCCGCCGAAGTGGACCAAAACCCAGGATAGTCAAAATCCTGGGTGTTGGTCCACTTTAAGCTCTCCGGGTAGGGTACAACCTTTTTCTTGAGGAGGGAGCTGCTGCCACTGGTCTTTGGGACCTCCGTTGCTGCTGATGATTTCCTCCATGCTTCTTCCAGTTCCAACGTGGGTCTCCATTTCTGCTGCTGGTCTCTGGCTCCTCCTTGTCTCAGCCGCTGATTATGGTTTCCAGAATATTATTGTTATACTGCTACACTCCTCACATGTTTTACTTCTTCTGCTAGTCTCTGGCTCCTCCCTGTCTCTGCTGATGGTTTCCAGAATATTATTGTTATTTTTATTTTATATAGCGCCATCTTTTTCCATAGCGCTGTACATGGTAAAACGTACAGTACAGAGACTATTATAATAGATGCTACAAAGTTCAAAATGTTATGAAAACAGGAGAGAATAGGAAATAGAATCCTGCCCTTACGAGCTTAAAATGGATCAAAACCCAGGATTTATCCTGGGTTTTGGGCCTTGCCCCATGTGGGCTCCCGGGGTGCCCTGCTGTGTGGAACCCCCCCAGATTGCCCGTTGCCACTCACCTTCCCCCAGTCCTACAGTGCATGTGCATGTGATCTCTGCTGCAGTAACGTAAGATGGCAAGTGATCGTTCATTGCATATGTGCAGCAATGCCATCACCTGCCACTCACAACTGCGGTAATGACTCAAGGGGGTTGGACTTCCAGCTAAAACAGGCGGCATTAGAAAGGAGCAGAGTGAAGCAGAGGCAAAAATTGCCCAAAGGAACTCAAAAATTCAAGAGATGCTAGTTAAAATTGTGGGATTTGGTCAGATTTAAGCCAGGTTATATGCTTGCCTGAAGAGGTGAGTTTTGAGGACACCTTTAAAGTCCCTATTCAGACATGAACATAAATACTCATCTTTTGTCCTCCCGCATCTCCTCTGTGCAGCATTGCCATCTTCATACTTACTGATGAGGGAGAAGAGGTGGCAACGAAGACATGGCAACCTCCATCAAGATGGCTTCATGCCAAGCAGGAGGATGGGAGAATGTCAGAGCAAAATCAGAGATGCATCTTGGTTGGTATCAATGGATTGTTAGGTGTATGTGGATTGTAGGTTAGGTTAGGTTACAATTTTAAACTGAATTCTCTGAGAAATAGGTAACCAGTGGAGGGACTGACAGAGGGCGAGCATTAGCATTCAGAATAGATTTAATATCACTAGGTAAGGTGTTGCAGTAGCCAAGTCAGGATATGACCAGGGAATGCACTAACATTTTGTGGTGTTAGGTTACAGGAAGAGACAGATGTGGGAGAGGTTTTTAAGTTGGAGTCAATAGGAAATGGCTAGGGAGAGATGTCTCCAGAATGATGCCTAGGCATTAAGCTTGAGGAGTTGCAGTTATTATAAGATTATTAACAGATAATGACATGTTAGAGATGGGAGGGGAGTTGGATGGTGGGAAAATTACCAGTTCTGATTTGTCCAGGTTCAGTTTGAGGGAGCAAGATGCCATTAAGGAAAAGATGGTCGCTAGACAGTCTGGAAGGCGAGAGCAGAGGAAAGAGAGATTTGGGCCACAGAGGTATATCTGAATGCCAAAAGCATAAAAAGGATAGTGGAAGCCCAGGGACCTTATTAGTTGGCCGAGAACATAGGTGTAGATTGAAAAAGTAGGGGTGTCCTAGGACATAGCTTTGTGGTGCACTAACAGACAGGAGTCGAGGAGTGGAAATTGTGTTTGAGTAAGATTAAGACTAATCTGTCAGTGATAGTCAGAGATATAGGAGAGCCAAGAAATTGAATTCCAAATGTGAATATATTGAGAAGCAGAGCATGGTCAACCGTGTCAAAAGCAGAGGATGGATTAATGGCCTTTGGATTTGGCAGTTAGTAGATCTTTGGTGATTTTAGGTGGAATGGCTTGAGCAGAAACCAGACTGGATGGATTTAGGAGGCAGTTTGTAGACAGTCAGCCAGTGGATATGCTGTTTAATACGTTTGGATGAGAAAGGGAGCAATGACATAGGGCGTTCACAGGGGAAGGCAGAGGGGTCCAAAGAGGGTTTCTTGATAAGTGGGGTTATAACAGCACTAGAGGTGTTAAGGCTGGAATGACAGAAGGAGACAAATCAGGGTTGTAGTGGAAAGAAATGGGATCAAGGGAGCAGGTAGTCAGATGGGCCTTAGAGACAAGACAGGAGAGACCTTAGCGGAGTGAAAGGAGTTAGGGAGTAGCCAGGAGGAGTGATGAATTCTGAGGGTTGAAGCCAGTTCAAATGTTGTCTATTTTGTCATTGCTGTGGCAAATTATTTGTAGTAGATGGTAGTGGGTGGAGTAGGGAGTTAACATAACATAGAAACATAGGTTGATGGCAGAAGGTAGTCTAGTCTCTAGTCTGCCCTTATGTGTATACTGTATGTACTCTTTATCTTAGGATATATGTATGCTTATCCTGGGCATGTTTAAATTCACTTTCTGCTGGAGGTTTGTTCCAAGCATCTACTACTTTTTCTGTAAATTTTTTATAATATAATATTTTCTAACATTGCTCCTGATTTTCCCCCCAACTAGCTTCAGGTTGTGCCCCCTTGTTCTATCATTAAGTTTCTTCCTAAAAACACTTCCCTCCTGAACCTTCTTCAATCCTTTCACATATTTAAAGGTCTAAATCCCTCCTTTCCTTCAGACTGTACAAATTAAGTTACTTTCCTGATAAGTTTTAAGTTTAAGTCCTTCTACCATTTTTGTTGCCCGCCTTTGGACACATTCTATTTGAATGATGTCTTTTTGCAGGTAGGTTCTCCAGAACTGCACACAGTATTCTAGCTGTGGCTTTACCAGGGCTCTGTACAGCGGCATCACAACCTCCCTCTTCCTGCTGGTCACGGCTCGAGCTATGCAGCCGAGCATCCTGCTTGCTTTTCCCACTGCCTGGCTACACTGTCCACTCATCTTGCAGCTTTCAGTAATCAGTATCACTAAATCTCTCTACTCTGAGGTCCTGGCTAACACAGTACTGCCCATACGGTACTCAGAGCAGGGATTCCTTCTACCCAAGTGCATGATTTTACATTTAGAGACATTAAACTCCAGTTTCCACAGTTTTGACCATTTATCCAGTAAAGATAAATCATTTTCCATGTTGCAGACCCCTCCAGGAGTGTCCACCCTATTACTAACCTTTGTATACATGCAAACTTATCCTACCAAGCCTTCTTCTATGTCACTTACAAACATATTAAAAAGAATGGGGCCCAGGTCAGAGCCTTGTGGCACACCACTTGTAACTTGCCTTTGATTAGATTGCACACCATTAACCACAACTCTCTGATACCAATCCTTTAGCCAGCTTTGTGACATTGTCAAAGAAATCAGTAAGACTGGTCTAACATGATCTGTCCTCAGTAAAGCCGTGTTGTTTTGGGTCCAACAGGTTGTTAATTTTTAGATGGGAAATTACCAGTTTTTTTAAGATAGTTTCCATTAAATTTATCAGTATATATGTTAAACTAACTGGCCTGTAATTACTGGCTTCTTCCCTACTCCCCTTCTTATGGATTGGTGCGACATTAGCCATTCTCCAATCCTTTGGAACCTCAGCAGTTGAACGGGAATGGTTTAGTAAATCGGTCAGAGGGGCTGTAATCACAAATCTGAGTTTCCTAAGAACTCTGGGGTGGGTTCCATCTGGACCGATTGCCTTACTTACCTTCAGACGTGCCAGCCCAGCTAAGATATCAATCTCTAAAAACTCTGGAGCTGGGTCCTCCCAGCTGGATTCTATTCTATGGCTGCTATGGGTTTGAGACCTCTAGTTGGTGACATCATAAGTTGTTAGAGATGCTCCATTAAGGGCCTCGAATACATTCCTGCTCCTGCATGTTGATGCACTTGGGATATCAATGGTCTAGGTTTCTTAGGTTCCTGCAACGATTGCAGGTCCTCCTTGTTGACTTCCTGACATTTGCCTTATCTTATGATGACCACCTTGATCTCTGCACAGATGGGTTAAATGCAGAGGACGAATTCCTATGTGTGCGCAAGCATACAATGCCCATCTATGCATTACAAAATCTCTATTCCACTATGCCATTATTCACTAATCGAGTCTTAGCAGCAGGACTCTATTCTAGTCCCTCATTTCTTCAATTATGGCAACACTGCAGATTCCTGACTGCTAGATTAGGCCACTTGGTCATTTTTTTTTTTACTAATGTCTCTCTAGAGTACAATTACTCTCATTTTGGTCGTTTGGTTCTTGTTATAATGCTTTACTCCTTTTATTTCTCTGCATAAAATCTATAAGGTACCCATTTTTTTAATCTTTATGACTACATTGTATTATAGAACAATATTAATACTGTCCTCTATGGCAAGTTCCCTCATTATTGAGACTGTGGTGGTGGATCTCCCTGTTATTCTTTGCCTTGATCAAGCACCCATGTTACTGAATTAAAAAACAGATCTACAGCATGAGAAAAGTGCCAGATGAAGACCACAAATGTGCATTTTTCCCCTAGTTGTATATGGCTCTAGTATTATTTTGCATTTTCTCGATTCTGATTGGACGTCTGTCCTCTAATGAACCCCACACGCCTGTCCGCCTTGTTAACATGCTCCCCCCAACTCCTCCCCACTGGGATGAGGTCACACCCCAAGCATTAGACAGCTTATTTTAGTGCACATGCACAAGCCTATCTTAAGACCAGTTGACCAGGCATCAGTCCCAGAAGTGAGTCCTGCCCGCCTGCCACTTGCATCACTGTGCGGCACAAGCCCACCATTAGCTACTTTAAAAGTGAGGTACATGACAGGTCCACATTTACTCTTGATGAAAGGCTGTTGCTATGGCTTGAAACATTGGGATTTTCATATCTTCTGCCGCTGATTAACGTATTAGCTTGCATAATGCTGGAGATTTATGTATAACTTGTCTGTATGAACTTGTTGTGAGCATGTGGTTGAATGACAGTGCCATCTTGAGGACACTCTGCAGTTTGCATTCTTCTTGACGATGTACTCTTATACAGTATATCAGAATGTGTCCCTTTTACCTTGTTATATGTTAGCAGAAATGTAATAAGCACCCAATAAGCAGAATAACAAGCACCCCTTCCAGAGCAATCTTGTGCAGGACCCTGCCTAGCAGGCGGAATGGGGTACAGACATACAGAACAGAATGTCCTGCCATGACGTTACTAAGGCACAGTGACCACGGCCAGAGACTCCTGTGACAGGGAAACAAGGGCCGAGAGCTTGTGATCGTGACGGGACCAAACAGATCCACAACTGGTTGGTCCCCATAGTGACATAGAGAATGGAACACCCTGTTGCAGAGGGACCCCCCCGGAGCGTATACCGCCGATATGCAGGGAACATTGTCCTCCACCCAGATCAGGATCAGAGACACTTCCTGGAGGACCCTCCTGCTCAGGGTCCCTCCCTGATAAATGATGTAGGCCACTGCCGTCAGATAGACCTAGCACCCCCGAACAGGCAGGCCCTGAAGAGGAGTAGTCAGAGGAGTAGTCAAGCAAGTTAGAACTAACCTGAACGCTCACGGTTACAAACATTGATAGGTGTATGGGCCTCCTAAGGGCCCCACCTCCCCTGGAACCGCAGGGACTTCCAGAAGAAACCCCACCCCCCCCCAACCTGATTGGCACCCATAGTGATCATCTCCCAGGAAGGGGCAAGAAGGGAACTGCCCCCAGACAGGTTCCTTGAGGTCATCCACTACAAGAGGGACCTCCTCACCAGGGGGGAAAGCACACAGACCCTGTCCAGGGATGCTGGGTCCTTGTCCCGTACAAACAATAGGAGAAGTTGCAGAAGGCCCCAAAGGGGACTGAGCATAAGGGACCTGTTGGGAGCACGCCACCAACGGGCCACCAGCTGCATCCCCTGCCTGGTGGAGGGACGGGGATAGCTATGAGGGACTGAGCCCATGCAACCAGATTGTCCACTTTATTGCTGAGGAAGGAAGATCCTTGCCTGAACTATATCCAGATTAATTCCTAAGAATGGAGTTACCAATGAAGGGGACAATGAATGGGGTGATTGATCACCCATCCAAAAGACTCCCAATGGACACCACCAGCCGAGTATCCAACTTAGCCTGACGTAGAGACTGGGAAGAGATGAGGACGTCCAGGTAGATCATCACGCGGACGCCCCTTGGTCTCGCCAGAGACATCACCCCCGTCAGTACCTTGGTGAGCACTCTGGGAGCTGAAGAGAGGCCAGATGACAAGGCCACAATTGGCAGTGTTGGTCTTCCAACGCGAATCTGAAGAACCTCGGTGTCCAGAAGACACATGGATGTGAAAACAAGCATCTTTGATCTCCACAGACGACAAGAAGCCCCCGGGGCGCAAGGAGCTGATGGCCAAGCGCAGAGTTTCCATGCAGAAACCACCTGTAATCGACGAATTGCAGAAATCTGTGAAACCAGAATGGGCCAGACTGACCCATCCTTTTGGGAAACTGTGGAAAGATTGGTGTAGCGTCCCCTGCCTCTGTCTGTTAAGGGCAATCTGCAAGTGACCCTCAGACCCCGCAGGCCTTGCATGGCCTGCACCAGCCCCTGAGCAGAGGCAGGGACCAGGAGTACCCGGACCTGATAATCTTGGGGGAGGCCGCACAGCAAACCCTATCTTGTAGCCGTAGGACACTACCTCCTGAATCCACCAGTCTGAGGCGTGATGCCTCCTGACATGAGCAAGGTGCCGCAACCGTCCCCTCACCCAGCCGGGCGAGGGCGCCCCATCATGCTTGAGGGGACTTGGGGGAAGATTTGTGCTGAGCCCCCCCAGAGGAGCCAGGGCGTTGTCTGCTGCTCCTGGGGCAGGAATCTGCGCGAGCCCACGCGAAGGACACCCCTGGTTCCTGTTTAACACCATGGTATGGGGTAGAAGGGGTGCTCTGGCCCCGAAAGGGCAGAGACAGCCGCCTGCGTTGGGGTAACTTACCCTTCTTACCAAACAGGTCTAGACGGGCCCCAAACAGGCGTAGCCCTTTAAAGGGAAGCCCGGTAAGAGTCTTCTTTGCAGCATCGTCAGCACCCCACTGTCGCAGCCAGACCAAGCGACGTATAGCCACCACAAAAGCAGAAGTTCTTGCACACATTCTAATGGTGTCATCCAATGCTAATAGGATAAATTTCACAAACACCTCACAACTGGAGAGTGCATTAAACACGTCCCAAGGGAGATCATCAGGGGGACGATCAAGCATTTTTCTAATGAGGGTTCTAGCGGCCACGGCAGTAATGGCAGAGGCACAGACCGAGCGCAGCGCCGTCCGCGCACATGCAAAGGCGTGGGAGGCCAGCAGGTCAATGCACCGGTCCTCAGCATCCCCAAGGTTAGTATAAGCAGGGACTGTAATAAAGGGGAGGTTAGGTAGCCCTATGATCGGGGCATCCACCTCGGGGGGGGGGGGGATGAACAACATTTAACTACCTCAGGGGGAAAAGGGTACTATCCCAATCCCCTGGGACCCCGGGAAGTTTACCAGGGCACTCCCATTCCTTGAGCACAAGGGTATGGAAATGTGCCTGCTCTAGAAATTCCAAATATGATGTTGCTGTATGGAAACGCTCCCCTCTTTGCCTGGGAGCCTCACCAGGGGGAGATATAGGCAGAACCTCAAATATCTGAATCAATAATCTGTCAGTGTCATCCTGAGCCCAGGGGTCAGGGCCTGAGACTTCATGACCCTGCGATCTCTCATCAGATGAGCCTGGGTCAGAAAAGAGCTCTCCTTCATCAGAAGGGGTATAGCCACACAGATTCATAAACTCTGCAGATCCCATAGGGAACACAGTAACATTAGGCGTCAAGTGCCGCTTCTTACCAGGGCCCTTACTCGCTAAGGACCTCGCAATAATCTGTTCAGCCGTAGGCAGTCTATGAGACCAATCAGGCTGAGAATCCCCACTTGTGTGCGACTCAGCAGGAGTGTGATTTAAGCCTGGGGAAGTAGGTGAAGTGAAACGAGGTGCAGCCACTGGCCGGCCAGAATGCAAGCCCAGCGCTTGCTCAGCACAGGGTACGCAGCCCATGCCCTGTCAGCGTCAGCATGGGGTTGTCCACACGCCATGCACAGCCGGTCTTGTCCCAAAGGAACCCCGGTCACACGCGCGCGCGAACTGACAAAATGGCGCCGAGTACCTCGAAGAGCGAGCCAGAGCGCGCCAGGCCAGGCCCCACCCTCTCGATGGGCGCGAAGTCCAACAACCAGCCAATGAGGAGGTAGCGCCAGCACCCGACGCGGAACATCCAATGAAGGAAAAAGCACGCGCGGCGGCGGCAGTTTACACGAGTAAAGATACAAATTAGCGAGGTGGCTGACACCCCATATACAAGTCCAAGGACATTACAAGGCCATATTCATCAGCATGTAATCACAATACACTGATACCAACACACCCCCCCCTTTCTTTCCCCCCAAGCTACGGGGGGAACGAGGGAGGATGGCGGCCCTTTGTACAGGGCCCACCGCTACTCGGGGCATGGGGCAATAATGCGGGAGGGGCATCCCATAGAGGCTCACCATCAGCCTATACCGCCTACCCTTTGGTGAGGGACTGCGGTGGAGCAGCGCTCCATAAGCATGCATGGTGCTGCCTACCTTCACACGACCAGCGCAGCCCGGGCTGGGAGGCACATCACAAAGAGGACGGGTGGGAATAATCCAACAGGGCCGCAGGCTTTAATAGCCCCGCTCACCTGCGAGAGAGTGATACTTCATGTCTTCGCAGTCAGCACTGCAGAGAAATCTGGGGATTTGTGGGAGGTCCCTGGGTATTTGAGGGGCTGGAAGGAGCCTGTTTTTACATATGTCTGCAGTGCAACATCTGGCTGGGATAACCCAAGTGTAAGTAATCTATTTGGAGCAGGACGTACTGTATACTAAGAATATAAGGAGGTTTCATGGAAAGCTCCGCCAACTCAGAAACTCGCAAGTGATAGCCACCAAAAATGCTACCTTAAGAGTCAGAATGGGCAAAGCAGCCCCACGGATAGGCTCAAAGGGGAGACCCTGCAGAGCAGACAATACCAGATTCAGATCCCAAACTGGCAACATAGGCTTACGTGGCGGCCGCACGTGAGTAACTCCTTGGAAAAAGATCTTAACCAACCAGTGATTGGCAAAGGATCTTTGGAAGAAAATAGCCAAAGTTGAAACCTGTCCCTTGAGGGTACTGAGTTGAAGGCCTAAATCCAAGCCATGTTGCAAAAATTCCCAAATCCTGGAAATGGAAAACATCCGACAAGAAAAAGACTTAGACTCACACCAGGCAATGTAAGCATGCCAGATCCTGTAGTAGATAAGGGACGAGGACTTCTTCCTAGCCCGAATCATAGTATCCACCACAGAAGCCGGCAGCCCCAAGATGGAGATTTCAGCAGCCAAGCTGTCAAAGCCAGCGTTTGTAAATTGGGATGGCACAGCTGTCCCTGAGTGAGCAGGTCTGAATCCTTGATCTACTGCCAACAGCACGATGTCTGCGAACCACACCCTTCTTGGCCAACAGGGGGTCACCAGAATGGTTGGCACCCCTTCCTAGGCTATCTTGCGCAGCACCCTGCCCAGCAGAGGAAACGGAGGGAACACAGAGGAGCCGAAACCCCGTCCAAGGAATTGCTAGCGCATCCGTGGCGAAGGCCAGAGGGTCCTGTGACAGAGAGACAAATCTTGGAAGCTTGTGACGGGATGCAAACAGGTTCACATCCGGCAGACCCCAGCGGTGGCACAGGGAGCGAAATACCCTGTTGCTGAGGGACCATTCCCCCAGCCGAGACATCCCCCTGCTCAAGGAGTCTGCCTCCAGGTTCTCCATCCCCGGGATGTAAACTGCTGAGATGCAGGGGACACTTCCTTGAAGGCTCGCTTGCTCCGAGTCCCTGCCTGATGATTGAGGTAGGCAACCGCCTTCTGGTTGTCCAAGTGGATCTGAACAGCTCGACCCCGAAGGTGTGGGGTCAACTGGGAGAGAACCAACCTTATCGCCCGCAGTTCTAGAACGTTGATGGAAATATGGGCCTCCTGGGGGCCCCACCGACCCTGGAACTTCAGAGACTTCCAAAAGCCCCCCCAACCGGTCAGACTGGCATCTGTGGTGACAGTCTCCCAGCATGGGGGTAGAAAGGTCCTGCCCACTAGAAGGTTCCTTGAGTCCAGCCACCACGAGAGGGACTGTCTGGCCAGTGGGGACAGAGCAAATTCCTGAGCCAGGGACACAGGGTCCCGCTCCCACACTGACAAGAGGTGCAACTGAAGAGGTCTCATGTGAAACTGAGAAAAGGGAACCGCCTCGAAGCATGACACCATCAGGCCCACTAACTGCATCCCCTGCCGAATGGATGGATGAGAACAAGAAAGTAGAAACCGTGCCTGCACCTGCAGGCACTCCACCTTCTGGTGAGGCAGGAATACCTTGACCTGAGATGTATCCAGAGTCATGCCCAGAAAGAACCTCACCAAGGACGGAGACAGTGAAGACTTGGGATGGTTGATCACCCAGCCGAAGGACTCGAGTGTGGAAACCACCACCTGGGTATCTAACTCGGCTTGATGGAAGGACTAAGACACAATCAGGATGTCGTCCAGATAAGGGAGGATGCGTATGCCCCGATTCCTCAACAGAGCCATCACACCCGCCAGCACCTTGGTGAACACCAGAGGAGCCGAGGTGATACCGAAAGGTAAGGCCAGAAATTGGTAGTGCTGATCCTCCAGAGCGAACCTGAGAAATCTCTGATCTGGAAAGATTGGTACATGAAGGTATGCATCTCTGATGTCCACTGAAGTCATGAAGTCGCCCGGGTGCAGGGTACTGACCGCCGAGCGTAGAGTCTCCATGCGAAATAGCTTGAACCTGACAAACTTGTTGAGGTGCTTCAAATCCAGGATGGGACTCAGGGACCCATCCTTTTTGGGGACCGTGAACATATTGGAGTAGGAGCCTCGACCCCTCTACCAGGAAGGCACCGGGCAGACGACTCCCGACTCCAAAAGGTTTTGGACCGCAAGGCGCAGGCCCTGAGCTGACCGGGTGTTTTGAGCCATCCGGGATCTGAGGAATCTTGGGGGCGGCCAGGCTGCAAACTCTATCTTGTACCCGGAGGACACCATCTCCTGAATCCACCGGTCTCAGACGCGTAGCCTCCAGACGTGAGCAAAGAGCCGAAGCCGTCCCCCCACCCGGATGGGTGAGGGCGCCTCCTCATGCCTGAGGGGGCTTGGGGGAAGGTTTGGACTTGGGACCCCATGAATGACCAGGACGGCCACGTCCTCTACCCCGGCCCCAAGAGTCTCTGCGTGTCCCCGCAAATGGTGTACCCCGACCTGCCCTGGAAGCACGGAAGGAGGGGAGAAAAGAACCGCCCCCCCCCCCCAAAGGGCCGCGGCTGCCTGCTGCGTTGAGGCAGCCTACCATCCTTGGCAAACAAATCCAGGTGCTCCCCGAAGAGCCTTAGCCCCGTAAAGGGAAATCCGTTGAGAGCCTTCTTAGCTGCATTATCAGACGCCCACTGACGCAGCCAAACAGAGCGCCAAATAGCCACCAAAAGGGCAGAGGTCCTACCACACATCCTGACCGCATCATCCATAGCAGAAAGAATAAATGCAACTAAATCATAGCAAAGCAGGAGGGATCTATAATCCTCCCCGCTATTGGCAGCCGTGGCACTATCCAGAAGACACTTGAGCAGCCCTTTAATAGCAATAGCCGTAATGGTAGCAGCGCATACCGGGCGCAGCGCAGTCCCCGCACAGGTAAATGCGTGACAGGCTAGCTGCTCCACACGCCGGTCCTCACCATCCCTCAGGGTAGTAGTGTCAGGTGAATGCATGACCGAGGTATTGAACAACCCGAGCACGGGAGCAACCACCTCAGGGGGACACGACCAGCGCTTGACCACATCAGGAGGGAAGGGATACCTCCTGTCCCAACTCTTGGGTACTGCGGGCAATCTACTAGGACGTTCCCACTCCTTGAGAACCAAATTATTAAAGTGTTTCTGTTTAGGGAACTCCAAGCGTTGTTTAGCAGTGTGAAAGAGCTCACCTTGCTGCTTTTTAGCCGCCGCAGGAGGGGTAATACACAATACTTCAAAAATGTGAGCCAGCAGCCTATGAGTGTCCTCGGGAGACCATGGATCTTCCCCAGAAGGAGACCCAGTACCGCCATAAACCTCCTGCTGGTCCCCAGAGGATTCTGAATCAGAGAACAGTTCCCCCTCTTCTAGGGAGTAATGGCCAGAAAAAGAGTAATGTCCCTCATACTCCTCAGGTAAAAGGGAAGCAGCGGGAGTTAGATGCCACTTCTTGCTAGCAGCCTTACTAGGAGCAGGCCCGGCAATATTCCTTTCAAGGCTGGCCACCTGCATTGCCAAATCATATTGTGATTCCCCGCTAGTATGTCCCTCACTAGGGGTCAAATGCAGACGCGGGGGGGGGGGGAAAGTGATGCCGAAGGGGGCGCAGAACTGGGAAGCGTAGCAGGCAACCCAGACTGCAGCGCAAACAGACCCTGACACAGTCACTCACAGGGGATACCCCACACGCAGCACACAGCTGGGCTTGTCCCGAAGGAACCCCAAGCACATTATTCCCGGAAGCCTCCATATGGTGATTAATATAGGCGCAAACAGCCAGTACAGGGTCAAGGCTAACAAGAGCCACCCGGGATGCCCCCCCAGGGCTGCCCCCAGAAGCCCGCTAGGGAAGCAGGGAGATGGCAAGGGGCAGGGCCGGGAGAAACCACAGACACAGTTGTCCCGCCTGGAAGACACAATAAAGGACACAAATATCCCACAGTGCATGCTAAATAACGTTCAAAACAACCCCGAAGGGGACTGACGGACCAAGTGGGCCAATTGTCAGACCACAGCAGAAGCGCGTCGCAGCTCCAAAAAGACGAGGTCCCCAGAACGCCGTAGACACAAAATGGCGCCGGAACGGTCCTAGAGGGGCGGGCCGCGGCGGTATGACACGGAACAAGTCATCCACAGGTCCCGCCCCCCCGAAGAGCGTGAATCGCGGTCACGTGACACGCCAGCGCCATGACAGTAACAGAAAATCACCTCAGAAATAGCGCCGACCGCCGCGGAGCGCCGTACAAGGCGGTGCAGCGGCGAACACAAGTAGCAAACAGTCAAAACACATTAAAACACGCTAAAAGACCACCAAGGCACCCCTGCCAGCCGCCCGCCCCCCCCCCCTCCACCAGAGCACCACAGGGAGAGAGCGAGGGGGCAACAGAGCAGCGGCAAGGGCCCAGCCAGGAAGATGAAAAGGAGGAGTGGGGGAGGGGGGGTGGATTGACAGTTTGGGCCACGGCATCCCACAAAAGGCTCACCATAACAGCCTGTAACAGACTACCCTTGTGGTACAGGGTTTTGTGGTTTGGAGCAGCGCTCCTCAAGCACCTGACCCTAGTGCTGTCCTACCTTCACCCGAACCGTCAGCTGAGGCTGGGAGGCAGTGGGTCCAGAACGGGTGGAAACAGACCTGCAGGGCCCCAGGCTGGCGCCACCTTGTGGCGGATAACCCAGACGTGAGGATAAAGTGAAACAGGACGTGCTGTATACTTAGAAAAATACAGTTTTGTGAGTACTCACCTTTAAAACGGGTATTATGAGTGTGCCATACTCTCCACTTTGATCTTCATGACATGTGGGTAATCTCCAGTAGAGGGCGAACTTCTGCAGAGATGAATATGCAATAAAAAAAAAGAAAGCCCCTCCCAGTCCATATATACCTGGGACCTCCCACCAATTTCCCAGTGTAAAAAAGCAGTAAGGGGACCAAGAAGAACCAGTTATAACCTTAACAATCAAAACCAATGGTTCACCATATAAAAGCCCCAGAATACATGAAAAAAAGGGGTGGGGCGAAGTGGAGTGTATGGCACACTCAAAATACCCGTTTTAAAGGTGAGTACTCACAAAACGGTATTATTCTAAGTGTGCCATACACTCCACTTCGATCTTCATGACATGTGGGACATCCAATAGCAGTGTCCGTCATGGGTGGGAACCAGAAAACAGTGAAGAATGTACCAACTCAAACCACTGCAGCTTGCAGAACCTTGCGGCCAAAAACAGCATCCGCTGAAGCCCGCACATCAACCTTGTAAAACTTGGAAAAAGTATGAACGGAAGACCAAGTAGCAGCCTTACAAACTTGTTTCAACAGAAGCCTGGTGCTGAAAAGCCCAGGATGCACCAACAGCACGAGTAGAGTGCGCAGTGACCCTAAAAGGGGGAGTCCTCCCCTTAGCAGAATAGGCTCCAACAATGGCCTGACAAATCCATTTGCTAATCGTAGACTTAGCAGGCGCCAAACCTTCCCTGGGCCCGCAGGGCACCACGAAAAAATCGTCCGTCTTGCGGAAGGAAGAAGTAGTCACCAAATAGTACTTCACACAGCGAACAACATCCAAATTGTGCAGAACCCTCTCCTTGTCATTGTTAGGCTTAGGACACAAGGAAGGGAGAACAATATCCTGATTGAGGTGGAAAGCAGACACCACCTTAGGAAGGAAATCTGGCTTAAAACGAAAAACCACCTTATCCTGGTGTCTCTCAAGGTAAGGGGCCTGAATCGACAGACCCGCCAACTCAGAGACACACCGAACAGAGGTAATAGCCACCAAGAAAGCAACCTTCTGAGTGAGAACCAAAAGAGCAATATCCTGTAGCGGCTCAAAAGGAGGACCCTGGAGAGCCGAAAGAACCAAATTCAAATCCCAAACAGGAACCACAGCCTTCCGAGGGAGCCGCACATGCGCAACCCCTTGGAAAAAGGTCTTAACCAGTGGGTGTAAGGCAAAAGACCTTTGGAAGAAAGCCGACAGAGCAGAAACCTGTCCTTTCAAAATACTAAGCTGGAACCCAAGATCCAGATGATGCTGAAGAAACTCCAAAATCCTGGGAATCGAAAACATCCTGCAAGGCAAGGCCCTAGCCTCACACCAATCAATATAGGACCTCCAAGTCCTATAGTAAATGCCAGAAGAGGACCGCTTCCTAGCCCTAATCAGTCTGAACAACAGCCGCAGACAAACCTTCCTCTTTCAAAATGAAGGTTTCAGCAGCCAAGCCGTCAAAGCCAGCGTTTGTAAATTGGGGTAAAGTAGTTGACCCTGAGAAAGCAGATACGGCAACAAGGGAAGCCAGTACTGATCTACAGCCAGCCTTACAACATCTGCGTACCAAACCCTTCTTGGCCACCTTGGAGCCACCAGAATCGCTGGTGCCCCTTCTAGAACCAGTTTGCAAACTACCTTGCCCAGCATGGAGACGGGCGGAAACAGGTACAGAAAACCCAGATCCTTCCAAGCAAGGGACAAGGCATCCACTGCCAGAGATAGAGGATCCTGAGAAAGAGACACAAAGGCCGGAATTTTGTGATTGTGCCTCGAGGCAAAGAGATCCACCTCCGGAGTCCCCCACTTGCGGCAAAGATCCAGAAAAACCTCGGAGTTGAGAGACCACTCTCCTTGGCAAGAGGATGCCCTGCTCAGGGAATCCGCCTCCGTGTTCTCCACTCCCGGAATGTAGACTGCCGAAATGCAAGGAACATTGCTCTCCGCCCAGTTGAGGATCAGAGAGACTTCCCTGAGGGCACTCCTGCTGCGAGTCCCTCCTTGGTGATTGATGTAAGCTACCGCCGTTCGGTTGTCTGAACGAACCTGAACCGGTAGACCCTGTAAATGTGAGGTCAGCCGTGCCAGAACCAGTCGGATGTCTCTGAGCTCCAAGACATTGATGGGGGTGTAAGCATCCTGAGGACCCCACACCCCGCTGAACTGATGACTTTTCCAATAACCTCCCCAGCCCGACAGGCTGGCATCCGTGGTAACAGTCTCCCAACAAGGGACCAGAAAGGATCTGCCCTTCAACAGGTTGCTCGATTCCAGCCACCACCGAAGGGACTGCCGAACCCTGGGAGACATCCTGAAAGGTTGATCCAATGACTGCGGACACCTGTCCCAATGCGTCAATAGGTGAAGTTGAAGAGATCTCATGTGAAACTGTGCAAACGGTACCGCCTCGAAGGAGGATACCATTAAACCCACCAGTTTCATCCCCTGTCGGATAGAGGGACAATGATTGGCCAGAAGAAGGTGGATCAGACCCTGAATCCCCTGCACCTTGGTCTGGGGCAGAAACACTCTGGCCTGAATGGTATCCAGATTCATGCCCAGAAATGGAATTACACGAGACGGAGAGAGAGAAGACTTGGGGCAGTTGATCACCCACCCGAACCTCTCCAGGGTCGACACCACCTGGTGGGTGTCCAGCTCCGCCTGACGGAGGGAAGAAGCTGAGATCAACAGGTCGTCCAGATAAGGAACAATGCAAATGCCCTGAGCTCTGAGCAAAGCCATTATTCCCACCAAGACCTTGGTGAAGACCCTTGGCGCCGAGGTCAGTCCGAAGGGAAGGGCTACAAACTGAAAATGTTGATCCTCCACCGCAAACTGGAGGAATCTCTGATGTGCCAGAAAAATCGGAACATGCAGATACGCATCCTTGATGTCTATGGATGTCATAAAATCCCCTTGGCGAAGGGAATAGATAGCCAAACGCAGAGTCTCCATGCGGAACTTTTTGGCTCTGATATACCTGTTGAGAACCTTGAGATCTAGAATGGGTCTCACCGAACCCTCCTTTTTGGGAACCGTGAAAAGGTTGGAGTAGCAACCCCTGCGTCTCTCTGATGGAGGCACCGGGCATATAACCCCCATGTCCAGAAGGTTTTTCACTGCTAACAGGAGCCCCTGTGCAGCCTGAGGGTCCGAGGGCACCCGAGACCTTAAGAATCTTGGAGGCGGCCAGTACTCGAACTCCAGTTTGTACCCGGAGGAGACCACTTCCAAGATCCAATTGTCTGTGACCTCCCGGGCCCAGACCTGGAAGAAGAGCCGCAGCCGCAGCCGTCCCCCCACCCTTGCGGGTGAGGGCAACCCTTCATTGCTGAGCCGGTTTAACGGCAGGCTTGGGACCCCAGGCAGCCGCGGGACATGCCCGACCTCTGCCCCTGTTCCAGGACGAGCCCCTGACACCCGAGAAGGCCAAACCCCTAGCCGCTCTGGCCCCTCGAAAGGAAGGAGTGAACGAGCCAGCCCCCCAAAAGGGACGGCGCTGTTTCTTCCGCTGAGGTAACTTACCTCCTTTAGCAACAACATCCAATTTATCTCCAAACAGCTGTGTACCCAAGAAGGGAAGAGCTGTGAGCGACTTCTTGGCCCCAAAGTCCGCCGTCCACTGGCGGAGCCAGACCGATCTGCGCATAGCCACCAATAAGGCAGCCATCAATAAGGCAGCCACCAATAAGGCTGAAGTCCTACTACACACGACAATAGAATCTTCCATAGCAGCCAAGACAAAATCCATGAACAATTCACTTGTCTTCACTCATCTCTTAAGGGTAGCGAACTCAGCGCTAGCTGGATCAAACTGAGCGTCATTCAGCCAGTCACTGATAAGAGACCTGGTAGCAAGCGACACCAGGGCAGATGCACAAACAGGCCGCAGGGCCGAGCCCACGCTGGCAAATGCGTGGCACGCCATCTGATCAAGGCGCTTATCCTCGCCGTCCTTAAGGGAAGTGGCGTCAGGGGTGTTCAGCACAGAAGAGTTGGTCAAACCTAAAACTGGCGCGTCGACCTCGGGAGGAGAAGACCAGCGCTTAACCGCCTCCACCGGGAAAGGATACTTCTTATCCCATGCCTGAGGAGCACCAGGAAGCCGACTGGGCCTCTCTCATTCTCTAAGGATCAGTGCATTAAAGTGACCCTGGGTAGGGAATTCCAGACGGGGCTTGCGGACCCCAAAAAATTCCCCCTTCTTGAGAGGAGGCGCCTCAGGCGGTTCAATATCCAACACCTCCAATAGATGTGACAAAACAGTGGCCATATCTACAGCATCCCCCAGTGCCTGCCCGACATCGGCATTACCAGACTGAACATAGTCAGCCTGTTTCCTCATACAATTCCCCCTCCTCTAACGGGGAATAATCTGACAAATCAACGGAATCGTCGTCAACATCCCACAAGGGCTGGGCCGACAACAAATGTCTCTTTTTAGCCTGGGCCTTCTTGCCCACCGTGCTAGCAATACATTTCTCGATGTTGGCCAACCTAGCACAAACATCAGAGTGCGACTCCCCGCTGGCACCAATGTCACTTGGGGTACGGATAAGGCGGGGAGGGGAAGGCGATGTAGCGGGAGGAGCAGACCCAGAAGGCTGGGTACCAGACTGCCGCGTTATGGCCTTTTGTGCGCATGGTATACAGATCAGCACATTCTCCCCCGTAAGGGATACCCCACACATGGCCCGGATTGTCCCAGAGGGAGCCCGAGCCCAGTGTCCTGCGGAGCCTCCATATGGTGATTTTGTGGTCAGTCGCAAGACTGCAGGGAATTTACGCCTAAGCAACCCGGGATGCCCCTTAAAAGTCCCGGTGGGAGGATTTGAGGTGATCAAATTTACACTAGGGACCCCAGGACCTGGAGGAACCCCCTAACATGCACAATAATGAAGCAATCTGCAACACACAATAAGGCATATCAATTACTATACAGCAAATATATATATATATTTTTTTTTGTTTGTTTGTTTTTTTTTAATTAAATAATTAAATAGATAAAAGGCAAAACCTGCCAAAAACCAGCACCACAGGGGGCCCCCACCAGAGAGGGACCCCCAAGTGATAAAGAGGTGGTCGACAGGCCCCTACCTGTCCCCAAGAACGGCAGCAGCAACCGCAGCAAGGCAGCAAAAATGGCCCCCGATCTGTGGAGAAGCCGAGAAGCAGGAAGAGAAGGGAAGGGGGGCGGGCCAGCGCTGAAGGCGCGCTTTTCCGGCCCCACCCCCCTCCCAGCAGCACGGATCTGGCCAGCAAAACGCGCCGAACAAGGGGGCGGGGCTACCGCGGCCGCGCCGAGCGCCCGGACCCCTTTTCTTAACACAGCCTGAGGGAGAGAAACTCCCCAGGCTAACAGGAAAACCACCACAGGCTAGAAGGCACCATGCACCAATTCATCCAGGGATACTTCCAGGAGATCCACACACACACACAAAGTAAAGTGAACACTAACACACATACACTCATATATAAATATTAACAAATGAAAAAATACAATTCTGTGAAATACTCACCTGTAGAACTGGTATTATACGTATACAGTATGTCCTGCTCCAAATATAATACACTTGGGTTATCCTCCGCCAGAGGGCGCTGTGGCACTGCAGACATGCAAAAACAGGCTCCTCCCGGCCCTTCATATACCCAGGGACCTCCCACAAATCCCCAGCATTGAAAAGCAGTGAACCAGAAGCCGGGAGAAACCAACCACTAAAACAACTGGTAATGATAACAATAAAAACAATCACCATACAGGGGATCCAGAATAATGCAAGAAAACAGGGTTGGGTGGAGCAGGACATACTGTATACGTATAATACCAATTCTACAGGTGAGTATTTCACAGAATTGTATTATTCTAAGTATACAGTACGTCCTGCTCCAAATATAATACTTACACTTGCGACATCCAATAGCAGTGTCCATAACAGTAGTGTGGGATCCCCAACAAAAAAGGCAACGGCACGTAGCTTAAACTACAACCGCCTGCAAAACCTTGCGGCCAAAAGCAACATCAGCTGAGGCCCGAACATCAACCTTGTAAAACTTTGAAAAGGTATGAACAGAAGACCAAGTAGTGGCCTTGCAAACTTGTTCAACAGAGGCCTGGTGCTGAAAAGCCCAAGAGGCACCAATAGCACGAGTGGAATGAGCAGTAATACGTCAGGGAGCAGAATAGGCTTGTACCACAGCCTGACGGATCCACTTGCTGATAGTAGACTTGGCAGGAGCCAAGCCCTTCCTAGGCCCAGAAGGCACAACAAAGAGAGCATCAGTCTTCCTGAAAGCCGCAGTGACAACCAGTTAGTACTTCAAGCACCTGACCACATCCAAGGAGTGCAGGACCCTTTCCTTGTCATTACTAGGATTGGGGCACAAGGAAGGAAGAACAATGTCCTGATTCAAATGAAAAGCAGACACAACCTTAGGCAGAAAATCCAGCTTAAAGCGGACCACCACCTTGTCCTGGTGTCTCTCATAGTATGGAGACTGAATGGATAGAGCAGCCAGCTCAGACACACGCCTAACCGAAGTTATGGCCACCAAAAAGACAACCTTGAGAGTAAGAACAACCAGAGCAGCCTCTTGAATAGGCTCAAAGGGAGCACGCTGCAAGGCAGATAAAACCAAGTTTAAATCCCAAACGGGAACCACAGGTTTACGAGGGGGACGCGCATGAGTGACCCCCTGAAAGAAGGTCTTAACCAAATGATGATGAGCGAAGGTTTTCTGGAAGAAGACGGACAGGGCAGAAACCTGACCCTTCAGAGTACTGAGTTTTAGACCTAACTCCAAACCATGCTGTAAGAACTCCAGAACTCTTGGGACAGAGAACTCCCTCCAGGGAAGAGAGCTAGACTCACACCAGTCAATGTAGGTACGCCATACTCTATCATAGATAGCAGCAGAAGTCTTCTTCCTAGCCTGCACCATAGTGCCCACCACAGATGCAGACAAACCTTTCTCCATTAAGATGGAGGTCTCAGCAGCCAGGCCGTCAAAGCCAGCGTTTGTAAATTGGGATGGCGTAGGGGGCCCTGAGTTAGCAGATCTGGCACCCCTGGCAGATCGTACTGGTCTACTGCCATTTGAACCACGTCCGCGAACCACACTCTTCTTGGCCACGGGGGGGGGGGGCACTAGAATCACAGGCACCCCTTCCAGAGCAATCTTGCGCAGAACCCTGCTCAGCAGGGGGAATGGTGGAAACACATACAGGAGCCGAAACTCCTTCCATGACATGGACAGGGCATCCGTGGCCAAGGCCAGAGGGTCCTGAGACAGGGACACGAAGGGCTGGGAGCTTGTGGTTGTGGCGGGACGCAAACAGGTCCACATCCAGTAGACCCAAACAGTGACACAGGGACTGAAATACCCTGTCGCAGAGGGACCACTCTCCCTGACGGGACGTTCCCCTGCTCAGAACATCTGCAAGCAGATTCTCCGCCCCCGGAATGTAAACAGCCGAAATGCATTGTACATTGGCCTCCGCCCATGTCAGAATCTGAGACACCTCCCGGAGGGCACTCTTGCTCCGAGTCCCTCCATGATGGTTGATGTATGCAACTGCCGTCTTGTTGTCTGAGCGTACCTGGACCGATAGTCCCCTCAGGTATTGGGTCAACCGCTCCAGCACCAACCGAACTGCCCGCAGTTCCAGAATGTTGATGGGTAAGTGGGCCTCCCGAGGACCCCACGTCCCCTGGAAGCGCAGCGACTTCCAGAATCCCCCCCAACCTGACAGGCTGGCATCTGTTGTGACTGTCTCCCAGGAAGGGGCCAGAAAGGACCTGCCCCGTCAAGTTCTCGAGGTCCACCCACCACGCAAGGGACCGTCTGACCAAGGTTGGAAGCACACAGACCCCGTCCAAGGACGCCGGGTTCTTGTCCCATACTGACAGAAGGTGAAGCTGCAGAGATCTCAAATGGAACTGAGCAAAGGGCACCGCTTCGAAGCTCGCCACCATCAGGCCCACCAGCTGCATTCCCTGCCTGATGGAGGGCTGTGGGCACGAGAGCAGGAACCTGGCTTGAGCAGTCAGAGCTTCCACCTTCTGTTAAGGAAGGAATATCCGTGACTGAACCGTATCCAGAATCATTCCCAGGAACGGGGTCACCGAGGATGGGGACAGAGAGGACTTGGGGTAATTGATCACCCAACCGAAGGACTCCAGGGTGGACACTACCAGTTGGGTGTCCAACTCTGCCTGCCGCAGAGACCAAGAGGTGAAGAGGATGTCGTCCAGGTAAGGCAGCACGCGTATGCCCCTTAGCCTTATCAGTGACATCACCCCTGCTAGCACCTTGGTGAACACCCTGGGAGCCGACGTGAGGCCGAATGGCAGAGCCACAAATTGGTAATGCTGATCTTTCAGTGCAAATCTGAGAAACCTTTGGTGTCCTGCAAACACCGGAACGTGAAGGTAAGCATCCTTGATGTCTACTGACGTCATGAAGTCCCCTGGGCGCAACGAGCCAATGGCCGAGCGCAGAGTTTCCATGTGGAAATGCCTGTTCTTGACAAATCTGTTGAGGATTTTTAAATCCAGAATGGGCCTGACTGACCCATCCCTCTTGGGTACTGTGAAAAGGTTGGAGTAGAACCCCGTGCCCCTGTCTCCAAAGGGGACCTTGCAAATGACTCCTAGATCCAGGAGACCCTGTACGGCCAGCAGCAAGACCTGGGCTGAGGCGGGGTCCTGAGGGATTCGGGACCCAATGAATCTGGTGGGGGGCCGTACAGCAAATTCTATCTTGTATCCGGAGGACACTACCTCCTGAATCCACCGGTCTGAGACGTGCCGCCGCCAGACGTGCTCGAAGTGCTGTAGACGTCCCCCCACCACGACGGGTGAGGGCGCCCCCTCATGCCTGAGGGGTCTTGGGAGGGGCTTTGGGCCCCCAAGAGGAACCAGGACGGCGTCCTCTATTCCTGTGCCAGGAATCTGCACGGGGCCCGGCGAAGGACACCCCTTTTCCCTGTTTAGCCCTGCGGTAGGGGATTGAAAGGGTGCCCTGGCCTCGAAAAGGCCGAAACTGCCGCCTGCGCTGGGGCAGCTTGCCTCCTTTGGCGAAGAGGTCTAGACGGTCACAAAACAGACGTAGCCCTTTAAATGGAAGCCCAGTAAGGGCTTTCTTAGCGGCATTGTCAGCCGCCCACTGTCGCAACCAAACCGTACGGCGAATAGCTACCGCCAAGGCAGAAGATCTGGCACACATCTTTATAGCATCGTCCGATGCAGACAGGATAAAGTTTATGAACAAGTCACAGTAAGACAGATTATTGACAGTATCAGCGGGCAACTCATCTGTGCCGTCGAGTGAATTCCTAACCATGGCCCTGAGCGCTACTGCCGTAATGGCCAAGGCGCAAACAGGGTGCAAGGTCGCTCCACCAAAAGCAAAGGCATGGCATGCCAATTGATCAAGACGCCGGTCCTCAGAGTCCCGTAGCGTAGTAGTGTCAGGGGAGTGCATAATAGATGTGTTGGACAACCCTAGAATAGGAGCATCGACCTCGGGAGGCGATGACCAGCACTTAACCAAGTCAGCCGGGAAGGGATACTTTCTATCCACACTTGGGGATCCCAGGCAGCCTGCTGGGTTGTTCCCATTCCTTAAGCACGAGGCTATTGAAATGAGTCTGCTCGGGAATTTCAAGACGAGCCTTAGCAGTATGAAAGAGCTTGCCCTTTTGTCTGGGAGCAGCAACAGGGGGAGAGATAGACAAAACTTCAAATATCTGAGCCAGCAGTCTGTCAATATCATCCAAGGTCCAGTGCTCGGAACCAGATTCGTCATGACCCCTGGACTCCTTGTCATATGACCCAGAGAACAGCTCCCCTTCGTCCGAGGGGGGTTGCCCGTAAGGCTGCAACACGTTATCAGATTCCATAGGGAAAAGGGCAGAGTCAGGGGTTAAATGTCGCCTCTTGGCGGTGGCCAGTCTGCTAGCAAGCAATTTTTCAACACTGGCCAGTCTAGTAGCCATATCAGGATGAGAATCCCCACTGGTATTGGGGGTTAGACTCAGGCTTGGGGCAGTAGGTGAAGTGAGGCGAGGTGCAGGCCCAGCCACGCAAGGACACAGACCCGTGCATTGTCACCGCTGCTAGGTAAGACCCCACAAGCTACACACAGCTGGGCTTGTCCCGAAGGAACCCCGTTATATCCTGAGACGCCTCCATATGGTGATTGTATCGGCACAGTGGGCCCGTAGGGATTGACGCTATAAGCTTCCCTGGATGCCCCAATAACCCGCTGGGAAGTGGGAGTAATTTTTTAATAGTCTCAACGGGGGGATGCACCGGGCCGGAATCTGTGGTCTGAAAGACATAAGAGGGACAGGGATGTCAGAGCCAAGCGCAAGGAGACACTATAAGATATATAACAAAAAATGGTCACCCGCGAGGGCACTTACAGACAGCAGGGGGAGGACGGTCTTCATCGCGTGCGCGAAAAAGAATGGCGCCAAACGATCCCCCCCCCCCCCCCCCAGAGAGCGCGAAAAGTGCTAAGCAAGTAGAGAAGCTGGGAACAGGGCAGTAACGAAGTCGAGGCAAGCCCCTGAAGGATGATCGGGGTTACCGCAGTCACTACGGATTAGGAGAAAAAGACGCCACAGCATCAACAAAACCACCGCCGTCCATGCAATATGGAGGGGCGCGGCGGCTACCAATAAGTAAAGTACAAAACTCGGCTCTGACATCCATTCTCAGTCAAACACGACACCAAGGCCATAAGAGTGTGATAGGGTACACTGAGGCCGCCATACTCACGACCCCCCCCCCTTTCTTTTCCCCCTGGCTAGGGGGTAAACGAGGGAGGATGGCGACCCTGAACACAGGGTCCACCGCTACACGGGGCGTGGGACAATTAAGCGGGAGGGGCATCCACTATGAGGCTCACCATTAGCCTAAACCGCCTACCCTATGGTGGGGGACTGCGGTGGAGCATGGCTCCGTCAAGCACGCATGGTGCTGCCTACCTTCAGCCGACCAGCGCAGCCCAGGCTGGGAGGCACATCACAAGGAGGACGGGTGGTAATAGTCCCACAGGGCCGCAGGCTGTAATAGCCCCACTCACCTGCGAGAGAGTGATACTTCATGTCTTCGCAGTCAGCACTGCAGAGAAATCTGGGGATTTGTGGGAGGTCCCTGGGTATATGAAGGGCCGGGAGAAGCCTGTTTTTGCATGTCTGCAGTGCCACAGCGCCCTCTGGTGGAGGATAACCCAAGTGTAAGTATTATATTTGGAGCAGGACGTACTGTAAACTTAGAATAGGGAGAGGCCGAGGATGACGGCCCGCCAGCCCATCCCCCCCCCCCCCCCCCCCCAGAGGGAAGGGACCAGGAAGGGGGAGTGGGAACCCGCCCATTATAAGGCCATGGGCATGTAGGGACGGGGCATCCCGCACCAGGATCACCAAAAACCTGGATAACCGCCTACCCCATAATGAGGTCTCACGGTGAAGCAAAGCTCCTTCCGCACCCATAGGGTGCTCCTACCCTCACCAGGACCCACAGCCTAAGCTGGGAGGCTCAATTAGGGACAATTTAAAAAGGGTCCTGGCAGTAATAGGGATAATAAACGGCCGGGCGCGAGCTTACCTGCAAGTAAAAGAAGTCTTCATCTTCTGTCTTGTCACCTTCCCTGCAGAGAAGGAACTGGGAAATTGGTGGGAGGTCCCAGGTATATATGGACTGGGAGGGGCTTTTTTTTTTTTGCATATTTATCTCTGCCCTCTACTGGAGATTACCCACATGTCATGAAGATCGAAGTGGAGTGTATGGCACACTTAGGATATGAATGCTAACATTTTACACGTTACCAAGTGGCCTAATGGCACAGTACAAGAATATCTAAGGCCATAAATTCTACTCCAATCCAGAACCAATTACAGGATCTGAATGAGACCTTTTCATGTCTCTCAGGCAGTTTATGTTCTGGCAAATGGCTTGAATCCTCTACTCTGTCCTGCTTTTTAAGAAAACTTTTTTGATGTCCACTATTTTTCTGTGTATACATGTTTTTTTTTTTTTCTCTTCTGCTGTTTGGTTGCCCCCGGGACATCCCGACTCCAGACGTCCTGCTGCGCGAGACCCCCTGATCGCCCCATAAACTAACCACTCCCAGGGCATTTTTGTGGCCTCATACCTGGCTTTCCTTTAGCTGGGGTGAATACCATTCAGAGAAGCTGGGGTGAGAGTGCGTCTCAGACTAGAGCAAAGCTCTGGATGCAGCCGAGAGGTTTCTTTATCCTGGAATACAGCAGGAAGTTTGCAGTAATCAGTACCTTGGGCAAGTTAAGGAGGAACTATGGTTAGAAATTAAACCCATACTCAACTCTTTGTTGCGCTCCCACGTGACTGCAAGCAGCCTATCAGTGTAGTCAGTGCTGGCCATGCAAGCCGACCCCAAAGGAGAGGAGTACCCGGACAGCCCGGTTCTTTCTTTTAAAAGGTGCAATGCACAGCAAGGCAGCCTGGGTCACATCGATCCGCTGCTGCATATTAAGGAGGGACTATGGTTATTTGTGATAGTTACTCTTTAATTATCCTACACTCAACACAATTTGTGAAATATATGTTTGCTCCAAGAGATAGTGACTAAGATAGTGGAAAAATGAAGGATCTCCAGAGCTGGGTCCACCACAGGACTTTAGAAAAAGTATTTTACTTAAGTACTAAAATCTCAATTTCAGATTTGGGTCTATTCTAACCAGTAAAGGTTACTGCATGGATTAGGAGGATGACACCGTGCCCCTACCCATATTCTGGACCAGTCTGACCCCATATTAGTTCTTGGTTTGATGTCCTACATAACCCATTAGGTTGTGTAACCTCAAGGTTTTGAAATACCTTTAGTTCTTAATCTTTTTTCTTGGGGGTCTTGCCAGAGTGCAAAGCTTTTTGTAAAGGAACGCTTAAGCTTTTTGTAACCTGCCCTCCCCCTGTGCTAAGCACGATTTGGGACATTAAAGTGGACCAAAACCCAGGATTTTGACTATCCTGGGTTTTGGTCCTTTCCTCCCATCGGGAGTGCCCGCTGTGTGAAACCCCCCAGATCGCTGAGCGCAACTCACCTCTTCCTGGTCCTATGGCATATGAGCGCCCCCTCGTCCAATCAGCATGCTCAGAAGCACTGATGTCATGCCGTCTAAGGCCAGCGGCTCAGAGCACACTGGCAGGCGCATCCCCGGCTTCCCTCTAACAGGAAGCATGCTCGCGCCAGGCATTCGTGCATGTGCCCTGCTAGAGGGTTAGCAGGGAACAAGGAAGCAAGGTAAATGTATGGGGCGACCTGGAGGGTTTCACACAGTGGGGCATCCCGATTTTTGATGGTCGTGGGGGGATCTTATAGATTCACAGGCCGATTACACTAGGTTTTGGTCCACTTTAAAATAATAAAACAATTCACCTGATCACAGCAATCCTCCATTGATTCTTGGGGGCCCTGAATGGCAGCCAAAAGGCCTGAGTGGCATTTGGAAGAGTTGAGTGAATGACCAGTACAGTCACACTTCTGCACAGCATTATCTCCAAGATGGGTGCACGCAGGACCCAAAACTCTGGGGAAATAGCACTGGATCCCAGTCGAGGTGAGGCATTTTTTTTTTTTATTTGTAACTCCCTTACCGCTCTGCCTGAGTAAAAGGGGAGGGAGTCAGAGTAGAGAGGTTACATTAAGAATGGACATCTGCTTTAATGTCATGCTTGTGCATACACAATTATATTATTTGAGATGTGTGTCAAACCAATAAAATACAATTGAAATACTCACCTGTAGAATTTATATTATTTGTATACAGTACGTCCTGCTCCAGATATAGTACTTACACTTGGGTTATCCTCCGCCAGATAGCGTTGCACTGCAGAGACATGCAAAACAGGCTCCTGCCGGCCCCTCAAATACCCGGGGACCTCCCACAAATCCCCAGCATTGAAAAGCAGTGAACAAGAAGCCGGGAGAATTAACCACCGAAACTGGTAACTATAACAATGGTAAAAATCACCATACAGGGGATCCAGAAAAATGCAAAAACCAGGGTGGGGTGGAGCAGGACGTACTGTATACAAATAATATCAATTCCACAGGTGAGTATTTCACAGAATTGTATTATTCTTAGTAAACAGTACGTCCTGCTCCAGATATAGTACTTACACTTGGGACATCCAATAGCAGTGTCCATAACAGTAGGATGGGATCCCCAACAAAAAAGGCAACAGCAGACAGTTAAAACCACTGTCACCTGCATAACCATGCGGCCAAGACAGCATGAGCTGAGGCCCAAACATCAACCTTGTAAAACTTTGAAAAGGTATGAACAGAAGACCAAACAGTGGCCTAGCAAACCAGTTCAACAGAAGCCTGGTGCTGAAAGGCCCAAGAGGCACCAAAAGCACGAGTAGAATAAGAAGCAAGGCGAAAAGGAAGATTCTTCCCCTTGTTGGAATAGGCCTGAGTAACAGCCTGACAAATCCAATCTCTAAAAGTAGACTTGGCAGAAGCCAAAAAACCCTTTCCTAGGACCAGAAGGAACATCCCATTCAAGTCATAACCAGGGCCAAAGCCGCCCAACTCCCCGAGAGCAGATGAGATCGGGCACATTCAGGATGTAGTGACCATAGGCCCAGAGGGACATCAGTTCTCCTAAAGGACACAGTGACTACCAAGGAAAAAACTTCCAACACCTGTTCAAGGAATGCAGAACCCTTTCCTCAGCGTTGCTAGGAATAAGGCAAAGAAGGAAGAACAATATCTCGAATCAATGAACATAAGACACCAGAAAGGCAGAGAGTCTGGCTTCAGGCGGAACACCACCTTATCCTGGTGTATCTCAAAGAATGGGGGCTAGGTAGACAGAGCCGCCCGCCAACACACGTCTGACCGAAGTAACAGTCACCAGAAGGACAACCTTGAGGGTAAGAACAGCCAGACAGCATCCTGAATAGGACCAAAGGGAAAAAACCTGCAAGGCAGACAGAATCAAATTCAAATCCCAACAGGGACCATAGGATTACATGGGGGACGCACATGAGTACTTCTTAACCAAGGAAGACTGAACAAAAGACTTCTAAAGCAAGGCGGACAGGGCAGAACCTGACCCATCAGAGTACTGAGTTGGAGAACCAACTCCAACTCATGCTGAAACAACTCTAGAACCCTGGGAACCGAGAACGCCCGACAGGGGAGAGACCCAGACTCACACCAATCAATAAGGGTAAACCATACCCTATAACAGATGGAAGAAGAAGCAGCTTGCACCTAGTCTTCCCATAGTCTCAATCACCGAGACAGATAAGCCTGTCTCCAGCAAGATGGATGTTTCAGCAGTCAGGCCGTCTACATTAGAGTCTGTAGATTGGGATGACGTAAAGGGGCCCTGAGTGAGCAGAGCTGGCACTCCTGGCAGAACGTACAGAACTACTGCCCTCAGTACCACGTCTGCGAACCACACTCTACTAGGCCACCCGGGGACCACCAGAGTCACTGGTCCCCCTTCCAGAGCAATCTTGCGCAGAACCCAGTCTAGCAGGGGGGATGGAGAAAGGACATACAGAACAGAATGTCCAGACATAACGTTACCAAGACATCCTGACCACGGCCAGAGGATCCTGGGACAGGGAAACAAGGGCCGAGAGCTTGTGAAAGTGACGGGACACAAACAGATCCTCAACTGGTTGGACCCCATAGTGATACAGGGATTAGCACATCCTGTCGTAGAGAGACCCCCACTGGAACGAATACCACTGATATGCAGGAAACATTGTCCTCCACCCAGATTAGTATCATAGACACTTCCTGGAGGACCCTCCTGCTCCAAGTCCCTTCTAGAGGATTAATGTAGGCCACTGTCGTCAGACAGACCGAGCGCCCCCGAACAGGCAGGCCCTGAAGAGGAGTATTCAAACAGAATAGAATCAACCTGAACGCTCACTGTTTCAAACATCGATAGGTGTATGGACCTTCAAAGAGCCCCACCTCCCCCAGAACCGCAGGGAGTTTCAGAAGAACCCCCCCCCCCCCCTTCAACCTGATAGATTGGCATCCATGGTGACCGTCTCCGGGAAGGGGCAAGAAGGAAACTGCCCCCAGACAGGTTCCTTGAGTTCATCCACTCCAAGAGGGACCTCCATACCAGAGGGGGAAGGCACACAGACCCTGCTCCAGGGATGCTGGATCCCTGTCCTGTACTAACAATAGAAATTGCAGAAGGGCCCAAGGGGGACTGAGCATAAGGGACCTCTTCTGAGCAAGCCACCAACGGGCCCACCAGCAGCATCCCTGCCTGGTGAAGGGACGGGGACGGCAATGAGGGACTGAGCCCATGCAACCAGATTGTCCACTTTATTGTTGAGGAAGGAAGATTCTCACCTGAACAGAATCCAGATTCATTCCTATAAATGGAATTACCAATAAGGGGACAATGAGGACTTGGGGTGATTGATCACCCATCCAAATGACTCCCAATGGACACCACCAGCCGAGTATACAACTTAGCCTGACGCAGAGACTGGGAAGTGAGAAGGACGTCCAGGTAGGTCTCGCGCAGACGCCCCTTGGTCTCAGAGACATCACCCTTGTCAGCACCATGGTGTGCACTCTGGGAGCTGAAGCGAGGCCAGATAACAAGGCCCCAATTAGCAGTGTTGGATTTCCAACACGAACCTGAAGAGCCTCGGTGTCCAGAAGACACAGGGATGTGAACATAAGCATCTTTGAGCTCCACGGACGGCAAGAAGTCCCCTGGGCGCAAGGCGCTGATGGCCCATCTCAGAGTTTCCTGCAGAAAACTGCCTGTAATTGGAGAACCTGTGAATCCAGAATGGGCCAGACTGACCCATCCCTTTGGGGGACTGTGGAAAGGTTGGTGTAGCGGCCCCTGCCTCTGCCTGTTAAGGGCAATCTGCAAGTGACCCTCAGACCTCGCAGGCCTTGCATGGCCTGTGCCAGCACCTGAACAGCGGCAGGGACCAGGAGTACCCGGGACCTGATAATCTTGGGGAAGGCCGCGCAGCAAACTATCTTGTATCCGGAGGACACTACCTCCTGAATCCACCAGTATGAGGCGTAATGCCTCCTGACAAGAGCAAGTGCCGCAGCCATCCCCTCACCCAGACGGGCGGGGGTGCCCCATCATGCTTGAGGGGGTTTGGTGGAAGATTTAGGCTTAGCCCCGCTGGAGGGGCCAGAGCGTTGTCTGCTGCTCTCGGGGCAGGAGTCTGCGCGAGCCCCCACGAAGAACACCCCTGGTTCTTGCTTAACACTATCGTAGGGGGGAGGAGGGGTGCCTTTTTTACCCTTTTTACCAAACAGGTCTAGACGGGCCCCAAACAAGCGTAGCCCTCTAAAGGGAAGCCCAGTAAGAGTCTTTTTAGTAGCATCGTCAGCACCCCACTGTCGCAGCCAGACCAAGCGATGTATAGCCATCGCAAGGGCAGAAGTTCTTGCACACATTCTAATGGTGTCATCCAACGCTAATAGGATAAATTTTACAAACACATCACAGCTGGAGAGTGCATTAAACACATCCCAGGGGAGATTATCAGAGTGATGATCAAGCATCTTTCTGATGAGGGTTCTAGCCGCCACTGCCATAATAGCCGCGCACAGACAGGGCGCAGCGCCGTCCCTGCACAAGAAAAGGCGTGGGAGGCCAGCAGATCAATGCGTCGGTCCTCAGCATCCCGAAGGGTATTATAAGCCGGGTCTGCAATAAAGGGGGGGGTAGGAACCCCTATGATCGGGGCATCCACCACGGGGGGGGGGGGGGTGACCAGCAATTAACCACCTCAAGGGGGAAAGGGTATTTCCTATCCCAGTCCCCTGGGACCCCTGGAAGTTTACTGGGGCATTCCCATTCCTTGAGCACAAGAGCATGGAAATGAGCCTGCTCTAGGAATTCCAAACATGCTGTTGCTGTATGGAAAAGCTCCCCTCTCGGCTTGGGAGCCTCACCAGGGAGAGAGATGGACAGAACCTTAAAGACCTTAATCAACACATCGTCAGTGTCACACTGGGCCCAGTATTCAGGTCCAGAAAATCGTCATGACTCCTCGGCCTCTCATCAGATGAGCCTGAGTCAGAGAATAGCTCTCCTTCATCAGAAGGGGTATAGTCACACGGAGTAGTAAACTCTTCAGTTCCCATAGGAAAAACAGTAACATGAGGCATCAAGTGCCGCTTCCTACCAGGTCCCTTGCGCTCTGACAACCTCGCAATAATCTGTTCAGCCGTAGGCAGTCTGGAAGACGCAACAGGCTGCAAATCCCCACTTGTATGCGACTCAGCAGGAGTGAGATTTAAGCATGGGGAAATAGGTGAATTGAAACGAGGTGCAGCCACTCGCAGACCTGGTTGCAGAGCCAGTGCTTGCTCGGCACAGGATCCGCAGACCCATGCCCTGTCAGCATCAGCATGGGGTTGTCCACACGCTATACACAGCCGGTCTTGTCCCAGAGGGACCCCGGTCCCAAAATTCTGAGATGCCTCCATATGGTGATTATTTAGGCACAATATGCCATCAGGGATTTACGCTATAGGCAACCCTGGATGCCCCAAAGACCAGCTAGGGAAGTGGGAGAATTTTCCAAGGCCCGCTATAATTACACCGGGCCGGGAGAAGCCAATAGTGTTCAGCCGTCTGAAAGACACAATGAGAAGAGAATGGTGTCAGAACCGAAAAACACTACAATGAGTATAAGCCGCCCGAGAGGGCACTTACAGTACCACGGTTATCAGGAACGCCCCACGCGTCGCACGCGGACAAAATGGCGCTGTGTACCTCGAAGGGCGGGCCAGAGCGTACCATGACGCGGAGCGCGCCAAACCAGACCCCGCCCTCCCGAAGAGCGCAAAGTCCATCAGCCAATTAGGACACAGAGGTGTCTGAGGTAACGCCGCCGCCCGGCGCAAAGGAAAAAAGCGCGCGCGGCGGCAGTCATACAGTAAAATACATAAAAAAGGGCGCGGCGGCTGACACCATATCTATAAGAGTCCAAAGGCAGACAAAGGCCATATACATGCAAGGATCCTATACAGACCACACATGCACCCCCCCCCCTTTCTTTCCCCCCCGACTACAGGGGGAACGAGGGAGGATGGCGGCCCTTGGTACAGGGCACACCGCTACATGGGGCAAGGGGCAGTAATGCGGGAGGGGCATCCCATAGAGGCTCGCCATCAGCCTACACCTCCTACCCTTTGGTGGGGGACTGTGGAGGAGCAGCGCTCCATAAGCACGCGTGGTGCTGCCTACCTTCACCCAACCAGCGCAGCCCAGGCTGGGAGGCACATCACAACGAGGACGGGTGGGAATAGTCCAACAGGGCCGCAGGCTTTAATAGCCCCACTCACCTGCGAGAGAGTGATACTTCATGTCTTCACAGTCGGCACTGCAGAGAAATCGGGGATTTGTGGGAGGTCCCCGGGTATTTGAGGGGCCGGGAGGAGCCTGTTTTGCATGTCTCTGCAGTGCAGCGCCATCTGGCGGAGGATAACCCAAGTGTAAGTACTATATCTGGAGCAGGACGTACTGTATACTAAGAATATACACATATTTATAGAAAGATATATTATGAAGGTTGCTCATAATATATGCTTTGGATACAATTTGTCTTGGTCTCATTTTTATACATTTATGTTGTTAATGTTTATGTTGTTTTTCACCCAGCGAAGCGGCACGGGCGGCCGCGTACGTAGGTGTCCCCGCTGCTAACCCCTTCTTCCAAAAAGGCGTGCTGTGGACCGTGGTGCCAGGCTCTGGTTTATATATTTCTTTACCATTTATTTTTCTCTGTTGTGTATTTGTTGCCTGATATGATTTTCACAGTGTGCGATTTTTCACAGTTATGAGTATCCCTGACCAGTCGGGTTTTAGGATTGTTTAATGAGCTTTTTTGTATTGTTTAATGAGATATTATATTTAGTAATTGTGCACATGTTTATGAGACATTACACTTATTATTTTTGCACATTGTTTCTATGAATTACCGTATTTGCCGGCGTATAAGACGACTTTCTGCCCCTGAAAAACCTGCCTTCAAGTGGGGGGGTCGTCTTATACGCCGGGTGCACGGCACAGCACTGTTACCTGCGGGGCCGCTAGGATTCCGGGGCGGCCGGGAGGGAAGGCAGCGCGCAACCCGGAGACGAGAAGGCAGTGGGCGGGGCCGTCGACCAGGATGGAAGGCAGCGGGTGGGGCCGTCGGCAGCGTTCCCTCTAAGGTGCGCCTCTCGGCGCAGCCCCGTCTGCTGCCAGCGCACAGTCGCCTTACGTCGCCGCGGCCAGGAGGAAAAACTGCGTGCGGAGCCGGTGGGCGGGGTCGGCGAGCAGGAGGAAAGACAGGGGGCGGGGCCGGTGGCCAGGAGGAAAGACCCCGCGCGCAATTCTGAGGCTCCTGCGCTTCAGTGGAACTGTGTGAGGAGCTGTACGGGACCGCGAGCAGCGCGCATTGCTCCCACAGCCTGGCTTCAGGTAAATAGGGAAAACACGGGGAATATCTCTGCATATATGCCCCCTCCCAAATACACATTTAGCTGTAATTCCTGCCCCATACCCGACCCACAACCAGCCTTTACCACCCACCACAGGTCAGTCAGAGAAAGCGTGTGTTACTGGAGCCTATAGAGGCTGCTGCTGGGGACTAATAGTGGCTTCTATTGTATTACTGGAGACTGGTGGCTTCTGCTATATTACTGGAGACTAATAGTGGCTTCTGTTATGTTACTGGAGACTGCTGGCTGCTGCCATGTTGCTGGAGAATGATAGTGGCTTCTGTTACTTTACTAGAGACTGCTGGCTGCTGCCATGTTGCTGGAGACTAATAGTGGCTTCTGTGATGCTACTGGGGACTGCTGGGCACCGCAGAGGCCAATGGGATGGCCTGCCCTCCCATCATGTCTCCCGGCCGGACCCAGTTGCCGGCACTGCTCCTGTGATTAGAGGGAGCCAGGCTCCCCCATGCCCTCAGTTCGGCCATCTTGCTCCATCATAGGTAAGTCCCCAAAGGAAAAGGTAAGCTCTTCCTTGGGTGTGGGTAACGGTTTATGGGATAACTGGAGTGTATGGGAGTTAAAATGGGCCTACATGTGTGCTGGTTGAATTAGTGCACCTGGGGCATCTGGGGCGATTCGGGATGCCTCATTGTGTTGAGCATCCAGATTTGGGATGCCCAAGGGACAATGATAGTGAAAATCCTGGTGTTCCGCTTTAATTGGTGTCTGGGGCTAACTGGTCTATATGTTTGGGGGTTTATTGGGTGGGGGGTTACTGATGTATATGTTTGCGGGGAGGGCTTAATGACTGTATATTCAGGAATGCCAGTTTTCTCCATCCTTTGGGATGCCTGATTTGGGATGCCCCCTTGTGCAACCCCCCTCGTGTTTCCACAAAACTCTCCTTTTTTTTTTGTTTGTTGTTTATTTGGTGTGTGGAAGGTGTGCGGAAGAGGGAGTAGTCTTATACGGCGAGTATATAACAAATTCTATATTTTGAGTGGAAATGTTGGGGGGTCGTCTTATACGCCCAGTCGTCTTATACGCCGGCAAATACGGTATGTATATTACTTATCACAGGTCTTTTATTAATAATAGGTATTTGTGCATGTATTGATCCAGGGAGATTATTTATTTGTATATAATAATATATGTCTATTTTCTTATATTGTATGTATATTTGAGGGTATATACACTTGAGCACATTGGGTTTCCTAGCACTGTCACTTTAAAATAATCTCACACTACTAGAGACAGGCAGTCCCTCTTCAATAATAGTCTATAGTTTGTGCCGGCACAACTAAATAGTGTAAGATTCCAGTCCCAGCGCATGCAAGATTAGGGAGCCTCCCAGATATATTTTACTGCCTTATTCTTTTGGTCAGTACTGGAAGTATTAGGGGGAGATGCAGTGTTTTTAAATGTGTCTTGTGTTATGTATGTTGTTGTGAGTTTGCTCCTAATCAAAATAAATTGTTGTATTTTTTTTAAAAATATTTTTTTTGTATATTTGTTGTAATTTTTGGGTGCTCCTGCTAATAGGGTGCAGAGAGACTAGTTGTCCCCCAGCACCCACTAGGATTTGGTCGGATTTACTTAATTGCAGTGTAGCACATGTAATTGTATATTGCGGTGCACCCTCTTTGTTGCAGTTGTTTTTCATACAAACATGCTGCTTGCATTGTTGTGAACTTTATACATCTGAAATGAAAAAAAAGGCTTGGCAGACATAGTAGAGGAGGATTTACACAGATCCCATTTATTGCATACTCAGTGCAAGTCTTCATGTACAGTATTTCAGTATTACAATATTTCCATTCAGCTCCACTACCCTCAAATGGTATCTACAAAAAAAATCTATTACTCCCACATAGTGATAATGTTTAAACATTAAAAGTCTTTCAATTAACTAGTTTGTTAAGTTAATAGGTTATTACAAATCACATATAAAAGGACATGAAATGTACATTGAAATCTGCAAGTGGGAAGTGTAAATCTTTAAATTACTTATAAAACTAAAAAGATATCAACCGATGGTCAGTAGCAGTTTTTTTCACAGGATATTGGGATGTTTTAGAGCTTGTGAAAAACAAATCATTATGGAGGACTGTATGTTAAAGTGCATGTCAATGAAATAAAGAAGACTATACTTACCTGACCATGAGCAAGCTTTATGCAACACAGTTCTAGTTCTCTAGTGTTGTTCTACTGCTAATCCTGGTGCTCACAGCACACTCCCCATCTGTGTTCTGTGTGGCCCCTGCTGCCTATATGAGTAAGTAGACTTCATCGCTGGCTGAGAAGCTGAGGAGCACCAAGTGACTGTCCAGTTCTCAAGGAAGCATCAAGGCTGACAGCAGAAGAACAAAGTTTCAGGACGCAGAGCCACATATGACTCAGCCTAGTCCTGGCCAGGTAAATCTAATCTTTTTTTATACTTTGACTAGACAAACCTCTTAAAGGCCCACAAAAAACATGAATGGACTTTTCATTGAGATGTGGGAAGCAGTCATATTTCACGGTATTCCCCGTTTTGCTGTTGGAATATTAACTAAAAAAATCTTGTTGAATTACATAATCAGTAAGTGCATCATCAGCCATCTTAATATTGCAAATTTGGAAAGAAAAACCTGAGATTAAATATAGGTTATTTAAAATGATAAAAAATGTTAAATTGGTTGTACTGCCATTTTATTAATGCCCATGGCTTCAGGCAACAGTGCAGTCCATGCTTTGAAAAGCAGCACATACAGGTCCAAACTGTATGGACCTTTGTTACGAAAACTAGACAAAGAATGCCTTACCCTGCTTGGAACAGTCACTGGCTGAAAAAGTCAAAGCAGGGTGTAATGGCATTCTCAGCTCCACAGATATGTACATCAAGGGGGATTTCATGGTACCCTCAGTATAGTAGTGTTAAGAATTATATTAGCCTATGCACAGCTGTCACAATTCTACTAATTAGACCTGGATTGTTTAGATTTAGGCAAAAAGAGAATTAAAAAGAAGAGCTATTTTTGTTGGTGTTTCCATGAGTTGCGTTCATTCACAGGCTTTCCCTAATTACTATTAAGATCCAAACTCCTCTGTGTCATCTGTGATTGGTTTAAACTCATAGCTGCCTCGCCCATCCATGTGCAGGTAGTACTGTAAAGACAGGGGGAAAGAATTACATAAAGGTAATAAATTCAGTGCAACGTACAGCACAAAATATATGCCAAATGTAAAGTAAATGTTTACTGAAACGAAGCCTGACGGCAAGTAGTAATAGGTAACTGATCAAACCATTCTTTATCTTAGTACAGCACCCCACGAGCAGGCAGTCCTGCTGAGGCTGGTGGCAAATAGCAGCTCTAAACCCCAGTAGCTCACAGAAACATTGTTTCCAGAATATATAGAAAGCAAAAATGATTTAACATGACTAGCCTACATACAGGTTTACTTCTAAATCCTTCCAAGGACAGTATAGAGCAAAAAAAAAAAGGGGGGGTCACTCATGATATCCTAAAGCAGCAAAGCCTTGAAATAAGATTATACAGTACACATTATCCTGCAGGAAAAGGGACTTTTAATTATTATATTAATGAATTTTATTATATACCAAATTGGGATAAAGATTTTAAATGTTTTGTTTGGATTGACTGAACCTTCCCTGAGGAAACCAAGTGTTGAAACTAGTCGGGGGACTAATCAAGACAACACATTTTGTCCATTAAGAACCTGAAGAGCTGGTTCATAATAAGAACTGGTTGGGGGTCCCCTGATATTCTGATGATGTGCTGGTTCTCATCCCTGTATTTGTTTCAAAGGAATCTCCAGATCTGCACAAGCTGGAGGACCCCACATTGGAAAAACAGGTACGTTTTTATAGACCTGCAGTGGGAAGTAAACTACTGTGGGAAACAAAAGGTGAGTAAATGGAGAGTTAATTTTAGACAAAACAATCCCTATAAATATATCTGACCCCCATCCCAGTAGCTTTCTTATTTTCTGAAAGATGTTTCTCCAGCACATCCACAGTGTGCCAATCGTTTACCCTGTGCTGGAGAGGAGGTGAACTGCGGGGCTTTCCTTTGGCGCCTGGAGAGAGCAGTGAATCCAGGGAGAATGCCAGGCTGAAGTGCTGGGCATGCAAAGCATGCTTTTTTCTACTCCCCTAGCCACCTCACACCGACGCTGCAGCTTCTTTTATATCACCCCCCCCCCCCCAGCCAATGTGCTGCTGACAAGAGGTCCCACACAGACTCTGAGATGCCGGTCCCGCTGCGAACACTGATGACCCACTCCGCAAGATGCCAGTCCCGTCGACAGCTGCCTGGATGTCCCATGCCACCTCTGCCGTTCTCGCTGACATCCACCTGGATGTCCCACCACCACTCCTGACAGCCCGCCGGATGTCCAGCGCCGATTCTGGCGCAGCAATGTCTCCACCACCCACTGCTGAGATGTCCGGCTGCGCTAACCTGTATGTCCTCCCGCTCAGGCACTACCCACCTGCCATTCTCCCAGCTACCTACCACCTCACCCTACCTACTTCTGTGTCCAGCCACCTACCTACCTGCCTGACTGCTGGAACATAAAGAAGGACAAAAATGTACTGATCCTACGTGCGAAATTAAGGAGGGGTTAAATAGCATCTCAAAAGCTGTAGATATGCGCCAGCTTTATTGTCAGGAGACAGATTCCAGATATGCAAAAAAAAAAAAAAGAGAAGGATAGGGGGGTTGTGGCCAACTGCGCACATTCAGTCATCTTTACTAACTGATCTGACATGAGGCCTTATAAAAAGGTATAAATTGAGAGCAAGTTCTGATTGCCCAGTGACATGCATGTGCCCTGGCATTGTTTTCCCATGGGATTTCAACCACCTGGGCTAGTGATTACAGGCGTTGTACCCCCTTTCATGAATGGTGAAACATCTTTAAAAAAAATAGGATTTAAGAATACTGTACCTCATGGTGTTTCCACAGGGACTTTCTGTGCGACACTGTAAACAGAGTTATTCCGACCTGTGGATGACAAATTTACAGAATCATATTAATTAAAATAAAAATACAATTCTGTGATTACTCACCTTGTAGAATTGGTATTATAAGTATGCAGCGGGTCCTGCTCCAGATAATATTCATAACAGATGGGATTACCTCCGCCAGAGGGCGCTGGACTGCAGAGATGGCAAAAAGAGGCCCCTCCCGGTCCCATATATACCCGGGACCTCCCACAAATTCCCCAGTATTGAAAAGCAGTAAGGAGAACCAGGAGAAGCCAATGATAATTAACAACATTAACAAGGATAACAATCACCATACAGAGGATCCAAGATAAAGCAATCAGGGTGGAGTGGAGCAGGACGTGCTGTATACTTATAATACCAATTCTACAAGGTGAGTAAACACAGAATTGTATTATTCTAAGTATGCAGCACGTCCTGCTCCAGATAATGATTCATAAAAGATGGGATTACCTCTGCCAAAGGGTGCTTGACTGGGGAATTAGTGGGAGGTCCCAGGTATATATGGGACCGGGAGGGGCCTCTTTTTGCCATCTCTGCAGTCCTCTGGCGGAGGTAATCCCATCTGTTATGAATCATTATCTGGTGCAGGACGTGCTGCATACTTAGAATATCACAACAACCACCATGTGCTCTAAAGCAGAGATGTTAAAAATATACAACAAAGGTGTGGTTGAACCCTTATAGAAAACCATGCCTGTCTCCAATATGACCTTTGCATGTGTAGGGAAAGGAGATGTGGGTCAAGTGGGTGTACTACTGGTGGCGACACCGGACCTATCTGGCCTTAGGAGAAATCCTGCTTGCTATTTTGCTCCATTTCTCCAGATGGTGAAGCACAAATACCACCCGGCGCACGATGGCTCCATACATAGTGTATGGTTCTTTGCTACCTCTTCCACTGTTACTCCATATAAAAAAACAAATACATCTACTGAAGACTGCATAAAAAAGAATGCCATTTACTTAACGTACCTTTCTACAATGGGTGTAGATATAACCTTCTACGTCCACACTGACAGCACTTGTGCATTCATCCAAAATCGCAAACTGAGGCTTATGATAGAATAAGCGGGCCATCTGCAACCAAAGCCAAACAAAATAAAAAAAATCAGTGCACTCCAACAGAGTCTAGTCTAGATTTGATATTTTAAGTTCATTCATCTGTGCATTATATACCTATTTTACATTTCAGCAATCATTTTAGTTAATAGAGGGAGTATTCTGAGCTGTAGGGTATGGTGGCAAGACAAAAGCCTTTTCTTATAGGCCAACTAGGTTTTATCTACACCAATTCTGCCAAACGCATGTGGGAAAATGGCTTATAAAGGGTTGATTCATGACCAATTTCTTCAATTTAAAAAATGGGCAGGTAAATATGGTGGTGAATTGCACCTAGAGAATAAAATCAAAAGAAAAAAAGTGTTCACTCACGGCCATGAATCAACCCTATAGTCTGATGAAACCAAGAGCGAAATTTTTTGGCCACAATTCAAAAACACAGGTTTGGTGCAAAGCCAGCACTGCCAAAAGGGACACCATATCCACAGTGAAAGCATGGCTCAACATTAAAAAAATGGCTTTGCCAGAAAAAGAAAAAACGTCTGGAAATCACCCAGCCAGAGGCCAGACCCGAATCCAGTTAAAAATGTGTGTGGTGACCTTAGGAGGGCTGTATACAGGCCTTACAATCTGACAGAATATATTAGACATTATATTAGTAGATACAACTGAAAAATGAGTTAAATGGCCCAGAAAAGTAAAAGAAATCAAATATGTTCATATGATTTAAGACAATCCACCCCAGTGGGTAAATTACATTAAGCGGAACAAAATCCAAGGTGACTGGCCCTGAAATCTAAAAAAAGATTCCAGGGCCGGGTGCCTAGTCTTTCCCTGTGTGAATCCCCCCAGGTTGAGAGTATTCCTTGCCTTGGTCCAATGGCGCATGCATGGGCTCTCGTGCAATCAGAGCGGTTTGCTGTGCTTTTGTAATTCGGCAAAGGATTGTTTATAATGGGGACTGAGAGTGGACGTGTCCCCTGCATCTTCAGGCTATATGCGCATTCGCGCACCAGCCATTCAGCTAGGCTGAGACAGGAGCGTGGCTACTCTCGCTCCCTACTGAAACCTATTAGAGCCATTTCCCAAATGACATAGTCACAGCAAACAGCTCTGCGCCATTGGACTGGTGAGTTGGTGAGTTGGTGAGTTGTACTGGGCGTTCTGGGGGGTTCACACAGCAGGGCAGCCCAATTCAGGATGCTCCTGAAGCACAAAAAGCCTGGGATAGTCAAGATCCCGTTTTGTTCTGCTTTAAAACAGAAGTGTGTTATGTTATGCTGAAAAGTGGCCATAACTGAAAAGAAAAAAAAAAATAAAAGGATAACCTTTTGAAAACCTGGATTTGGATATTGGTTATATTCAAAATGACAAGATGAAATAATTATTGTAATATACAGACAATACAATCAGAACACATACAGAATAAACTTGCTTTTATGCAACTGAATTCTTACCAGAACTCTACTTCAAGAAAGAAAAAAAAAAACTCCGGTAGTGATATTCAAATCACACAAGGTGTAAAAAAAACTTACCGCCATCCTTTGCTTCTCCCCTCCACTAAGAACATCCATCCAGTCTTGTACACTATCCCAGCCTCCCTCACGTTCCAGGATTTGTCCCAGTTGGACATTATCCAAGTATTCTTTCAGGACCTGTGTTGGCACCATAAACACTTCTTACAACTTTGTTCATTTTTCATGTTAAACATAGATAATATACAACAATGCTGGGTATTGTTCGTACCTTATCTGGAATACCTTTCCGTTTCTGGTCTTCATGTGTGTCTGGATAGATGACTTGGTCCCGTAATGTCCCCAAAGTCATATATGGTCTCTAAAAGGAGGAAACAAGACAGGGTAATAAGCATGGAAATCCTAAATTAGCTGCAGGAGGTGACTGGTCACCTCACATGAAAACCATAAAGCGTCCTACACCCAACAGTCCACCAAAAACAGGGTAACCAGTTGGAACAAACTTACCACCATTTCTAGGTCAGTGGAGGGTATATATTCAATAATAGTAGTCAATAGCTCAATAGTTACCTGGGGGACATAAAAAAGCTTTCCTCTTTCAGGTTTAGTAAGACTTCCTCCGAAAAGTGGCCATAACTGAAAAGAAAAAAATAAATAAATACGGATAACCTTTAGAAAACCATACCCACCAACGTTTTAAAGTGACCCACCCTAAGTGCAGCGCAGGGGGAACCTTTACCCATCCCCCTTTGGCTGTGTTATAGGAAGTACCATGGTGTCTTCTCTCAGGGGACCAGGTGGTTCTGCACACACTATGTGTGTAAGCAGGAATCTTACATATTTGGGTAAACAATAACTTACCTCTCCTAAGACACGGAAAAGGGAGCTCTTTCCACATCCGTTCGGCCCACAAACAAGAACGTTGGTGCCAGACCTCACCTGTAAAGCAGCATTGTTATGTACAGTAAGGAAGGTGTATATGCAGGAGCGGTGATAAGGCTGCACTACATTGTACAGCGCTACAGAAGAGTATAGCACTTTATAAATAAATATTAATACCTGCAGTACCCTCTGTTTTTAATGGAGGGACGAAGCAAAGTCAAAAGTTAAAACCAAAATGCAGGATTTTCACTATCCCGAGTTTGGTCCCTCTGCGCGTCTTGGAACTTACCACTCCGACTGGCTTACCTCTATGAATATATGGAACCCATATTTGTAATCCTCACCCATCAGTTCCACATCTTAACCAGATTCCCAATGCTCAACCCATCTAAATGGCATCATACAACCAACCACATTCCCCCAAGCCACTGCTGCCATCTCAATTTGCCATTGCACCCAGCCCTTTCTGAGCCCCTATTAAACTACCTTCACAGTTCAGTTCCATTTACCCTTCCCACTTTCCCCACAGCAGGTCAAGGTACACATCAGATGGCTCCGGGCCGCAGGCTAAGCATATGGGCTCTGCTCCTATCAACCAGAATAATTATTTTTCATACACCTAGTCAAACCACCATATGCCAACAAGTCAAAACGTCACATTACCGGAGATTAAGTAGACTAGCGTCTTATCTGATTTACTCTCCATCATTACCTATGGAACTAACCACCCACCTTGCTGTAAAGTTAGACCAGCTTTGTGAAGGCTAAAAACTCATCTGTCATGGTATGTCTACAGTAACAAATCAAGGCAAATGGAATTTCTGAACTCAAACCACTGGTGAAATACCCCCCAGAAAAATACATCCTTTGCCTTGACTTACTACAGTTATGAGCCTGTGCCTCCAATATGTCAACCATTTGGTATTTATGATGGAACTGCACATCACAGTGGCAATTTTTCACAGATACTGCCAAGAAAAGCTGTGCTGGCCGAGTACAGTTCAAAAACATTTCCAGAACGCCACATTTTTATATGTAGTAATGCAATCAAGAGCAAATGCAGCATACTTCTGAATACTCTACTCTACTTATCCTGCATCTCAAAGCATAAGGCTATGCAAGGGAGAAGCTTGGATACATAAACTGAACAAAAACAGAAAGGGTTCCCCTCACACACTGACCTACTACCTTGCCATTTTTTTCTGACATTCACTAAAAAAAAATCATCTTTTCATATTCAGCTTATTCAACAATTTTACATAAATGCATGATTTACTATATTTCCGTTATATGTATAAGTAACATCAAGACAAAATGTTGCATAAGCTGAACATGTTAAGATGATTTTCACCTGGTTTTCACATAGCCAATTGTTAGACCATTGTGTAGGGCTACGTTTGGCATTGTCCTGATTTCTCTTCCAAAGTATGTGGGTGTGGCCCTTGGAGCTGTGATGCTGCATAATAATCAGCATAATGGGAGGGGCAGTGCTGGAATTGAGAGCACTTGTTAGGAGGAGGCAGGGTGGGGTGCTCTTAGAGAGTCAAATCAGACAAAAGAAAAAAAATCTTTCGAAACAGATGGCACACTGACCTCAAAGTTAAGATCTCGGATTAGAACGTCTCCATTTGGTGTTGCAAGAGGAACATGATCAAATCTTCAAAAAAAAAAAAAAAAAACAAATATAAACAAGCATATATAATACAGAGGATTAGTACAACAGACAGAAAGGCAGGATATACACAAAAACAGCCAATATTCTTATTATTTATATAGTGCTGTCTTATACCGTAGCGCAGCACAGCATAAACATGCGGAAATGACCAAAATTTACATGTCTCACTTTCAATAGTTCATCAATTTAAAAAACCTCTCTCCTCTGGGTCTTTTTAGCCTCTCCACCGGACAGAAGCCCAGAGAGAATTCCAGGATCTTGATGACATTTGCCACATTGGTAAAAGGAAATTATACATTGTGAAAGATGCCCTTAAATTCCCTCAACAGTTACACCAGACTTTTGATACATAATCCTAATCCTTTGGGGGGGCATCCTTATTTGAGATGCATTACAGACACAGTAATTCCACGTTCCCATGATGTTGAAATAAGGCAGCAGAAGATAGGGCTGCATTGCTCTGCTCTGTCCTCAGTGCCCCAGCATTTGCTCACAGAGGAGGATATATGCGGATGCTCAGTTAGGCTTTATTTAATGCCCCTACTCAGGGTAAAGACTTTTGTTGTTGTTTCTCAGCTCCAAATCCATTGTACATGCTATTGGATATTGGATTCTCTGGATCTTTGTCCCTCTCTCCTCCTGTTATTGAAATTGTATAAATAGATGCAGAGGAAATCTAGCTGTACTGTGACTGGTAGTTGTAAAGTGTATTTACCTATAAAATGTGATGTATATATTAGATGCCGTTAAGTATAAATATAGATTATGTGCAAACAAGACTTTGGATTAAGCAAGTAGCAGGAAATGTATAAAGATAAGTGAGGAAGGGGTTAAATGTGTTCCTGAACGATGGCTCCCCCGCCTGGCTGTATCTGGCCCATTACCATCCACCTCTCACCTATCAGTGTGGGGGATGGGGCCAGTACCAGTGTGTGCTGTTGTGGTGATTTGTGTACTTCCGGCCGGAGTATGCGATCACCACATTCAGCTGGGGCCAGGCGTGGGAGTGGTCGGGAGGGTATGTATTTAAGGAGGGCTGTGGCCCTCTGCCCCCACACACATACTGACCGTGAGCAAGAGCCCATAGGGGGCTCGAAACGCGTTGGTCTGCGCCTGAGGGGGGCCTTCCTGTCACCATACTAACAGTAAGCACTTGTTTGTTGTGTGTTGTCTGTGTGCCCTTGCTCTCTGTGAATGGGCTTAAATATTTTGCACAAGGTTCTATTTGTGATGGAAGCACTGGCACTTTATTAGGGTGAGGATATTAATTGTGAATTGTATATTAAGTTTTAGAATAGTTGTATATATATGAATTTATTGATAGATTAGCACAGAATCACTTTGAAATTACTTATATGTGTATGAGATTGTATTGTTAATGAGGGAGTGCGCCCCCTGGTGGCTTACCATGCATATGGTTCAGTAAAATTGTTTTTAAATTGGTTTTAAACAATATGCTACAATAAAATGGATTTATAAATTGATTGTTTGAGTGCAATAGTGAGTCTCTGTTGGGCTTTTTGGCAGGGGGTGTAGAGGTTACCCCAAACTAATACATTTGGTTTTTGGGTATTAACCCACAGAGCAGTGCACCTATAGAAATATTTACTGGTGCTGCCCACATTTCTTATCCGTAGCCCAAACGGATGTTTATTACTATTGGATACATTACATAGTTACATGTCTTGCACAGCAGAGCTGAAAGAGATGACTGCTCAGCCAGGTAAAGAACTTTTAGTCCTTGGCACATGTAACCTCCACCCTATGGTAAGAGGCACAGTTCAGCATCCAGACACATCACGTGGCAATCCGGCTTTGTGCTCAGCCACTGGTGTCTACCTAGATTTGAGCATTTACAGAGATACTGCAGTTAAAAGCAATTGTTAGTCCATTGTGTTGGGCTATGTTTGGCACTGTCCTAAAATGTTTTCCGCTTTGAAATCAAGGAAGAAGAAATGGCAGAGATATCGAGGTTTGCAGTTTCACCTTGGTTCTGTGATGCCGAAGCATGATGGTAAGACAGGCATTCTCATTATCCTGGCTGTTCCTCTCTCCTAGTGTCCACAGTCTGATGATGTGGGGCTTTAGACCACCAGCTTAGCCCTATTATTGGTGGTCTAGGGCAAAGGAATTCATTATGTGTGCCACTACTCTTTGCCTTGTTTCTTCTTTCAGAAGCAGCTGTGTTCTGACAGGAAGTGAGAGGGCAGCCATGATGGAGTGAGCTGCTGAATTCCTGATTCCCTTGAAGATCACTGGAGACTGCCCACCTCGACTGTGACTGAAGGTCTAGTCAGCCAGGAAGCAGATTGGAGAAGTGCTGCTCCTGACAGAGAAGCAGGCGGCCCGTGCCTGTAAGTTTACCTTAGAGTGTAATTTTTAATACCCATGTCTAATCATTGGCAGCAGAGGCAGGACTTTCCATTCAACCCAGGACACAGTGACGTTTGGTTACAAAATTTACTAGTGAAAAAAAAATCCTCTGAGGTCCACATGCAATTGCCCAAAATCCTCCTCCCACCACTACCTCAAATCAAGCCCTCCAAAAAACCCCACACCAATTTTACTCCATACACGAAGCTCCAACTAGGGCAATGTGTGTTGGCTGTTGGAAATAGGACCTCACTGGCCCAATGACAGCAACAGGCAAATAATGTTCTGAAGTGGCCACAGTGGGGTCCAGTACAGATGCTGCTGTAGTTCAAGATTATATCCCGTTAGAAAAACAAAACATTTCCATATTAGTAAGTCACAAGTGAGGAAAGGAAATGTCATCACTATGTGGTAAACAGCAGTCCGCATCACAAAACTCAAGAAAATCCAGTTACATCATCAGTTTAATGGGCTTAAAAAAAAATTTAAAAAGTGCTTACTTGATGATGTGATCAGTGAAGATAATTCTACCACCTCCAGGTATTAATGGAATGCTTGGTAGAGAACTTTGCTCTGTAATATTAAAGAAAAGCTTATGAGTAACCGTTTATTGGTCAACAATACTAAAAGCAGTCAAAAATGACTTAAACCAGACCAACACAAAAACAGTGCTTATATGCATCCCTTAGGGCAATTGCTTTAGAGACAAAATGGTAATTCATATGCAGGCCACCTACAAACAGGAAGTGCTGCTGGGCTTCCTGTTACTGTGCATTATCAGTTATGTCAGTTGAATCCAGGCAGCAGCATGGCTGAGATACTGGGAGCGGAAACTCCAAATTGGCCGCTACATTTCTTTTCCGACTGTGACAGGCTGTTGGTCCGGTTTAAGATCCTTAAAGGGCAATTTAAAGTATTTTTGTGTTAAAAATGTCTTTATGTCTTTAAAGGTGTTCAGCTGGTCTAGCATTTCTAGTAAGGTTAGCAAATGTGTGTTTTATGGAAGCAGCTTTCATGTGTTGCTTTTTGCAATGTACACCAAGTGCAGACTTTGTGTATATTGCCAATAGCAACAGATTGCTGCACAGAACACTGCTGCTGGGCATGTGTAAGGTTGAGTGAGCTCCCTCACCTCAGCAGCAGCCATAGCAGCAGTGTTCTGTGTCTACTTCTTTCTTCTTGGGGTACAGATTTTGTGTATGTTGCCAATAGCAGACATTAGCACAGAACGCTGCTGCTGGACATGTATAAGTGTGAATGAGCTCCCTCACCTCAGTAGTGGCCATAGCAGCAGTGTACTGGACTCCTTTCTTCTTGGTGTACTTTGCGAATAGCAACAGATTGCAGGTAGTGAAAAAATACTAGATCAGCTCAGCACCTTGAGCACATCCTTTTGGCAGAAAAAAATATACGTTTTCGAAAATTCCTTCTCCTTAAAGTATATCAATACAACTGTCATTTTATTGCAACCCTTTAAAGGAGTTTGAACTGAAATGACATGGCAGACCTGGCCGCTAGCCTGGGATGTCCCACTGTGTGAGGCACCCCAGGGGCGCCGAAAACTCACTGCATGGGGAAAAAAATACAATTCTGTGAAATACTCACCTGTAGAATTGGTATTATACGTATACAGTACGTCCTGCTCCAGATATAATACTTACACTTGGGTTATCCTCCGCCAGAGGGCGCTGTGCACTGCAGACATGCAAAAACAGGCTCCTCTCGGCCCTTCATATACCCAGGGACCTCCCACAAATCCTCAGCATTGAAAAACAGTGAGAAAAAGAAGCCGGGAGAATCCAACCACCAAAACAACTGGTAATGATAACAATAACAACAATCATCATACAGGGGATCCAGAACAATGCAAAAACCAGGGTGGGGTGGAGCAGGACGTACTGTATATGTATAATACCAATTCTACAGGTGAGTATTTCACAGAATTGTATTATTCTAAGTATACAGTACCTCCTGCTCCAGATATAATACTTACACTTGGGACATCCAATAGCAGTGTCCATAAAAGTAGGGTGGGATCCCCAACAAAAAGGCAACGGCACGTAGCTTAAACTACTACCGCCTGCAAAACCTTGCGGTCAAACACAGCATCAGCTGAGGCCCGAACATCAACCTTGTAAAACTTTGAAAAGGTGTGAACAGAAGACCAAGTAGCGGCCTTGCAAATTTGTTCCACAGAAGCCTGGTGCTGGAAGGCCCAGGATGCCCCAATAGCACGAGTAGAATGAGCAGTAAGGCGGAAGGGAGGATTCTTCCCCTTAGCAGAATAGGCTTGAACCACAGCCTGACGAATCCACTTGCTGATAGTAGACTTGGCAGCAGCCAAACCCTTCCTAGGCCCAGAAGGCACAACAAAGAGAGCATCAGTCTTCCTGAAAGCCGCAGTGACAACCAGGTAATACTTCAAACACCTGACCACATCCAAGGAATGCAGAACCCTTTCCTTGTCATTACTAGGATTGGGGCACAAGGAAGGAAGAACAATGTCTTGATTCAAATGAAAAGCAGATACAACCTTAGGCAGAAAATCCGGCTAGAAGCGGAACACCACCTTGTCCTGGTGTCTCTCATAGTAGGGAGACTGAATGGAGAGAGCAGCCAGCTCAGACACACGCCTAACCGAAGTTATGGCCACCAAAATGACAACCTTGAGAGTAAGAACAGCCAGAGCAGCATCTTGAATAGGCTCAAAGGGAGCACCCTGCAAGGCAGATAAAACCAAGTTTAAATCGCAAACGGGGACCACAGGTTTACGAGGGGGACGCGCATGAGTGACCCCCTGAAAGAAGGTCTTAACCAAATGATGACGAGCAAAGGTCTTCTGAAAGAAGACGGACAGGGCAGAAACCTGACCCTTCAGAGTACTGAGTTTTAGACCTAACTCCAAACCATGCTGTAAGAACTCCAGAACCCTGGGGACAGAGAACTCCCTACAGGGAAGAGAGCTAGACTCACACCAGTCAATGTAGGTACGCCATACTCTATCATAGATAGCAGCAGAAGTCTTCTTCCTAGCCTGCACCATAGTGCCCACCACAGAGGCAGACAAACCTTTCTCCATTAAGATGGAGGTCTCAGCAGCCAGGCCGTCAAAGCCAGCGTTTGTAAATTGGGATGGCGTAGGGGGCCCCGAGTTAGCAGATCTGGCACCCCTGGCAGATCGTACTGGTCTACTGCCATTTGAACCACGTCCGCGAACCACACTCTTCTTGGCCACGGGGGGGGGGGGGGGGGGCACTAGAATCACAGGCACCCCTTCCAGAGCAATCTTGCGCAGAACCCTGCTCAGCAGGGGGAATGGTGGAAAACACATACAGGAGCCGAAACTCCTTCCATGACATGGACAGGGCATCCGTGGCCAAGGCCAGAGGGTCCTGAGACAGGGACACGAAGTCCGGGAGCTTGTGGTTGTGACGGGACGCAAACAGGTCCACATCCGGTAGACCCCAACGGTGACACAGGGACTGGAATACCCTGTTGCAGAGGGACCCCTCTCCCTGACGGGACAGTCCCCCTGCTCAGAGCATCTGCAAGCAGATTCTCCGCCCCCGGGATGTAAACAGCCGAAATGCATTGTACATTGGCCTCCGCCCATGTACCGCATCTTTGGAGCGAGGCTTATTGCCATTATCAGAGAGGACCGAATGATTGAAGATCTAAGGTTTATTATAAGGCGCATTATTCCTGGGATCTGGTAAGAGCGGTAGCTTTGCATTGGTGATTCATCTTCAAGGTGGTGGAGCATTTATCACATGATGACATATTGTGTGGACATTTTACCAATTAGCTCTGTGCAATAACTATTTCTGTTTTCATATTGCTGCTACAAAAGAGGAGGGACTTTTGACTGCACGTTGAGCTTCATGTACCTTTGTTAGCGCAGTATTTTATACATTTTATAATATCAGAGGGCAACTCATCTGTGCCATCGAGTGCATTCCTGACCATGGCCCTGAGCGCTACTGCCGTAATGGCTAAGGCGCAAACCGGGCGCAAGGTCGCTCCCCCAAATGCAAAGGTATGGCATGCCAACTGATCAATACACCGGTCCTCAGAGTCCCGTAGCGTAGTAGTGTCAGGGGAGTGCATAATAGACCTAGAATAGGCGCATCGACCTCGGGGGGCGATGACCAGCACTTAACCAAGTCAGCCGGGAAGGGATACTTTCTATCCACACTCTTGGGGATCCCAGGCAGTCTGCTGGGATGTTCCCATTCTTTAAGCACGAGGCTATTGAAATGGGTTTGCTCGGGAAATTCAAGACGAGCCTTAGCAGTATGAAAAACCTCACCCCTTTGCCTGGGAGCCGCAACAGGGGGAGAGATGGACAAAACTTCAAATATCTGAACCAGCAGTCTGTCAATATCATCCGAGGTCCAGTGCTCGGAACCAGACTCGTCATGGCCCCTTGACTCCTCGTCGAATGACCCCGAGTCAGAGAACAGCTCCCCTTCGTCCGAGGGGGGGTGGCCGTAAGGCTGTAACAAGTCATCAGATTCCACAGGGAAAAGGGCAGAGTCAGGGGTTAAATGCCGCCTCTTAGCGGTGGCCTTACGCGCTAACGAGCTAGCAAGCAATCTGGCCAGTCTAGTAGCCATATCAGGATGAGAATCACCGCTGGTATTGGGGGTTAGACTCAGGCTTGGGGGAGTAGGTGAAGTGAGGCGCGGTGCAGGCCCAGCCACTGAAGAGGCGGGAAGAACCGATAACGCCTGCTGTGCACAAGGAACACAGACCCGTGCATTGTCACCGTTGCTAGGCAAGACCCCACAAGCTACACATAGCCGGACTTGTCCCGAAGGAACCCTGTTCACAATATCCTGGGACGCCTCCATATGGTGATTGTATCGGCACAATAGGTCAGTAGGGATTGAAGCTGTAAGCTACCCTGGATGCCCCAATAACCCGCGGGGAAGTGGGAGTAATTTTAATAGTCTCAACCGGGAGATACACCGGGCCGGGAGAAGCCACCGGAATTAGAGGAACAGGAATGTCAGAGCCATGCGCAAGGTGAACTAAAGGTAAGATACAGGTAGTATAAGGATAATATAAGGTCGCCCGCGAGGGCACTTACAGACAGCGGGGGGAGGGCGGTCTTCACCACGCACGCACGAGCAAGAATGGCGCCAAACGATCCTCGAAGGGCGGGCCAGAGCTGATGGTGACACGGAGCGCACCTGTAACCCCCCCCCCCCCCCACGGAGAGCGCGAACCTCCGGAAAAGCGAAGCCAATAGAGAAAAGGCCAGGGCAGTGACGCCTGAAGGAATGATCGAGTGGATTACCGCAGCAGAGCCACTACAGGCTAAGAAAAGGCGCCGCAGCATCAGGAAGGCCACCGCCGCCCGTGCTGTACAGCCATATAGAAAGGGCGCGGCGGCTACCAATACAAGTAAAAAGCACACAGCACGGCTCTGACATCCATTCCCAGTCAAACACGACACCTAGGCCATAAGCGTGTAATAGGGTACACTGAGGCCGCCATACTCACAAACCCCTCCCCCCCCCCTTTCTTTCCCCCCGGGCTAGGGGGAAAACGAGGTAGGATGGCGACCCTTTACACAGGGTCCACCGCTACACAGGGCATGGGACAATTAAGCGGGAGGGGCATCCCCTAAAGGCTCACCATCAGCCTAAACCGCCTACCCTTTGGTGGGGGACTGCGGTGGAGCATGGCTCCGTTAAGCACGCATGGTGCTGCCTACCTTCCCCCCGACCAGCGCAGCCCAGGCTTTTAACATTAGGGGATTTGCCAATAGCAGATTGAGAATCTTTTCCCAGATGGGAACAAGCAGATAAGATAACTAAAATAAACAGGACTGCTCCTAATTAGGGATGAGCAAACCCCCATATTCTGTCCGAACTATGATTCAGTTCCAGTTTGCCCATCACTACTACTAATATATGCAGATTACAATGGTTAATCTGTGTGTGCAAAGACCACCCCATCACATGTGATGGATATAAATGGATATAAGTATATGACTCTGGTAAACAATATTGCAGTAATGAGAGGTTAAAAATTGGGTGAAAGGCATTTAACAAACTAATGGCCATAAACAGGAGACATTTTAAATGCGCGAGATCGGTAATTGTGCCAATTCTGAGCTTGGCAAGTAAATCATTAAATCTTTTCACTGGGTCAGCCACAATTTAACCCTCCACCCAGGACTTGCCCTTAGTCTTTTTCCAACATTTTGCTTTCTGTATATAAACCCAAACTGCATCTGGGGATTCATAATGTACATCTTGGGCCAATAACTGTCTACTGGTCTTAAATATTCAGAGAATACATTTAATATACAGAGAGTGCTAGAGAGAGATCTAAAATTGAATCAAAAGCAATTACCTTTGCTGTCTTGGGAAACCATAGTGCGTTCATATTTGCCCTGGTTCAAATCATTAAGTACCTGCATCAGCTCTGTAATTCTGGTTGTAAAACTATAGACATAACCAGGGTATTAGTATAGATACACAACACAGTTGAAAAAATATATATATATTTAACTTTTATAATTATAGGGAAGGGAATCGGAATATAAAGAAATAAATATATAATCAGGGCCAGGTTCAGGTTTATATGGGCGGTGTGGCATGACACTCCACACGTGGTGGTAAAGCTGCATTTTTGCCAAATATTTCTATTACTATTGTGAAACCCTGACTGCCCCCAGAAGCCTGCTGACCTGATCCCACTGCAGAAATAGAGGAATGACAGAAAAAAGTCAGCTGGAATAGAAGGAATGCAAGATAGAAAGAAAGAAAAAAAAATTGAATAAGAGAGGGGAAGGAATGGCAGAGAATAAATGGCAGAACAGAGATGAGGATAGCGAAAGAAAGAACAAAATGTATAAAAGGGATGACAGAAAAAACAAAGGAAAGGCAAAGTAAGAAAAGAAAAGCAGGAAAGAAAAAAGGAGATACAAAAGAAAAGAAATGGAAAAAGGGAGAAAGTATAGATGAAAAAAAAAAAAAAAGATACAAGGACAGAAAGATAGAAAAAACAATCTCACAATGGCCAATCCGCCACTGGAAGACAGTCCCCCATGGCCCTGCGTCCTGAATAGGGGAGGTGGGATGATCTTGCCCACAGCTGGGAAGAGGTGCATCACATGACAAGGGTCCCAGAAACTGCCCAGGTAAGCCCAGCGCCAACGCCCGCCCTGCATATAATGTATATGAAAATGACAGGATGTTAGTAGGGATGCTGTAGAAGGTAGAAATGAGTGGCCAAAGGTTAGTTTACCAGCTGAAGGTGCTGCAATCAAGTCACAAACATTGCCCCCTAACCCTCACCCTTTACTAAATTGGGCGACACATTTGTGTAAAAGGGAAAGCATCCAGAGAGCAGGGAAGCGTGGCAACATAAAGCACCACAAGAGTCGTAGCGACACTCCAAAAACTAAACTTTTTTTTTATAGCAGGCATGGCAAGAGTTTTGTATGGTAATACACAGGTTGCCTTCTGTCAAGCACTAGTATAGCAAGAGCTAAAGCTCCTGCAAAATTACCAATACACAAAACACCCTGTATATCTGCTACACTGTGGGGAAGAGATTAATACAGGTTAGGTCCTTGCGTTGCAATCAGTGCAGCCATACAGTACAGTACAAAATGTCCGCTTACCCGGATAGTCTAGTCAATTCACGTCCAGCGAGCACAATCCTGCCCAGAGCTTGAGACATCCGCAGCAGCATCCTTCCACTCTGGTAATAGTCCTGTTAAAGAAGCAAATGTTGTATTAGGGAGAGGTATCCTGAACAGGGGGAAATCCAAGTTATTAGATCTTGGGTCTCACCTCCAAGAGCTCTGCATGGGTACTGGTTAAATGCCGAGGATGATTTGGTGTAAGGAATGGACGGCTGACAACCAGATAACCAACCACTGTAGCAAAATCTATGCAAAGAAGAAAAAAAGATATGTTGGTAAAATGTTAAAACACAATACATATTTGCATTTATAAAGCCTACAGTATACAAGTGCAAGCCATATAGAGGTAGTAATCCCTATCCCTAGCTCTATCAAAGAGTTCCGCCTTCATGGTATATTTGTTCCTCTCAGTATAACAAGCAACTTTGGCAGCAGACGCTTTTATTTTTAGCATAATGTCATCAATGGCAGAACCATTTATCCTGGTTATACCGGTAAACTCTCCTCAGCTGCACTTCTATTTGCCAGCACTGTAAACATGAAGAGGACAAAAGAGTTTCTGCGTACCAGCAAATTATTACTCCATTTCAAAGATCAGATTTCAGATCAGATGGGAGGCAGTTATTGGAGTGGGAAAAAAGAGTTAGTGCCAGGCTGGGGGAAGATCATCTGTGGCGAACAAAAGGACTATAGATTGCTCTTTACATTTGGGATGCCTCTATAGTTAAAGATTCTTAGGAAGGCAAAACCAGGGATTAAGTCCTGTATATTGGAGGGCAGGAAGTAGCTAGTAGTATAGCTATAGCTATTAAGTGTTGCCCATCTGTGCACATCTATCTAATGCAGGGCTCACAAATAGTGTGAGGGGAAGGTTGGGTTAAATCAGACCTCCACCATGAAATTAAAATTTTACTTACTGGATAGCGCACTTATGCTATTTAGATTGCTCCCCATCTGTACATTTTTTTTATAGTCGGCAAACGGGAAGCCTCAGATCCGCTCCCTGGCTCTGACCAATTCAAAGGACCCATGTGCCAGCCCCCTTCCGCACGAATCATGATAGCCCAACTTCCGCACACTCGTAGCAGCCTTTTATAATCGGGAGTGTGAGATGATATCATCTCACTCCCGGTAAAAAAAAAAAGGCTCCTCCCTGCGGCGGCTGGCCAGATGCCAGAAGCAGGCTTGCAGGGCAGTTCTGTGCCCCTCTGAAGATGCAGGACTGTCAAGGAAGGGGAAACCCCCAATGCTGGATCCAGAACGGATTTTACAATTTTTTTGCCGCAACTATTGGAAAATGCCAGCTACGCAGAACTAAACGGCTGGAGAGGCAACTAATTAGATTCTATAGTAAGCGGCTTCTACATAGCTGGCACTGAAAGGGTTAGTCTAGTGTTTGCAATAGGTCCCAGCATGCTTTTGCCAAGCTTAGCAGCAGTGGATGCTCCCCTCCCACCCGCTTCCAGTCAGCGAAGCTTCCATTGATTGGAAGCAGGGGCACACGCAGAAGCAGACAGGAGTTTACTCTCGCACCGTAGTGGACAGAGGAGCAATAGCGTTTCAACCCGGGAGCTTAGTGGGATCGAGCATATTTGCATGCCAGGTCACTTGCCTTGACATGCACTTTAAACTAAACCTAAGAAAGTGCAGACAAAAATCAGAAGCAGAATATGTGTACATATATTTTAATAATAGAAATAGCTAAAAGCTATTTATGACCTACTCATTGCCAGTTCAACCCTTTAAAAGGCTCTGTTATCTTAGTAAAAGGAGTTATTTAGTGTGGCACCAGGCTCCCCACTGCCACTAGTTCTTTTGATTGGTACAGCAGAGCATTAAAACAGAAATCCTGCCAGCCAACACAACCAAATCTACCGCTCTAATCTAAAAATACCATTTTGTGAATACTCACCTGTAAAATGGGTATTATAAGTATGTCTCACACCCTGCTTCGGAAATATTAATTACACGTGGGTTATGTCCAGCAGAGGGCAAACTTCTGCAGAGATGACTAGAAAAAAAAGAAGCCCCTCCTGGTCCATAAATACCTGGGACCTCCCACACATTCCCCAGTATAAGAAAGCAGACCAGGAAGAGCAAATAAAATCTATGAGAAAAAAGTATCACCATATAGAGGATCCAAGATACAACTCAGGGTGGGACGAAGCAGGGTGAGAGACACTTATAATACCCATTTTACAGGTGAGTAATCACAAAATGGTATTATTCCAAGTATGTCTCACACCCTGCTTCGGAAATATTAATTACACGTGGGACATCCAATAGCAGTGTCCAAAAAGGGTGGGGATCCCAACAGGCAAAAGTGCACAAATAAAACCACTGCAGCTTGCAGAACTTTGCGGCCAAAAACAGCATTGGCTGGAGGACCGCACATCAACCTTATAAAACTTGGAAAAGGTATGAACAGAAGACCAAGTAGCAGCTGTACAAACTTGTTCAACAGAAGCCTGGTGCTGAAAGGCCCAGGAAGCCCCAACAGCACGAGTAGAATGAGCAGTGATCTGAAAAGGGGGATCCCTCCCCTTGGCAGTATAGGCCCCAACAATGGCCAGACATATCCATTTACTAATGGTAGACTTGACGGGCGCCAAACCCTTCTTGGGCCCAGAAGGCACCACAAACAAGGCGTCCGTCCTACAGAAAGGAGAAGTAGCCACCAAATAGTACGTCACACAACGAACAACATCCAAAGAGTGCAGGCCCCTCTCCTTGTCATAGCTAGGCTTAGGACACAAGGAAGGGAGAACCACATACAGATTGAGATGGAAGGCAGCGACCACTTTAGGTAGGAAATCTGGATTAAAACGGAAGATCACCTTGTCCTGATGTCTCTCAAAGCAAGGGGCCTGAATAGGCAGAGCCGCCAACTCAGAAACATATCGAACAGAGGTAATAGCCACCAAAAAGGCAACCTTTTGCGTGAGAAAGGAAAGTGCAACATCCTGCATCGGCTCCAAAGGAGGCCCCTGGAGAACCGACAGAACCAAATTCAAGTCCCAAACAGGCAACAAAGGCTTTCGAGGGGGCCGCACATGAGTGACCCCCTGGAAAAAAGTCTTAACCAAAGGGTGAAGAGCAAAAGACCTTTGAAAGAAAACCGCCAGGGCAGAGACCTGCCCTTTCAAGGTACTAAGCTGAAAACCCAGGTCCAAACCGTGTTGAAGAAACTCCAAAATCCTGGGAATCGAAAACACCCTACAAGGCAAGGCCCTAGCCTCGCACCAATCAATATAGGACCGCCAAGTCCTGTAGTAGATGTTAGAGGAAGACTTCTTCCTAGCCCTAACAAGTGTCTGGATCACGGCATCAGACAAACTTTCATCTTTTAGAATAGAGGTTTCAGCAGCCACGCCGTCAAAGCCAGCGTTTGTAAATTGGGGTAACAAAGCTGACCCTGAGTGATCAGATCCAGAAACAGGGGCAACCTGAACTGATTGACCGCCAGCCGCACGACTTCTGCGAACCACACCTGTCTTGGCCTCCTTGGAGCCACCAGCATTGCTGGCACATCCTCTTGAACCAGCTTGCGCACCACCCTGACTACCATGGAGATGGGAGGAAACATGTACAGGAGACCCAGATCCCTCCAGGCAAGGGACATGGCATCCACTGCCAGAGGATCCTGAAACAGACAAAAAAAACGGGAGCTTGTGGTTGTGACGGGAGGCAAAGAGATCCACCTCCGGGAGCCCCCACTTGTGACAAAATGGATAGAAATACCTTGTTGTTGAGAGACCATTCCCCTGCTGAGGGAGTCCGCTTCCATGTTCTCCACACCTGGAATGTACACCGACGAGATGCATGGAACATTGCTCTCGACCCATGCAAGAATCAGAGAAACATCCTTGAGGGCCCTCCTGCTACGAGTCCCTCCTTGGTGATTGATGTAAGCGACCGCCGTCCGATAGTCTGATCGAACCTGACCCGGTAAGCCTTGGAGGTGATGCGTCAAGTGCAACAGCACCAACCGGATAGCCCTCAGCTCCAAGACGTTGATGGGGGTGTGAGCCTCTCGAGGACCCCACAGCCCCTGGAACTGATGTTCCTTCCAGAAACCCCCCCAGCCCGACAGGCTGGCATCCGTGGTGACCTTCTCCCACCAAGGGGCCAGAAAAGATCTGCCCCTCAGAAGATTCCTCGGTCCCAGTCACCACTAAAAAGAGACCGCCGAACCAGGGGAGACATCACAAATGACTGATCCAAAGACAGAGGGCATCCGACCCAAGCCGCTAACAGATGAAGTTGAAGAGGCCTCATGTGAAACTGAGCAAAGGGAACCGCCTCGAAGGAGGCCACCATCAACCCCACCAGCCTCATCCCTTGCCGGACGGACAGGCGAGGGTTGGACAGAAGAAGACGTATCAGATCTTGAACCATCTGCACCTTCGACTGAGGCAGGAACACTCTGGTCTGAATGGTATCCAGATTCATGCCCAGAAAGGAAACCTCCCTTGACAGGGAGAGAGAAGACTTGGGGTAGTTGATCACCCAACCGAACCTCTCCAGCGATCTCACCACCGTCCTGGTGTCCAGCTCTGCCTGGCTGAGAGAGGATGCCGTGATGAGAAGGTCGTCCAGATACAGCACAATGTGAATGCCCTGGGCCCTGAGAAAAGCCATTATACCCGCCAACACCTTGGTGAATACCCTTGGTTCCGAGGGCAGCCAGAACGGATGAGCCACAAACTGATAGTGCTGATCTCCCACCACAAACCTGAGAAACCGCTGATGACCTGGGAAGATCGGCACATGAAGGTAAGCCTCCTTGATGTCTATGGACGTCATAAAGTCCCCTGGACAAAGAGGATTGATGGCCAAGCGCAGAGACTCCATGCGAAATTTCTTGGTCCTGATGAACCTGTTGAGAATCTTTAAATCTAGAATGGGTCTTATGGAACCATCCTTTTTGGGCACTGTAAAAATGTTGGATAATAGCCCCGGCGTCTCTCTGAGAAGGGCACCGGGCAAATGACTTCCAACTCCAGAAGATTTTGTACTGCCAACAACAGCCCCTGCGCAGCTTGGGGGACCGAAGGAACCCGAGACCTGAGGAATCTGGGAGGAGGCCGGAACTCTAACTCCAGCTTGTACCCGGAAGAGACCACTTCCATTTGTCTGTGACCTGCCGGGTCCAGACCTGGGCGAAGTGCCGTAGCTGTCCCCCCACCCGCGAGGGTGAGGGCGCCCCCTCATTGCTGAGAGAGCTTGGCAGCAGCCTTGGGTTTGACACCCCAGGCAGTTCCGGGGCGGGCACGTCCTCTGCCCCTACCCCAGGAATCACCTCTGAACGCAGAGTAAGCAACTCCCCTGCTTGCTCGAGAGCCACGAAAGGAAGGCTTAAAGGAGCCTGCACCCCGAAAGGAGCGGCGTTGCATTTTGCGTAGTGGCAGCTTTCCTCCTTTCGCCACCGAGTCCAATTAATCTCCAAACAGGCGCATACCCAAGAAGGATAGCCCTGTGAGCGCTTTCTTAGCCACCATATCAGCCGCCCATTGGCGCAACCAAACTGATCGGTGTATAGCCACAAGCAAAGCCGAGGTTCTACTACACATGCATATTGTATCGTCCAAAGCTGATAAAACAAAGGTCATGAACAAATCACACCTCGTAAGCGCTGCAAACTCATCACTAGCAGGGTTAAGATGGGGACCATTCAACAGGCCCCTAATTACAGATCTGGTAGCCACGGCCGTGAGCTGAAGCACAAACAGGGCGCAGGGCCGAACCCACACTGGCAAAGGCGTGTGACGCCATTTGATCAAGACGACGGTCCTCACCATCCTTCAGCGTGGTGGAGTCTGGTGAATGAACAACCGATGTGTAGGACAACCCCAGAATCGGAGCGTCGACTTCTGGGGGCGACGACCAGCGCTTCACCGTGTCCACCGGAAAGGGATACTTCCTATCCCACCCCTGAGGGACCCCGGGAAGCCGGCTGGGCCTTTCCCATTCCTTAAGAATCAATTGGTCAAAATGCTTCTGATCAGGAAACTCAAGGCGAGCTTTAGTGGCCCCCCAAAAATTCCCCCTTTCTGCGGAGGGGACTCCGCAGGAGGGGAAATAGCAAGAACCTCAAGAATATGGGCCATAAGTCTGGGGGTAGCCACAGTATCCCCACGCTCCTGCCCAGCATCAAAGAACTGCTGATCATCAGAGCCTTCAGAGTCTGAAAACAATTCCCCTTCTTCAAGCGGGGAATAATCAGACCAGTCAAAGGAGTCATATTCCTCATAATCAAAACCCGGCACAACCAGTGCCAAATGCCTTCTCTTAGCTGGGCCTTCCGGGCCGCAGAGCTAGCAATCAATTTTTTTTTTTTTTTTTTAATGTTGGTCAATCTAGTACAGACATCAGATTGCGACTTCCCGCTAATGATCACATCACTTGGGGTCAAAGCCAGGCGTGGGGGTGTAGGTGATGAGGCCGGCGGTGCTGACCCAGACGCCTGGGAACCGGACTGCCGCATAATGGCCTGCTGAGCACATGGAATGCAAATAAGCACATTATCCCCCGCAAGGGATACCCCACAAACCACACACTGCCAGGATTGCCCCGAAAGGGATCCCGAGCACGGTATCCAGGGAAGCCTCCATACAGTGATTTTTTATGGTAGTCGCAATGACCAGTGGGAATTACGCTAGTAAGCCACCCGGGATGCCCCTTAACGTCCATTAGTGGGAGGATTTGTAAATTCAATTTTGAATGAGGGACCTAAGGACCGGGAGAGAACCCCCTTTTAACTAACAAGGAAGGTAATCCCCCTGGAAGACATAATAAAAAGGGAGTACCTATACCTAAAGGTCTATAACAACCAAACATGCAGCCAACAACCCCCATACACATTCCTATGTACAATCAGACAAAAGGATAAGCATACAAGCCCCGCAGGGCACTCACAGTAAGGACCAAGCAGAATGGCGACCGGACCACACCATCGGCAGCAGCAATGCCAAGTGAAAAAAGAGGGGAGGGCCAGCGCGGATCGCGCGCCTCACGTGGCCCCGCCCCCTCCTGTAAGGAAGGGGAACCGCGGTTCCCAGCCATTGGCTGGGAACCTCCGTGGGCGCCGAGGAGAGAGGGGCGGGCTGCGTCAGCGCACGAGCTCCCGGCCCCGCCCCCTCTCCTGAGGAGAAGGAACAATGGCCGCGCTCCCAGCACGCCGCGGAGCCGGCCCGGACCAGGGCAAACTGAAATAAAAGGGAGGGACAGGGGGGCACCCAAGCCGCCTAACGCGGTGCAGGAACCAGACGGACAGGGCATCCCGAACCTGGTATCCGCCTACCCCTTGTTGGGGGTCTCACAGAGGAGCATGGCTCCTAGTTAGTACACCACTAAGGTGTAAGCTACCCTCGCCCGGACCTACAGCCGAGGCTGGGAGGCATAGTAATCTATTTAAAACAAGGTCCGGGCAGAAATGGGGATAAATTGGCCGGGTGTAAACCCGGCTTACCTGCAAAGGAAGGAGACAGCCATCTTCTGACTTGCTCGCCGTCTGCAGAGACGAAGACTGGGAATGTGTGGGAGGTCCCAGGTATTTATGGACCGGGAAGGGCTTCTTTTTTTCTAATCTTCTCTGCAGAAGTTCGCCCGCTACTGGACATAACCCACGTGTAATTAATATTTTCGAAGCAGGGTGTGAGACATACTTGGAATACAGATTTCAGCATGGTTGCACTGGAACCGCACTCTCCCATCAGTAAGGGTGTCTGCTTTAGCCGAAGTGGGAAAGCACATGGAACCAAAATGTGGCAGAACTGGCTGGTGTGATAAGCTGGCACAGAGGCTTATACTGGCCCTTTGAAGCAAAAGCCAACATTGGTGATCAGACCCTATATGAAAACTGCTGTCACCAGCAAAGACACGCATGCTAGACTGGCACTGCTCTCTCTACTGCTCTTTTTGAGACTGCCGATTCAGCATCACCATGACGGGTCTGCATAGGAATTAATGGTTGCTTCCATCTATACTTGAGTGCCAACCCACAACTCTGGGTGAGGCAGAAAGTACCCAACCTAAAATGCAGATTTCAGTACCAGGGGCCTCCTGGACAGCAATGGTGAGAGCGACAACCTCAGTCACAAATAAAGACTTTGAAGGAAAGTCCACTACATGGACACTTGCTTTAAAAGGATCTTAAAGAAAAAAAAGTGCAAATCTGTGAAACTCACCTGTAGAATTGCTTTTGTTTCCGATCCATTCCAGCCCGTCCAGAAGTATTCACGTTTGGGAGTTCGCCCCTATGGGGCGCTGACTGCAAGATCAGAGATGCAGCCCCTCCCGGCTCCCTATAAAGGCAGCTGCCTCTCAACACAGCCCTAGTAATTTAAAAGCAGTACTCAATAAAAGAGGCAGGCCGGGAAGGTCCAAAAAAATAGGAGACCATGTTACCTCACATAGCCTCCGCTTGTACTCTATCGAATCAAAACGTAAAACCAAAAACTTGTATAACTAGTGTCCTATGAGCAAAAATGGTTCAATCACCATAACAGGCATGCAGGACATAATAAACCTCAAGGGCGGGGTGGACGGGCTGGAATGGATCGGAAACAAAAGCAATTCTACAGGTGAGTTTCACAGAATTGCCTTTTTCTTTCCAATCCATTCCAGCCTGTCCAGAAGTGTTCATGTTTGGGACATCCAAAAGCAGTGTCCATATGGGCAGGATCCCCAGTGCGGAACAGCAGATAGTTCATTTCACTACCGCCTGAAGCACCTTTCGGCCAAAAACAGCGTCAGCTGAGGCCCTGACATCCGCCTTGTAAAACTTTGTGAAAGTATGAACTGAAGAACAAGTAGCAGCCTTGCAAACTTGTTCCACTGAGGCCTGGTGCTGAAAAGCCCAAGAAGCACCAATGGCTCTAGTAGAATGAGCTGTGATCCGAAAAGGAGGTTCTTTCCCCCTGGCAGAGTAGGCTTGTACCACCGCCTGTCTGATCCACTTACTGAGAGTGGACTTTGCTGGTGGCAATCCCTTCTTAGAACCCTCTGTCAAGACAAAGAAAAAAATCCGATCTTCTGAAGGATGTCGTCGCAGCCAGGTAATACCTTATGGCTCTGACCACATCCAACGCATGGAAAGTCCGTTCTTCGGGATTAGCCGGTGCTGGACACAAGGAAGGTAAAACGACTTCCTCATTAAGGTGAAAAGGAGAAATGACCTTAGGCAAAAAATCCGGCTTAAAACGAGAAAACCACCTTATCTCTGTGCATCTCAAAATAGGGTGGTTTCATACACAGCACGGCCAGCTCTGATACACGACGCACCAAGGTGATCGCTACCAGAAACACCACTTTGAGTGGCAGCATAGACAATGTAGCGCCATTCAATGGCTCGAAGGGGGGGGACCCTGGAGAGCAGATAACACTAGGTTTAGGTCCCACACTGGTAAGACTAATTTACGCGGTGGACGGACATGGGTGACCCCCTGGAAAAAAGCCTTGATCAATCTATGATTGGCAATAGACCGCTGGAGAAAAATGGATAAGGCCGGGACCTGACCCTTGAGGGTGCTCAGCTGGAGGCCCAAGTCTAGACCATTTTGTAGAAACTCAAGAACTCTAGAAACAGAATATTTCCAACAAGGAAAGCTTCTGGCCTTGCACCAAGCGATATAGGCCCGCCAAACTCTGTAGCATATCATGGAAGACTACTTCTTCTGTACCTGAATCATTGTGTGAATAACCGTGGCCGGTAAACCCTTCTCCGTCAGGATTGAGGTTTCAATAGCCAGGCCGTCGAAGCCAGCGTCCGTAAATTCGGGTGCCGTAGCGACCCCTGTGTGAGAAGCCCTGGATCGTCGGGCATGATGTAGTAATCTATTGACATCTGTACTATGTCCACAAACCAACTCCTCGGGCCAGCGAGGAGCCACCAGGATGGCTGGTACCCCCTCCTGGGCTATCTTGCGTAGCACTCAGGAGCGGAAACGGAGGGAATGCATACGGAAGGTTGAACTCCATCCAAGGGATCGCCAGAGCGTCTCTTGAGAGAGACACAAACCTTGTGTTTGTGTCTGGACGCAAAAAGATCCACGTCTGGTTGACCCCAGCGGAGGCAAAGAGCCTGAAAGATCTCGCTGCTAAGGGACCATTCCCCCAGGCGCCCGGAGCTCCTGCTCAGGAAGTCTGCCTCCTGGTTCTCCACCCCGGGGATGTAAACCGCTGAGATGCAGGGAACATTCTCCTCTGCCCAAGTCAGAACCCGGATTACCTCCCTGAGGGATCTCTTGCTCTGAGTACCGCCCTGGTGATTGATGTAGGCTACAGCTGTTTGATTGTCCGAGCGGACCTGAACCACATGGCCTCTTAAATGGGGAGTCAGACGTAGTAGAACGAACCAAATTGCTCTCATTTGCAAGAGATTTATGGGTAACCAGTTCTCCTTCGGACCCCACTGACCCTGGATCTTCTGGGTCTGCCAAATGCCTCCCCAGCCTGTAAGACTGGCATCCATGGTAACCATCTCCCATTGGGAAGTCCGAAAGGACTTGCCTACCAGCAGGTTCCATGAATCCAACCACCACAAGAGAGATTGCCTGGCCCGGGGGGGGGGGGGGGGGCAGCAAAAATCCTTGTTCCAGAGATTCCGGCGACCGATTCCAGCTGGTCAGCAGGTTCAGCTGTAGAGGTCTCATGTGGATTTGGGCGAAGGGCACTGCCTCGAAGCTTGCCACCATTAGGCCCACCAATCTCAATCTCATCCCCAGACGCACCGATGGCTGTTGACAAGACAGCAAGGCCTGCACTTGCGTCTGGAGTACCAAAACTTTCTGCTGCGGCAAAAAGACCTTGACCTGACCGGAGTCTAGCGTCATCCTTAGAAAGGATCTCGCCGCTGAAGGCGTGATAAACAACTTGGGGTAGTTGATCACCCACTCGAAGGCTTCCAGAGTTGACAGTACGGTCCGGGTGTCTCTCTCGGCCTCCTGAAGGGACCGGGCCGAAATCAGATGGTCGTCTAGATAGGGTAACACTCGAATACCCTGACTCCTCAGGATAGCCATGATGCCCACCAGAACCTTGGTGAACACTCGGGAAGCTAAGGATATGCCGAATGGGAGTGCCACAAACTGGTAATGTTGATCCTCCAGCGCGTCTCTGATGTCCACCGTGGTCATAAAGTCGCCGGGCCGAAGTGATCTCACCACCGACCGCAATGTTTCCATGCGGAAATGTCTGACCTTTACAAACTTGTTAAGACCCTTCAGGTCGAAGATCAGCCGCAGCTATCAGTCCTTCTTGGGGAACGTGAACAGGTTGGAGTAGAACACCTGACCCTGTTCTTGCCGGGGCACATGGCAAATCACCCCTATCCACAGGAGGTGTTCAACAGCTGCTCTCAAAGCCTGCAATTTTAGCAGATTTCGGGATATCCTTGAACATAGAATCTTGTAACCTGAGGACACCCCCTCCTGAATCCAACGATCCGAGACGTGAAGTCTCCAGATTGGAGCAAACAGCAGAAGCCGTCCCCCCACCCGTACGGGTGAGGACACCCCCTCATGCCTGAGTAGGGTTGGCTGGAGGTTTGAGCTTTGTTCCCCAGGCGGGGTTGGGTCGGCTGCGGGACCTACCTCTGCCCCAGGTATCTCTGTGGGCACCGGAAAATGAAGAACCTCTTCCTCCCCGAAAGGACCGATAAGAAGAGGAGCGCAGAAAGGGCCGAGTAGGCTTTCTTCTCTGAGGGAGCTTACCATCCTTGACCAAAAGGTCCAGTCATTCCCCAAACAGCCGGCTCCCCACAAAGGGCAGACTTGTGAGGGACTTCTTGGCGGCCGCATCTGCCGACCACTGCTTCAACCACAGTGAGCGGTGTAATGCTACAAGCAAGGCCGAAATTCTGGCACCGAGCCTGACCACATCATCCATGGCAGTAACAACAAAGCTGATGAAATCCAAACAGGCCTTGAGTTCCTTAAACTCCTCCGCCCGTTTGCGAGACTTAGCTACAAGGTATTTAACCTTTCTCCTGGTGGCTAGGGAAGCAATTGCCGTGGCACACACAGACCGAAAGAGGGCACCAACAAAGGTGAAAGCATGGCAGTCCAACTGATCCATGCATTTGTCTGCAGGATCACGTAAGAAAGCATTGTCGGGTGACGGTATAACCGTGGTGTTGGACAGACCTGAAACCGGAGGGACTGCCTCGGGAGGATGAGGGTCAACTCGGCAGGGAAAGGATACCGTCTATCCAGGCCTTTAGGAAGCGAAGGTAGCTTTTTGGGCCTTTCCCATTCTTTAAGAATCATGTTAGAAAAATGCGGCTGCTCAGAAAAACCCGCCGCTGTCTCTCAGGCCGAAACAAATCACCCTTTTTCTTCTTAGCCGTTCTGGAAGGAACAATGTGCAAGGTATCAAAAATGGAAAGAAGAAAGTAAACTTTCCGTATCATCCGGAAGGAAGGAATCCTCATCCGAGGAGGAGCCAGAAATGCTGTTGTCTCCAGCGGAGAGCAACTCAGTCACTAAGAGTGGGTCATCTGGCAAATCACCTTCCTCCGCAGATCCCAAGGAATCAAAAATCATCATCCGAGTAGACTGGCTCCAAAAGCCGCTTCTTACTCGAGGCCTTCTTAGGGGCTGCCAACGAGATCTGTTTCTCAAGGCTAGCCAGCCTGTGCGCAAAATCAGCATGTGTCCCCTTGCTGGCTCCCCCTTCACTAGGGGCTAACTGCAGCAGCGGAGGATCTGGAGAGGCCGCTGGTAACGCAGGGCTAGGGTCAGGAACGACCGCCCGCTCATGGTACAAAACAATGCCTCTGGCGCAAGTGGAACAAATTGTGCTGAATCCGCCCAGGGGATTCCGTCTGCACAAGGGGCAGAGCCTGTCCTGCCCAGGTGGGGTGCCCGGCTCACTATCCCCTGATGCCTCAATTATGGTGATTTTGAATAACAATATTCAATAAGGCTAATAAACACTAATGGCCTAAGCCTAATAGCTGATCCCTCTTTTAAACAATGGGGACCGGGAGAAACCACAACCCTCAAAGCTTCAGCCCACAGTCTACAATTAAAAAGAAAACACAGCATTACAAAATGACCCACAATGTCATGCATTAACACATAAGAAAACAAAAAATGAGCATACAGTGCATAATACATTGCTTAAACACAATATCTATCCCCTTTATCCCCTTAAGGAAGGACAAAAACAAGAGGGACTCACGACCGCGCCGGTCAAAATAAAGCAAGTGGGAGAAGGGAGGGTATATACAAAATATATATAAGTGGTTCCCCAGCAGGCTCACCATAGAAAAGCCTGCGGCCCAGAGCCATGTGCTCTGCCAGAACGCCCCACACCCCGGCGTTTCACCCTACCGTACACGGTTCTCTGGTATCAGCCAAAGCTGAGAGGCAAGGATGGGTCAGAGGAGATCTGAGGAAATAGGGTCCTGCAGCCGGCCGACAGGCTAGGTGGCCCAGCTCTGCTGCCAAAATTCTGAGAGAGAGTGAAAGCGATCTTATGCAGTCAACTGCAAGAAAACGAACTGGGGCTGTGTTGAGAGGCAGCTGCCTTTATAGGGGGCGGGAACGGGCTACATCTCTGATCTTGCAGTCAGCGCCCCCTAGGGGCGAACTACGAAATGTGATTACTTCTGGACGGGCTGGAATGGATTGGAAAGAAAAAATACAATTCTGTGGTTACTCATCTGTAGAATTGGTATTATAAGTATACAGTACGTCCTGCTCCAAATCAAATACTTACAGTTGGGATATACTCCGCCAGATGGCGCTGGACTGCAGAGATATCGAAAATAGGCTCCTCCCGGCCCCTCAAATACCCATGGATCCCCAGCATTGAAAAGCAGTAAAGGAGAAGCCGAGAGAATTAAACAATCCAAACTATCAACTATAACAATCACCATACAGGGGATCCAAGAAAATGCAAAAAATGCAAAAACCAAGGGTGGGTTGGAGCAGGACGTACTGTATACTCATAATACCAATTCTACAGGTGAGTAATCACAGAATTGTATTATTCTTAGTATACAGTACGTCCTGCTTCAAATCTAATACTTACACTTGGGACATTCAATAGCAGTGTCCATAAAGTAGGGTGGGATCCCCAAGAAAAATCAGCAGCAGGCAGTTTAAACCACTGCCGCCTGCAGAACCTTGTGGCCAAAAGCAGCATCAGCCGAGGCCCTAACATCAACCTTGTAAAACTTTGAAAAGGTATGAACAGAAGACCAAGTAGCGGCCTTGCAAACTTGTTCAACAGAAGCCTGGTGCTGAAAAGCCCAAGAGGCACCAATAGCACGAGTGGAATGAGCAGTAAGGTGGAAGGGAGGATTCTTCCCCTTAGCAGAGTAGGCCTGAATCACAGCCTGACAAACCCACTTGCTGATAGTAGACTTGGCAGGAGCCAAACCCTTCCTAGGACCAGAAGGGACCACAAAAAGAGCATCAGTTTTCCTGAAAGGTGCAGTAGCCACCAGATAGTACTTCGGACACCTAACCACGGACACCTAACCACATCCAAAGAGTGCAAAATTCTCTCCTTAGCATTACTAGGATTAGAGCACAAAGAAGGAAGAACAATATCCTGACTTCCCTGAGGGCACTCCTGCTGCGAGTCCCTCCTTGGTGATTGATGTAAGCTACCGCCGTTCGGTTGTCTGAACGAACCTGAACCGGTAGACCCTGTAAATGTGAGGTCAGCCGTGCCAGAACCAGTCTGATGGCTCTGAGCTCCAAGACATTGATGGGGGTGTGAGCCTCCTGAGGACCCCACACCCCGCTGAACTGATGACTTTTCCCAATAACCTCCCCAGCCCGACAGGCTGGCATTCGTGGTAACCGTCTCCCAACAAGGTACCAGAAAGGATCTGCCCTTCAACAGGTTGCTCGCGTCCAGCCACCACCGAAGGGACTGCCGAACCCTGGGAGACATCCTGAAAGGTTGAGCCAATGACTGCAGACACCTGTCCAAATGCGTCAATAGGTGAAGTTGAAGAGATCCCATGCGAAACTGTGCAAACGGTACCGCCTCGAAGGAGGACACCATCAAGCCCACCAGTTTCATCCCCTGTCAGATAGAGGGACAAGGACTGGCCCAAAGAAGGATGATCAGATCCGGAATCCCCTGCACCTTGGTCTGGGGCAGAAACACACTGGCCTGTTTGGTATCCAGATTCATGCCCTCACACCAATCAATATAAGACCTCCAAATCCTATAGTAGATGGCAGAGGAAGACTTCTTTCTAGCCCTAACCAGAGTCTGAATGACAGCATCAGAAAGACCTTCCTCCTTCAAGATGGAGGATTCAGCAGCCACGCCGTCAAAGCCAGCGTTCGTAAATTGAGTGAGCAGATCCGGCAGAAGGGGCAGATCTAACTGATCCGCTGCCAACCTTACCACGTCTGCGAACCAAACCTGTCTTGGCCATCTTGGAGCAACCAGGATTGCTGACGCGCCCTCTAGGGCCAGCTTGTGCACCACTTTGCCCACCATGGGAAACGGAGGGAACAGGTACAGAAACCCCAGATCCCTCTAGTTCAGAGACATGGCATCCGCTGCCAGAGCCTGCAGATCCCGCGAGAGAGACACAAACGCCGGAAGCTTGTGATTGTGACGAGAGGCAAAGAGGTCCACCTCCAGAGTCCCCCACCGGAGGCAAAGCGACCGAAACACCTTGGGGCTGAGAGACCATTCCCCCCGGCGAGATGAGCACCTGCTCAGGGAGTCCGCCTCCGTGTTCTCCACTCCCGGAATGTACACCGCCGAGATGCATGGGACATTGCTCTCTGCCCAAGCCAGGATCAAAGACACTTCCCTGAGGGCACGCCTGCTGCGAGTCACTCCCTGGTGATTGATGTAGGCGACCGCCGTCCGATTGTCCGATCGAACTTGAACCGGTAAGCCCTGTAACTGATGAGTCAAGTGAGCCAGAACCAACCTGATGGCTCTCAGCTCCAGAACATTGATGGGATCGTGAGCCTCCTGAGGCCCCCACAGTCCCTGAAACTGAAGATCCTTCCAAAATCCCCCCCCCCCAACCTGACCAGGCTGGCATCCGTGGTGACGTCTCCCAACGAGGGGTCAGAAAGGATCTGCCCCTCAGCAGATTGCTCGGTTCCAGCCACCACCGAAGGGAATGCCGAACCCGGGGGACATCAGAAAAGACTGATCCAATGACAGTGGGGACCCGTCCCAGGCCGCCAAGAGATGGAGCTGGAGCGTCCTTGTGTGAAACTGGGCAAAGGGAACTGCCTCGAACGAAGCCACCATCAATCCCACCAGTCGCATCCCCAGCCGAATGGACGGGCGAGGGATGGATAGGAGAAGCTGAGTCAATTCCTGAATCAAAAGAACCTTGGGCCGGGGGAGGAACACCCTGGACTGAGAACTATCCAGAGACATTCGCAGGAACGCCACCACCCTGGACGGAGAGAGGCAGGACTTGGGATAGTTGATCACCCAGCCGAATCTCTCCAGGGTGGCTACCACAGTCCTGGTATCTAGCTCCGCCTGGCAGAGAGAGGATGCCATAATAAGATCGTCCAGATAAGGCATGATGCTTATTCCCTGGGCTCTGAGGAGGGCCATCACCCCCGCTAGCACCTTGGTGAAAACCCTTGGAGCCGAGGTAAGGCCAAACGGAAGGGCCACAAACTGAAAATGTCGATCTTCCACCACGAACCTGAGAAATCTCTGATGCGCCGGGAAGATTGGAACATGCAGATAAGCATCCTTGATGTCTATGGACGTCATGAAATCCTCCTGCCGAAGTGAATTTATGGCAGAGCGCAGAGTTTCCGTGTGGAACTTCCTGGGACGGATAAACCTGTTGAGAAACTTCAGATCCACGATGGGACGAACAGAGCCATCCTTCTTGGGCACCGTAAACAGATTGGAATAGTATCCCAGGCCCCGGTCCGAGGGAGGCACCGGGCAGATGACAGCCATGTCCAGGAGATCTTTTACTGCTGCCCGGAGCCCCTGCGCGGCCAGAGGATTCAAGGGCACGCAAGACCTGAAGAATCTGGGAGGAGGCCGGATCTCGAACTCCAGTTTGTAACCGGAAGACACCACTTCCCGAATCCATCTGTCCGAGACCTCCCGGTCCCAGACCTGGGAGAAGTGTCGCAGCCGTCCCCCCACCCGCGAGGGTGAGGGCGCCCCCTCATTGCTGAGCCGCCTTAGCAGCCGCTTTGGGCTTGGAGCCCCAGCTGTGACCTGGACGGGCACATTCTCTTCCCCTATTCCAGGGATCACCTCTGGACGGGAAGACACCCGATCCCCGCCCAGCTCTGGCCCCACGAAAGGAAGGGGTAAATGAAGCCGCCCCCCAGAAAGGGACGACGTTGCTTCTTTCGCTGAGGTAACCTACTTCCTTTGGCGACCGAATCCAATTTTTCTCCAAAGAGCCGCAAGCCCAGAAAGGGAAGAGCCGTAAGAGACTTTTTGGACACAAAATCAGCCACCCACTGGCGCAACCAAACAGACTGCCGAATAACCACCAGCAAGGCCGAAGTTCTACTACACATCTCCATGGTGTCATCCAGGGTGGCTAGCACAAATGACAAAAACAATTTGCACCACTTAAGGGCGGTGAACTCATCACTAGCCAGGTCAAGCCTGGAGGTAGACAACAGGTCCCTGACAACCGACCTAGAAGCCACTATTAAAAGCGCTGAAGCACAAACAGGCCACAAGGCCGACCCAACACTGGCAAAACCGTGACAAGCCATCTGGTCAATGCGTTTGTCCTCGCCGTCCTTGAGAGTAGAACAGTTGGGAGAATGCAAGACAGAGGTGCTAGACAACCCCAAAACAGGGGAGTCCACCTCGGGAGGGGACGACCAGCGCTTCACCGCATCCACCGGAAAGGGATATTTCTTATCCCAACCCGGAGGGACACCCGGAAGCTGAGTAGGCCTCTCCCATTCCTTAAGAATAATGCAGTCGAAATGCCTTTGATTAGGGAATTCTAAGAGCGGCTTAGCCTCCTCAAAGAACTCCCCCTTCTGCGGAAGAGTCACTTCAGGAGGAGAGATTGCCAGAACCTCAAACATATGAGCCAGGACCTTAGGGGTATCCAAAGAATCCCCCTGACCCCGCTCGGCATCAGCGCCAACAAACTGCTGAACGTCAGAACCATCCGACTCCTCAAAAAGCTCCCCTTCCTCTAGCGGGGGGTAATCAGACCAGTCCAGTGAATCAAACTCCTCAAAATCAGAAGCCTGCGTGACTGGGGACAAGTGCTTTCTCTTAGCCGGGACCTTTCTGGCCACAGCGCTAGAAAATAATTTTTCAAGATTGGACAATCTGGCACACTCCTCAGATTGCGACTCCCCACTCGTGACAACATCACACGGGGTACGGGTCAGGCGGGGAGCGGTAGGAGAAGGGACCGGCGGCTCAGAACCAGACGCCTGGGATCCGGACTGTCACGTAATAGTCTGCTACGCACATGGTATGCAAAGGAAAACATCATCCCCTGTAAGGGATGCGCCACACCCCAAACACTGCCGGGGTTGTCCCCCGAGGGGAGCCCGAGCCCGGTATCCTGGGAAGCCTCCATATGGTGATATTGTTGGTAGCCGCAATACCCAAGGGAATTACGCAATATAAGCGACCCGGGATGCCCCTTCTGTGTCCCGAGTGGGAGAATTTATGGGGAGTTCCTAATTAAACCAGGGACCCTGGGACCGGGAGGACCCTTTAGGATCCAACAAGGGTCCACCTGGAAGACATAATACAGGGCTATTCAGCACCTCAATCATGCCCAACACACACAATGCAGTCATACTGATATTGCAATAACATAAGAATTATATACATATATATATGCAGGTCAAAAGACATGGCTGCTCATAAAATTACAAGGAGCTTTATATATTGCACTGTTCACAGACAGTGCCTGAAAGTAATGGGGCCCCAAGGGCCACTCACGGAGGAAGATGGCGTCCGTCCTGCCGGATGTGAGAACCCGAGAAGCAGAGGGAGAAGAAGAAGGGCCGGCGCGGTTCGCGCGACGCACCCGCCCCCCCCCTCCCCTGACAACAACGGCTCCGCAGCGGCGCCAAGAGCACGGGCCGTAGGCGATCACGCCGAGTGCCCGACCCCCTACCAACCGCACCTGAGGTGAAGAAGCTCCCCCCGCCGAAGCTGCTACAACGGCCGGCGCTGCGGCACAGCCAGCGCCGGCTGAGTACTATTAAAAATGCACACAGTGAAACACACACATAATAAAGATAACACTAAGGGAGAAAATACCATTTTGTGAATACTCACCTGTAAAATGGGTATTATAAGTATGTCACACACCCCGCTTCAAACATTAATAATTACACTTGGGTTAACCCACCTCTAGGTGGCGACGTTGCAGAGAAGTCTTGAAAAAAATGAGCCCCTCCCGGTCTATACATACCTGGGACCTCCCACTTATCTCCCAGTTTTCAAACAGCAGTAAAGACAAGGTACCAGAAAAAACCATTGGTAACCCTCAAACTGTAAACAAAGCTTCACCATATAAAGATCCAGGATACCAAAAAGAGCGGGTGAAGCGGGGTGTGTGACATACTTATAATACCCATTTTACAGGTGAGTATTCACAAAATGGTATTATTCTAAAGATGTCACACACCCCACTTCAAACATTAATAATTACACTTGGGACATCCAAAAGCAGTGTCCAGAAAGGGCGGGTATCCAACAAGGCAAAAATTCAAAACTCAAACCACTGCAGACTGCAGAACCTTGCGGCCAAACACAGCATCCGCTGAAGCCCGCACGTCAACCTTATAAAACTTGGAAAAAGTGTGAACAGAAGACCAAGTAGCAGCCTTACAAACTTGTTCAACAGAAGCCTGGTGCTGAAAAGCCCAAGACGCTCCAACAGCACGAGTAGAATGAGCAGTGATACGAAAAGGGGGAGCCTTCCCCTTGGCAGAATAGGCCCCAACAACAGCCTGACGAATCCACTTGCTAATGGAAGACTTAACCGGAGCCAAACCCTTCCTAGGCCCACAGGGCACCACAAAAAAAGGCATCAGTCTTACGAAAAGGAGATGTAGTAAGCAAATAGTACTTCACACAGCGTACCACATCCAAACAATGCAAAACCCTCTCCTTGTCATTCCTAGGCTTAGGACACAAGGAAGGAAGAACAATGTCCTGGTTAAGATGAAAAGCAGAGACCACCTTAGGAAGAAAGTCCGGTTTGAAGTGGAAAACCACTTTGTCCTGATGCCTCTCAAAGTAAGGAGCCTGAATCGACAAGGCTGCCAACTCCGAAACGCGCCGAACCGAAGTGATGGCCACCAAAAAGGCAACCTTCTGAGTCAAAGTAGAAAGAGCAATATCCTGCAAAGGCTCAAAAGGAGGAGCCTGAAGAGCAGAGAGAACCAAATTCAAATCCCAAACAGGGAGCAAAGGCTTCCTAGGAGGCCGCAAATGCGAGACCCCTGGAAAAAAGTCTTGACCAAAGGATGAAGCGCAAAAGACTTTTGAAAAAAGACAGACAAGGCAGAAACCTGCCCCTTCAAAGTACTCAGCTTAAGACCAGAGTCCAGCCCTGATTGAAGAAATTCCAAAATCCTGGAAACAGAAAAGATCCGACAGGGCAAAGATCTAGCCTCACACCAATCAATATAAGATCTCCAAGTCCTATAGTAGATGGTAGAAGAGGACCTCTTCCTGTCGCTAATAAGAGTCCGAATAACAGAATCCGAAAGACCCTCCTCCCTTAAGATGGAGGTTTCAGCAGCCAGGCCGTCAAAGCCAGCGTTGGTAAATTGGGGTAACGCAGTTGACCCTGTGTGAGAAGATCCGGACGAAGAGGCAGCTCGAACTGATCCACCGCCAGACGAACAATGTCTGCGAACCACACCCGCCTTGGCCACCTTGGAGCCACGAAAATGGTGGGAACCCCCTCCAGGGCCAGCTTTCGCAACACCTTGCCTAGCATGGGGATTGGAGGAAACAGATAAAGGAACCCCAGGTCCCCCCAGCTCAGAGACATGGCATCCACCTCCAGAGCCAGAGGATCCTGAGAGTGACACGAATGTCGGAAGCTTGTAATTGTGACGAGAGGCAAACAGATCCACCTCCGGCGTCCCCCACCGGAGACAAAGTGACCGAAACACCTGGGGGTGGAGAGACCATTCCCCCCGCCGGGAAGAGCACCTGCTCAGGAAGTGCGCCACCGTGTTTTCCACTCCTGGAATGTACACTGCCGAGATGCAAGGGACATGGATCTCCGCCCAGGCTAGGATTAGAGACACCTCTCTGAGGGTACTCACACTGCGAGTCCCTCCCTGGTGATTCATGTAAGCAACCGCCGTCCGATTGTCTGACCGAACCTGAACCGACAAACCCTGTAAATGCTGTGTCAAGTGAGAAAGAACCAACCTGATGGCTCTCAGCTCCAGAACGTTGATGGGCAAGTGGGCCTCCCCATCCCAACAAACTGGCGTCCGTGGTGACAGTTTCCCAAAGAGGCGTCAGAGAAGACCTGCCCCTCAAGAGATTGTCCGAGACCATCCACCACTAAAGAGACTGCCGAACCCGGGAGGACATCCGGAAGGGCCGATCCAACGACCTCGGTCGCCGGTCACAAGACGCCAACAGATGAAGCTGAAGCGTCCTCGTGTGAAACTGAGCAAAGGGAACTGCCTCGAAGGAAGCTATCATCAACCCCACCAGTCTCATCCCTATCCGGATGGACGGACAAGGATTGGAAAGAAGAAGCTGCGCCAATTCCTGAATCAAGAGAACCTTGGGCTGAGGCAGAAACACTTTGTGTTGGCAAGAATCCAAGGACATCCCCAGGAAGGACACCACCCTGGCCGGAGCGAGAGAAGACTTGGGATAGTTGATCACCCAGCCAAAACTCTCCAGAGTGGATACCACCGTCCTGGTGTCCATCTCCGCTTGACTGAAGGAAGGAGCCATGATGAGAAGATCGTCCAGATAAGGCACAATGCGAATCCCCTGAGCTCTGAGAAGGGCCATCACGCCCGCCAACACCTTGGTGAACACTCTTGGAGCCGAGGTAAGGCCGAACGGAAGAGCCACAAATTGAAAATGCCGATCTTCCATCACGAAGCGAAGAAACCTTTGGTGAGCCGGAAAGATAGAAATATAAGGGAGGCATCCTTGATGTCTATGGACGTCTTGAAGTCCCCCTGCCGAAGAGAATTGATGGCAGAACGCAGAGTTTCCATGCGAAACTTCCGGGGACGAATAAACACGTTGAGGAACTTCAGATCCAGAATGGGGCGAACCGACCCGTCCTTCTTGGGCACTGTGAAGAGATTGGAATAAGACCCGCGGCCCACCTCCGAGGGAGGGACCGGTGCAGATGACTGCCATTTCCAGAAGATTCCTCACCGCCGCCAGGAGCCCCTGCGCGGTCAAAGGATCTGAGGGAACACGAGATCTGAAAAATCTTAGAGGAGGTCGGGACTCGAACTCCAGCTTGTAACCAGCCGACACCACCTCCCGGATCCACCTGTCCGAGACCGCCTGGTCCCACACTCGAGAGAAGTGTCGCAACCATCCCCCCACCCGCAAGAAGAGCCGTAAGCGACTTCTTAGAATTAAAGTCAGCATTCCATTGCCGCAACCACATCGACAGTCGGATAGCTACCAACAGAGCCGTGGTCCTGCCACATCACCATGGCGTCATCCTGAGCGGCTAGGACAAATGAAACAAAGGACTCACAACGTTTGAGAGCAACAAACTCATCACAAGTAGGATCAAGGTCCGCAAATAAATCCCTGACAATGGACCTAACCGCCAACAACAAAAGTGGCGAAGCACAAACAGGCCTCAAAGCCGAACCCGCACAGGTAAAACCGTGGCGAGCCAGCTGGTCAATCCGGCGATCTTCGCCATCTTTAAGGGTAGTAGTGTCAGGAGATTGCAACACAGCCATGTTAGATAGCCCCAAAACCGGGGCATCAACCTCGGGAGGAAAAGACCAATGCTTCACCAAGTCCGCCGGAAAAGGATACTTCTTATCCCAACTAGGCGGAACACCAACGAGACGCGTAGGCTGCTCCCATTCTTTGAGGACGACATTCTCAAAATGTCGTTGACTGGGAAACTCCAAACGCGGCTTGGCCACATCAAACAACTCACCCTTAGGCGGAGGAACTGCCTCAGGAGGGTCTAAATCCAAAACTTCAAACATTTGAGCCAATATGGAAGGGGTGTCAAATACCATCCCCGCCGCCTGGTCACCCTCAGCACCAAACATCTGCTGGACCTCAGGGTCGTCCAATTCCTCGAGAATCTCCCCCTCTTCAGCCAGGGGGCAATCTGACCAATCCAATGCCTCAACAACATCCACGTATGGGTCCGGCGGAGTCGGACAAGTGTTTCCGCTTAGCCGGAGCCTTCTGAGCAACCACAGCAGAAAACACTTTCTCAAGGCTGGTCAACCGGGCGCATACCTTGGATTGCGAATCCCCACCCATGACAACGTCACACGGGGTCCGGAACAGGTGGGGAGGAGTAGGAGATGACACGGGCGGTGAGGGGCCAGAAACCGGGGTGCCGGACTGGCGCTCAATGTTCCACTGCGCATATGGAATGCATATAATGACACCATCCCCCAGGAGCCAAGCCCCACAACCCCCACACAGCCTAGATTGCCCTGAAGGGCCGTTTCCGGTATCCTTGGAAGCCTCCATGTGGTGAAATTGTGGTATTCGCAATTACCCAGGGATTTACGCCATATGCGACCCGGGATGCCCCTTTAACATCCCAGTAGTGGGAGGATTTGCAATTTAAAAAAATATATATTTGTAATGGACAAACCCCACTAGCCAGGTATCTAAGACCGGGAAACCCCTTCAGCACCGGATCCCAGGATCTGCAACAGAAAAGACAACAGTCACTCCAAGCATGCATCAGTACGTGAATAAAATGCAAAAACAAGCATAAGCCAGTACACAGAAAAAAAAAAAAAAAAAAAATATTTATATTATATATATATATATACATATACATATACATATACATACATACACACACAAGGGCAAGGGACCCAGCTGCAGTACAGCTGATAAAATAAAGATCACGCTGACGGCACCCAGACAAACCTTGAGGGGTTACTGGCAGCCGCGCCCTGACATAAGAAGCCAGCTCTAATGTCCCCAGTAAAAAGCAGAATTACCACAATAACCATACCACCTTAAATAGATCACACAGACTACCTTAAAAAGCCGATCTTATAAAATGGCGGCACAGAGGACAGCCGCAGCATTCAGACAACCATCCTGAAACGAGGAGGAAGGGAGAAGGAGGGCAGGCAGAAATAGACCAGAAGGGGGGCCGGGGTGTCACCCCGGCTACCTGCAAGCAGGAGACTTCATTCTTCTGTCTTGTCGCCATCCTGCAGAGAAGAACACTGGGAGATAAGTGGGAGGTCCCAGGTATGTATAGACCGGGAGGTGCTCGTTTTTTTCAAGACTTCTCTGCAACGTCGCCACCTAGAGGTGGGTTAACCCAAGTGTAATTATTAATGTTTGAAGCGGGGTGTGTGACACACTTAGAATAGGGGACCCGTACACTGCCCCCCCCCCCCCCCTCTAAGGAGCAAGGGCAATCCGGGAGAGGGGGAATCCACGCTAGAAGGTGGACGGGCAAGGGACGGGGCATCCCGAACCGGGATCACCAAACCGGCAAAACCGGCTACCCCTTAGTATGGGGGCTCACGGTGGAGCGTAGCTCCTAAGTACCATTAGGTGCTGTCTACCCTTGCCCGGACCGGCAGCCTAGGCTGGGAGGCAAGGTGAATACTAAGAAAGGGGGGTCCAGGCAGAAATAGACTAACAAGCGGGCCGGGAGGAGGAGACATCCATCTTCTGACTTGCTCGCCGTCTGCAGAGATGAAAGACTGGGGAATGAGTGGGAGGTCCCAGGTATTTATGGACCGGGAGGGGCTCCCTTTTTTTCATGACATCTCTGCAAGATCGCCCTCTACAGGTCGGTATAACCCAAGTGTAATGACTATCTGAAGCGGGGTGTGTGACATACTTAGAATAATGGCCCCCGATCTGAGGAGAAGCCGAGAAGCAGGAAGTTTGCAAGTAAAAGAAGTCTTCATCTTCTGTCTTGTCGCCTTCCCTGCAGAGAAGGAACTGGGAAATTGGTGGGCGGTCCCAGGTATATATGGGCGGGAGGGGCTTTTTTTTTGCATATTCATCTCTGCAGAAGTTCGCCCTCTACTGGAGATTACCCACATGTCATGAAGATCGAAGTGGAGTGTATGGCACACTTAGAATAGATGGCGTTGGTATACCTCGAGGGGCGGGCCAGTAATAGCGATGACGCGGAACGAGCCAAAGACGGGCCCTGCCCCCCCGAAGAGCGTGAAGCCAGAAAGGCCAACAGCCAATGATGGCGCACCCGTGCCTGAGGTAATGCCGCCGCCAAGCGCGGAACCAAGTCAGCGCGCGGCGGTGGTAAATTTAAAAGCAATAAAGACAAATCAGCGCAGCGGCTGACAAGAATAAAGACATGTGAAAAGTGAAAGCACAGACTGCATAACATACATATCTATACTCATACACACCCCCCCCCCCTTTCCCCCGAAGACTACAAGGAGGATGAGGGAGGACGGCGGCCACTTAAATAGGGCCCACCGATAGGCAGGGGCAAGGGGCAATAGTGCGGGAGGGGCATCCCATAGACGCTCACCATAAGCCTGAACCGCCTACCCTTTGGTGGGGGATTGCGGTGGAGCAGCGCTCCTAAGCACCAACGGCGGTGCTGCCTACCTTCACCCGACCAGCGCAGCCAAGGCTGGGAGGCATATTACTAGTGGAACGGTGGGAATAGTCCTACAGGGCCGCAGGTTAATAACCCCGCTCACCTGCGAGTAGAGAGCCAATTTCTCGTCCTTCGCAAGCAGACTGCAGAGAAATTCTGGGGATTTGTGGGAGGTCCCTGGGTATTTGAGGGGCCGGGAGGAGCCTATTTTCGATGTCTCTGCAGTCCAGCGACATCTGGTGGAGTATATCCCAACTGTAAGTATTAGATTTGAAGCAGGACGTACTGTATACTAAGAATAAAGATACATTAAAAGTACATCTGTTCATTCCTGTAAATATTACAACTTACATTTGGCAACAATGTTGTCTACAAAGCCCATGGAGAATCGGAATAGAATAAATTTATGTAAGTGCTCCACCTGTAAACACAACACAATGGATGCATTAATCCAATTAAAGCACAGTGAAATAGTAACAGACTCCTTATTACGAACGAATAAAAGACGCTGCTAAAAAAGTAGTGCAAACACAAAAACAAGACAAATATGATATTTATGGTCTATACAGAATAACTAAAAAGGTAGGACAATGGGTTCATAAAACAAACCAGAATTACAGATATCCAAGACTTTTCATAAGGTTTGTGCAGAACCAACACCCATTAAAGAAAGAAATGGGTGTTGGTCCTGTTTAAAGTGGACCAAAACCCAGGATTTTGACTATCCTGGGTTTTGGTCTTTTTCCTAGGGGCACCCCAATCGCGGCTGCCCCGCTATGTGAAACCCCCAAATGGCTGAAGCCAACTCACCTCTTCACAGTCCTACAGCCGCTGACATCATGTAGTCTAAGGCATTGTCTAAGGCCAGTGGCTCCGAGCGTGCTGATAGCCGCATCCCCCTCTTCCCTCTAACAGGGAGCGTGCCCACACCAGCTATTCACAAATGCCTGGTGCAGGCACGCACCCTGCTAGAGGGATAGCGGGGATGAGGTCACGATCTGGGGGGTTTCACACAGCGGGACATGCCAATTTTGGATGCCCCAGGTGGAGGGAATCGATCGACCTGAGAATCGTTCCCGGGTCAATCGCAGTGGGTTTTGGTCCACTTTAACATGTCAGTCTGGAATTCTACTTTAGCTCCAAGTAGGTTGTTTAAAGTGGTCCAGTACCTCCTGGAGTAAAATCTGAATTTACATTCCTTACCCTAGTATTTCAGCAAACCCATTTTTTTTAAATTTGCTTTCTTCTTTCAACTCGAGCGGCCAGGTGCTCTCTCTGCAATGCTCTATGGGGTCTTCTAATGTCAAGCATCCCCTCCACTATGGTTCACCACCTGGCACAGGCTTTCCAGTTTGCGAAACTGGTGTGTCCTACAGGCTCAAGATCAGGCAGCAGGGCCATTTAAGCTGTCTCTATGCTTGATGAATTGTGACTGTTCCTTGTGTCCAAGGTACCCCAGGCTGCACCGGGTATTGTTTTCTGATACGGTATTCCTCCATTGATCTGGATGTTATGCCATCCTAATTTAAACGTTTAAAAAAATACCATTTTGTGATTACTCACCTGTAAAATGGGTATTATAAGTACGTCACACACTCCGCTTCCAATATTCATGACATGTGGGTTATGGCCAGTAGAGGGCGAACTTTGCAGAGATGACAAGAAAAAAAGGAGCCCCTCCTGGTCCATAAATACCTGGGACCTCCCACACATTACCCAGTAAAGGAAAGCAGTAAGGGGACCAGGAAGAGCCAATTATAAAAATCTTAATAAAAAGGTTCACCATATAAAGGATCCAAAATACCAAAAAGGGCGGGATGAAGCGGGGTGTGTGACATACTTATAATACCCATTTTACAGGTGAGTAATCACAAAATGGTATTATTCTAAGTATGTCACACACCCCACTTCAGACTTAATAATTACACTAGGGTTAACGCACCTCTAGGTGGCAGCACTGCAGAGGACTTCTCCAAAAAACTTCAACAGGCCCCTCCCGGTCTATACATACCTGGTACCTCCCAAGAACCTCCCAGTGTTGTTCTCTGCAAGGTGGCGACAAGACAGAAGAAAGAAGTCTCCTGCTTGCAGGTAGCCGGGGTATCCCCCCGCCCCCCCCCCCCATGGTCTATTTCTGCCCGGTTCTTGTTTGAATTGTGTTTTATGTAATGGCAGCCTCCCAGCTTCGGCTGTAGGCCGGGCAATACAGGTAGCCGGCACCATTGGTGCCTAGGAGATTAGCTCCTCCGCTCGACCCTTCATTGCGGGGCATAGCGGGATTCCCGGAGTGGTGATCCGGATGTGGGATGCCCCCTTTTTATTATAGGAGTTAGTGGTCAGGTTGCCCTTGCCCTGGGGTGTTTTGTCTCTTCCGGGGTGTGGGACGCGCTGGGGACAGTGTCATGTTTTACTGTGCTCATGTTGTGTGAGTGTGCTGCTGCGCCTTTCATTTGTGATTTTACTTATGCTTTTACTTGTGCCTTCACTGTCTGTTCTCGGCTGTGTGTGCGTTTGTCTCCCCTCAGGAGCCGGGGGGGGGGGGCCTTGCGGCGTGCTGCGCCGTGGTCCCGCAGGTGGCTGGGCGCCGTATTCGGCGCCTGCAGCTTGCCTGCCCGGCTGCTCAGGGGAGACATTCATCAGTGTGCGGGTCTGTGTCTCCGTCGCTGTTCTCCGGGAGCCGGCGGGTGGCGCCGCCGGCCCCGGGATCGAGGTCTGATGGCGTTCCCCGCAGGCAGACGCTGACGCTGCCTGGGGGCGGGGCCGCGCATGGATTGGACGGCCTGAGGGGCGGGGCCTTCTCGGCTCCCGCGCTCCTGGAGCGTCTCTTCCTCCGTCCTCGGGTGCTGGCCGCCATCTTCTGCTGGCTGCGCGGTTCCTCCTCTCTCCAGGTAGGCGGTTCTTGGGCATGTCAGTTTCCCCTCGGATCCTTCCTTCTCCCTTGCCTCTCTCCTCGCTCCGGCGCAGCGTTATGGTGCTGCCTGGCATTAACCACATCTGTTGCTCTGGTTAATGAGGGGGGGGGGGGTGGTAAAGGGGGGTTTTTTGTACATTATGAGGTGTTTTTTGGCATGGTGCTGATTGACGCCTGTCTCTCTCTCCCTTTGTGTTTTTCAGATCCTGGGATCCCGTCTGGCAGGGCTCTCCCGGTCATATATACCTGGCTCGTGGGGGGGTGTTTGTGGTCCTTGCAATATATATATATATATATATATATATATATATATATATATATATATATATATATATATATATATATACACACATTTTTTGTAATATTATTAGGGCCTTTTGCTAATTCCCCTGGGTCAGGTTTTTGTCTGTCCTTAGACTAGTGTTAGGTTATTTTGGGGCATCCCGGGTCGCATAACGCATAAATCCCTGGGTTCTGCTAAAACCATAATTTCACCACATGGAGGTTGCCACAGATACCGGGAATGGTTCTTCGGAACAATCCAAGGTGTGCGGGGGTTGTGGGACTCCGCTCCAGGGAGATGATGTCATTTTGTGTATCCCTTGTGCACAGCAGAACATTGCACGGCAGTCCAGTACTCCGGTGCCTAGCACTTAGTCAGCCGCGCCATCTCCCTCTCCCCCTCGCTTATTCCGGACCCCGTGTGACGTTGTCCTGGGCGGGGATTCGCAGTCTGAGGTATGTGCCCGCTTGACCAGCCTTGAGAAGCGGTTTTCTGCTATAGCCGCTCAGAAGGTTTCAGCTAAGCGGAAGCATCTGACTCCGCCTCCGCCGGATTCAGATGAGGAAGTTGTGGGAGATCTGGATTGGTCGGATCGTCCCCGTGAAGGTGAGCTCATTGAGGATGAAGATTCTGATGTTCAGCAGTTGTTGGGTTCTGAGGGAGATCCGGATGCTGGCCTCCCTCTCGATTCCTCTACCATTTTGAGCCAGATGTTTGAGGTGTTGGATTTGGAGCCACCGGTGGTTGCTCCCAGACCCAAGGGTCAGCTTTTTGGGGTTTCCAAGCAGCGTCTGGAATTTCCTAGCCAACAGCACTTTGAAGAAATTGTCTTCAAGCAATGGGAGCAACCTACACGTCTTGTTGGTGTGCCGTCTAGCTGGGATAGGAAGTATCCCTTTCCGGCGGAATTGATGAAGCGTTGGTCTGTTCCCCCTGAGGTAGATACTCCGGTCTTGGGACTGTCCAACACGGCGGTCGTGCATTCCCCTGACACTACTTCGCTCAGGGATGGTGAGGATCGCCGGGTTGATCAGCTTGCCCGTCATGGTTTTGTATGTGCGGGTTCGGTGTTAAGGCCTGTCTGTGCTTCGGCTCTTTTGACTTTTGCTATCAGGTCTATTGTCAGGGACTTGGGGGTGGATCTCGAGCCCATCAGTGATGAGTCCCTTGGGCTTAAGCGCTGTGATGATTTTTTTGTCCTTCATCCTGGCCGCTCAGGAGGATGCCATGTTGATGTGTGGCAGGGCTACTGCCTTGCTGGTGGCTATCCGGCGCTGTGTGTGGTTGAGACAGTGGACGGCTGATTTTAATTCTAAAAGATCGCTCACGGCTCTGCCCTTTATGGGTTTGAGGCTTTTTGGTGAAAGGCTGGACTCTGTTGCAAAAGGAGGTAAGTTGCCTCAGCGCAAGAAATTTCGTCGTTCCTTTCGGGGGATGATCTCGTTCAATCCGTCCTTTCGGGGAGTTGGCGCCGGTAGAGGTACGGGCTCCCCGGCCCCCAGGAGCGGCAGTTGGAATAGGGGCAGAGGCCGTGGCCGTCCCACCCGCGTCTGGGGTGCCAAGCCCAAGCCGGCTGCCAAGCCCATCCAGCAATGAGGGGGCGCCCTCACCCGTTCGGGTGGGGGGACGGTTGCAACTCTTCTCCCGGGTGTGGGACCTGGAGGTCCCGGACAGATGGATCCGGGAGGTGGTTTCGGCCGGTTACAAGTTGGAGTTCGAGTCCTTTTCTCCTCCAAGGTTCTTCAGGTCTCGGGTGTCTTTGGATCCTTTGGCCGCGCAGGGGCTCCTGGCGGCAGTAAGGAACCTTCTGGATTTGGCCGTCATTTGCCCGGTTCCTCCGTCGGAGGTGGGACGCGGGTTTTATTCCAATCTCTTCACGGTCCCCAAAAAGGACGGGTCCTTCCGTCCTATTCTGGATTTGAAGTTTCTCAACAGGTTTATTCGTCCTCGGAAGTTTCGCATGGAGACCCTGCGGTCGGCGATCGGTTCGCTTCAGCAGGGGGACTTTGACGTCCATAGACATCAAGGATGCGTACCTGCACGTGCCGATTTTTCCTGCTCATCAGCGGTTCCTCCGTTTCGTGGTGGGGGATCGGCATTTTCAGTTTGTGGCTCTTCCGTTCGGGCTCACCTCTGCTCCGAGAGTGTTCACCAAGGTGTTGGCGGGGGTGATGGCCCTGCTCAGAGCTCAGGGGATTCGCATTGTGCCTTACCTGGACGATCTTCTCATCATGGCTCCTTCCTTCAGTCAAGCAGAAGGGGACACCAGCTCGGTGGTGTCCATGTTGGAGAGGTTCGGCTGGGTGATCAATTACCCCAAGTCCTCGCTGGTTCCGGCCAGGGTGGTGACCTTTCTGGGGATGTCGCTGGACTCTTGCCAGCACAGAGTGTTTCTTCCTCAGGCCAAGGTTCTGATGATTCAGGAATTGGCCCGGCTGCTTCTCTCCCATCCTCATCCGTCCATTCGTCTGGGGATGAGACTGGTGGGGTTGATGGTGGCCTCGTTCGAGGCAGTTCCCTTTGCTCAGTTTCATACAAGGACTCTTCAACTTCATCTTTTGGCGTCTTGGAACCGGTGCCCGGGGTCGTTGGATCGGTCCTTCCGGGTGTCTCCTCGGGTTCGGCAGTCCCTTCTGTGGTGGTTGGTCTCGGACAATCTTCTGAAGGGCAGGTCGTTTCTGACTCCACTTTGGGAAACTGTCACCACGGATGCCAGTCTGTCAGGCTGGGGAGGTTATTGGAAGGATCTTCGGTTTCAGGGGCAGTGGGACCCTCAGGAGGCTCACTTGCCCATCAATGTTCTGGAATTGCGGGCCATCAGGTTGGTTCTGTCTCACTTGACGCATCATTTACAAGGTCTGCCGGTTCAGGTTCGCTCGGACAATCAGACGGCGGTTGCTTACATCAATCATCAAGGGGGGACTCGCAGTCTGGGTGCCCACAGGGAAGTGTCTCTGATTTTGGTCTGGGCGGAGACTCATGTCCCTTGCATCTCGGCAGTTTACATTCCGGGTGTGGAAAACACAGAGGCGGATTTTCTGAGCCGGTGTGCGTCCCGTCGGGGGGAGTGGTCTCTCCATCCCCAGGTGTTTCGGTCGCTTTGTCTCCGGTGGGGGACGCCGGAGGTGGATCTGTTTGCCTCTCGTCACAATCACAAGCTTCCGTCCTTTGTGTCCCTGTCCCGGGACCCTCTGGCTCTGGCGGTGGATGCCATGTCCCTGAGCTGGAGGGACCTGGGGTTTCTTTATCTGTTTCCTCCGATTCCCATGCTAGGCAGGGTGCTGCGAAAGTTGGTTCTGGAAGGAGTTCCAGCCATTCTCGTGGCTCCAAGGTGGCCAAGGCGGGTGTGGTTCGCGGACATCGTCCGTCTGGCCGTGGATCGGTTCGATCTGCCTCTTCGGCCAGATCTTCTCACTCAGGGTCATCTCTGTTACCCCAGTTTACAAACGCTGGCCTTGACGGCTTGGCTGCTGAAACCTCCATCTTAAAGGAGGAGGGTCTTTCGGATGCGGTCATTCAGACTCTCATTAGTGCTAGGAAGAGATCTTCTTCTTCCATCTATTACAGATGTTGGAGAGCTTATATCGATTGGTGTGAGGCTAGGTCTTTGCCCTGCCGGGTCTTTTCTGTGTCTAGGATTTTGGAGTTCCTTCAGACGGGTCTGGACTCTGGTCTTCAGTTGAGTACCTTGAAGGGGCAGGTTTCTGCTTTGTCAATTTTTTTCCAGAAGTCTTTTGCTAGTCATTCCTTGGTCAAGACTTTTTTCCAGGGGTCTCGCATGTGCGGCCTCCTAGGAAGCCTTTGCTCCCAGTTTGGGACTTGAATTTGGTTCTTTCTGCTCTTATGGCTCCTCCTTTTGAGCCCTTGCGGGATGTTGCTTTGTCCATTCTTACTCAGAAGGTTGCCTTTCTGGTGGCCATTACTTCGGTTAGGCGTGTTTCGGAGCTGGCTGCTTTGTCTATTCAGGCTCCTTATTTTGAGGATCATCAAGACAAAGTGGTTTTTCGTTACAAGTCAGATTTTCTCCCTAAAGTGGTCTCTGCTTTTCATCTTAACCAGGACATTGTTCTTCCTTCTTTGTGTCCTAAGCCTAAGAATGTCAAGGAGCGTGCTTTGCACTGCCTGGATGTGGTTCGTTGTGTCAGGTTTTATCTTCGTGCGACGTCTTCTTTTCGTAAGACTGATGCATTTTTTGTTGTACCATGTGGGCCTAGGAAGGGTTTGGCTCCGGCCAAATCTTCCATTAGTAAATGGATTTGTCAGGCCATTGTTGGTGCTTATTCGGCCAAGGGGAAGGATCCTCCTTTCCGAGTTACTGCTCATTCTACTCGTGCGGTTGGTGCGTCCTGGGCTTTTCAGCACCAGGCTTCTGTTGAACAAGTGTGTAAGGCTGCAACTTGGTCTTCTGTTCATACTTTTTCTAAGTTCTATAAGGTTGATGTGCGGGCTTCAGCGGATGCTGTTTTTGGCCGCAAGGTTTTGCAGGCTGCAGTGGTTTGAATTTTTTCTGCGTTATTGCCTGTTCGGATACCCACCCTTTTATGGACACTGCTGTTGGAAGTCCCTAGTGTAATTATTAAGTCTGAAGTGGGGTGTGTGACATACTTAGAATAATACCATTTTGTGAATACTCACCTGTAAAATGGGTATTATAAGTATGTCACACACCCCACTTCACCCGCCCTTTTTGGTATCCTGGCTCTCTATTTGGTGAAGTTTGGTTCTTTACGTTGAGGGTTACATTGTTTGGTTCTGGTACCTTGTCTTACTGCTGTTCTAACACTGGGAGGTTCTTGGGAGGTACCAGGTATGTATAGACCGGGAGGGGCCTGTTGAAGTTTTTTGGAGAAGTCCTCTGCAATGCTGCCACCTAGAGGTGCGTTAACCCTAGTGTAATTATTAAGTCTGAAGTGGGGTGTGTGACATACTTATAATACCCATTTTACAGGTGAGTATTCACAAAATGGTATTATTCCAAGTATGTCACACACCCCGCTTCCAATATTCATGACATGTGGGAAATCCAATAGCAGTGTCCATCATGGGTGGGGATCCCAATACGGCAAAAATGCACAAATTTAAAACACTGCAGCTTGCAGAACCTTGCGGCCAAAAACAGCATCCGCTGAGGCCCGCACATCAACCTTATAAAACTTGAAAAAAGTATGAACAGAAGACCAGGTAGCAGCCTTACAAACTTGTTCAACAGAAGTCTGGTGCTGAAAAGCCCAAGAAGCCCCAACAGCACGAGTAGAATGAGCAGTGAGTATCCATTTACTGATGGTAGACTTGGCAGGCGCCAAACCTGTCCTGGGCCCGGAGGGCACCACGAACAAAGCGTCCGTCTTACGAAAGGGAGAAGTAGCCACCAAATAGTACTTCACACAATGAACCACATCCAAAGAGTGCAAGACCCTCTCCTTGTCATTGCTAGGCTTAGGACACAAGGAAAGGAGAATTAAATCCTAAATGAGATGGAAGGCAGAAACCACCTTAGGAAGGAAATCTGGCTTAAAGCGAAAAACCACCTTGTCCTGGTGTCTCTCAAAGTAAGGGTCCTGAACGGACAGAGCCGCCAACTCAGACACGCCGAACAGAGGTAATATCTACCAAAAAGGCAACCTTTTGAGTGAGCATAGAAAGTGCAACATCCTGCATCGGCTCAAAAGGAGGCCCCTGGAGGGCCGACAGAACAAAATTCAAATCCCAAACAGGCAACAAAGGCTTTCTAGGGGGGCGCACATGAGTAACCCCCCTGGAAAAAGTCTTAACCAGAGGATGTAGAGCAAAAGACCTTTGAAAGAAGACCGCCAGAGCAGAGACCTGTCCTTTCAAGGTACTAAGCTGGAACCCCAGGTCCAGACCGTGTTGAAGAAACTCCAAAATCCTAGGAATCGAAAACACCCTGTAAGGCAAGGCCCTAGCCTCACACCAGTCAATATAGGACCTCCAAGTCCTGTAGTAGATGTTAGAAGAAGATCTCTTCCTAGCTCTAACAAAAGTCTGAATCACAGCATCAGACAAACCTTCCTCCTTTAAGATGGAGGTTTCAGCAGCCACGCCGTCAAAGCCAGCGTTTGTAAATTGGGGTAACGTAGTTGACCTTGAGTGATCAGATCCAGAACCAGGGGCAACCTGTACTGATGCACCACCAGCCGTACGACGTCTGGGAACCAAACCTGTCTTGGCCACCTTGGGGCCATCAGAATTGCTGGCGCACCCTCTTGGGCCAGTTGCGCACCACCCTGCCTACCATGGAGAAGGGGGGAAACAGGTACAGAAACCCCAAATCCCTCCAGGCAAGAGACAAGGCGTCCACTGCCCGGGCCAGAGGATCCTGAGACAGAGACACAAAGGCTGGAAGCTTGTGATTGTGACGTGAGGCAAAGAGATCCACCTCCGGAATCCCCCACTTGTGACAAAGGGACCATTCCCCTAGGCAAGAGAATCCCCTGCTCAGGGAGTCCACCTCCATGTTTTCCACTCCCGAAATGTACGCAGCTGAGATGCATGGAACATTGCTCTCCGCCCATGCAAGAATCAGCAAAACTTTCCTGAGGGCACTCCTGCTGCGAGTCCCTCCTTGGTGATTGATGTAAGCAGCCGCAGTCCGATTGAACCTGAACCGGTAAGCCCTGGAGATGACGCGTCAAGCATGACAGAACCAACCGAACAGCTCTCAGCTCCAGGACATTGATGGGGGTGTGAGCCTCCTGACCCCACAGCCCCTGGAACGGATGTTCCTTCCAGAACCCCCCCCCCCAGCCCGACAGGCTGGCATCCGTGGTAACAGTCTCCCAACAAGGGGTCAGAAAAGATCTGCCCCTCATCAGATTGCTTGGTTCCAGCCACCACTGAAGAAACTGCCGAACCCGGGGAGACATCAGAAATGACTGATCCAATGACAGCGGACATCAGTCCCAGGCTAACAATAGATGGAGCTGGAGTGGCCTCATGTGGAACTGAGCAAAAGGAACTGCCTCGAAGGAAGCCACCATCAATCCCACCAGTCTCATCCCTAGCCGGATAGACAGGCGAGGGTTGGATAGGAGAAGGCGTATCAAATCTTGAACCATCAGCACCTTGAACTGAGGTAGGAAAACCCTGGTCTGAATGGTATCCAGATTCATGCCCAGAAACGAAATCTCCCTTGTCGGGGAGAGAGAAGACTTGGGATGGTTGATCACCCAGCCGAACCTCTCCAGCATCGCCACCACCGCTCTGGTGTCTAGCTCCGCCTGTCAGAGAGGATGCCGTAATGAGGAGGTCGTCCAGATACGGCACAATGCGAATGCCCTGGGCTCTGAGCAGGGCCAGGATGCCTGCCAGCACCTTGGTGAATACCCTTGGTGCCGAGGTCAGCCCAAAAGGGAGGGCCACAAACTGAAAATGCAGATCTCCCACCACAAACCTGAGAAAACTCTGGTGTGCTGGGAAGATTGGTACATGAAGGTAAGTATCCTTGATGTCTATGGACGTCATGAAGTCCCCCTGACGAAGAGAAAGGATGGCTGAGCGCAACGTCTCCATGCGGAACTTCACGGTTCCCAAAAAGAATGGATCTTTAAGACCTATTCTGGATCTGAAGCTTCTCAACAGGTTCATTCGAACCAAGAAGAGGTTGGAATAATAGCCCCGGCCTCTCTCCGAGAAAGGCACCGGGCATATGACCTCCATGTGCAGAAGATTTTTTACTGCCCACAGGAGCCCCTGCGCAGCCCCGGGATCCGAGGGCACCTGAGATCTGAGAAATCTGTGAGGAGGCCGGTACTCGCACTCCAGTTTGTACCCGGAAGAGACCACTTCCAAGATCCATTTGTCTGTGACCTCCCGGGCCCAGACCTGGAAGAAGTGCCGCAGCCACCCCCCCACCCGCAAGGGTGAGGGCGCCCCCTCATTGCTGAGCTAGCTTGGCAGCGGGCTTGGGCTTTGAACCCCAGGCAGGTCCAGGATGAGCACGTCCTCTGCCTCTATTCCAGGAATCACCTCTGAAAGTAGAGTAGGCAATACCTCTGCCTGCTCTGGCACCGCGAGGAAGGATTAAAGGAGCCTGCCCCCCCGAAAGGAGCGACGCTGCTTCTTGCCCTAACTTTCCCCCCTTTGCCACTGAATCCAATTTATCTCCAAACAGCCGCATACCCAAAAAGGGCAGCCCTGTAAGTGATTTCTGACGCAATGTCAGCCGCCCATTGGCGCAACCAGACCGATCGGCGAATAGCCACTAGCAACGCCTAGGTTCTACTACACATGCATATTGTGTCATCCAAGGTGGATAAAACAAAAGACATGAACAATTCACAACGCTTAAGGGCTGTGAATTCATCACTGGCCGGGTTAAGCTGGGAACCACTCAACAGGTCCCTAACCACAGACCTGGTAGCCACAGCCGTGAGCGCAGACGCACAAACAGGCCGCAAGGCTGAACCCACACTAGCGAAGGCATGGCAGGCCATTTGATCAATACGCTTGTTGTCACCATCTTTAAGAGCGGTGGCATCTGGAGAATGTACAACAGAGGTGTTGGACAATCTCAGAACGGGCGCACTTCGGGAGGGGACGACCAGCGCCGGAAAGGGATACTTCCAGGAACACCGGGGAGCCGGCTGGGTCTCTCCCATTCCTTAAGAATCATACTTTCGAAATTATTCTGATTTGGGAACTCCAAGCGAGGCTTAGCGGTCCCAAAGAATTCCCCCTTCTGCGGAGGGGACTCCTCTGGCGGAGAAATAGCCAGTACCGCAAATAGGTGGGCCAGGACTTGGGGGGTATCCACCGCATCCCCCAGCACCTGCCCAGCATCAGTATCAAAAAACTGCTGATCCTCAGCATCAGATTCCCCAAACAATTCCCCCTCCTCAAGTGGAGAATAATCAGACCAATCAAGGGAATCAGCCATCAAAATCCAGTACCGGCGCGGCCGGAGACAGATGCCGTCTCTTAGCTGGGGCGTTTCTGGCACTCACATACCGTAATGGCGTCCAGCCAGCAGGAGCTCCAGGAGAGGGAGGGAGAAGAAGGGCGGGCCAGCACGGGTCACGTGCCGCGCCAGGCCCCACCCCCTTCACTCCAGAAGTAAAGACGCGGTTCCCAGCAAGTGGCTGGGAACCATGATGGCACCAAGACGGGGAGGCGGGCCGCAGCGAGCGCGCCAAGCGCCCAGCCCCGCCCCCTGATCGAGCAGACCTGAGGGGAAGAAGCACCCCCAGCAACAAGTCCACAGCATGCGGCCAGTGCGGTAGAAGTGAAAACCACACTACAACACACACAAACACCTTCTGAATAAAATAAGTTTGCTTTAGGAGAAAGACAGCCCCCCCCCCCCCCGGAGGGAAACAGGAGGACCCGGAAGGGGGGAGAATCCCGCACACGGAGGTGGAAGGGATAATGTAGGGACGGGGCATCCCAAACCAGGATCACCAACCCGGATACCGCCTACCCCGTAATATGGGGTCTCACGGTGGAGAATAGCTCCCTATGTACACCTCTAAGGTGTTGCCTACCCTCGCCCGGACCTTCAGCCAAGGCTGGGAGGCATAGTATGTGTTAAATCTAATAAGGTCCGGGCAGAAATAGGGGCAAATTTGGCCGGGTGTAGGCCCGGCTTACCTACAAGGAAGAAACACAGCCATCTTCTGACTTGCTCGCAGTCCTGCAGAGACGAATACTGGGTAATGTGTGGGAGGTCCCAGGTATTTATGGACCAGGAGGGGCTCCTTTTTTTCTTGTCATCTCTGCAAAGTTCGCCCTCTACTGGCCATAACCCACGTCATGAATATTGGAAGCGGGGTGTGTGACATACTTGGAATAAATGAAATTTATGGGAATGTGGCCACCAAGTACTGCATCAACTTATATAATGTATTAAACCAGATTGATATCAAAACAATTATACTAAAGGCAAGTCTGATTGTTGTCCCATTGACTCGGGCTACACATTGCAGTGTCCCAAACTTCAATCAGCTCCTTCAATGTAGTTCATAAGTTATTTGAATCAGGACATTGGAGGTGCAGAGAAAAATGAGGAGAAACAGTGGGTGTGGCAATGTGATGTAATCACACCCAGAGGAAGGTGGGGTTTCATAGATGCAGAGAGAGGCAGCCACTCAGGAATTCTGGGCGGGGAGTGTGGTGGGGTTGTTTCCGTTCTTAGTCCTCTGAAGGTTGATTGGTGGACCACATCGGGTGGGGATGGAAACCAGAATGAGGAAGGGATTTTCCTCAAGAGTTTTTTTTTTTTTTTTTACTTTTGACTTGCCGATTGCTTTAACCGTCAACGAACCAAGTCTTTTAACTACTATAAAATTAAGAATAACTACCAGGTGTGGAAATGTGGTTCATGAAATGTGGTTCATGTCTTCATTATATTTAGCTTACCAGTTTTTTGAAGGCAGCATAAATTGTCATCTTTTCCCTATTATTTCCATTGTAAAAGGCAATTTCCTCGCTTTAATGCAGAGAAAGAAAACAACTCTTAAAAGTCAAATAAAAATATGCAGACATTCAAGTCAATAGTACACGATTAATTGCCTAGCCCCCAGCAACTGATAGGTAGTGACTGTTTGCAAACCCGTGGTAGTGCTCACAGACTCTCCTGATTGTAAGAGAGTCTCCTTTGCTGCCCGAACCCACATCGGCTGGCCACAACCGCCATGAGTCACAGCAACGCTAGCGCACCCACTCCATAGCAGTAAGTGGAGCGTGCATGTAATTGATGGAGGAGGCAGCCATGTGACATGGAGGCCACCCACTGAGAGCAGATGTGGATGGTATGGGGGACTTCACGAACAGGTGAGATTGTGGGCACAAGACCACAACCAATCAGATGCAGGGGGACATATGTACAGTACATTTCCAGACTTTGTGCATTTTCCAGTTTGTGATGCTAATAACACTTATTGGGCTTCTTGTTTATGATCAAATATAGAAAAAAAGTGGGGGGGGGTTAACTGCCACAACAGAGGCAAGCATAATTATTTTTTCAGCCATTTTTTGAGCAATTCTTGTGTTTTATTTAGAGGCAGGTAAAATACAACTCTGTGAAGTACTCACCTGTAGAGTTGGTATTATGCGCATACAGCACGTCCTGCTCCAGTAGTAGTAATAACATGTGGGTAGTCCTCCACCTCCGGCGCAGTGCACTGCAGACATGTAGAAAACAAGCTCCTCCCGGCCCTTCATATACCGAGGGACCTCCCAAAAATCCCCAGCATTGAAAAGCAGTGAGAAATAGAGACCAGGAGAAAGCAACCACCCAAAACTGGCAAAACTATCAAAGATAACAATCACCAACAGGGGATTCAGAACAAGGTGAAACAGGGTGGGGTGGAGCAGGACGTGCTGTATGCGTATAATACCAACTCTACAGGTGAGTACTTCACAGAGTTGTATTATTCGAAGCATACAGCACGTCCTGCTCCAGTAGTAGTAATAACATGTGGGACATCCAATAGCAGTGTCCATAAAGAAGGGTGGGATCCCCAACAAAAGGCAGCAGCAAGCAGTCTAAACTACTGCCGCCTGCAGAACCTTGCGGCCAAACACAGCGTCAGCTGAGGCCCGAACATCAACCTTGTAAAACTTAGTAAAGGTATGTACAGAAGACCAAGTAGCGGCCTTGCAAACTTGTTCAACAGAGGCCTGGTGCTGAAAAGCCCAAGAAGCCCCAACAGCTCTACTAGAGTGAGCAGTAAGACGAAAGGGGGGAGTCTTCCCCTTGGCAGTGTAGGCTTGAACAACAGCCCGACGAATACACTTACTGATGGTAGACTTGGCGGGAGCCAAACCCTTCCTAGGCCCATGAGGCACAACGAAGAGAGCATCCGTCTTCCTAAAGGCGTGTGTGGTAACCAAGTAAGACTTGACACACCTGACCACATCCAAGGAATAGGAATAGGGTTACTAGTATTAGGGCACAAGGAAGGAAGTACAATATCTTGATTCAAATGAAATGCAGACACAACCTTAGGCAGGAAGTCTGGCTTGAAGCGAAACACCACCTTGTCCCGGTGTCTCTCAAAGTAGGGAGGCTGAATAGACAAAGCAGCCAACTCAGACACACGTCTGACCGAAGTAATGGCTACCAGGAAGACAACCTTGATCGTGAGCACAGCTAGTGCGGCCTCATGGATAGGCTCAAAAGGAGCCCCCTGTAGGGCCGACAACACCAAGTTCAGGTCCCAAACAGGAACCATAGGTTTCCGAGGGGGGTGCACATGAGTGACCCCCTGAAAGAAGGTCTTGAAAAGCGAGTCATGGGCAAAGGTCTTCTGAAAGAAGATGGACAGGGCCGAAACCTGGCCCTTCAAGGTACTGAGCTTGAGACCTAAGTCTAGGCCATGTTGTAAGAACTCCAGCACCCTGAATACTAAGAATTCCCGGCAGGGAAGAGACCTGGATTCACACCAGTCAATGTAAGCCCGCCACACCCTATAGTAGATGGCAGCAGAAGTCTTCTTCCTGGCTTGGACCATGGTAGCCACCACAGATGCCGACAAACCTTTTTCCCTCAAGATGGCGGTTTCAATAGCCAGGCCGTCAAAGCCAGCGTTAGTAAATTGGGATGGCGTAGAGACCCTTGGGTCAGAAGATCTGGTGACCTTGGCAGATCGCACTGATCTACCGCCATTTGAACCACGTCCGCGACCCACACTCTTCTTGGCCACCTTGGGGCCACCAGAATTGCGGGTACCCCTTCCAGAGCGATCTTGCTCAGCACTCTGCCCAGAAGGGGAATTGGTGGAAACACATACAGGAGCCGAAACTCCTTCCAAGACATTGACAGGGCATCCGTGGCCAGAGCCAGAGGATCCTGAGACAGGGATACAAAGCTCGGGAGCTTGTGATTGTGACGTGACGCAAAGAGATCCACGTCCGGCACACCCCAACGGTGACAAAGTGACTGAAATACCCTGTCGCAGAGGGACCATTCCCCCTGACGGGACGACCCCCTGCTCAGAGCATCTGCCAGCAGATTCTCCGTCCCCGGAATGTAGACAGCCGATATGCATTGTACATTGGTCTCTGCCCAAGTTAGAATCAGAGACACCTCCTGGAGAGCGCCCTTGCTCGGGCGAGGGCGCCCCTTCATGCTTGGGGGGTCTTGGGGGGGGGGGGGGGAGGAGGAGCCAGGACGGCGTCCTCTGTTCTTGTTCCAGGGTTCTGAGTGCGACCCAGAGAAGGACACCCCTCTACCTTGCTTGGTCCCCCAGTAGGGGGTAGAATGGGAGCTTGGACCACGAAAGGGCAGAATCTGACGCTTGGCTGGGGCAGCTTGCCCCCCTTGGCAAAGATATCTAATCTTTCTCCAAACAGGCGCAGTCCTTTGGACGGAAGCCCCGTAAGGGCCTTCTTGGCGACATTGTTAGCAGCCCACTGGCGTAGCCAGACCGCACGGCGTATGGCTACCACCAGAGCAGAGTATTTAGCACTCAGCTTAATAGCATCGTCCGATGCCGATAGGATATAATTCACAAAGGTCTCACAAGGTGGCCAGAGCATTTGCGGTATCAGAGGGCAAGTCATCCGCCCCTTCCAGAGCAGTCTTAACCACAGTCCTGAGCGGCACCGCCGTGATGGCCAAGGTGCAAACCGGGCGGAGCGACGCTCCCCCGAATGCAAAGGCGTCACAAGCCAATTGAACAACTCGCAGCGTAGTAGTGTCAGGGGAGTGCATAATAGAGGTATTGGACAGACTCAGAATCGGGGCATCGACCTCGGGCGGCGATGTCCAGCACTTAACCAGATCGGCAGGAAATGGATACTTCTTATCCACAGCCTTGGGAATCCCCTGGAGTTTACTGGGATGTTCCCATTCTTTCAGCACTAGGTTATTAAAGTGAGTTTGTTTGGGAAACTCCAACCGCACCCTAGCGGTATGAAACAGATCGCCCCGCTGCCGAGGGAGGGGGAGAGAGGGATAAAACATCAAAGATCTGAGACAACAGTCTGTCAATGTTGTCCTAGGACCAAGGATCAGAGCCAGACTCCTCCCGACTCCTGGGCTCGTCCTTGTAGGATCCTGAGTCAGATAGCAGTTCCCCTTCCTCTGATAGGGACTGAGTATAGGAAAGCAGCAAATCATCAGATTCTACAGGGAGAATAGTAGCTTCAGGGTTCAAATGACGCTTCTTGGCAGTGGCCTTGCACGCCATGGAGCCAGCAATAAAGCTTTCCACACTGGCCAATCTAGAGGCCAAATCAGCATGAGAATCCCCACTAGAATTGGGGGTTATGCTCAAGCTAGGGGGAGTAGGGGAAATAAGGCGAGGTGCGGGCCCAGCCTCGGAAGAGGTGGGGAGACCAGCTAGCGCCTGTTGAGCGCAAGGTACGCAGACCCGTGACTTGTCACTGCTGCTAGGTGAAACCCCACAAGCTGCACACAGACGGGCTCGTCCCGGGGGGACCCCGTTCGCGATGTCCTGGGATGCCTCCATATGGTGATTATTAACTTCAATGTGCCAGTTGACGCTTTAAGCAACCCTGGATGCCCCTATGACCCGCTGGGAAGTGGGAGTAATATCTGAAAAATGTTCTGGACCGGGCGCTACTTCGGACTAGGGGAAACCACCGGTGACCGCTGTCTGAAAGACACAAGGGGAACAGGGATGTCAGAGCTGAGCGCGAGGAAACAGCTAGAAAAAAGGGTCGCACACGAGGGCACTTACAGTCTGCGAGGGGAGGACCGTCTTCACCACGCGCATGCGAGAAGGAAATGGCGCCCAGCGAACCTCGAAGGGCGGGCAATAGCGGTCGATGGCGCCAGGCCGAACCACGCCTCCCCCCCGGAGCGCGCGAAGCTAGAAGGCGCGCAGCCAATCAGGAGAGAATGTAGCTACGTCAGCATCCCTTCAGAGAAGAGGTCTGACGAAGTGATCAAGGGAAATTGAAAAATGCCGTAGCTTCCCCAAAACGTGCTGCTGTGTGCGCATAAGGCACAGTAAAACGCTGCGATCAGATTAATATTAAGCAATGAAGCGCGCTCTGACACCCAGTAGCGGTAAGAGTCTAAAGTGTACTTAGGGCAAGGAGTAGGCCATCAACACACAACCCCCCCCCCCTCTTTTTACCCCCACTAACGGGGGAATCTGTGAAGGAAGGTGACCCGGTAGAGGGTTCACCGTTAGATGGGGCAAGGGGGCACTAGTGCGGGAGGGGCATTCACTGAAGGCTCACCATTCGCCTTTAACCGCCTACCCTATGGAGGGGGATTGCGGTGGAGACTAGCTCCGTAAGCACACTAGGTGCTGCCTACCTTCCCCCGACCAACGCAGCCCAGGCTGGGAGGCATATTCTTAACAAGAAGGACGGGTGGAAATAGTCCCGCAGGGCCTCGGGCTGTCAAGCCCCGCTCGCCTGCGAGAGCGTGATACTTCATGTCTTCGCAGTTCCAGCACTGCAGAGAATTCTGGGGATTTGTGGGAGTTCCCTCTGTATATGAAGGGCCGGGAGGAGCTTGTTTTCTAAATGTCTGCAGTGCACGGCGCCGGAGGCGGAGGACTACCCACATGTTATTACTACTACTGGAGCAGGACGTGCTGTATGCTTAGAATATTTCCGTGATCAGTGGCCAAATACAAAAGCACAGGCAAGTAGCAACATTCAGTATGTAAGCTCTGGATTAAAAACGCTTATATCACTGTGGATGCTGGGGTTAAACACCTAGAAAGTATTGCACATGCTGACCAGAAAGCACAACATTTCTAGACCTAGGTCCTCTAGCATTAAGGCTGTGGCACCTGGGCCCACAACTGTAAGTAGAAACAAGAACAGAGAATTTAGTGTGCCTTCACACAAATATCTTACTAGTGGAGTTAATACATGTTTGTGTATCGTTAAAAAAAAAAATAAAAAAAACCTGGCAGAACACATTATTGTCACTAGAACAACATCTGTTGATGGAGTATTCGTCAGATTGTATATTACCTGTTGGTAATGAGCCGTGAGTTGACATATCTGTATTCGCCTTCATATTTCTGTTCTATAACAGTCATTTTACCAATTGGTCTCCTGAGGCGTGTGAGAAAAAGCCCTGACACCAGCAAATATGCCATCATGCTCGCCGGACCCTGTGCAAGAACAGCCATTATCAGTACAGAAATGGTTACTGTAAGAGGGAAAACATTAACAGGCCGTGCCCAATTAAACTTACCTGAATTCCAATTGCACTCGCCAGTTTAAAGATATACAGGGTAATGTCCAGAAATGGCTGCAACAGACATACAAATAATTAAACTTTCTATAAAACAAGAAAAAAAAAATCAACAAAATTGAATAGCAACTGGTTACAAACTATTTTTAACATCTGACAGTTTGTTGACAACTCTCCGTTGCTTGCCCCTCCCCCATACACCATCCATGTGACCAGTGTCAACAGGCCACACCCCCCACACACACCCCCATGTAGCAGACCGCTTTACAGCCAACACCCAAAATTTAATTTGGAGTTTGTGATTTTTCAGTCAGTGCTATTTGTGGCGACAACCTGCAGCTTTTCCGCAGTCAGGAGAGCACTAAATTGAACAGAGTTGCAGGCCAGTGGAGAAAGGAAAAAAGTGATTAAAAGCATTAAATATATTAATTTTAGATGCTGGGGAATACATTTAAGGCTTTGGGCTTTTACTTAAATGATGCTGAAGGTCCACTTTAACTGAACATAGGATATTACCTTGCTTAGATTAGAATACAAATCTACTACACTGTTGCAGAACCTCTCAACATCTTGCGTCAGCAGCTGATCAGCATTTGCTATACGGTTGTCCAGGTTCCCCATCTTGTAATAAGTAAAAGATCTAAGGAGAAAAAAAAAACAGTAACATATAACACACACATTATATACAATACATATGTTTTACGTTCACATACTATCATTTTTCCATCATTAATGGACCAATTGTGGAAAAACTAAAACTAAATCTTGCTTTCTTTGAATACTAAACATTAGAGGACCTTCAGCCTCTACACAGCCCCATCCCCTCAGCCAACCCAAGCACAGGAAGAATCAGGTAGTTACGAAAAATACTCCTCTTCCAATCCCCTGCAGAGGGAGAAAATTCAGCAGAGGAGTGAACCTACAATTGAAGATAAATAACAGCCAGCCCTAGATAGGGACTTCAGTGTGCACCGATCATAGCATATTAGTGGTGGACACTTAAGTGACCTTCCTGGTCCTACGACGCATGCACAGCCGCTCGTCCAATCACCTCACTCACATCTGCCTGAGCCCCTTCATCCAGGAGCTTGTCTAATGCGAGTGGATTTGTAGTTTGTTAGGCCTCCAGTTTCCTCATAGAGAGGAAGCCCAGCTAGTCACTGACAGCAACACAGGGGGAGGGTCTTGACCACCAGTTTGCTTACAAACAGTGGATGAGTGCCCTAAGAATTGCAGTACCTATGGATACCATTAGACCTATGTACATTTTACAGCTACAAAGAAGCTACTGTAGGGGAGAAAATGCACATTTATATATATTTTATTAGCCTGGAAAAGTACATTTGAAGCCCAACTCCACTTCTGCGGAAAGGTTAGAACAAATTTACTATCTGGGATCACGGTCATTTAGACACACTTTTCTGTTTGCGGTAACACAACAAAGATTTTTTTTAAAGAAATCCATGCGTGTCACTTGGAGTAGTACCATTGGCATATATTTCACTCACCACCTTCCAGATTTTAAAATCCCATAAATTTTCAGTTACATAAACTTTGTGTTCTATTTGATCAAACAGGAAGAAAGGTTAGACCTCCAAAACTGGGGAGAGTAAGTAAGTGAAAGACAACCTGAATAGTTTTAATAACAGCAACAATTTGAACCAGAGCACTATTGGCAACGGTCCCCTTTAATGTTTAAAGCTTAGTAGAGGGATATGTAAAAAGACAATTCTGTGAGTACTCACCTGTAGAATTGCTTTTGCCATGCATGGCGCGGCCTGCTTCACGAAGTCATTACATCTGGGTATTCCGCCACAAGGGGGCGCAGTGTACGGCAGACGAGTTGTGGCTCCTCCCAGTACCATATAAAAACGGAATCACCGTAGACTAATCCAGTGTTGACAAGCAGTTATTCAAGAAACCGGGAGATAATCAAAGTAAAAAAGGGAACAAAAAAAAAAAAACCCCAACTAACTTGTAACAATCACCATAAGGAGGCAATTAAGAACAACGATAAGGGTGGGGTGAAGCAGGCCGTGCCATGCATGGCAAAAGCAATTCTACAGGTCAGTACTCACAGAATTGTCTTTTCCCATTGCATGGCACGGCCTGCTTCACGAAGTCATTACATCTGGGACATCCAAAAGCAGTGTCCATAAAGTAGGGTGTGATCCCAAAAGAGTAACAGGCAGTTTAAACCACTACCGCCTGAAGTACCTTGCGGCCAAAAGCAGCATCAGCTGAGGCCTTAACATCAACCTTGTAAAACTTGGAAAAAGTATGAACAGAAGACCAAGTTGCGGCCTTGCAAACTTGTTCAACAGAAGCTTGGTGCTGAAAAGCCCAAGATGCACCAACAGCACGAGTGGAATGAGCAGTAACCCTAAAAGGAGGAACCTTCCCCCTGGCAGAATAGGCCTGCTCCACCACCTGACGGATCCACTTGCTGATAGTGGATTTAGCAGGAGGCAAACCCTTTCTAGGTCCAGCAGGAAGAACAAAAAGAGCATCAGATTTCCTGAAAGTCTCAGTAGCAACCAAATAAAACTTCAGAGCCCAGACAACATGAAGGGTCAGCTCCTTGGAATTAGCCGGGTTAGAACACAAAGAAGGCAAAACCATGTCCTCATTGAGATGAAAAGCAGACACAACCTTAGGCAAGCAATCCGGCTTAAGCCAAAAAAAACCCTTATCCTGAAGCCTTTCAAAATAAGGAGGTTTGATTGAAAGCGCCGCCAGCTCAGAAAGTCGCCTGACAGAAGTAATGGCCACCAAAAAGGCCACCTTAAACAGTCAGAATGGGCAAAGCAGCCCCACGGATAGGCTCAAAGGGAGGACCCTGCAGAGCAGACAACACCAGATTCAGGTCCCAAACCGGTAGCATAGGCTTACGTGGCGGACACACATGAGTAACTCCCTGGAAAAAAGTCTTAACCAGCCGGTGATTGTCAAAGGATCTTTGGAAAAAAATTGCCAGAGCTGACACCTGTCCCTTGAGGGTACTAAGTTGAAGGCCCGAACCCAAACAATGTTGCAAAAATTGCAGAATCCTGGGGATAGAAAACACCCGACAAGGAAGAGACTTGGACTCACACCAGGCAATGTAAGCATGCCAGATCCTGTAGTAAATAAAGGACGAGGATTTCTTCCTAGCCCTAATCATGGTATCCACAACAGAAGCCATCAAGATGGAGGTTTCAGCAGCCAAGCAGTTAAAGCCAGCTTTTGGAAATTGGGATGGCACAGCTGTCCCTGAGTGAGCAAATCTGGATCCTTGGGCAGGGCATACTGATCTACTGCCAACTGAACGACGTCTGCGAACCACACCCTCCTTGGCCAATAGGGGGCCACCAGAATGACTGGTACCCCTTCCTGGGCTATCTTGCGCAGCACCCTGCTCAGCAGAGGAAATGGAGGGAACACAGAGGAGCCGAAACACTGTCCAAGGCATTGCTAGCGCATCCGTGGTGAAGGTCAGAGGGTCCTGAGACAGGGAGACAAACCTGGGAAGCTTGTGATTGTGGCAGAACGCAAACAGGTCCACATCCGGCTGACCCCAGCGGTGACACAAGGAGTGAAAAATCTTGTTGCTGAGGGACCATTCCCCCAGCCGAGACGTCCCCCTGCTCAGGGCATCTGCCTCCTGGTTCCCCACCCCCGGGATGTAAACCGCAGAGATGCAGGGGACATTCTCTTCCGCCCAAGACAGTATCAGGGACACTTCCTTGGGGGCTCGCTTGCTCCAAGTCCCTCCCTGATGATTGATGTAGGCAACCACCGTATGGTTGTCCGAGTGGATCTGAACAGCCCGACCCCGAAGATGTGTGGTCAGCTGATACAGAACCAACCTGATCGCCCTCAGTTCCAGGACATTGATGGAAGCATGGGCCACCTGGGGGCCCCACCGACCCTGGAACTTCCGAGACTTCCAAAAGCCTCCCAACCGGTCAGACTGGCATCCGTGGTGACAGTTTCCCAGCACGGGGGCAGAAAGATCCTGCCACTAGAAGGTTCCCTGAGTCCAGCCACCACGAGAGGGACTGTCTGGCCAGGGGGGACAGAGCAAACTTCTGATCCAGGGACACAGGGTCCCGATCCCAAACTGACAAGAGGTGCAACTGAAGAGGTCTCATGTGAAACTGAGCAAAGGGGACCGCCTCGAGGCAGGACACCATCAGGCCCACTAACTGCATCCACTGCCGGATGGATGGATGGATGGGGACACAAGAGCAGAGCCCGTGCCTGCTTCTGAAGGCCCTCCACCTTCTGCTGAGGCAGGAATATCTTGACCTGAGAGTTATCCAGAGTCATGCCCAGAAAGGACCTCACCAAAGATGGAGACAGTGAAGACTTGGGATAGTTGATCACCCAGCTGAAGGACTCGAGAGTGGAGGTCAGCACCAGAGTATCCTTCTCGGCCTGAAGAAGAGACTGAGCCGCAAGAATGTCGTCCAGGTAAGGGAGAATGCGAATGCCCTGATTTCACAGCACAGCCATCACGCCCGCCAGCACCTTGGTGAACACCCAAGGGGCCGAGGTGATACCAAACGATAATGCCACAAACTGGTAATGCTGATCCTCTAGAGCGAACCTGAGAAATCTCTGATGACCTGGAAAAATTGGCACGTGAAGGTATGAAGTCATGAAGTCGCCCGAGCACAGGGTACTGACCACCGAGCGTAGAGTCTCCATGTGAAAATGCTTGAACCTGACAAACTTGTTGAGACCCTTCAAGTCCAGGATGGGCCTCAGGGACCCGTCCCTTTTGGGGACCATGAACAGATTGGAGTAGAACCCTCAACCCCGTTTCTGGGGAAGCACCAGGCAAATGACTCCTGATTCCAACAGACGTTGAACCGCAAGGCGCAAACCCTGAGCTGACAGAGGGTTTTGATACATCCGGGATCTGATGAATCTTGGGGGCGGCCAGGCTGCAAACTATCTTGTAACCGGAGGACACCACCTCCTGAACGCGGAGACGCGGAGCCTCCAGACGTGAGCAAAGAGCCGAAGCCGTCCCCCCACCCAGATGGGTGAGGGCGCCTTCTCATGCCTGAGGGGGCTTGGGGGAAGGTTTGGGCTTGGGGCCCCATGAGAGACTGGGACGACAACGTGATCTGCCACGGCCCCAAGAATCCCTGCGGGTACCCAAGAAGAGGGAGCCACGACCTCCCCTGGGAGCACGAAAGGAGGGGAGGGAAGAGGCCCCGAAAGGGCCGAGGCTGCCTCCTACGTTGAGGCAGCCTACCATCCTTGGCTAAAACATCCAGACGCTCACCAAAGAGTCGCAGCCCCGTGAAGGGGAGCCCAGTGAGAGCCTTCTTAGCGGCAGCATCAGCCGCCCACGGACGCAACCAAACAGAGCGGCGCACAGCCACCAAAAGGGCAGATGTCCTACTACACATCCTCACCGCATCATCCATGGCAGTGAGGATAAAGGCAACAAAATCAGAGCAAAGCAAAAGGGGCCTGTAATCCTTCCCCCTGTTACCAGCGGTAGCGCCCTCCAGGAGACGCTTGAGCTGTCTCTTAAGGGCAATAGCAGCAGTTCAGACCGGGCGCAGCCCAGCCCCCACACACGCAAAAGTATGGCAAGCCAGCTGATCCATTCGCCGTTCCTCGCTGTCCCGCAGTGTAGTAGTGTCAGGGGAAGGCATGACCAAGGTGTTGGACAGCCCGAGCACGGGAGCGTCCACCTCAGGGGGACACGATCATCGCTTAACCAGGTCGGCAGGAAAGGGATACCTCCTATCCCACCCTTGGGCACCGCGGGCAATCTACTAGGACGTTCCCACTCCTTGAGCACCATATTAGTGAAATGGCTCTGCTCAGGGAACTCCAGGCGCCGTTTGTCAGGATGAAAGAGCTCACTCTGCTTCCTCTTAGCCACCTCAGGGGGGACTATGTGCAAGACTTCAAAAAGGTGAGCTAACAGGCTATCAGTGTCTTCAGGGAACCATGAGTCTTCCCCAGACGCAGACCCTGCTGCTGGTCCCCAGAGGAGTCCTGAAAGAGTTCCCTCTTCTCTAGGGGGTAAAGGCCAACAAAAGTATCAGGTCCCACATCCTCCTCAGGAAAGAGGGATGTCACGGGAGCTAGGTGCCGCTTATTGCCAGAGGCCTTACGAGGAACAGGCCTGGCAAGCTGCCTTTCAATACTGGCCACACCCAGTGCCAAATCAGACTGTGAACCCCCGCTAGTATCCCCCTCACTGGGGTCTAAATGTAGGAGCTGGGGTGTAGGCGATGCCGAAGAGGGCGCAGAGCTGGGAAGCGAAGCGGGCAGCCCAGACTGGAGCGCAAGGACAACTTGGGCGCACGGCACGCAGACCGTGACACTGTTACTCACAGGGGATACCCTACACATGGAACACAGCTGGAATTGCCCCGAAGGACCCCCAAGCACGCTATCCCCAGAAGCCTCCATATAGTGATTAAAACAGGGGCAATAGGCCAGAACAGGGTAAAGGCTAGCAAGAGCCACCCGGGATGCCCCCAGAAGCCAGTAAAGGAAGATGAGGGATGGTAAAGGATAGGACCGGGAGAAACCACAACCCACAGTTGTCCCGCATGAAAGAAATAATTAAAGTCACATAAGTATTTCGCAGCACATGCCCCAAAGAGACCAAAAACCCCCCGAAGGGGACTCACGGACCAAGTAGGGCAAGGGCACCAACCGCCAGACCACAGGAGGAAGCGTCAAACAGAAAAGGAACACCGCTGCAGCTCCGGGATGAGAAGGGCCCCAAATGCGCAGCAGAAGCAAAATGGCGCCAGCAGAGGAATCTTGAAGGGCGGGCCGCGGGAGGACGACACGATATGCGTCATCCACCGGCCCCGCCCCCACAGGTGAGTATTTCACAGAATTGTATTATTCTTAGTATACAGTACGTCCTGCTCCAAATGTAATACTTACAAGTGGGACATCCAATAGCAGTGTTCAAACAGTAGGGTGGGATCCCCAACAAAAAAGGCAACAGCAAGCAGTTCAAACTACTGCCGCCTGCAAAACCCTTGCGGCAAAAGACAGCATCAGCTGAGGCCCTAACATCAAACTTGTAAAACTTTGAAAAGGTATAAACAGAAGACCAAGTAGCGGCCTTGCAAACTTGTTCAACAGAAGCCTGGTGCTGGAAGGCCCAAGAGGCACCAATAGCACGAGTAGAATGAGCAGTAAGGCGAAAGGGAGGACTCTTCCCCTTAGCAGAATAGGCCTGAATCACGGCCTGACGGATCCATTTGCTAATAGTAGACTTGGCAGGAGCCAAACCCTTCCTGGGCCCAGAAGGACACACAAAAAGAGCATCAGTTTTCCTGAAGGACGCAGTGACCACCAGGTAATACTTCAGACACCTGACCACATCCAAGAAATGCAAAACCCTCTCCTTAGCATTGCTAGGATTAGGGCACAATGAAGGAAGAATAATATCTTGATTCAAATGAAAAGCAGACACCACCTTGTCCTGGTGTCTCTCATAGTATGGGGGCTGAATAGAAAGAGCCGCCAACTCAGACACACGCCTGACCGAAGTAATGGCTACCAGAAAGACAACCTTGAGGGTAAGAACAGCCAGCAGCATCCCGTATAGGTTCAAAGGGAGCACCCTGCAAGGCAGACAAAACCAAGTTCAAATCCCAAACAGGGACCATAGGTTTACGTGGGGGACGCACATGAGTAACCCCCTGGAAAAAGGTCTTAATCAAAGAATGCTGAGCAAAAGACTTCTGAAAGAAAACAGACAGGGCAGAAACCTGACCCTTCAGAGTACTGAGTTGGAGTCCCGACTCCAACCCATGCTGTAAGAACTCCAGAACCCTGGGGACTGAAAACACCTGACAGGAAAGAGACCTAGACTCACACCAGTCAATGTAGGTACGCCATACCCTGTAATAGATGGAAAAAGAAGCCTTCTTCCTAGCCTTCACCATGGTATCAACCACCGAGGCGGACAAGCCTTTCTCCATCAAGATGGAGGTTTCAGCAGCCAGGCAGTCAAAGCCATTGTTTGTAAATTGGGATGGTGTAAGGAGCCCTGAGTGAGCAGATCTGGCACCCCTGGCAGAACGTACTGGTCTACTGCCATCTGTACCACGTCTGCGAACCACACTCTTCTTGGCCACCAGAATCGCTGGCACCCCTTCCAGAGCAATCTTGCACAGAACCCTGCGCAGCAGGGGGAATGGAGGAAAGACATACAGGAGCCGAAATTCCTGCCATGACATGGACAGAGCATCCGTGGTCAAGGCCAGAGGATCCTGAGACAGGGAGACAAAGGCCGGGAGCTTGTGATTGTGACTGGATGCAAACAGATCCACATCCGGTAGACCCCAACGGTGACACAGGGACTGGAAAACCCTGTTGCAGAAGGACCACTCTCCCCGACGAGAGGTCCCCCTGCTCAGAGAGTCTGCCAGGAGATTCTCTGCCCCCGGTATGTACACAGCCGAAATGCACTGAACATTGGCCTCCGCCCATGTCAGAATCCGAGACACCTCCTGGAGGGCCCCCCTGCTCCGGGTCCCTCCTTGATGGTTGATGTAGGCAACCGCCGTCCTGTTGTCTGAGCGCACCTGCCCAGGCAGACCCCACAGGTGATTGGTCAACTGATCCAGTACCAACCTGATCGCCCATAGTTCCAAAATGATGATAGGTATGTGGGCCTCCTGAGGGCCCCACCTCCCCTGGAACCGCAGGGACTTCCAGAATCCCCACCATCCCGACAGACTGGCATCCGTGGTGACCGTCTCCCAGGAGGGGGCCAGAAAGGATCTGACCCCCAGCAAGTTCCTGGAGTCCAGCCACCACGAAAGGGACCGCCTGACCAGGGGGAGAGCAAACAGACCCTATCCAGGGACGTTGGGTCCTTGTCCCAAACTGACAGAAGGTGAAGTTGTGAAGTGGAACTGAGCAAAAGGCACCGCCACGAAGCACGCCACCATCAGGCCCACCAACGGCATTCCATGCCTGAGGGAGGGATGGTGACACGACAGCCGGAACCTCACCTGCGCAATTAGAGCTTCCACCGTCTGTTGAGGAAGGAAAATCCTTGACTGAACCGTATCCAGAATTATTCCCAGGAACGGGGTCACCGAGGAAGGGGACAGAGAGGACTTGGGAAGGACTCCAGGGTGGACACCACCAGCTGAGTGTCCAACTTTGCCTGCTGTAGAGACTGGGAGGTGATGAGTATGTCATCCAGGTAGGGCAGCACGCGTACACCCCTTGACCTGATCAGAGACCACAAATTGGTAATGTTGATCTTCCAATGCAAATCTGAGGAACCTTTGTTGAGGATCTTTAAATCCAGAATGGGCCTGACTGACCCATCTTTTTTGGGAACTGTGAAGAGGTTGGAATAGAACCCCTTGCCTTTTTCTCTTAAAGGGACCCTGCAGATGACCCCCAGACCCAGAAGGCCTTGCACGGCCTGCACCAATACCTGAGCTGAGACAGGGTCCTGAGGAATCCGGGAACTGATGAATCTTGGGGGTGGCCAGGCAGCAAACTCTAGCTTGTAACCGGAGGACACTACCTCCTGAATCCACCGGTCTGGGACGTGATGCCTCCAGACGTGTGCAAAGTGCTGTAGCCGTCCCCCCACCCGGATGGGCGAGGGCGCCCCATCATGCCTGAGGGGGCTTGGGAGAGGATTTGGGCTTAGACTCCCAGGAGGAGCCAGTACGACCTCTGCTCCTATGCCAGGAATCTCCACGAGCCCCTGCGAAGGACACCCCTTTTCCTTGTTTAGCACCACGGTAGGGGGGTGAAAAGGAGCCCTGGCCCCGAAAGGGCAGAGACTGCCGCCTGCGCTAACTTACCTCCTTTAGCAAAAGGGTCTAGGCGGTCCCCAAACAGGCGTAACCCCTTAAATGGAAGTCCAGTGAGGGCTTTCTTTGCAGCATTGTCAGCAGCCCACTGGCGCAACCAAACAGAGCGGCGTATAGCCACCACCAAGGCAGGAGTTCTAGCACACATCCTAATGGCATCATCCAAGGCAGATAGGATAAAATTTACAAACACATCACAGTTAGACAGTGCATTAAATACCTCAGGTAGCAAATCATCAGGAGCACCTCGGGAGGTGATGACCAGCACTTGACCATATCAGCAGGAAAGGGATACTTTCTGTCCCAACTCTTAGGTACGCCGGGAAGTCTACTGGGAAGTTCCCACTCCTTAAGCACAAGATTATTGAAATGAGCTTGCTCAGGAAATTCCAAACGAGCCTTAGCATTATGAAAAAGCTCACCCCTTTGCCTAGGAGCCGCAACAAAGGGGGGGGGGGGGGGGAGATGGACAGAACCTCAAAAATCTGTTCCAGCAGTCTGTCAGTATCATTCGGGGCCCAGAGGTCAGAGCCACCATCGTCATGACCCCTGGGTCTCTCAACAGATGACCCTGAATCGGAGAACAGCTCCCCTTCATCCGAGGGGGTATAGCCACATAAATGCAAAAACTCATCAGATTCCATAGGAAAAAGAGTGACATCAGGGGTTAAGTGACGCTTTTTAGCAGTGGCCTATTAGCAATCAATTTTTCAACACTGGCCAGTCTAGCAGACACATCAGGCTGAGAATCCCCGCTTGTATGCAAGTCAGTGGGAGTGAGACTCAAGCTTGGGGGAGTAGGTGAAGTGAGATGAGGTGCAGGCCCAGCCACAGGAGGGCCAGATTGCAAGGTTAGCACCTGCTGTGCGCAAGGAACATAGACCTGTGCATTGTCACCACTAATAGGCGAGACCCCACAAGCTACACACAGCCGGGCTTGTCCCGAAGGAACCCCGGTCACATTATCCTGAGATGCGTCCATATGGTGATTATAAGGCACAATATGCCAGTAGGGATTGACGCTATAAAGCAACCCTGGATGCCTCAATAACCCGCTAGGGAAGTGGGAGTAATTATACTAGGCCCAACTATCAATTAACACCGGGCCGGGAGAAGCCAATGGATGCCCGAAGAGCGCGAAGCCCACAGACAAGCAGCCAATGAGAACGCAGAAGTGTCTGAGCCAACGCCCAGCGCGTCCAAATGAAGGAAAAGACGTGCGCGGCGGCGGGAGGGGCATCCCATAAAGGCTCACCATCAGCCTATATCGCCTACCCTTTGGTGGGGGATTGCGGTGGAGCAGCGCTCCTTAAGCACACATGGTGCTGCCTACCTTCACCCGACCAGCGCAGCCCAGCTGGGAGGCACATCACACGAGGAACGCGTGGGAACAGTCCCAACAGGGCCGCAGGCTAATAGTCCCGCTCACCTGCGAGAGAGTGATAAATTCATGTCTTCGCAGTAAGCACTGCAGAGAAATCTGGGGATTTGTGGGAGGTCCCCAGGTATTTGAGGGGCTGGGAGGAGCCTGTTTTGCATGTCTCTGCAGTGCAGCGCCATCTGGCGGAGGATAACCCAAGTGTAAGTATTACATTTGGAGCAGGACGTACTGTATACTAAGAATAAAACAGATTGAATACACAGCAAAAACACCCTTGCCTTTACCACCCGCCGCCCTCCCCCGAGCACACTACGGGGAGGGAGCGAGGAAAGCAGGCGAGCAGCGGCGAGAGCCCAGGGCAGGGACTCCAAAACACGGGAACAAGTAAAAAGTCCCCAAAACACACACCCCCTAAGAAGCTAGGACGGGAACTCAGCATCCCTAGCAGACCATAAAGCCTACGGCCAGCTACCGCCTTTGTGGTACAGGGTCTGCGGCTTGGAGCACCGCTCCTTGAGCACTTGACCCTAGTGCTCCTCTACCGTCACCCGATTCGTCAGCCGAGGCTGGGAGGCACAGTATGTCCGGAAACGGGTGGAAATAGCCATGCAGGGCTGCAGGTTTGGTTGCCCCGCTCACCTGCGCAATATAGAGAGCCATCTTCTATCTTCGCAGAATCACTGAAGAGAAAAACTGGATAAGTCTATGGTGATTCCGTTTTTATATAGTACCGGGAGGAATACCCAGATGTAATTACTTCGTAAAGCAGGCCGTGCCATGCAATGGGAAAATAATACATGTAAAAGCAGACTTGCACCCAATTTGGAGGCCTTCACCATAAGCACAGGCTCAAATATAGAGCATTAAAGTGGACCAACACCCAGGATTTTGACTATCCTGGGTCTTGGTCCACTTCGGTGGGGCACCCCCGATCGGGGTGCCCCGCTGTGTGAAACCCCCCCTAACCCCCCGAAAAACTCACCTCTCCCCGCTCCCAGCGCCGACGTACAAGGGGAGAACTGGAACGTCTAAGCGGCGGCGGCGGCCGCCGCCTCCCTCGCGTCACTTTTGACGCGCGCGCCCCCGCGCCGGCCATTCGCAGACGGCCGGCGCGGAGGCGCGCACGCCTACAGGGGCGCGAGGGAGGCGGCGGCGGCCGGCCGCCGAAGATAAGGTAGGTGAGTTGGGGTGCTTGGGGGGGGTTTCACCCCGCGGGACATCCCGATCTCGGATGTCCCGCGGGGTGGGGGGTGATCGGCCCGGGAATCTTATAGATTCCCGGGCCGATCACCCCAGGGTGTTGGTCCACTTTAAGAACCCCATTCAGTTGCCTCATCTGTTTTGGATCCAGTAGCGTCATTGTTGTGGAGCCAGCAAGCTGCATGCTCACGTCTTCACCTGTTAAACAGGGGGCATCCCATTCGACACTGATGTTCCTCTATTAGGACACGCTGGCTGCTCCAGCCAGTGTTTTAAAGGAGAGCCACTGTGGCAGTAATGGCCTCTTCCAGTTAGAAGAGAAGATTCCATAGCTAACTGGTTACTCAATGAAGCTGCTGGATTGAGGACAGGTGAGAAGGGAAGGTGGTAGGGGGTTAAAGCTTTCCACTCTGAAAGCCTTTATCTATAAGAGACTTCCAAACTAGGTGTAGGGTGTAAACATTATACTCACTTTAGATATTCATCATAAAGATACTTTGTTAATCTTTCCCGGAAACATAATTTCAGTGCATTGAGACCAAATTTCAATAAATTGTTGACTAATGAGATCTGAAAAACAAGAAGCACAGTTAATGAAGTAAAACTCCTGGGTGACCTTTAGATTACTACACAGATATTTAGCCGATGCGTTAGCAATGCTTATTAACCTTTTTATTGGATTGGATGAATTTGGGGTTGATTCAGAGCCAGGTGAGAATTCTCACTTCTTTTCTAGGAGAGAAAACTGCCGCTTACTTTCATTGTCGAAAGGGTGTAAATTTTCACCTGGCTCTGAATCAGCCCCAAGGTAGACAATGAAAGTCGATGACAGTTTTCTCACCTAAAAAAGGAGTGAGAATTCTCACATGGCTCTACCCCTTTATTTTGGAATCTCAGTACATTTTGGGCAAACAATTTTTTATTGTGATCAAAAAAAAAAAAAAAAAAAAAAAAAAAAAAACTAAGATCTAGGAGAGAACAATACAGTAAAAGCAATTAAATGTCTACCAGTGGGGCTGCATAGGCTGAAGGGAGCAGGGATGCTGTGGGCTGCATCAGAGTGTGGATAAGTTATACAGGCTTACTATTTCCATGCAAAACAAATGTTTTTTTTTTTAACCAAAATGGTCTCTGCCTTATGCATTTAGTTCTGTTTACATAACTTAATAAAAAAGGGGGTGGTACATTCTGATAGCTGAAACATTTATCCCCCCTGACCCACTTTTTGCTTTACTCCTCCAGGCTTCCAAGGCCCCATGATTGTGAGTCAATCGTGAGGCCCAGACTTATGGAGGTGGCAATATAAACGGGGCTCGCAGGAGGGGGTATCAGAAATCATGATGCCCCTGGACAGCATCACCACCCATTTTTATTAAGTGGGTGGAGGATTTGCTTTAACAGAATCAGATCCCAAACTGAAGCTACGTTTGACTTACAGACCCCTGCTGTGTCTGCTAGACTAGAACTTAATTTATGAGGCTGGCGGTGGTGCATAGCACCCAGGGTTGGGCATTGATAGGGCCCTGCATGGTGTTATTGCAGAGAAGCTTGCCAGTTTAATATTCTTGGCAGCTTCCCAATTGGGGTCATATTACGCCCGTGTCATATTCCTGAGACGCATGGAGGAAAGCTGGAAAGAAAGAGTCTGGAAACAATGTCTGGTAAGACAGAACACTTTCCTGTCTTCCTAATTATGCCCCCATTTCCATCTTTGGGGCTTTCCTGTTATATGGCTTCTATAAGCTTTGTTTGCATCAAACATGGCTCTTGGCCATCTCTCATTGCGGTATCTCAGAGTGATAAAGATCAGGGATGCCTGCCCTAAAATATAAGTCTAATGCCATTTCACGCATTATTAGAATCATCATAAATTATATCTTAATAGGTTACCCCTCTCCCACAGAAAAAAAAACAAACCCAACTTACGGCAGGCATGGCGATGAGAAAGTTGACAAGGTACTTCTTAAAATCTTTTGTTGTACGACCAATGATAGCACTGCAAACCATCACATGCACATAGGGTTAATAATTTCACAGTAAAAATGCAAGCCTACTGTACAACACAGGCACATTTAGATTTAAGAGACAGCTAAAAAGTAGATGCCAAACAACCAGTAACATAACTCTCAGGGAAGCTTGGAATGTTTTCACAGTGAAAGAATAGATGCAGGAAGAAACAATCCCTCGCACCCCAACTTTGAATCACATTAAAGTGATCCTATATCCAGATAGAAGGTTTATGTCGTCACCTTCTATCCCCAGCCAAGTGCTCCAAAACAGCCTGGGTTTCTTTTTTTACTTCGCGTTTTTATGAATATTGTTCAATGGTCTAACAGGAAGCAGTATGATGTCTGAATGGCAGCCATATGCTAATTATTTCAGTTACAACTAAATTGTCACATAATTGCAGTTAGGTTGAGTGCTCCCTAGTGCTGCGTTATGTGTACTGCGACTGAACAAATCATCGCTGGAGAAAGGCTGCTCGGCCAGGAAGCAGTATGGTTGACTGCATCCAGTTCGTGTGCTTATAAATATTATGTGTATCACAGAGTAAGGCTGGCCACCCCGCAATTGATGTGTTCAGCACTGGAGTGGAATTGCAAGTGACGCGGCCTCAAGACGCTGCAGGCAAGGCTTTTTTTTTCGGAGTGCATATGTGAAATTGTCCATAGATTACCATGGGCAGCTTTTCACAGGCGGCTGCAGGGCACTTGCCTGAAAGCGCGAACGCGCCGCATCCGTGAAACCAGCCTAAGAGACCAGGCTGAGGCACACATAGGGACTAAAGTGAGTCTTCCTCTGGACACACTCATCCATGATCAAAAGCCCATCTGCAGGGGACTCATAATGGGTCCAGACCACAATAGACACCACAGAAGAGGCTGCAGGTAAGCCAGGCTTCTGGGGATCGTTAGGAAAGCTGACAATACTAGACTTCACCTTAAAGGTTTTACTGTTTAGACCTTATTAGGAAGCCTTGCTTTGTTTGGTTAACCAAAAGAAAGAAGGTTAATTTAACAGAATGTTCACTTAGATTGAAGGAGATGTCCAGTGGGAATTATGGGGGTCCTGTGCCGATGTAATGTATCTGGTTCTTATGAGCAAACAGAACCTTCATCTGATAGACAGGAAGTGGTCACAAGAGCAAGATGGACATGAAAAAGGATATGTTTTTTTCCCAGATCTATGCAAAAATATAATATAAATATTTGCTGGGGTCGGGCTTTTGAAATGGAAATGTTGCTACAACCTTACTTCTATTACTCTCCAAATAACACACTTTATCTTAGTGCTGTGATTTGGGTTCATCAGTGCAGTTGGTCTGATGCAAAGCCCCTCATGATAGGACAGCTGAGCCTACTGGCCATGCTGAATATATACACATCATAATGTAGGCAAGACTGGCTGCAAGTATTTATTTGGATGGGGGTGAATACCAAGTAGTCAGCAGACCCATCAACCAATAGGAGGAAGGCTTCTTATCTTCTAAGAAGCCAGATGGTAAGGGGAGAAGGATGGGTCTACATAGATTATACTCACAAAGACTTAAACCATACAAATCCAACAGGTCACTCAACTGCAGCCATGCACAGTTATCGTCTCAGCAACACACAACTAACATAAGAGCATAACCAAGTAAGTTGCATGGATCATGCTTTAAAGGTCATAGCATGTTACCAGGGGAATGGCAGCTATATACTGCAAAAAGTATTTCCTAAACTCTTCTCTGTTCCTGCTAATGATTCCACTGAAACAGAAACCAAAACATAATAGTATACAAAACAAAAGAAGGAAGAGTCAAGCAAAACACTGCAGGCTTATTATCTGCCCAACTATGGGGAAAATGCTCAGCTTTCACCATTCAGATGTTAAATCGCACCTAAAGTGGACCAAAACCCACCGCAATTGACCCCCCTGGGGCATCCAAAATCGGGATGCCCTTCAGTGTGAACCCCCCCAGGTCATCCCATACAATTACCTTGTTTCCTGGGTCCAACAGAGCATGCGCGAGCTACGGCCAAATTCCCTGCAAGCACAGTAGGACCGGGAAGAGGCGAGTTCTGTGTGGTGATCTGGGGGGTTTCACGCAGTGGGGCAGGACCAAAACACTTTCGAATTAATGTTTGAAAGTGTATATTTGTGTGTGCGCCAAAATGATGTCTTAAAAATAATGAACTGATCTAGCATTTTTACATTTTTCAAATGTTAGCAAATGTGTTTTATGTAAGCAGTTTTCACTATCTGCACAGAACACTGCTGCTGAGCTTTTGTACAGTTAAAGTGGACCTTCACTCTGAATAAGAGCATATCTTATATGTTTCCCACACCCTGTACATACAGATTGTCCACATTAATAATCATCCTACCTGCATCTACTGCATGTTATGATCCTTTAAACATCCAAGATGGCAGCTTATGGAAGCCGCCATCTTATCAGGCAGCCTGCAAACAGGAAGTGCCTCCTGACTCTGCTGCTCTGCATTCTGGGACTGCTGACCTTTCCCTGACCCTAGCTCTGCTCTGTCTGAGCAAAGCACAGCTATAACCCGCCCCCTGTACCTTATCCCACTCTCCTCTCCTCAGTAAGTGTGATGCTTCTGAGTCAAGATGGCGGCGCCCGTATCCTAAATTCCTGAACAGAGTTGCAGCCCAGTGGGGGAAAGAATAATAAGTTAGTGACTAAAAACGTAAAATACATTAATTTTAGATGTTGGGGAACCGTTTTTTAAGAGTTTGGGTTTTTCATTAAATCACGCTGAAGGTCCGGTTTAAATGAGCTCCCTCACCTCAGCATTGGCCATAGCAGCAGTGTTCTGTATGTACACGACTCATTCCTCTCTTCTTGGTGTACATTGCCAATAGCAACTGATTGAAGGTAGTGAAAACGGATTCCATAAAACACGTTTGCTAACTTTAGGGAAATACTAGATCAGCTGAGCACTTTGAGTACATCCTTTTGGCACAATAAAAAACACCAGTTAGTCTTACCTGTAACGGTATTTCCAATAGTTCACCAGGGCGGCTTAGCCACCCACTTCCTTTCCCTTAACAGACAACACAAACTGACAGAGTATTAAAGCTCTGACTCTTCCCCTCGGGTCTTAGTGTTTTTAGACAATCATACAGGAATAAAAAGGAGACTTGAAGGGGAAAAAGTCAGGCAAGAAGAAACACCCATGCATCCGAGCCAGAATAGACTTGAAAAAAAATGGGGTAGGGTGTGGGATGCCGTCCTAGAGGACTATTGCAAATATCATTACAGTTAATACTAACTGGTATTTTCCCCTGGCATCCTCCTAGATGGCTTAGCCACAGAAGGCCACTATTATAAGTCCACACTGACACTGCCCTAGTAGAATGACCTCTAAGCTCTAATGAGCTAGAATGAGCTCTAATACCTAAGGGGAGCGGGGCACCCATTGCTTGATAGGTCAGACCTATAGCAGAACCCTGGCTTGCTCCAATTTGATTTTTCTTAGGACTAAGGGCAACAGCCTAATCGGGGGAAATGCATAACAGAGGGTAAATTCTCCACATTGGTTGCTGAATGCATCCAGACCCCAAGCTCCCCCCTTCCCAATCACTATCTGGGCAAACACCTGCTGATGTAGTACATATTCTCCCTGGTCTATTCTTACTCTGCTCAAGAAGTCTGCTTTTACATTCAAGTCCCCTTTTATGCGGATGGCTTGAATGGACCCGACATTTCCCTCAAGGCTCTCCAACAGGGATTTGGTTAGTCTGGAGAGTTCCACAGATCTCTTTCCTCCCGGTGGTTTAAAAAGGTAACCACCATGACATTGTCTGAGACAATCTGGAGGTTTCTGCCCCTTGGTCTCTGCCCAACTCCCTCAGGGCTTCCTTCACAGCTAGGAGTTCCCTGAAGTTGGAGGACTTCCAGGCTGTGGATCTTGTCCACATACCCTGGAAGTATTGCCCTTGGCAATGAGTTCCCCAGCCGAAGGAACTTGCGCCAGTGCCGCCAGCTCAGAGACACAATGTACCGAAGTGATAGCCACTAAAAAGGCCACCTTAAAAGTCATAATGGACAGTGCAGCATTGCACAAGGGCTCAAATGGAGGACCCTGGAGAGCAGAAAGCACCAAGTTCAAATCCCACACCGGTAGCAGGGGCTTAAGCGGTAGACGTACATGAGTAACTCCTTGGAAAAAAGTCTTGACAAGCCTATGACTGGCGAAAGATCGTTGGAAAAAGAATGCCAGGGCCAACACCTGGCCTTTGAGGGTACTCATTTGTAGACCCGACTCCAGACCATGTTGTAAGAACTCCAAAATCCTAGAAATGGAGAAAATGCGACAAGGAAAAGACTTAGACTCGCACCAGGCAATGTAGGCATGCCAGACCCTATAATAAATCAAAGTGGAAGATTTCTTCCGAGCCTGAATCACAGTACTGACTACTGAAGCCGGCAATCCCTTATCCATCAGGATGGAGGTTTCAGCAACCAAGCCGTCAAAGCCAGCACTCATAAATTGGGATGGCGCAACTGTGCGAGAAGCCCCGGATCGTCGAGCAGGACGAAGTGATCCACCGCCATCTGGACGATGTCCGCGAACCATACTCTCCTCGGCCAGCGGGGGCCACCAGAATGGTCGGTACCCCTCCTGGGCCATCTTGCGCAACACCCGCCCCAGGAGAGGAAAAGGAGGAAACGCATAGAGGAGCCGGAAATCCGTCCAGGGAATGGCTAGAGCGTCCGTGCCGACGGCCAGCGGATCTCTTGACAGAGAGACAAAGACAGATCTTGGAAGCTTGTGATTGTGACGGGACGCAAACAGGTCCATGTATGGCTGACCCCAGCAGCGACATAGGGCATGAAAGATCTTGTTGTCGAGGGACCATTCCCCCAGACAAGACGTCCCCCTGCTCAGGGAGTCCGCCTCCTGGTTCTCCATTGCTGGGATGTAAACCGCTGAGATGCAGGGAACATTCTCTTCTGCCCAAGACAATATCAGGGACACCTCCTTGAGGGCTCATTTTGCTCCGAGTCCCGCCCTGATGATTGATGTAAGCGACAGCCGTCTGATTGTCCGACCTGACCGCACAACCCCGAAGGTGGGGAGTCAACTGGAAGAGAACCAACCTGATCGCCCTTAGCTCCAGGAGATTGATTGGCGTGTGGGCCTCCTGAGGGCCCCACTGGCCCTGGAACTTTAGAGAGTGCCAAAACCCTCCCCAACTGGTCAGACTGTCATTCATGGTGACAATCTCCCAGCACAGAGGTAGAAAGGACCTGCCCGCTAGAAGATTCCCCGAGTCCAGCCACCACGAGAGGGACTGTCTGGCCAGAGGGGACAGAGCGAATTCCCGCTCCAGGGATTCCTGCTTCCGATTCCAAATGATCAAGAGATTCAACTGAAGAGGTCTCATGTGGAACTGGGCGAAGGGCACAGCCTCGAAGCACGACACCATGAGTCCCACCAACTGCATGCCTAGACGAATGGAGGGATGAAGAAACGACAGCAGGGCTTGCGCCTGCATCTGAAGGCCCTCCACCTTCTGCTGAGGAAGAAACACCTTGACCTAAGAAGTATCCAGCGTCATGACCAGGAAGGACCTCACCAATGACGGAGTGAGCGAAGACTTGGGATAATTGATCACCCAACCGAAGGACTCTAGGGTGGACACAACCACCTGAGTATCCCTTTCAGCCTGATGAAAGGATGGAGCAGCCATCAACAGGTCGTCCAGGTAAGGAAGAATGCGAATGCCCTGGCTCCTCAGGAGGGCCATGATACCCGCCAGCACCTTGGTGAACACACGACGGGCCGAACGGCAAGGCCACAAACTGGTAGTGCTGATCCTCCATAGCGAACCTCAGGAACTTCTGATGCCCCAGGAAGATAGGAACGTGCAGGTAGGCATCCTTGATGTCCACAGTGGTCATAAACTCTCCTGACCGAAGAGAGGTCACCGCCGACGGTAAGGTCTCCATGCGGAAGTGTTTGAACCTGACCGTCCTTCTTGGGCACCGTGAACAGATTGGAGTAGAACCCCGACCCTGTTCCTGAAGAGGCACGGGACAAACCACTCCGGACGATAGAAGGCGTTGACGGACAACCTCAGGCCATGCGCCGTCACAGGATTTTGGGAGATCCGGGACCGGTGGAATCTTGGGGGCAGCCAAGCTGCTAGCTCTATCTTGTAACCGGAGGACACCACCTCCTGAATCCACCGATCCAAGACGCGTTGTCTCCAGATGTGAGCAAAGAGTCAAAGCCGTCCCCCTCATGCCTGAGGGGCCTTGGTAGGGGGCTTGGGCTTAGCACCCCAGGAGAGACCAGGGCGACCACGGGATCTACCCCGCCCCCCAGAGTCTCTGCGGCTACCCGCGATGGAAGATCGCGTCCCCCACGGGAAGGGCGAAATGAGGAGGACCCCCAAAAGAGCCAAGAATGCTTTCTACGCTGAGGGAGCAGACCATCCTTGGTCAAAACATCAAGACGTTCCCCAAAGAGACGTAGTCCCGTGAAGGGAAGCCCGGTGAGGGACCCCTTAGCGGCAGCATCAGCCGCCCACTGACGCAGCTAGACGGACCTACGCATGGCAACCAACAGGGCAGAGGCCCTACCCCCAAGCCAGACGGCATCATCCATGACAGCACAAAGGCAATAAAGTCAGAGCAAAGCAAAAGGTCCTTGTAGTCATCCTCACGCTTGCGAGATCTGGCAGCCTCGGCAAGGCACCTAACCGCGTCTTCTTAAGTGCAATGGCAACAATGGCCGTGGCACAGACCGGGCGTAAACCCGTTCCCACAAAGGTGAAGGCATGACAGGCTAGTTGATCCATACGCTGGTCGGCATTATCGCGCAAAGTAGTGGTGTCAGGAGACGGCATAATAGAAGGACGGGGGGGGGGGGGGTCCACCTCGGGGGGGACAAGACCAGCGGCAAACCAAGTCCGAGAAGGGATACCTTCTATCCATTCCCTTGGGCACCGAGGGCAACCTGTTGGGCCATTCCCATTCTTTGAGGACCATATTGGAAAAATGTCCCTGCTCCGGGAACTCTAAGTGTTTCTCGTCAGGACGGAAGAGCTCCCCCTGCTTCCTCTTTGCCGTCTTAGGGGGGACGATGTGTAAAGCATCAAAAACGGCCGACAAAAGTCTGTCAGTATCATCCGGGAACCCTCGTCTGAGGAAGACCCTGGTTCGCTATCAGACTCGCCATGGTGATCCCCAGAGGAATCGGAATCATGGAACAATTCCCCCTCCTCCATGTATTCACGGCTGCCATAGGAATCATACAAATCATCATCATCAGCAAAGAGGGACAAGCCCGTAGCCAGGTGCCTCTTTTTACTAGAGGCCTTGCCGGCGGCCGGACGGGCCAGTTGCTGCTCAATGCTGGCAATGCGCAGCGCCAGGTCTGACTGAGACCCCCTACTGCCTTCCCCCTCTCTGGGAGCTAAATGCAGGCATGGGGGAGTAGGTGATGCTGCGGGTAGGATGGGACTGGGGAGAGCAGACCGGGGATATCCCACAGCCTCGGGAGGGCATGGGGGGGGGGGGGATGAGACTGGGAGAAACTACAAGTACGAGGGACCCGCTTGGAAGACATAAAATAGGGAGTGGAATTGAGCATCCCACAGTGCATGCACAACATAATATATAAAAACTGACAAAAGGAGCGGACTCACAGACCGTAATGGAGTCAGGAACTCCCGAGCAGCACGGCCGGAGGAGCCTCAAGCGGCAGTGGAGACGTGGCCACTAAGGAGGCCCGGAGACGCGTCCCAGTCGGGACGTCTGGAGATCCGTTGGGGGCTGTCAGCAAGTGCCCGGAAGAAAGAAGGAGACGCCGTGCCCCGAACAGCGGAGGATGGCGTCCAGATGCGCCCACAACCAGCCCGCGCTGCAACAATGGCGCCGGGCCGGAGCAACCCCCCTCAAGCGCGCGAAGTCCTCCAGGCCAGCCGCGCCGACGGGGACCCAGCCCCCCCCGGCCAGCAGAGCCTGGGCGGGAGAGGGAGAGAGCCAGAAGGGGAGCAAGGAAAAAGGGAGGGCAACATGAGGCCAGGAGGGACAAGGAAGGCAATAAAAAGAGAAAACACATAGACAGGGGTCCTAAGCATGGTTTCTCCCTTCCCCCAAGGCTCACCATAGCCTCAGCCGGCTACCCTTTACTTATAGGGTCTGCGGCCCAGCGCTAAAGCTCTGCGAGCACCCGACCCCAGGTGCTCCCCTACCATCACCTGAACCTGCAGCAGAGCTGGGAGGCAGAAGGGTTCGGAAAAGGTGGGAATAGGACTGCAGGGCTGACGGGCTCGGGATGCCCCACTCACAAGCAAACCAGATAGAGCCATCTTCTGTCTTCGCAGTCAGGACTGCAGAGAAACTCTGGAGTCTCTGGGTGATTCCTGCCCTTTATATGGGCCGGGAGGAGCCACAAGTCTTTCTGCAGTCGACTGCGCCACCTTGTCGCGGATTACCCAAATGTGAAGAATTGAAATGAAGCAAGCCATGCTGTGCTGTACACCAGGAAAATTCCATCAACATTGAACTTACCCTTAATTTCCACACTGCTGCATATTTAATGCAACAGGACCTCCTTCTCTAGAAAGGTGACATGCTGCATCTCCCCATAAGGAACAGGCAATGGTAAATGTGGGCCCCTCAGCCAACAAAGAGATGGTGCTGCAGGCAGAGCATGAAAGAGTTGCTGTGCACAAAACAATTGAGCTGTCATACAAGGCAAGCATGAGAGCAGTGCTGGCTGGTTCCCCTTAACAAGCTGCCAGATAATCTAAGGGACTGGAGATGTACAGTGCTAAACCCTTAAAGTGGACCAAAACCCAGGATTTTCACTATCCCAGGTTTTGGTCCTCCCCCGCTGTATGGAACCCCACCCCGTACCTCTCCTTAAGCCCACAGTGCGGCAGAATCTTAGCCGTGAGCATCGCGCGTCTTCACTCCTTTCAGCTGTGCAAGGCCAGACATCCATTCTGTTGTGGTGGTGGTGAGAAGGGAGGCGAGTGATGCCATCGCCGGTCACATATGCGCCGTGAGCTCGGAGAAAAAGTAAGATTTCCAGGTGACTCAGGGGGTTTCACAAAGTATGGAATTTCATCGCAGTACGGGATGCCCCCGCAGGAAGGTGTAAGTCTGCCCTGGAGTCTCAGATGCCAGGGTGAGTATCGGTCCACTTTAAAAGTAGATTTCTACTGGGCCCTAAAAAAGGTGTGGGGGCACATATGTACACATGAGAGTTAAAGTGGCAAAAGGAAATAAAGGAGCAAAGCTTCACAAATGTTGCCCCATACAGATCTTGGGGTTGAAGGATGCTTTAGATAGAAGTATAAAGAGGAAGCAGAAGGTAACATGACAGACATATATGGCTTCCTGGCTAAGAATATTACACCATAACAGCACACTAGTCCAAAAAGATAAAAGGAGCATGTGGTATTAGCACAAAAATAAAAAAAGGCCTCGACCTATATCTTCCCTTAGGGCCTTACTTTGCTCATTAACCCTTTAAGTGCCAGCCTACCTAGATTTTTTGTCACACTCTGTTGCCAAACTACTTTTCACGTTTTTGCGCTACACATGTTCAACCTTGATTTTTGAAGGGATTTCCAAGGAAAATTATGTTTTTTTTCAGTCTGGGCTTCAACATGAAATGTCTTGTTTGGCCTTTTTTAGTGTATTCTCAATACTTTTGGGTGAAATATGTGCAAAAAAATGAAAAAAAAAAATCTATTTTTTACAATTTGTAGTGTTTTTTGGTGATAAAAAAATGTAAGTTTGTTAATAAAATATTATTGCGTGTGAAAGCCCTATTTCTCCCGGTTACAACGGTACCACATATGTATTGGTAGACACCCTTTCCTGCCCAGGAAACTCCCCCAAACTGAAACAGCAGTTTAGGAGATTTCAGATAGGATACAACTATGCAATATGATTAAGGGCGTAAATTAAAAAAAAAATTACATAGCGTCCCCCCTCCCAGGTGGGGGACCTCATTTTTATTTGGAATTTTAAGGGTTAAAAACCCTTAAAATCCCCCCAAAAAATGACGTAGGGTCCCCCTTACCCAGCATTACCGACCCAGACCAGCTATGGGGGCTTGTAGAACAGGGCGCAGGCCCCTGGCCCTGCAGGCTACTAGCCCACATAGCCACTAAGTGGCCCGGGCCCTTCTGGCCTTTGGGGGGGCAGGTAATGGGGGGGCTGGGAGTTATGGCAAGTCACCCGCTAGCCGCAGGTGATTGCCAGCCCCAGAGCCTTGTGATCTGGTATAAGGGGTCTCATGGACCCCTTACCAGTTCACAAATAGTTGAAAGTAAAAAAAAGACACTAAATATTTTAGTATTCTTGTTTTTACTTATACTTACCTCTGATCCAGTGTCCTGCGCCGCTGCAGATGACACTTGTCGGTAGTGATTGGAGCAGGGAGGGTGGGAGGCAGGGAGATCAGAGCCTCCCTGCCTGCCACCCTCCCTGCTCCGATCGCTACCGACAAGTGACAGTCGGAACCCGGGTGCCGGTATAGAGGAGCGGGATGGCGTCATCCCCTCTCCTCCCACAAGTGGGCGGGACTAGGGGTGGGGCCAGCGCCGGACGAAGAGGACGGTGAGGGCCCGTTGCTGGGTCCTCACCCGAAGAGTGGCAAGTCCAGGGGGGGCGATCAGAGCCCCCCCTGGTGAAGAGAAGACCCGGAGAGCGATTGGGCTGCGAGGTGAGTTTGTCTTTTTTTTTTTTTTTTCAGATGGCGCGGGGGGGGGGGGGGGGCTATTCTGGGCCCCCTCCTGAAGATCAGAGGCCCGGGGGCGAAAATCAAGTTGCTGCTTATTGTAGAGAATCGCTGGCACTTTCCAACGGGTCAGGTAAGTCTGTATCTTTTTTACTTTTTATTTTATGGGGCTCTAAAGTCAGCTACGCGAGTCTCACGTAGCTGGCACTTAACGGTTGGAGAGGCAGCTTCGTGAGAATCACGTAGCTGGCACTAGAAAAGTCCTTTGGGATGGAGCACAAAGCGTGCGCTGAGCAGACATTGGTTGGCGAATCCTACTGGTCACCAGCAGTCACATTTGAGAGCCAGAGCAATGAGGGAGTACTCAGCCTCTTTGAGGGAGGGGGGGCATAAGCAGACTATCTAGAGCTTAAAGCGGACATCCAATTAAAAAACAAAATCTAGTAAATTGCTCCTATCTCACAATCAGTGATGTAAGATATTTGAGAGGGCTCATCTCCATGCACATATTGTGAAATAGTCGACAGATTCTAGGCTCCTGAACTGCAAGGGAGCGGCATCTTCCCTGAATTCTGATAGTCTAGCTTCTGAAAACCCAGTGCTGTAATGAAGCACAGCTCAGAAAACTCTTAAAACATTGTAACATAGTAAACAAATGGTAAAATGCTCTGCAGCAGCCAAGGCCATTGACTTAGATTAGATATGTAGATGGAGCTTAAAGATAGGGCCTCATCATATATGGTTGCTGAAAAATGTAGGAGATTGATTGAAAAACGACATTATAAAACTGAATAATAATAGGTAACTACATTTTACTTAAGTGATCAAACTATTGGTTTAAGCAGTAAAATATTTGTTGCTTATTCGATTCTATTACCCGTGGCAAGCGTTGCATTTACCAAGCACCTAAATCCTGGATAATGTTTAACACAAATACAAAAACATCCTTAGGGCAAAGCTGGGTACAAACAGACGTCAAATACCTTTCAATAAAAGTGCCATTCTGGATCATCCAGATATCGCAGTATGTCCGTGCTACCAGCGTGGCAGCGATGAGCAGCAGATATCCAGTCTGAAGACGAGATACAAAGCTTAATTAGTGATCACAATTAAAGTGTTCGTCCTCATTTTTTTTTTTTTTTTTTTTTTTTTTTTCTTTTTAAGAGAAAGAGGATAGATGGCGGTCATCAGGCCTTAAAGCGCCCAAAAAAAAAAAAAAAAAAAAAAACTTTCATAAAAGCCTGGCTTGCCCTGCCTCCATGAACATCTCTAAACAGATGCTATCCAGCTCCATGCTCCTGGCAGGGCAAATTCTGTATGGTGCTGCAGGGGAGTAAGCAATGACCCCCGAGTGCATGACTAGCCATCTGATAGTTGTTACAGGAATGCTCACTCAGCTTACACAGGGCAAGGGGCCAATGCCTAAACTCTAAACCAGCATCATTTAACACTTTTTATATTCAAATGGCGTGTTCATTTTTTTTTATTTTTTTTTACAGAGAAAGAAATGGTCATCCCTTTAAGCAGACCTACAAACGAAATATAAATCTGTGTCTAATGCAACATCGCTTTTGTTGCTGCACCTGTACCACTATTTCTTGTGACTTTCTTAAACCGGGCTTACGCTCCTTCCAGCTATTTCCCAGGGTGGGTCCTGGTTCACAGGGACACCAAACTAACCTATCCCACCCTCATGCCATCCGTAAGCCCTGCTTTAGAGATATACCGACTTTCACCTAGCATAGCTGCGTTCATTGGGCAGTTAAAGTGGACCAACACCCAGGATTTTGACTATCCTGGGTTTTGGTCCACTTCCTCGAGGCACCCCGGTTGGGGGTTCCCGGGCCAATCGGGCTCGGTGTTAGTCCGCTTTAAAGGAATAGTCCAGGCAACTACCTAATACATATAACTACATAGCCCTAAAGCAGCTAATGTTCTGTTTGCTTGTTTTTTCCCAACAACGAAGCCCCCAAAGCGGAGAGAACTGCTAGCAGAACCAGGGAAATCAAGTCCGTGCCAAGTTACTGCTTCTAGGCAATACGTCAAGGTTACAAGAAGGGAGCAGGCAGATATGACGATGTGAGCTGCTGAATAATGTACTTTACATTTTGCCTAGACATTCAATTTAATAGCTACACATGTGCAAAATCCACAGCTCACCCAACAGAGTGCGTAGCTACTTCCTGCCCCCATCATAAAGGGTGAAATGTCCGCTTTTGGCTTCCTAAGGACCTCTAACTGTAAAGGTGTCCCAAACAGAGATGCTCCAGGAGAAATTGTTAGGGACATAACATTTTCGACTGTTAGTCCACTTTACTAAGACACACTATACCGTAAGAGTCCCATTCTTTAAAAAGGATTAGCTAGTTTTTCATCTAAAACTGAGTGTGCAGAGGGTTAAGTCGATTTTCATATCAAGTATGTGGTCACATCCCCCTAGCACCCCCATGGTAATTTAAAGGAGGAACATCTGAGGCCCTGAAGTCTGAAAATACCATTCCTTGGAGCATCCTGAACTGGGATGCCTTGCTGTGTAAAAACCCACAGAAGCCCAGTTTCACGCACCTTGTTCCGGAGCCCTTGCTGAGTCTCTGCGCCGCTGCCACATCCTGGCTCACCTCTAGCCGTGCACGCAACCGTGGCCGGCGTTTCTGAATGGGTAGCGTGGCCACACGACTGCTAGGAGGTTAGTAAGGGTTGTGGCCGGCGGCACACTCTGCTCTCTCCGGCGCCGCTTGGCTGCTCAGCCTTACAGGCGGCTCAGCCTGCAGCAACTCCGTAGGGAGCCGATTAAGTGAGGGTGTCGATTTGTTGAACGGGCCTCTCAGCCAATTAGCGTACTCGTTCTCACCCCAGTCTACGTCGTGGGAGCGACAGGAAGGTAGGAAGGCGAATGACCTAGGGCCATACACACAGCCTATTCGGGATGCCCCTAGTGAGAGGAACACCCCCACGAAAAGTGAAAATTCTGGTGTGTTTCTCTTTAATGGCACAATTGGAAAACAAAACTCCCTTGCCCATCTGCATGCATGATACTGAAGCACTGTCAGCACTTACATTTGCTCCTGCATCCACTCAAAGCTAAAACACTGCCTTACAGATATTCTAGTGGTGGCAGCCGTTTTGGAGCTTCCTTTCCCAGCCGTGCCTGACCATAGCAGGAGTTAGAAAAAAAGGTAAATTCATTTTTATGTGCAGCAATCGGAATTGCTCTGTGGAGGGATGCATATGAGCACTGTTTCCTGTAAGGGTGTTGGAGCGGTTTAAGGAACCTAGAGAAAACACCTCCTACAAGATAAGTGCAGATGCTCAGTACGGTAATGCGATGCCAGTTGGAGGAACACATCAGCTTTAAACCTGCATTTACTAAAAAACATTAAGGACTGGGGGTTAACATGTGATCAGGTGTTACCTACCTCTTTACAGGCAGCTCTGGGGACTAAGATTTTCAGGATTCTCTTAATTCTTCCAAAAAAGACTCTGTCCACCACAGCCTTGTCTTTCTTTCCATCTTTCTGTAAAAGACCACAGCGAGGAGATTATTAAGCAGGTTCTCTTAGTCAGCATTCTCTGGCTCATGCTGGTCAGGATTTATTGCCACACATAGGTAGCAGGTTTCAAGAAACTAGGAAACAGCGACACCTCCTCCTCATCTAATGGATTACTGAAATAAAAATACCATGCGTACGCTCCAGACAGGTGGAACCAAGACAATGAGTTTACAGTAGAGCTCTGATGTCAACAGAAAAGACTAGGGAGAGTGGACCCCACCAAATGGAGAACACAGAGAGCAACACAAACACAGGATCTAACCATTTTTATTGCCATCTGTGTCTATATTACCCAAGACTCTAGAGCTGGGTTAACGTTCTCTAGATTTAGGATGCCCTGCACCATGATCCCTTCCCCAGACTGGAATATAACCAGCCACCGTGGGTTTTGTTCCACTTTAAAATTAACATAAAAAGGGCTGGTTTTCTTGTGAGAATATGAATATTACATTTTTTTGTTAATGCAATTCAGCACCATTTTTATAGCTGTGCAAGGGAATACATAATTTATTACAAAAGAAATTCTCACGGTGCTGAATTAGCCCTATAAAGCTGCAACACCTGTCCGACTGTTAGCCCTGATGAGTATTTAAAAAAAAAAAAAAAAAATTCTCATCCTCCACCTATGCCCCTGCTGGCAATTTCATCACTCAATCACTGTAGCAGCCATGGTCCCGAGACGCAAGCGGTGACTAACCAGGATACAGACTCCTGCTTCCAGCACAGAACTGTAGGGGCTTGTGAGTTTTCCTTCTACCATACTTGAATCGAGGTTAGCTCGATTGAATGTAGGGCTCAGGATTACGTCTGGAGGCTTGCATGTGGCAAAAATCTGGCTGCCAAATGCTTGTATGAAAAAAATGTCAAACATTAGCTGAGTATAAGGTTCTCTATACCATACTGTATATCTCAGATAGGGTTAGATTTGTACATACATTATAGGTACAGGGCCTGTGGCACAAGGGGGCTAACAATGTTCTGGGATGAAAGTGGTGGCCAGCTCAAATACATTGGTAAGTATAACTACTCGGAGGGGAGAGGGGGTTTCAGGCTACAGGTATTCCAAATCCGCATTGCCCACTAGGACTTTAGCTATTGGGCCCTGTGAAACCTATGTACGTCCCTGCTTATATCCCTGTGTGGATCCCCTCACCATACCAACACAGGTCTTCTCCTCAAATACTAGGATTTCAAGATCACTGCCGACTAAACAAGGGGGCACAACCTGTAGCTAGTTGGGGGGGGGGGGGATCAGGAGCAATGTTAGATGCTTGGAACAAACTTCCAGCAGATGTAGTTGAAAAAACAACAGGTCACTGAATTTAAACATGCCTGGGATAAGCACACATCTATCCTAAGATAAAGAGTACATACAGTATACACATAAGGGCAGACTAGATGGACCGTATGGTCTCCTTCTGCCGTCAACCTTCTATGTTTCTATGACTAAAGAACTACAATGCAATTACCTCATTGTTTTGCATCAGTGCACTCCCATTCTTCTTTCTGAAAAAGAGGAAATCTAGATTAATATGGAAGGCAAGATGCAGATAAACAGTTGCAGACATCCAAATCCAAAGCACCTTAATTAAAGGCAGTGTACGGGCAAACACAAATACACCAGGTACCTCGTCCTATAGTTCCACACAGCTGAACTGCACAAGGCCCTGCCATCCCTGTGGCCTGGAGCCCAACGTTTGTTGCTGGTTTTCGTTTCCTCTAGCTTGAGTGCACTAAAACTTGGCAACATATAAGCGAACTGAGCTCTAACGTCAGCAAACAGAGCTTTAATTGTAGCGGTGAACATCGGCACAACTGACTTTTTGCTGCCATTACACTTGGGTTTCGTTGCACTTCATCTGGGTGGAAGAGGTTAGTGAATCAGCCCCATAGTGTTTAAAGCGGACCTTCACTCTAAATAAGAGTCTATCTTATATGTTTCCCACACCCTGTACATACAGATTGCTCACATTAAAAATCATCCTACCTGCATCTACTGCATTTTATAAGCCTTTAAACATCCAAGATGGCGGCTTATGGAAGCTGCCATTTTTGCAGGCAGCCTGCAAACAGGAAGTGCCTGCAAACAGGAAGTGACTGTGCTGCTCTGCATTCTGGGACTGCTGACCTTTCCCTGACCCCAGCTCTGCTCTGTCTGAGCAAAGCACAGCTATAACCCGCCCCCCTGTACCTTATCCCACTCTCCTCTCCTCAGTAAGTGTGATGCTTCTGAGTCAAGATGGCGGCGCCCGTATCCTAAATTCCCGAACAGAGTTGCAGCCCAGTGGGGGAAAGTATAATAAATTAGTGACTAAACATGTAAAATATATTAATTTTAGATGCTGAGGAATTGTTTTTTAAGAGTTTGGGCTTTTCATTAAATCATGGTGAAGGTCCGGTTTAAATCAATCCCATCCTAAATCTGGTCATCTGCACTAAACAAAAACAAGTCTGGTAGTCGCGTGATGAGTCAAATGGCTAGCCAGTCTCCAGGGCATCCAGTTTTGTGATGCCCTGCTGTGTGAAACTCCCTTGGTTCTCCTGATATACTACTAACTGATCTACTTCAATTGGTTCCGAAGCCGCTCATGTGACATAATATTCATAAAGATTTTACACGCAATTAAGCTTCCACTGAAAAACAGACCAAGACTCAGGGGAGTGAAATTCAAACAGGTTTATGGTATAAAACCTGGATTTGAGCTTTAGATGAGATTAGATTGAGATTTTATACTGAGGTTCCTAAAGACGTTATTACTTCCAGCTGTGCCTGGTCAGCCTACCCCAGCCTAAGCTGCCTAAGCCTACTAACCTAAGCCTGCAGCCTTCTGGGCCGAAGGAACTTAAGTTTCCCTATCACATGAATATTTTAGCCCATCGGCCTGTAATAGCCTCACATAACTAGAAAATAGAGCTTAGAAACTTTGGGTGCTGCCACTTCAGCTAACAGGCTAACTGGCAGTTTGTGGCCTGTGGGGCTTTTTTTTTAGATTTAGGTGGCCTTTAAACCTAAAAGGGAAAACTCCGGGGAAAGGACCATAACCCAGGATAGACAAAATCCTGGTTTTTGGTCCACTTTGACCAATAAGATGATTAGCAAGCTAGAGTGTGGAAGCCTCATATGTACTCGAAATCACCACTTGTACATAGCTAAGGTAAACACATTGTTGCCATGTAAAACGATTTTCTTTTATAACAGGGTTTACAGATTTTCACATCAGTGGCACCTTACTAGCATGATACACCAGGCAGGAGGATGATCAATCACAAGAAGGAAGGAGGCTTAAAAGCCAGTAGGCAAATGTATCCCTTTAGACGTTTTAGAACTTGCCATTTTTGGTTTATTAACAGGTTTTTTTTACATGTGTTCATGCTTACTTTTACTGAAATGAATGATAAAAATACAATTCTGTGAAATACTCACCTGTAGAATTAGTATTATAAGTATACAGTACGTCCTGCTCCAGATATAATACTTACACTTAGGTATTACTCCGCCAGATGGCGCTGCACTGCAGAGACATGTAAAAACAGGCTCCTCCCGTCCCTTCAAATACCCAGGGACCTCCCACAAATCCCCAGCATTGAAAAGCAGTGAACAAGAAGCCGGGAGAAATTAACCACCACAAAACTGGTAACTATAACAATGATAACAATCACCATACAGGGGATCCAGAATAATGCAAAAACCAGGGTGGGGTGGAGCAGGACGTACTGTATACGTATAATACCAATTCTACAGGTGAGTATTTCACAGAATTGTATTCTTAGTATACAGTACGTCCTGCTCCAGATATAATACTTACACTTGGGACATCCAATAGCAGTGTCCATAAAGTAGGGTGGGATCCCCAACAAAAAAGGCAACAGCAGAAGTTTAAAGCACTGTCACCTGCAATACCGGCCAAGAGCAGCACAAGCTGAGGCTCTAACGTCAACCTTATAAAACTTTTGAAAAGGTATGAATAGAAGACCAAGTAGCGGTCTAGCAAACTTGTTCAACAAAAGCCTGGTGCTGAAAAGCCCAAAAGGCCCCAAAAGCACGAGTAGAATAAGAAGAGAAGCGAGAAGAAGATTCTTCCCCTCAGTGGAATAGGCCTGAGTAACAGGCTGACAAGTCCAAAACGCCAACAGTAGCCTTGGCAGAGGCCAAAAACCTTTCCTAGGACCAGAAGGAACCATCCCATCCAAGTAAAGACCAGGCCAAAAGCCGCCTAACCCCCCCGAGAGCAGACGAGATCGGGCACATACAGGATGGAGTTGGCCGTAGACCCAAAGGAGCATCAGTTCTCCTTAAGGGCACAGTGACTACCAAGGAAACACTTCCAACACCTGTTCAAGGAATGCAGAACCCTTTCCTCAGCGTTGCTAGGAATAAGGCACAGAAGGAAAAACAATATCTTGAACATAAGACAACACCTTAGGCAAAAAGTCCGGCTTAAAGCGGAACACCACCTTATTCTGGTGTATCTCAAAGAATGGGGGCTAGATAGACGTGTGTCTGAGCGGGCGGCTCTGTCTGACTGAAATAACAGCCACCAGAAGGACAACTTGAGGGTAAGAACAGCCAGACAGCATCCTGAAAAAGTCCAAAGGGAACACCCCGCAAGGCAGACAGAATCAAATTCAAAACCCATCAGGGACCATAGGATTACGTGGGGGACGCACATGAGTAACCCCCTGAAAGAAGCCTTAACCAAGGAAACTGAGCAAAAGGCTTCTACAGGAAGGCGGACAGGGCAGAACCTGACCCTTCAGAGTACTGAGTTGGAGAATTCCAACTCCAACCCATGCTGTAATAACTCTAGAACCCTGGAACAGAGAACGCCCGACAGGGAAGAGACCTAGACTCACACCAATCAAAATGGGTACGCCATAATAGATGGAAGAAGAAGCTTGCTCCTAGTCTTCCCATAGTCTCAATCACCGAGACCGATAAACCTGTCACCATCAAGATGGATGTTTCAGCAGTCAGGCCGTCTAGGCCAGAGTCTGTAGATCGGGGTGACGTAAAGGGGTCCTGAGCGAGCAGAGCTGGCACTCCTGGCAGAACGTACAGATCTACTGTCCTCAGTACCACGTCTGCGAACCACACTCCACTAGGCCACCAGAATCACTGGTCCCCCCTTCCAGAGCAATTATGCGCAGAACCCTGCCTAGCAGGGGGAATGGAGAAAGACATACAGAACAGAATGTCCTGCCATAACATTACTAAATCATCATGACCAGGGCCAGAGAATCCTGGGACAGGGAAACAAGGGCCGAGAGCTTGTGATAGTGACGGGGCACACACAGATTCACACTGGTTGGACCTCATAGTGACACAAGGATTAGCACATCCTGTCGCAGAGTGACCTCCACCGGAGCGAATACCACTGAAATACAGGGAATGATGTCCACCACCCAGATCAGGATCGGAGACACTTCCCGGAGGACCCTCCTGCTCCGGGTCCCTCCCTGAATATTCAATGTAGGCCAAGGCCATCAGATAGGCCTAGCTCCCCCGAACAGGCAGGCCCTGAAGAGGAGTAGGCAAGCGAGTTAGAACTAACTTGAACGCTTATAGATTCCAACATTGATAGGTGTATAGGCCTCCTAAGGGCCCCACCTCCTCTGGAACCATAGGGACTTCCAGAAGAAGACCCCCCTCAACCTGATAGATTGGCATCCATGGTGACCGTCTCCCAGGAAAGGGCAAGAAGGGACTGCCTCCAGACAGGTTCCTTGAGTTCATCCACTACAAGAGGAACCTCCTCACCAGGGAGGAAGGCACACATACCCTGCTCCAGGGATGCTGGGTCCTTGTCCCGTAGGACAAATAGTAGAAGTTGCAGAAGGCCCTAGGGGGGACTGAGCATAAGGGGCCTCTTCGGAGTACGCCACCAGCGGGCCCACCAGTTGCATCCCCTGCCTGGTGGAGGGGCGGGGACAGCTATGAGGGACTGAGCCCATACAACCAGATTGTCCACTTTATTGCTGAGGAAGGAAGATCCTTGCTTGAACTGTATAAAATTCATTCATAGGAGTGTTACCAATGAAGGGGGGACAATAAGGACTTGGGGTGTTTGATCACCCCTCCAAATGACTCACAAATGGACACCCTCCAGCAGAGTATCCAACATAGCCAGACGTAGAGACTGGGAAGTGACGAGGACGTCCAGGTAGGTCATCGCGCGGACGCCCCTTGGTCTCATCAGAGACCACACCCCCGTCAGCACCTTGGTGAGCACTCTGGGAGCTGAAGAGAGGCCAGATGACAAGGCCACCATTATCAGTGTTGGTCAACCAACGCGAATCTGAAGAACCTCGGTGTCCAGAAGACACAGGGAAGTAAAAATAAGCAGCATTAAGCTCAGACGGCAAGAAGCCCCCGACGCGCAAGGAGCTGATGGCCGAGCGCAGTGTTTCCATTGCAGAAACCGCCTGTAATTGACGAATTACTGAAAATCTGTGAGACCAGATTGGGCCAGACTGACCCATTCTTTTTTGGGGAACTGTGGAAAGGTTGGTGTATCGGCCCCTGCCTCTGCCTATTAAGGGCAATCTGCAAGAGACCCCCAGACCCCGCAGGCCTTACATGGCCTGCACCAGCACCTGAACAGAGGCAGGGACCAGGAGCACCCGGGACCCGATAATCTTGGGGGAGGCCGCGCAGCAAACTATCTTGTATCTGGAGGGCACTAACTCCTGAATCCACCAGTCTGAGGCGTGATACCTCCTGGCATGAGCAAGGTGCCGCAGCCATCCCCTCACCCAGACGGGCAAGGGCGCCCCCAACATGCTTGAGGGGATTTTGGTGGAAGATTTAGGCTTAGCCCCGCCAGAGGGGCCAGGGCGTTATATGCCGAGTCTGCACGAGCCCCCAGGAAGGACACCCCTGGTTCTGGTTTTACACTATGGTAGGGAGGGGGAGGGGTTACCCTGCCCCGAGGGGCAGAGACGGCCGCCTACGTTGGGGTGAATTTCCCTTTTTTACCAAACAGATCCAGATGTGCCCCAAACAGGCATTGCCCTCTAAGGGAAGCCCAGTAAGAGTCTTCTTAGCAGCATCGTTAGTACCCCACTGTCGCAGCCAAACCAATCGACGTATAGCCACCACAAGGGCAGAAGTCTTTGCACACATTCTAATGGTGTCATCCAGTGCTAATAGGATAAATTTTGCAAATACATCACAACTGGAGAGCGCATTAAACACATCCCAGGGGAGATCCTCAGGGTGATGATCAAGCATCTTTCTGATGAGGGTTCTAGCAGCCACTGCAGTGATGACCGCGGCACAGACCGGGCGCAGCGCCGTCCCTGCACAAGAAAAGGCGTGGGAGGCCACAGATCAATGCGCCGGTCCTCAGCATCCCGAAGGGTACTGTAATAAAGGGGGGGTTAGAAACCCCTACGATCGGCGCATCCATCACAGGGGGTGATGACTAACAATTGACCACCTCAGGGGGAAAAGGGGTATTTCCTATCCCAGTCCCCTGGGGCCCCTGGAATTTACTGGGGAATTCCCATTCCTTGAGTACAAGAGCATGGAAACGAGCCTGCTCTAGAAATTCCAAGCGTGCTGTCACTGTATGGAAACGCTCCCCTCTTGGCTTGGAGACCTCACCAGGGAGAGAGATAGACAGGACCTTAAAGACCTTAATCAGCAAATCTCACACTGGCCCCAGTATTCAGGGCCAGAATCGTCATGACTCCTCGGCCTCTCATCAGATGAGAACTCCTAGTGAACTCCTCAGTTCCCATAGGACAAACAGAAAACAGGAGGCGTCAAGTGCTACTTCTTACCAGGGCCCCTGCGCCCTGACAACCTCGCCATAATCTGATCAGCTGTAGGCAATTTGGAAGACACAGCAGGCTGCAAATCCCCACTTGTATGCGACTCAGCAGGAATGAGATTTAAGCATGGGGAAATAGGTGTATTGAAACGAGGTGCAGCCACTGGCAAGCCTGATTGCAGGGCCAGTGCTTGCTCGGCACATGGTGCGCAGACCCGTGCCCTGTCAGCATCAGCATGGGGTTGACCACACGCTATACCGGTCTTGTCCCAGAGGGACCCCGGTCACATAATTCTGAGATGCCTCCATATGGTGATTATCTAGGCACAATATGCCAGCAGGGATTCACGCAATAGGCAACCCTGGATGCCCCAAAGACCCGCTAGGAAGGTGGGAGAATTTTACAAGGCCCGCTATAATTTAACCCGGGCCGGGGAAGCCACTGGATTCAACTGTCTGAAAGACATAATGGGAATAAAGGGTGTCAGAGCCATGCGCAGTAATAAGAATCATGAAAATCGCCTGTGAGGCCACTTACAGACCAAGGTAGGAGGAGGGCCGTTACCACGCGCGCGCGACTAGCATCAAAATGACGCCAAGTGAACCTCGAAGGGCGGGCCGTGACGCGGAGCGCGCCAAACCAGGTCCCCGCCCCCCCCCCCGAAGAGCGTGAAGCTCTAAGGCAGTAGTCAATATTGTAAAGAGAAGCAAAGTGCATGAAACACATAGATGATTTTGCCAATGGAGACGCCGCCGCCCGGCGCAGCACATCCAATAAAGGAAAGAGACGAGCGTGGCGGCGCCAGATACACAATAAAAAAGCAAACAGCGCGGCTCTGACACCAAGTTACAAGTCAAGGACAATACTAAGGCCATAATCGTGTAATCGCAGTACACTTGCGCCACACACACCCCCCCTTTCTTTCCCCCCCGAGCTACGGGGGGGGGAACAAGGGAGGATGGCGACCCTTTGGATAGGGCCCACCGCTACATGGGGCAATAATGCGGGAGGGGCATCCACTAGAGGCTCACCATCAGCCTAAACCGCCTACCCTTTGGTGAGGGACTGCGGTGGAGCATGGCTCCATAAGCATGCAAGGTGCTGCCTACCTTCACCCGACCAGCGCAGCCCAGGCTGGGAGGCACATCAAACGAAGGACGGGTGGGAATAGTCCAACAGGGCCGCAGGCTGTAATAGCCTCGCTCACCTGCGAGAGAGTGATACTTCATGTCTTCGCAGTCGGCACTGCAGAGAAATCTGGGGATTTGTGGGAGGTCCCTGGGTATTTGAAGGGCCGGGAGGAGCCTGTTTTTATATGTCTCTGCAGTGCAGCGCCATCTGGCGGAGTAATACCCAAGTGTAAGTATTATATCTGGAGCAGGACGTACTGTATACTAAGAATAGGTCACAAGAAAGGAAGGCCCAGCCACTCAAGATGACTTTGTATATGTATCTACCATATAAGTGTTTCAGGTGTCCAAGAGTCCTCTGCTCCAAAGATCAGATGTGCTCATCACCTCAGAAAGGCGTGGAAGACCCGCAGTGAAGTGCACTGGTGTAACAAGCAATACACATGCTGAGCATGCCAACCCTCTGGTCTTTCACCTAGCTTCACACCGACGCAATGCGCAACCTTTACCCTACTAAAGACACCGGCATGCAGTTCAAAGTTTATGACACCATGAGGAACATACAATGGCAGCTGCTAGGAAAGAGTCACACTGATGATGCAACACATTACCAAGAACTTCGTGATAGATAGATAGATAGAGATATAGATTGTGATATATATATATATATATATATATATATATATCTGTCTGATAACTGCATATTCACACAGTGAACGCAATACTAGGGGCCCATTGAGGATGAAGGGAAGGCCAACCAGGAAGAGGACAAGGTCCTTTTAATTGGTGTCAATGGTAACATGTCCACTTTTTCTTTTTTTAAATAAACATGACAATTGTGCATTTTAAGCAAGTTTGCTTTCCACTCTTTCAACGGACCTGTCAGTCAAATAAGACAGGAGGATCCTTGAACTGGGCAGCAGAGGACATAATAATGAGGGGGTCTCCTACTCTGCATACTAGCCATAGAAGCCGTTCCTAGCCTCAGTACTTACTTCCGCAATACTATTACTATGATAGTATTAATACTTACACAATATTACTTTAGCCAGGTGCACGCCCACACCAAGTATTTGTAAATGGCAGGCACAGACATGCCCCCTACTAGAGGCTAGCATGGATGCAGTCGAAGGATTTGGCTCTTTTCGGTCTTAAGACGATTCTTAGCTAAAAAAGAAGAACCGACCTGAGCGCGTCAATCGGCTGCACGTCCGTCACTAGTCACAGGTGACCAGGAAATGACACACCAAATAGAAATCCTTGATGGGTCAGAACATGTGATTAGTTTGTTTTAAACCAGACCAACAGTCTGGCACAGTTGGAAAATAAATCATCTGCCTGGATTCAACTGACATGACTGACAATGCACTTCCTGTTTGTAGGTGACCTGCAAATGTAGGAGTTTTCATTTTGTTTCTAAAATTTCATAGCAGGAGACAGAAAAAGGTAAATGAATTTTTATGTGCAGTAATCTAAATTGCCAGGGGAGGGATGCATATGAGCACCGTTTGTTGTGTTGGTTTATGTCATTTTTGACTGTTGGCTCGCTTTAATATGTAAACATATTGCTGCCCACGTCCACCTGAGGCTGCTCAGCGCTGTCAGCATTTTTTTTTTTAAATAAAAGTGTATTAGTTAAAGCAGTCCCATACCCATTTTGTAACGGGTGTGGGCTGGCTTTGTGACAGACTCCCCAACAACCCCCTGAAATCCTTACTTTAACCATGATGCGGTCCTGCGATTGGCTGTGGTCAAGGCCGGTCCACGAGACCAATCACAGAACCACAATTTGGCTGAGGATCGAGGTTTAAGCAAACAGAAACCGATTTCTGGGTCCACTGCTCGCCCTTGGCCCCTCTCCCGGTCCGCTGGTGCTGCCGTTGGCTCGGCGGTGCCACGGTTTTCAAAAGAAAAAAAAAAAAAAAAGTGCTTTTCCACTGCCAAAACCACGCCATTCAGAAAGGCTGGGCGCTGGAGCGCACACTGTTGCAGGTTACCCGGGAATGTGACCGCCGGCGCAGATCGTGTCACAGGTTCCGCGGAGATCAGGCAAGTTTACCGGAGCTTCACAATGCGGGGCATGGCCGGCCGCATGAGTTTTGACCCACTTTCAGGTCATTGCACAGGGGGGGGGGTCCAGCAATCTGGAAGCCCCCCCCCCCCGAGCCCGTCACAAAGCTGCCCCACATCCATTAATTAGAAAACAGGCGTCGGACCATTATATTGCTATATTTATATTTCTATAGTATAACATTTGAATGTTATACAGAGGCAGGACAGGGGGGTTAAAAATAAAACCCCGCTCTGTGCGCGCTCCCGCCCTCTGTACAGCAGATATTTCTCTGTACGTCCCCCCCACCGCTTCACCTCCATGGGAGGATGGTTACCCAAAGACTTGAGAATCAGTCACCAGGAGGGTTCAGGAAAATAGTTGGAGGCTTCAGAGCATAGAGAAATAGGTAGGTTCTTTGGGGGCTTAGCAAATGGAGAATTTGCAATGTCCTTAAGGATTTCTGTTTAGGCTTAACTTTAGGTTTTTTTTTTTTATTTTAATCATATTGCCTTTAAACCGGACCTTCAGCGTGATTTAATGAAAAGCCCAAACTCTTAAAAAACGATTCCCCAGCATCTAAAATTAATATATTTTACGTTTTTAGTCACTAACTTATTATTCTTTCCCCCACTGGGCTGCAACTCTGTTCAGGAATTTAGAATACGGGCGCCGCCATCTTGACTCAGAAGCATCACACTTACTGAAGAGAGGAGAGTGGAATAAGGTACAGGGGGGCGGGTTATAGCTGTGCTTTGCTCAGACAGAGCAGAGCTGGGGTCAGGTAGCGGTCAGCAGTCCCAGAATGCAGAGCAGCACAGTCAGGAGGCACTTCCTGTTTGCAGGCTGCCTGATAAGATGACGGCTTCCATAAGCCGCCATCTTGGATGTTTAAAAGCTCATAACATGCAGTAGATGCAGGTAGGATGATTTTTAATGTGGGCAATCTGTATGTACAGGGTGTGGGAAACATATAAGATAGACTCTTATTCAGAGTGAAGGTCCGCTTTAAGCTTTAAATCCGGCAAGACAATGCAGGACTATTAAATAAGATTGTTTTTGTGTTTCATCAGGTGTGGCTGGGAAATACAGGTTTTTCTTGTAGATTAAAACCAATTTCTAAAGACTTGTCTGGAACCTGTAAATGCGAAAAGACTCGTCTGGACCCTGTAAGTGTGAAATCACCTAAAGCTGGAATATCCACCTGGTGGCAGGAAGCTGTATTCTTTCTTCTATACGGCACCTATTTCAGCAGGGTGATTTGCTGTGTGGCAGCCTGCAAAAGACTTCAACTAACCCGACTGCTGTACACCCACAGGAAAAATACCTCATGCATTTATATTAGTTGGTGGCAATTTCTAGTTTCACAACTGAACAATGTTCGATTGAGAAGCCAGGCTTATCTACTTCATAAGCCTGCACTGTAGATTGGAGGAATCTGATCCGCCAAGATCTGAACTACAAACAACCAACTAATCAGCATGGAGGTGAAGCAGCAGAAGGTTGTGCAGGCAAAGTTCACAATGATAAAAACATTAACCCATCAGCCAAAAGAGAGCACCACACCCCAACACCGCCCATCCGAGACAGCCGGCTCATTAATGATTTGCAAATGTTCTGTAATATCAGCAACAGAAATACATAATGGGGCATTTCAACTCTATCTTGGTTAGGGTTATTCACAAAAGACCCCCAAGAAGAGGGAACAATCTTAGAACATTGTACGTTGTGTATAAAATTACTCACTGTGTATGTACAAAAACATCAAGTTATCACTATTGAGAAAAAACACACCGACTTGACAAAAGTTCACAGTATCACCAGCAGTAAGAGAGAAGTCAGTGACAAGACACGGCCTTTCATCTGATCAGGTGACAGTTACTATTCAGAGGTGAGGGAGAGAGGCCATAGTGTTGAAATGGGACCAAAGTAAACCATTCTAGTTCCACTGTATGGTGTGTATGTGTATGTACACACACATGCAGCATACATAGCATATTGGCTCTAAAGCAGGGGTCTCAAACTCGCGGCCCGCGGGACAATATTTTGTGGCCCCCCGCCTGGAAAAGCACTTACCTTCCCTCCGGTACTTGAAGAAGATGAAGTCGCCGCTCTGAACGCACTTGGTGCAGGTCAGCCTCCGGCGGTGTTACACAGCGGGCAGCGGTCCACCAAGTACAGTACCTCGGCGTCTCACCAGGGGGCGTAAGTGGCGGTGGAGCGCTGCCCGCTGTGTAACACCGCCGGAGGCTGACCTGCACCAAGTGCGTTCAGAGCGGCGACTTCATCTTCTTCAAGTACCGGAGGGAAGGTAAGTGCTTTTCTAGGCGGCTTCCCCTGGCTCTGAGGCAGGGCAGGGGTTTCAAAGAGAATAATCCTCTACCTCTCCCACAGCCCAGCGCCGTTCTGCCGGACACGTGCAGCTGCCACACAGACAGAGCACAGAGAGGCATCATCCGCTAAGTTCAAGCTCCCGTCTGCCCATTCAAGTCCTTCATCTTCTTCAAGTACCGGAGGGAAGGTAAGTGCTTTTCTAGGCGGGAAAAGCACTGGGAGGGATGGGAGGGACACGGAGAGGTAGCAGCCTGTCAGTCACGCTCTCCACGCACTTTTTTTCTTTTTCCTGTTCAGGCGACAGGACGTTCTGCCATTGGAGGCCCTGCATGGGAGGAGGAGACGCAGGGGTTTCTCAATGGGCGTCTCCTTCTCCCTGGCTGTGTTGTGATCCAATCACATCAAAGAGTGTCACAGACAAGGAGTTTTTTTCTTCCTGGCTGTGACTCTCACTGTGATTGGATTGAGGCACATGGAGAAGGAGACACCCATTGAGAAACCCAGCACAGTTGAGTGGAGGAGTGCTATTTTTATAAACCAGACAGGTGCGTGCCCACCCTAAAGGTATTTGGCTACTCCTGTGAGTAAAAATCAGGAAAACTTGATGCGGCCCAGCCTTACCCAGAATCTACCTCCAGCGGCCCCCAGGTAAATTGAGTTTGAGACCCCTGCTCTAAAGCCTCCAACTGTTATCGCGAGTCCTCCTGCTGAACGATTCTATTTAAAGCATAATTCTGCACTTTTCAATCTAGTGTGCCAATATGATGCGCTCAAGGCACTGAGTTTATCTATTCATTTTTTTTTCTATGGTTTTGCCACTCCGTGTTATAAAATAGAACAATTTTTCATAGCAACAATGTGTTTACCTCAGAAACGTACAAAGTGGTGTCCAGATGTACATTGCACAAGCTTCCTCACTCTGGCTGCCCGAGGCAGACATGACCAATTTAAAGTGGCGCACTCATTGGATGGACTGTGCATGCGCAACAGGGCCGAAAAGAGGTGAGTTTCTTTGGGCGATCTGGGGGGGGGGGTTCACACAGCAAGGCACCCCCGATTGGGCTGCCCCAGGGGAAAGGACCAAAACAAAGGATAATCAAAATCCTGGGTTTTGGTCCAGGTCTGTGGGCACAATCCTAACAAATGTTTATTTTACATCCCAGAAGAGGAAAACAAACAAAGCAATACACCCAAAAAAACGTACAAAAAGGAAGTTTTCCTTTGAAGAGGTCCCCCGATCGGGGTGCCCTGCTGTGTGGACCCCCCCCTGGTTGCTCGAAAACTCACCTTCATTCCTGGTCCAACGTGAGCAGCAGCAGCATCATCATCATCATCATCATCCCCATTATCCCTTTAGCAGCTCCTGTGCCCAGCTATTCCTAGATTTTGGTCCCTCCCCTGAGGCAGCCAGATTTGGGTTGCCCCGCCAGTGGCCCGCTTTTTAATGTGCAACTGGGGAAACAAAATAGAAGCCCTCGTGAGTGATGCAGCCTCTGGTCGTGCATGTGCTGTGGCGAGGAAAGCAACTGGGAGGGGTTCACACAGCGATGGGATGCAAACTGGAATCTTATAGACTACTGGTCTGGTTTTTGGTCCACTTTTTTGCATCAGCAGAAAGTACTTAGTTTTAGTATAATATAGGAATTAGACCTCCACCAATTTGCAAAAGGTTGTCTTTCTAAAGAGTAACCTCTTATGATTTGATTGAATGAATGTTGACAAGTAGAACAAGAATCAGAGAACAAACACAATGCAACAATTGCAGGAAAAACACAAAGCTGGTGGTGGTAGTGTTATGATTGGGGGATGTTTTCATGGCATTCTCTGGGCTCACTCCTCCCTGTGGAAGGCACTCAATTGATCTGTGCAGGTGATGTATACCCATACATGCCAATTGTCTTTTCCGGGGTGGATAGGACGAGAGTGATCACACAATTAGAAATGTCTGCCCCCCTAAGTCACCAGACTGAGCATCTGTGGGACCAACTTGATTGTTGTGTTTGCTCTATAGTTCCTCCCCCATGTACCCTCCAGCAGCTGTGGGATGCATGGTTCCAGATACCTGTGGCAACCAACCAAGACTTTATAACGTCACTCCCAGCCCATCTAGCTGCTGCCCAGGCTGCACTCATAGGTTACTCTGCATATTAGCCAGTAGTTAGATTTTTATGACAATTTCATCCCAAATCCAATGTCCCAGTCACATTGAGGTTTATTTCAAAGCACATTGGCAGTTGTCACTTAATGTATTATGCCCCGCTCCAGTGTCTTGACTTGCCATGAAGATAGCAAGGAGTCTGGATTTCTGCCAGAAAATGGGTCCAGGGAAAGGTATGTCACGTTTGCCAGTCATCCAGGTCACAGTATATCTGTAGCAGCTTACTGGACTTGCTAGTCATCCAACTGGCTTTCTCAGTTCAAAATGACTTGTGCTGGAATCTCCAGCGATAAACAGTGCCGGCAGTAGCTCCAATCCACAGTCTTTGCTTACCATAAACCGCAATAAGTTGTGGACTTGCTAATCATCCAACTGGCTTTCTCAGTTCAAAATGACTTGTGCGGGAATCTCCAGCAAAAAACAGTGCCGGGAGTAGCTCCAATTCACAGTCTTTTCTTACCATAAACCGCAATAAGTCGAGGACCACATGGAGCAAGGCATTAACTGCATATGTAAAGATTGGAACTAGTATTTTACACATTCAATGCCATTTACCCCCCTCTATCAGCATCTTACCTCTATGAGTGCCTTGATCAAATAGAGTTTATCGTAAGATGTAGATTGGCGTACCACTCAAACCAGATGCATAGCTAGCAAATGTATTCAAGAAAAATACAGTAAGTCTATTTGCTTGGATTTAATACTATAGATGTACCATAAGGTGTTTTGGCCAGAAATCCAGACTGCTTGATATTTTTGTGGCAGGTCAAGTAGTGGGGAAGCGCGTTGGTGTGCTGTGGAAAATGAACTCCAAGAAAACGGGACCTTCCAGAGCTCAGGAAAAACCTACTGTAGACATGTCACTGGAGAAGTGATCGAGGGGGTGTACATTTCACCTAGGTTACTACGCTGGGTGAGATGGTAAGTCCAGGATTGATTTGTTTCCCAGCAGTGATATGCTGCTGAGGTGTTGTTTAATCTTGCCGGGCCTGGATTTATATGGAATGGCAGGTAGGTTTGGTAGAGGGACCTGTCATTCCACACCTCCCCGATCCAGTTTGGGTTTTGAATCAGGTGAGCTCTGATCCTAATTAGCCTGGGAGGTAAAAGCTCTGCAGAGACTGCAGGCTATTGCTCTCAGCCTGAAATGAACAGCCTGTGTGTGTGTGTGAAGGAAGCTGCGAACGCAGCCACTGCTGGAGCTAAAAAACTCACCCTGCGATGTCCAGGCGAACGCTGTATTTTGAAAGTGTCAGCTAGGTGAGAAGAACCTGCTAGTAAGCGCCCAGACGGGCTAGGTCTTTATTTTGTTTTGTACACTAAAGAAGCACGCTGCTGCTGTATGTTTTGTTTACGGGACTGTTTATGCCATGAATAAACGCCAAGACCTGCTTTTATAACACCTAAGTCTGTCGTGAACTGTGTCCAAACACACCATCCCCCGGGAAGATCCCTACAATTGGTGCTGCGGAGCGGGCAAAACGGTTGCTAGGGGCAACGGTGTGGACAGACTTGGCTACAGCTGCCTATGTCTTGGGTGAAAGCTGCAACTACACTCCAAGAACAGTCGGGCAACATGGAGGAGATGCTGAAGCAGTTTATGCAAGTAAGTTTGCAACAACAACAGGCTCAGATAGAGGCCAATAGACAACAACAACAGGCTCAGATAGAGGCCAATAGACGACATGAACAGGCCCAGATAGAGGCTAATAGACGCCATGAACAGACCATGGCTGCCCAACAACAACTTATTGAACACCTGATTGCAAAACAAGAGGCGCCTGTGGTTGCTAACCCCCACACAGTGGTGCGAGCCGCTCCAGAGACTTTTGATGTGAAAAGAGCTGTGCAGCGAGCGCTGCAAAAGATGACTGCTGAGGATGATGTTGAGGCCTTCCTAACTGGGTTTGAGCGTGCGGCTGAGCGAGAGAAGTTACCCGTCGCTGAGTGGGCAGAGGTAATTGCGCCCTATTTAACAGGGGAACCTCAAAAGGCCTACTATGACCTCAGTGAGCATGAGGTTAAGGACTATACTCGGCTAAAAGCGGAGATACTTGCCCGGCTAGGCGTTACTACTGCGGTCCGTGCCAGGAGGGTACGCAACTGGAGCTACAGTTTGGACAAATCGGCGAGGTCCCAGATGTATGACCTGATCCATTTGGCGAGGAAGTGGTTGGAGCCAGACACTTCTACTCCTGCACAGATCCTAGAGAGGGTTGTGATGGACCGCTACCTCTGAGCACTTCCTGCTGACCTGCAACGCTGGGTGGGACAAGGTGACCCTAAGAATGCAAACGAACTTGTCAACCTTGTGGAGAGATTCCAGGCGACTGAGGACTACCTCCGTGATGTTTCTGCAGCCTCCTCACCTCCCCGGAGTGCCAGATCTGTGCCATCAGCTGGTAAGAGACTTCCATCTATTGGGGGAGTGTGGAGGGGTGCTGAGGGAGGAAAAAGGGCTCAAGTGGTGTCTCAGGGGCAAAAGACTGGAGATGGTCCCGGGTGGCTAAGTAGCCCTAAAAAGGACTCCTGGCCAAGGAGAACAGGCTCTATCCAGTGCTGGAGATGCCATGAGACGGGACACGTGTCTGCCCATTGCCCTCTTACCACTGAGCCCATGGACTGTGAGGTTAGTCGGCGTCAGTCGCTATTTGCGGAACCATCTTGTGTTGCAGTTCCTGGACTAGAGACTGAACCGCAAATCTGCGACATTACAATTAATGACTTTCCTGTTAAGGCGTTGCTGGACTCAGGAAGCCTCGTAACCTTGGTGCATGCCAGCCTGGTGGCTGGGGACTTTGAGTGTAAAAAGCATATGAGTGTTGTTTGTATACATGGGGATACAAAAGTGTACCCTATAGTGCTGGCTGAAGTCGGGACTAAACAAGGCACCGTACAATATGAAGTGGGTGTGGTTAAAAATCTCATGCACAACGTAATACTGGGGCGCGATTTTCCACTATTCTGGGCTCTCTGGGAAAAAAGAAAATCCCCCGAAAGGAGTGAGGATACTCCTAAGGTTGTTGCATTGCCCCCTGTAAATGATAAAAGTGTGCAGGATGAAAATAATTGTTTTCCTTTGCAGGTCCTGGCTGGAGAGGAGGAGGCTCCTCCCACTGAGCAAAATATACCCGACTTAGAGGTGTCTAGGGATAATTTTGGGACTGCACAGTTACAGGACCCCACTCTCAAAAATGCGAGAGAGCAGGTTGCTGTCATGAATGGGGTACCTCAGGAACCAGATGCTGAGAAAAGATTTCCACATTTTTCTGTGACTAATGATCTTTTCTATAGAGTCACTAAGGTTAAGGATGAGATTGTGGAACAGCTTCTGGTGCCTAAGCCGTACCGGCGTCAGGTGCTGGACATGGCACATAACCATGTTCTTGGGGGACACTTGGGGACTGACAAAACGCAGGAGAGGGTTCTCCAGAGGTTCTACTGGCCAGCGATATATGGTGATATTAAAAAGGTGATGAAGGAGTTATGCAAACTATTTAAAATCTCACCCATCCGTACCTCTGTATACCACCCCCAGACGGACGGATTGGTGGAGAGATTTAACAAAACTTTGAAACATATGCTGAAAAAAGTGGTGGAAAAAGATGGCCGTGACTGGGATCATTTGTTACCCTACCTCATGTTTGCTATTAGGGAAGTGCCCCAAGCGTCCACAGGGTTCTCACCATTCGAGTTGGTCTATGGTCGTCACCCTAGGGGTCTACTGGACATTGCAAAAGAGACATGGGAGAGCGAGTCCACCCCATACAAGAGCGTTATTGAGCATGTAGCACAAATGCAGGACCGTATAGCCGCTGTAATGCCCCTAGTAAGGGAACACCTCCAGAGGGCGCAAGAGGCCCAAAGTAGAATTTACAACCGGTCTGCAAGAATCAGGACATTTAACCCAGGCGATAGGGTCCTTATACTAGTTCCCACTGTTGAGAGTAAATTCCTGGCGAAGTGGCAAGGTCCCTATGAAATTGTGGAAAAGGTCAGTGAGGTGAACTACAAGGTGCACCAACCAGGTAGAAGGAAGCCTTTCCAAGTTTACCACGTAAACTTGATTAAGCCCTGGAAAGACAGGGAATCCTTGGGGGCGACAAGTACTGTTAGTAATTTGTCACAACCAATCCCTCCAGTCAAGGTTGGTGATACCCTATCAGTGTCACAGAAACAGGAGGCTCAGGAATTTTTACAGAAAAACAAAGACAAGTTTTCTGACCTCCCAGGGCGTACACACCTCATCTATCATCACATTGAAACTGAGCCTAGAAGCAGAGTAAACCTCAAGCCCTATAGGATCCCGGAAGCCCGTAGGGAAGCCGTATCTGCCGAGGTAAAGCGTATGCTTGATCTGGGAGTAATTGAGGTGTCACAGAGTGAATGGTCCAGCCCGATTGTATTAATCCCAAAGCCTAATGGAACGTGGAGGTTCTGTAACGATTTCAGAAAGTTGAATGAGATCTCAAAATTCGATGCCTATCCTATGCCCAGGGTAGATGAGTTGATTGAGAAGTTGGGTAATGCCAGATACATAACCACCCTCGATCTCACAAAGGGCTATTGGCAGATTCCACTTACTAATGAGGCTAAAGAGAAAACTGCATTCTCCACCCCTGATGGGCTATTCCAGTATGTAGTGATGCCGTTCGGGTTACATGGAGCACCTGCGACTTTCCAGAGGTTGATGGACTTGATTTTGCGACCACATCGTGATTACTCAGCTGCCTACCTCGATGATGTGGTCATTTTTAGCCCTGATTGGGAAAGTCACCTCTGTAAGGTACAGGCTGTATTGGATACCATAAGTGATGCGGGGTTGACCATAAATGCCGAGAAGTGTGCAATAGCCCTAGAAGAGGCCAAGTATCTGGGCTACATTATTGGAAGAGGGTTGATTAAGCCACAGCTTAATAAAGTGGAGGCAATACAGAATTGGCCTAGACCCCTGACAAAGAAACAGGTCAGAGCTTTCCTTGGTATTACGGGCTATTACCGTAGATTTGTGCCGAACTTCGCCTCAGTTGCTGCTCCCCTAACTGACTTGACCAAGGGCGGAAAGAGAGCCATGATCACGTGGACTCCAGAGGCCGAGAAGGCTTTCCAAAGCCTTAAGTCTGCCTTGTGCCAACAACCTGTGTTAGTTACCCCCGATTTCAGGCGAGAATTTCTGGTCCAGACAGATGCTTCTAACACAGGCTTAGGTGCAGTACTCTCACAAGTAGTAAATGGTGAGGAGCATCCGGTGATGTACTTGAGTAGAAAGCTAACCCCGGCCGAAAAAAATTATGCCATTGTGGAGCGAGAATGTTTGGCAGTGAAGTGGGCCCTCGAATCCCTAAAATATTACTTGCTAGGAAGGAAATTCAAGTTAGTGACAGACCATGCCCCCCTGACATGGATGAAGTTAAATAAGGAGAGAAATGCAAGAGTGACTAGATGGTTTCTGTCCCTACAAAACTTTAATTTCACTGTGGAACACAGGCCAGGGAAATTACAGGCAAATGCGGACGCATTGTCGAGGGTACATTGTCTGTGGGGACAAAATGCTCAGCCCTCCGGTCTGAAGAAGAGGGGGGGGATATGTAGACATGTCACTGGAGAAGTGATCGAGGGGGTGTACATTTCACCTAGGTTACTACGCTGGGTGAGATGGTAAGTCCAGGATTGATTTGTTTCCCAGCAGTGATATGCTGCTGAGGTGTTGTTTAATCTTGCCGGGCCTGGATTTATATGGAATGGCAGGTAGGTTTGGTAGAGGGACCTGTCATTCCACACCTCCCCGATCCAGTTTGGGTTTTGAATCAGGTGAGCTCTGATCCTAATTAGCCTGGGAGGTAAAAGCTCTGCAGAGACTGCAGGCTATTGCTCTCAGCCTGAAATGAACAGCCTGTGTGTGTGTGTGTGAAGGAAGCTGCGAACGCAGCCACTGCTGGAGCTAAAAAACTCACCCTGCGATGTCCAGGCGAACGCTGTATTTTGAAAGTGTCAGCTAGGTGAGAAGAACCTGCTAGTAAGCGCCCAGACGGGCTAGGTCTTTATTTTGTTTTGTACACTAAAGAAGCACGCTGCTGCTGTATGTTTTGTTTACGGGACTGTTTATGCCATGAATAAACGCCAAGACCTGCTTTTATAACACCTAAGTCTGTCGTGAACTGTGTCCAAACACACCATCCCCCGGGAAGATCCCTACACTACCAATCAACTGCTTCCCTACCTCTCATTTATAAAGGCTTAGTTTAATTTGACAAAAGCTATGACTACTATTTAACAAAACATTGGTGTTGATCTGCTGCGGGGGGCACCCCGATTGCTAGGATCCCCCCTCTCGGTCGAGTGCTGTAAAGCCCGCAAACCTTACCTGACAACTCGCAATGCCTGGGAAATGCAGCCCCATGATTGGCTGGCGGCTGTCACATATCCCGTGCTTGGCCTTCCGCTTTGCCGGCTATGTGACGGCCGACGGCCACTTGTGGGGCTGCATTTCTCTGAGGGAGCAAGTTGTCGGGTGAGGTTTGCAGGCTTTACACCTCTCGATTGAAGAGGGAGTCAGAAATTATGGTGCCCCCCTCAGCGGACCAACACCCATGTTTTGTAAAATGGGTGTTGAACCGGTTTAATAGTGTGCTACCTGTACCATCCATGTATGATGATGATGAAAACCATAGTTTACTTTAACCCTTTTGTCACAGTAGTGATTAATGTTGTTTGTGTCATCGCCTAGCTTCATGACCTGCTCATTCAGAACTTCTGGTTTTGATGGAAGCCAAACATCCTTACAAGTTCTATTTAGAAGTCCCTAAACAATGGCAGGCAGTGGTGGTCCACAGGCAGTAAAGCACGCAGCAGCCTGTTGGGCAGACGGGATATCATCTTTTTTTCTCAAATGCAACATGGTTCATTCAAGCCAAGAAGCTTCCTTCCCTTGACCTTTGCCTTTATGTAATGCAACATTAGCACACCATTCCTGGCTAATAATACAAGGAGACACTCAACATAGAACAGTCTTAAAGATATAAAGATAACCAGGAGATAAGTTTCTCTACCTCTGCGGTTTAAAAAGTAAAACAGCACAAGAAGTAAAAATGGATTAAAGAGCAGAACATTCTCTCCATTACCATGTAACCAGTAGACTGTACCAAGACCAGGCATCAAACAGCTGAGAATGCCCAAAAGTAAAGTAACTTTACAAAGCATATATTCCCAGACCAAAGAAAGGCTTGAGAGTAAGATCTGGTCTATCTTTATTAAAGGTAAGAGATAAAAAGCAAACCACACACCTGACACAGGAAAGGGTTTCTCAGGTGGCCTTTCCATCACTGGCGTGAGATAAACGGTAGAAGGAACAAAATGTCAGGGTTCGAGTGCGAGCAGGTCAAGAGCTGACAATACACTAGAAAGTGGATTTTTGAGAATACCTTCCCTAGTTAGGGAGTCAACTAATCCTAAAAGAACAGCCAAACAAATGGGATCCCCCAAACATGGGCCCCAAAGGGGGGTCTCTATAAATGGTAATTCTCCGAAATAAAGATGTATTTAGGCATAATTAGATACAACATGAATCACATCTAAAAAATACAATTCTGTGAATACTCACCTTGTAGAATTGTTATTATAAGTATGCAGCACGCCCTGCTCCAGTAATGATTCATAACATCTGGGATATAGTCCACAAGAGGGCGCTTTACTGCAGAGATGGCAAAAAAAGAGGCCCCTCCCGGTCCATATATACCCGGGACCTCCCACTAAATTCCCCAGTATGAAAAAGCAGTAAGGGAACCAGGAGAAGCCAATAACCAAATTAACCACATTAACCAGGAAACAGTCACCATATAAAGGATCCAAGAATAAAGTACTCAGGGTGGGATGGAGCAGGGCGTGCTGCATACTTATAACAACAATACAGGATCAACGACACCTCCCGGAGGGCACTCTTGCTCCAAGTCCCTCCCTGATGATTGATATAGGCGACCGCAGCCCGGTTGTCGGAGCGAACCTGAACCGGCAGGCCCTGGAGTTGAGGCGTCAGCACCAACCGAACCGCCCTCAGCTCCAGCACATTGATGGGGGCGTGGGTCTCCTGAGGGCCCCACAGCCCCTGGAATTGGAGGGCTCTCCAGTAGCCCCCCCAACCTGACAGACTGGCATCCGTAGTGACTGTCTCCCAACAAGGTGTCAGAAATGATCTGCCCCCCAGAAGATTCCTCGAGTCCAGCCACCACAGGAGGGACAGCCAGACCAGAGGCGATAGAACACAGGCCTGATCCAGAGACAGGGGACTGTCCCAGACCGACAGAAGATGGAGCTGAAGGGGTCTCATGTGAAATTGAGCATAAGGAACTGCCTTGAAGCAGGCCACCATCTGTCCCACCAATTGCATCCCTTGCCGGATGGAGGGATGAGGGCTGGACAGCAAGAAATGAATAAGAGCCTGAAGAGAGTCCACCTTCTGCTGAGGGAGGAAAATCCTGGACTGAATGGTATCCAGAGTCATACCCAGGAAGGGGGTCAACCGGGACGGGGAGAGGGAGGATTTGGGATAATTGATCACCCATCTGAACATTTCCAGGGTCGCCTTCACCGTCCGGGTGTCCAATTCTGCCTGCTGGAATGAATGGGACATAATGAGAAGGTCGTCCAGATAGGAAAGAATGCGAATTCTCCGGGCTTTGAGAAGGGCCATCACACCCGCCAACACCTTGGTGAACACTCTGGGGCTGAGGTGAGACCGAAGGGAAGTGCCACATATTGGTAATGTTGTTCCTCCACTGCGAACCTGAGGAACCGCTGATGCCCTGGGAAGACCGGCACATGAAAGTAAGCATCTTTGATGTCTATTGAAGTCATAAAGTCCCCCGGGCGCAGGGAGCTGATAGCGGAGCGCAGAGTTTCCATGCGAAAACGTCTGGTCCTGATAAACTTGTTGAGAAGCTTTAGGTCCAGGATGGGTCTGATGGAACCATGCACTGTCAGAGGGGCGCGCGGGAGGCGGACGCGCTGTCTTGTCCGCCGCTGTCACCCGCTTGTCCGTGGCTACGTGGGAGCGTGGTGAGGTGAGTTTTGGGGGCTTTCTGGGGGGTTTTACACAGCGGGGCACCCCTGACCGGGGTGCCCCCCTGAAGTGGACCAAAACCCAGGATAGTCAAAATCCTGGGTGTTGGCTCTCACGGGGCTCCCCTCTAAAGTGGACCATCTTAGCAGAATTGTCAGCTGCCCACTGGCGCAACCAAACCGAGCGGCGGATAGAGACAACCAGAGCCAACCAGAGGTGTCATCTAAGGCAGAGAGAACATAGGTGATGAACATCTCACATTGTGACAAGGCTCTAAAGGCTCTAAAATCAGCACTAGAGGGATCCTCATGGGAGCCTTCCAGAAGGCCCCTAATCAAGGTCTTAATAGCCACGGCCGTAATAGCGGAAGCACAAACCAGGCGCAAAGCAGAACCCACACATGCAAAGGCATGGGAAGCCAGCTGGTCAATGCACCGGTCCTCACCATCCTTCAGGGTAGTGGAATCAGGGGAATGCACCACAGAGGTGTTAGACAACCCCAACACAGGGGCATCCACTTCTGGGGGAGTTGACCAACATTTGACCACATCCGAGGGGAAAGGATACCTCCTATCCCACCCCTTAGGGATACCGGGGAGCCGGCTAGGCCGCTCCCATTCCTTGAGAACCAGAGTATTAAAATGCATCTGTTCTGGGAATTCCAAACATGGTTTTGCGGTACCAAACAATTCCCCCGCTGCAGGAGGAGAAATGGAAAGTACTTAAACAATCAAAAGTCTATGGGTGTCATCAGCATCCCAATGCTCTGAGCCGGCATCAGCGCCAAGGCAATGCTGATCATCAGAAAAATCTGAATCTGAGATTAATTCCCCTTCCTCGAGAGGGGTATAGTCAGACAAATCAGGAAAATCATCTTGTTCCATAATAAAGGACGGCGCGGCAGGCGCCACGTGCCGTCTTTTAGCAGGAGCCTTATGGGCTGCAGAGCTAGCAATCAGTCTCTCAATGTTGGCCAGCCTGGTGGAAACATCAGGTTGAGACTCCCCGCTAGTGTTGATCTCACTGGGAGTCATAATCAAGCGAGGGGGCGTGGGGGACGATAAGGTGGGTGCCGACCCAGACACATGCAGCCTAGATTGCCGCGCAAGCGCCTGCTGGGCGCAGGGCACACAGACCCATGCATCATCGACCACATGGGATGCCCCGCACACCACACACAGCCGGGCTTGCCCCGATGGGACCCCGAGCACAACATCCTGAGAAGCCTCCATATGGTGATTTTTTAAGTCACAATGACCAATGGGAATTACGCTGTGCAGCTACCCGGGATGCCCCTTAAATGTCCGCTAGTGGGAGGATTTACTAATTAAGCCTCTAAAATGTCAGTATGGTAAATAGAGGGCACAGGACCGGGAGAAACCTCTAATTAGGTTGTCCCGCCTGAAAGACACAACATAATACACTCAGTCAGCATGGTATAGAAAACCAACAACTTAAGCAAATACAAGCCTGCTGAGGGCACTCACGGACGTGGCAGAGCTAGCACTCCACCGCAATGCCAGGGCAAGATGCAGCTGATCAGCTCCAGGAACAGGCCAAAGACAGGCCGCCCCGCAGCCAATCAATGCAGCTGGCCTCAGAATGACGTCACCGCCCCGCTGCCGCCGACGAGGGCACGGGCATTTCAAAGGTGGATCAAGGAGGAGAGGAGAAAAGGAAAAACGCTGAGCATATGTGCCAGCGCAGTTGTACAGTGTCCAAAGTTATAAAAGCTTTACAGTGCAATCACACACACATACGGACACTGACCCCCCCCCCCCCCCCCAACTAACCGGGCAAACGGGAGAAGGGGGAGCATAAGCCCATAATTACATTTGGGACATGTAAAGGAGGGCTAAAGCGGACAGGGCATCCCCTATACAGGCTCACCAAACCTGTGCCGCCTACCTTTTGGTGGGGGATTTGCGGTGGAGCAATACTCCAGTAAAGCACCTCTAATAGGTGCTGCCTACAGTCACCCGACCACGCAGCCAAGGCGGGGAGGCAAGCAAAAATACCATTTTGTGATTACTCACCTGTAAAATGGGTATTATAAGTATGTCACACACCCCGCTTCAGAATAGTCATTACACTTGGGTTATACTGAACTGTAGAGGGCGATCTTGCAGAGATGTAATGAAAAAAAGGGAGCCCCTCCCGGTCCATGAATACCTGGGACCTCCCACACATTCCCCAGTATTAAGACAGCAGTAAGGAAAAAGGGACCAGGAAGAGTCAATTATAACCAGTAACAGTAAAAAAGGTTCACCATATAAAAGGATCCAGAATACCAAAGGGCGGGGTGAAGCGGGGTGTGTGACATACTTATAATACCCATTTTACAGGTGAGTAATCACAAAATGGTATTATTCTAAGTATGTCACACGCCCCGCTTCAGAATCGTCGTTACACTTGGGACATCCAATAGCAGTGTCCATAAAGTGTGGGATCCAAACAAAGCATTAACGCACAACTTAAACCACTGCAGCTTGCAGAACTTTGCGGCCAAAAACTGCATCCGCTGAGGCCCGCACATCAACCTTATAAAACTTGGAAAAAGTGTGAACAGAAGACCAAGTAGCAGCCTTACAAACTTGTTCAGAGGCCTGGTGCTGAAAAGCCCAGGAAGCCCCAACAGCACGAGTAGAATGAGCAGTAACACGAAAAGGAGGAACCTTCCCCTTGGCAGAAAAGGCCCCAACAATGGCCTGGCGAATCCATCTACTAACGGAAGACTTGGCGGGCGCCAAACCTTTCCTAGGCCCGAAGGCACCACGAAAAAAGCGTCAGTCTTACGAAAGGAAGAAGTAGTCACCAAATAGTACTTCACACAGCGAACCACATCCAAGGAATGCAAGACCCTCTCCTTGTCATTGCTGGGCTTAGGACACAAGGAGGGAAGAACAACATCCTGATTAAGATGAAAGGCAGAAACCACTTTAGGAAGGAAATGAGGCTTGAAGCGGAAAACAACTTTGTCCTGATGTCTCTCAACATAAGGGGCCTGAATGGACAAGGCCGCCAACTCTGAGACACGCCGAATTGAGGTGATAGCGACCAGAAAAGCAACTTTCTGAGTAAGCATAGAAAGAGGAATATCCTGCAACGGCTCAAAAGGAGGACCCTGAAGAGCAGAAAGAACCAAGTTCAAGTCCCAAACTGAGAGCAGAGGCTTCCTATGAGGTCGCACATGCGTAACCCCCTGGAAAAAGGTCTTAACCAAAGGATGAAGAGCAAAAGACCTTTGAAAGAAAACCACCAGGGCGGAAACCTGCCCTTTCAAGGTACTAAGCTGGAACCCCAAGTCCAGACTGTGTTGCAGAAAATCCAAAATCCTAGGAATAAAAAACACCCTGCAAGGTAAGGCCCTAGCCTCACACCAATCAATATAAGATCTCCAAGTCCTATAATAGATGGTAGAGGAAGACCGCTTCCTAGCCTTAACAAGAGTCTGAATCACAGCATCAGAAAGACCTTCCCCCCCTTAAGATGGAGGTTTCAGCAGCCACGCCGTCAAAGCCAGTGTGGGTAAATTGGGGTAAAGTAGTTGACTCCGAGTGAGCAGATATGGCAGAAGGGGCAGATCGAACTGATCCACCGCCAGCCGAACGACGTCGGCGAACCAAACCTGCCTTGGCCATCTTGGAGCCACCAGAATTGATGGCGCCCCTTCTAGTGCCAACCTGCGCACCACCATGCCCACCATAGGGAACGGAGGGAACAGGTACAGGAACCCCAGATCCCTCCAGCTCAGAGACACGGCATCCACTGCCAGAGCCAGAGGATCCCGCGAGAGAGACACAAACGCCGGAAGCTTGCGATTGTGACGAGAGGCAAAGAGATCCACCTCCGGAGTCCCCTACTTGTGGCAAAGTGACCGAAAAACCTTGGGATTGAGAGACCATTCCCCCTGGCGAGAAGAGCACCTGCTCAGTGAGTCCGCCTCCGTGTTCTCCACACCCGGAATGTACACCGCCGAAATGCATGGGACATTGCTCTCCGCCCAGGCAAGAATCAAGGACACTTCCATGAGGGCACTCCTGCTGCGAGTCCCTCCCTGGTGATTGCTTGGTTCCAGCCACCACCACCGAAGGGAATGCCGAACCCAGGGGGACATCAGAAAAGACTGATCCAATGACAGCGGACACCTGTCCCAAGCCGCTAAAAGATGGAGCTGGAGCGTCCTTGTGTGAAACTGAGCAAAGGGAACCGCCTCGAAGGAAGCCACCATCAATCCCACCAGTCTCATCCCCAGCCGGATGGACGGGCGAGGGTTGGACAGAAGAAGCTGAATCAACTCATGAATCAAAAGAACCTTGGGTCGAGGGAGGAACACCCTGGTCTGAGAAGTATCCAGAGACATTCCCAGAAAAGACACCACCCTGGACGGGGAGAGGAAGGACTTGGAATAGTTGATCACCCAGCCGAATCTCTCCAGAGTGGATACCACAGCTCTGGTGTCTAGCTCTGCTTGGCTGTGAGAGGATGCCATAATGAGAACGATGCGAATACCCTGGGCTCTGAGGAGGGCCATCACCCCTGCCAGCACCTTGGTGAAAACCCTTGGAGCCGAGGTAAGGCCGAACGGAAGGGCCACAAACTGAAAATGCAGATTTTCCACCACAAACCTGAGAAATCTCTGGTGTGCCGGGAAGATAAGAACATGCAGATAAGCATCCTTGATGTCTATGGACGTCATGAAGTCCCCCTGACGAAGAGAATTGATGGCTGAGCGCAGTGTTTCCATGCGGAACTTCCGGGGACGGATAAACCTGTTGAGGAGCTTCAGATCCAAGATGGGAAGAACAGAGCCGTCCTTCTTGGGCACCGTGAACAGATTGGAGTAGTAGCCCAGGCCCCTTTCCAAGGAAGGCACCGGACAAATGACAGCCATGTCCAGAAGATTCTTTACTGCCGCCCAGAGCCCGTGCGCGGCCAGAGGGTCCGAAGGCACCCGAGACCTGAAGAATCTGGGAGGGGGCCGGATCTCGAACCCCAGCTTGTAACCGGAAGACACCACTTCCAGAATCCATCTGTCTGAGACCTCCTGGTCCCAGACCTGGAAGAAGTATCGCAGCCGTCCCCCCACCCGCAAGGGTGAGGGCGCCCCCTCACTGCTGAGCTGGCTTGGCAGCTGGCTTGGGTTGACCTGGACGGGCACGTCCTCTGCCCCTGTTCCAGGCATCACCTCTGGAGGAGGAGAAGGCCAATCCCCTGCCAGCTCTGGCCCCACAAAAGGAAGGGTTAAAGTAGGCCGCCCCCCCCCCCCCCCGAAAGGCTGCTTGAGATAACTTGCCTCCTTTCGCGACCGAATCCCAATTTTTCTCCAAAAAGCCGCAACCCCATGAAGGGAAGAGCAGTAAGCGACTTCTTAGCCACAAAATCAGCCGCCCACTGGCGCAACCAAACCGACCGCCGAATAGCCACAAGCAAGGCCGAAGTTCTACTACACATCACCATGCTGTCATCCAGGGCGGCTAACACAAAGGACATGAACAACTCGCACCTCTTAAGTGCAGTCAACTCATCACTAGCCGGGTCAGGCCTGGAAGTAGTCAACAGGTCCCTAACAACCGACCTGGTAGCTACCGCCAAAAGTGCCGAAGCACAAACAGGCCGCAAGGCCGAACCGACACTGGCAAAGCCGTGACAAGCCATCTGATCAATGCACTTGTCCTCGCCATCTTTTAAAGGTGATGGAGTCAGGAGAATGCAAAACAGAAAAATTAGACAACCCCAACACGGGGGCATAAACCTCGGGAGGGGACGACCAGCGCTTCACCGCATCCACCAGGAAGGGATATTTCTTATCCCAGCCCTGAGGAACACCCGGAAGCCGAGTAGGCCTCTCCCATTCCTTAAGAATAATGCCATCAAAATGCTTTTGATTTGGGAATTCCAAGCGCAGCTTAGGAGTCCCAAAGAGCTCCCCCTTCTGCGGAGGAGTCTCCTCTGGGGGAGAAATAGCCAGAACTTCGAAAAGATGAGCCAGGACCTTAGGGGTATCCATGGTAACCCCCTGTCCCTGCTCGGAATCAGCGCCCACAAATTCCTGATCATCAGAACCATCGGACTCCTCAAATAACTCCCCTTCCTATAGCGGGGAATAATCAGACCAGTCCAGTGAATCAAACTCATCAAAATCCAAGGCCGGCGCGGCTGGAGACAAGTGCTTCCTCTTAGCCGGGGCCTTTCTGGCCACAGCGCTAGAAAATAATTTCTCAAGAGTGGCCAATCTGCCACACACAGCAGATTGCGACTCCCCACCCATGACAACATCACCTGGGGTACGGATCAGATGGGGAGGGGTAGGCAATGAGGCCGGTGGCGCTGACCCAGACGGCTGGGACCCGGACTGCCGCGTTATAGCCTGCTGCGCACACGGTATACAAAGAAATACATCATCCCCCGTAAGGGATACCCCACACACTGCCGGGATTGCCCCGAGGGGAGCCCAAGCCCGGTATCCTGGGAAGCCTCCATATGGTGATTTTATTGGTAGTTGCAATGACCAAGGGAATTACGCAATATAAGCAACCCGGGATGCCCCTACTATGTCCCGAGTGGGAGGATTTATTGGGAGCCCTAACCAAAAAACCCAGGGACCCAGGACCAGGAGGACCCCTTTAATATCAAAAAAAGGTCCACCTGAAAGACATAAGGGCTGATCAACACACACGCACACAATCAGGCCCACCAAAATTATATATATATATTATATCCATAACAAGCAAATAAAATGAAATAATGTCAAATATGGAGCCCACAGGGGGCTTACTATAATGGCGCCGACAGCAGAGCACGATGCGAAGCAGAGAGCAGATGAGGAAGAAGGAGGGCGGGCCGGCGCGGTTCGCGCCCGGCCCCGCAGCGGCGCCAGCAGCACAGGGGGCGGGCCGTAGGAGCGCACCGAGTGCCCGGCCCCGCCCCCCCCACACGGAACCTGAGGGGAAGAAGCTCCCCCAAGAAAACGCTGCCAGAAACGGCCGGCGGCGCGGCCACAGCCGGCGCCGGCCAAGAGTGACCAGAAAAGCACGCAACAGTAAATAACACACACACCTCAATAACATCCACAGAGATAATTCACAAGGGAGAAGGTGTGCGCTCCCGCCCCCCCCCCAATAAGGGAGCAATGGGTGACCGGGAGAGGGGGAAACCCACTTAGAAGTGGAGGGGCCAGGGACGGGGCATCCCACTCCGGGATCCCCAACCCGGACAGCCGCCTACCCCCTAGTATGGGGTCTCACGGCGGAGCAGAGCTCCTGAGCACAGTAAGGTGCCCAGACCAGCAGCCTAGGCTGGGAGGCAAGGGATACTTAAATAAAAGTGGGTCCAGGCAGGAATAGACCAACAAGAGGGCCGGGAGTTACCTCGGCTACCTGCAAGGAGGAGACATCCATCTTCTGACTTGCTCGCCGACTGCAGAGATGAAAGACTGGGGAATGAGTGGGAGGTCCAAGGTATTTATGGACCGGGAAGGGGCTCCCTTTTTTTCATGACATCTCTGCAAGATCGCCCTCTACAGGTCAGTATAACCCAAGTGTAATGACTATTTTGAAGCGGGGTGTGTGACATACTTTGAATAAGTGGAACGGGTGGGAATAGAACACAGGGCCAGGGGCTGTGCAGCCCAGCTTACCTGCGAGGAGAGAAGCCATCATCTTGACCTTCGCAGCCCACTGCAGAGAAGGAACTGGGGAATCTAGTGGGAGGTCCCGTGTATATAAGGACCAGGAGGGGCCTCTTTTTTGCCATCTCTGTAGTAAAGCGCCCTCTTGTGGACTATATCCCAGATGTTATGAATCATTACTGGAGCAGGGCGTGCTGCATACTTATCAATACTGGAAGGAAACCTGTTACTTTCAAAATGATTATATAACTGTATCCAGGCCCAATAGCTAGATTGCAAGAGCTCAAAACCTACTAAGGTGTCTGTGCTCTTAGAATATACATGAATATCAAAACCTGTGATTATGAAAATTACAATAAAAAAAAATGGCTGGCACCAACCGGTATAAAGTGCTGATATTAAAGATTAAGACATAATGGGTGGAAGTACATCACCCATTACCTAAACATAGACAAAGCATACAAAGCAAACAGACAAACAAGGGCAAAGCAACCATATTTTCTGTGGGACTCTGGCTGACAGCTCGGTCATTGATAGTGTTGTCCTGGGTATTGTTATTTAATTCTAAAAGAACATTAGACATGTAACCCTTGATAAACAGGTTACAGCCATCCATTCTGTTCGGACACACAAGTCCCGAGTTACAGAATTTTTAACTAACCAATGGAAACCTGTCCGCACAACCGGCATGTTCCATGACTGATGGGCTGGGAAATTAAGGAGTGATCATGTCCTTTATAATACCTACACTTTGGCAGGTTAAGAAATAAATATCTGTTGACACTTGCAACCCTGCTGCCACCAGACTACTGTCACTAACCTCATCTTTCGGCCTCAAGCAATGGTCTACTGCACCCACCCACAAAGACGGCAACACAATTGACCTCCTCCTCTCTAACCTCTGCTCTGCATCAAACCTCTCATCCTCTTTGCTCCCCCTCTGACCATAATCTGCTGACTATGACCCTCTCTCCAATGCCTGCAAACCCCCCTCCACACAAACCCACAACAACGCAGGAACTTAAGAAACCTAGATCTTCAGTCCTTTTCTGCCTCACTTCAACCTCTTCAGACCTTGACCTCATTCACGGACATAGATGCTGCATCATCACACTACCATAATACTCTCTCCTCAGCTCTGGACTCTGTCACCCCCCTCACCTATAGCGTCCCCGCACCAAAAAACCCCAACCCTGGCTAAATGCAAGCACAACCAGATTGAAACAGCTGTCTCGAGCTGCTGAACGGCGATGGAGGAAAACCAAAGCCAATCATGAATTTCTATTCTATAAACAAGCCCTTCAGGAACTCAGAACAGCCCTTTCAGCTGCTAAGCAAGCTTATTTCTCTTCACGGATTTCTGCACAAGCACGGAATCCCAAACAACGCTTCAACACTTTCAGTTCCTTACTCCGCCCACCACCTCCTCCTCCAACCTCCCAAATAACAGCAGAAGAATTTTCTACATTCTTCAAAGAAAAAAATTGACAACATTCGACTTGGCTTTGCCCCTCAGAATCCCTCACCACTTCAGACAATCCCCCTGCCTTACTCTCTTACTTTCTTCACTCCAATAACTGAGCTTGGACTAACCTCTCTCATTTCTAGGGCCCACCTGACTACCTGCTCCCTTGATCCTATTCCATCCCACCTTATTCCTCAACTGTCTCCATCCCTCACTCCAGCCTTAACCTCCATATTCAACCTCTCTCTCCACTGGCACCTTTCCTTCTTCCTACAAACATGCAGTTATTACTCCGATAATCAAGAAACCCTCTCTCGACCCCTCTGCCCTCTCTAGCTATCGCCCTATCTCACTACTCCCTTTCTCCTCCAAACTTCTTGAACAACATGTCCACTCAGAACTGTCACAATACTTATCCACTAACAACTTATTTGACCCCTTACAATCAGGATTCCGCCGTAACCACTCCACTGAAACTGCCCTCACCAAAGTCACCAATGGTCTGCTCACTGCCAAAAGCATTGGTCACTACTCCATCCTCATCCTTCTTGACCTCTCCTCAGCCTTTGACACTGTCGACCACTCTCTGCTTCTTAATATTCTCTCCTCTCTTGGGGTTCAAGGTCTTGCACTCTCTTGGCTCACCTCTTACCTCTCTGATAGATCATTCAGTGTATTCTATTCTCATCCTCACGTTCCCTTTCTGTTGGTGTGCCACAAGGTTCTGTCCTAGGCCCCCTACTTTTCTCAGTCTACACCCATGGCCTTGGCAAACTTCACTAGGCTTCCAATACCACTTCTATGCGGATGACACTAAGACAGATCTCTCAGGCCCCAATCTCTCCTCTCTCCTCTCTCGCCTCCCCAACTGCCTCTCAGCTATTTCTTCATTCATGTCATCTCAAGCTAAACATGGACAAGACAGAACTTGTCATTTTCCCACCCTCAAACTCCCCTCCCCTCTCTAACAGGTCTAGACGCAGCCTCCGCTCTGCTGTCGACCTTCTCCTGTCCTCCACCCTGGTCACCTCCTCTCACGCCCGCCTCCAGGACTTCTCACGTGCAACTTCTATCTTCTGGAATGCCCTCCCGCACCCAATCCGCCACTCCACAACCCTCAAAACCTTCAAAGGCGCCCTTAGAACTCACTTATTCAGACAAGCATATAATCTGGCCTAGCCAATCTTCTAAAGGGCACATGCCACAAAGCTCAATACTGACTGTTTGTGATCCTTCCCCCTCATCTTCACCCCTCTTCCTTTAGACTGTAAGCTCGCAAGGGCAGGGCTCTCTCCCCTATTGTATCTTGTACTCAGAATATCCACTGTCAAATCTGTAAAGCTGTATTTGAAATAGTATATGTACCGTATGTTTCTACCCTGTCTGTAATTACTACTTTGTAAAGTGCTACGGAAGATGATGGCGCATTATCAGCATATGCAGACCAAAACTACAGAGTCACAAATAAAATCCTTCTTGTACAGGAAGGAAAATCACATGAAGCCTGAAATCCATAAAAAGTAATAACCATCAGAGGGCCGTGAATAGATGGCAGGGCCGCAGTTTCCGAGGCTCATAGTGAAACGGAATGGTATCTGCTGTACCCCTCACAGCAGAGCCTTTGTCTCATTCCCCAGCACAGCGTCTGGAATTCTATTCAATAAAGCCGCTTAGACAGCCACTTGTTCTTAAAGTGACATGGCACCACAGGGAAAATGAAGAAGGGCTAAAAGGAGTAGATGTGACAACACAATGCTCAGGTATTGGTTCATACAAAAAGAGAACAATGCATTTACCCACAAGCAGGTATCAGATTCCCCAAAAGAAACATGCACTGCCTATCTGCAACCTGTCATGGGACCAGCATCATAAACGTGAGCTGCAATATATAGCGCATACATTCAGTGGTGTGACCTCACATTAAAGTCACTACATTGTGATCAATGTCAAAAATCCAGTGGCATTAACCAGTCTAAAGAGCTGTCCAGAGTTTTGCATCATTGGTAAATGCATCTACACATATGAAAAGGACTGCATTAGCAATAAGCTATTATTCCAGCACAGGTTGGTTCAGGAGAAATGGCACTTGAGTTGAGCAGATCTCCCATGTAAAAGCAGAATGGTATATTTAAAACATGTCACCCCAGATTTGTCTGTCTTCCATTAAAAGAAACCAACTTGGGTGGATGTTTTTGATGCATTGCATATAAGTGACCACTCTAACTATCCCTATATTTGTCTGGATTTTTATTATTGGATTATTTTTTCACGATAGCGCTCCTGTGAATAACCATTAGTGATTTTGTCCCTCTTGTAGTAGCCTTATGAAACATCCACACATACAGGAACATGTTTGGTGGCTTAAAACTTGCAGAATTAAGCCTTCGGGCCTTCACCATGATTTATTGTAAAGCCCAAACCCTTAAAAAACGATTCCCCAGCATCTAAAGTTAATATATTTTAGGTTTTTAGTCACTTAGTTATTATTCTTTCCTCCACTGGGCTGCAACTCTGTTCAGGACTTTGGGATACGGGCGCCGCCATCTTGACTCAGAAGCATCACATATACTGAGGAGAGGAGAATGGGATAAAGTACAGGGGGCGGGTTATAGCTGTGCTTTGCCCAGACAGAGCAGAACTGGGGTCAGAAAAAGGTCAGCAACCCCAGAATGCAGAGCAGCACAGTCAGAAGACACTTCCTGTTTGCAGGCTGCCTGACGTTCCATGAGCCGCCATCTTGGATGTTTAAAGGCTCATAACATGCAGTAGATGCAGGTAGGATGATTTTTAATGTGAGCAATCTGTATGTACAGGGTGGGGGAAACATATGCTCTTATTCAGAGTGAAGGTCCGCTTTAAAGAATGATGTGACTTACAGGTTATGATTAGCCGCTATGCCTGTGCCTCAGCCACTCCCCCAATCTGCTATAAATGGCAGCTGCCTGAGGTAGCATGAGAAACAGGGATCACAGAAAACATCCAGTCACAAGGGCCCTTCTTCAGGCAAATTAAGAGCGCACACAGTCCTTGTGATGAGAAATTGAGACAGCAGTTAGTTGAAACTCAAGTACAAAGAATATATACCACTAGAGAGCACAACCCGCGGACCATGCTGCTGCCAATCACTCCACCATGCGCCATTGTCAGATGAATTGAAGCACTGCGCGATGCCGTAGATATTCTTCTGACAGGGAAAGCGCTGATTGGCTGTTACAGGTGCCTGTCACACATGAGCCTATAAGTTATGACAGGCACCTGAACCAACCAATGAGTATTTTTCCTGTGATACGCCTACAAGCAATAGTGTGGTGCAGGGCCAGGGGCAGCAGCCTACGATCTATGCAACAGGTGGAGTGGAGCATCCTCCTCGAAACCAACTATCCAGCTCCTAGGACATCTTCCCCTCAATAACAGGCCATCTTCAGTTACAAGGCGCCCGCCCTCCCCCAGTTCTGGAGCCACCATGCCAACAGTAAGGCAGTGCAGTGGGGAGGAAGCCCAAATGCCCTCTACTCCATATCCAGTTACAACCATTATCAGGCAGGACCTCCAAGGAACCTTCGGCTACACCAGCAGCTGACACCTCTTCTAATTGGAGGTCTGCATTGTGTACTGTGGCTTTTGGTCCGTCACAAAAAGACAAATCAGACCTTCAAACCCAGAGCACTGTGTGATGGGGACCAAAAACAACAGCACATATGGTCACTGCCTCCTTTTTCCGAAGGTGTCATCAGCGGCTAGTGCATAGGAGTGTCCGGCATGTGATGTGGCTTCTGATCCACTGAAGTTCAGAATACTTGAAAGATTGAGCAGTAATGCCTCTTCCCATGCATCTGTGCAACTCAAACCATACAATGTGGCATGGAAACGTTCTATAAAAATATTGAACATCACACATTCCAGCCCTCCCCCATGTTCCGCTGTGCCCAGTGCAGTGGTTACTAAACATAACGGGGTCGATTCAGAGCCAGGTGAGAATTCTCACTCTTATTTAAGAAAGAAAACTGCCATGCACTTTAAAGTGGACCAAAACCCAGGATTTTGACTATCCTGGGTTTTGGTCCCTTCCCCCAGAAACATGAAACCCCCCAGGTCGCCCACATCAACTCACCTTATCCCAGTCCTACGGCGCATGCGTGACCGCTCATCCAATCAGCGCGCTCAGAGCCGCTTGAGCTATGGACTTCTAAGCTGACGTCTTAGCACAGCGGCCTGCTAGAGGGATAGCGGGGATGTGGCCTGCGCATGCGTCATCAGACTGGGATTAAGGTAAGTGTGGATGCCCCGGGGGGAGGGAATGAATCATTCCGGGGGCCAAAGCTGCTGGGTTTTGGTCCACTTTAATTGTCTACCTTGGGGCTGATTCCGAGGCAGGTGAAAATTCACACCCGGTAGACAATGAAACTGACCCCATTGTCTCCATGTCCAATATCTAGAATCACTAAGGACGTGTATGTGCCCCTTCCCCTCAATCAGTGATAAGAAGGTGGCATTGGAGTGCAGTCTAGTTTATTTTAATGCCTAAAGCTTCTGGTAAAACGTGGCTGTTATATAGTCAGGTCTTCCTAACAGACATTACTATGGAGCACAGGTCAGTGTAATATGAACATCCCTGTGTGCGATAAAAAATAAATCATTTATTTACTTCACCCTTTGATTAAAAGTACGGACTAGATGACAAAGGTCAATAACAGCGCCCATCGATGTCCTAATGTGAACCTTTGCCTTTTTTCTCACTTTTTTGTGAGTAACTGTTCCCCTGTAATTCATTGGGGGGACTGTGTATGAGACGAGGAGTCAGCAGAAGGGAGCAATTTCAATAGGGTTGATCAGGAAATGCAAAGGACTGGTGAATGAAAGATGCAGCCCCTGCCGCCATTCTGGGGCAAGCAGAAAGCAGGCCCTGAAAAAACTCCCCCCTGCCCGAGTAACTTGAGTGATGTGGCCAACTCAATGGTGGCCTGGTTCAACAAAAAAAAAAAAAAAAGAAATGCTTTTTCCACAGCTGAGGCCACTCCTGCCATCTTTGAGTTTGGCTGATCTAAAAAATGCCAACCGCTGTGTACAAGCCCATTGGCTGTATCCCTGGTTTCCCTTTGTAGTCTGGGAAGCGCTCCCAGCCCATCTGATGCTTGGGTGTGTGTCCAGGAGCGTGTCTCGGATATTACAAAGCAGACATAATGCCTTTTGGGGAAGCCTGTACAGCATCTTTCCTGACACCTTGAACCATGGTACACATGGCAACCACTGTAGGGAAAGCATCTGTCAAGGAAATGTAGGAAAACCCTGTACATTGGACACAAAGTTAGCATTAAAGTGGACCAAAACCCAGGGTTTTGACTATCCTGGGTTTTGGTCCTTTCCCACGGGCACCCCGATAGAGGATGACCGCTGTGTGAAACCCCCCAGATCGCTGAATCCAACTCACCTCTTCCCAGTCCTAAGTCCAATCAGACAGCCGCATCCCCCGCTACCCTTGGAAGGAAGGAAAAAACAGGAAGCGTGCCTGTGCCAGCCAATCACAAATGCCTGTCGAGGGCACGCGCCCTGCAAGAAGGATAGCGGGGATGCGGCCGCGGCTTGTGCATGCACCATTGGACCGGGAAATATGGTAAGTTTAGGCGGCCTGGGGAGTTTCACACAGCAGGGCATTCCGATTTTGGGTGCCCCGGGGGAGGGCCAATTTGTGTGGGTTTTGGTCCACTTTAAAGTGAATCTAAACCCTTCCTGGCAACTTTGTCCAAGAGAGGGTTCTGGTCCTGAGACCCAATAACCAGCCCCCCTGCCACAGGCTGCATTAGAGATTCTTAACTCTCCCTTGTGCTGCATAATGTTGTTGCTGGGTTCCCCGTAGGACAGAGCTGCACAAGGTACAAGTAAGTATCTTTGTACTGTGCTATTCATTAGTGGGTGGGCACCAGTTCTCAACCTTTTTATGCCAAGTACCCCCTAGCAACAGGAAATTACAACCAAATACCCTGAAGGGGTGGGGGGACATTATAAATGTTAACAAAAACAAAATAAGTAGGCCATATGCATCAAAGCACTTTTAAGGGAATAAGGAATAATGCTTTGATGTTAAATAATATACTGGACCCATCAGGCAACCCATGTAGGTGCACCCCGGAACATCTTTGAGTAACCCCTGGGGTACGTTTACCGCAGTTTGAGAAACAGTGGTTTAAGGTCAGAACCCTCCCTGGCACAGTGTTGCCATATCTAGTTTAGGTCAGATATAAAGCAGCAGTACAGTCACAGTGTGGCAATGCCAGAAGCAGCTTCTCTTGCATCCCTCTGGGTCTATGTGTGGCCGCACCAGCCATGAGTGAATGGCTGACACATAAGTGGGATGCCGCCACTGATTGCACAAAGCAACTACAATCCCATTCAGCTTCATTAATATGCGGGACACAAAAAGCAGATTGGAGATGATCTCCAGAAAGGTATATATAATGAGGTTTCACACTGTAGGGCAATCAAAATCAGGGGCTACGGTAAAAGAAAGTCACAGGTTTTGGTCCACATTAAATAGCCAAATCAGGTCTAGTGCTGGGGTTCAGGTACTTTAGGTCCCTTTTAACAGTCGCCCCAGGGGGTCCTGATTTACAATGCTGATAAGACCCTTAGGAAGCCAAAGTGGAAAAATGAGACTTCAAATTTCTTCTGGGTGTCAGCCAGTTACGTGTTAGCAAGAACTACAAGTCTCAGCATTCCTTTGTCAGCCAAAGAGAGAGTGAGGTCATCTGGCATGCTGGCACTTGTAGTTCTACACCAAAGGATTCTGACACCATGACATTCTATTACAGCATTGAGTTACCCTCCTGCTACTGTGAGCGCTACAGGCCGCCTGCCAGCCGCTGGCCATCCCACCGTCTACCTGGAGGTCAGTGTAGTGTGAGGCTCAGGTGTGTGAGTGTGAGCCGCCATTGCCTGAGACATTGCTTCTTACCCGTTGCCTCCCCTCCTCTTGCTGAGCAGGTAGAGCAGCAGCAGCGCCGCGCCGGCCGCCCCAGAGTTACGAGGTGTCAGGTACTTGCTGTATACCGGCGCCATGCTCACTGACAAGAGGGGAGGTGCGGCACGGCTAAAGGGGAAGACTGTCACTAGCCCGCAGCATGCTGGGAACGGGGCTGGCCCCGCCCATCACCCTGCGCACTGTGTCATCTCCATAGAGACGGCTTGGCGATGAGACAGCGTGGCTGCGCGCGCATCCGACAGCCCTCTCACCTACCTTAGTAACCCTCTTTATTATATGACGTAAAATTGGCGCCGGGGACAGGCTCTGTGACTGGAAGGACCCTGGACATGTTGCCCTTTGGCCAGCATTAGATAATGGCGCGACCTAAAGCACAGCTTACCTCAAGGCATGTCCGTGTCATGGACGGTCCCAGGTTTATGCGGGCACTTAGGCGATAGAGTCTCAGTGAGCACCTTGTTTTGTGGTATAATATTCCATACATGCAGTTTAAGTTGCATATGTGTAGAAAAAAAAAAGAAGGAATAAAGTATAGAAGGCATAAGGGATAGAAAGAATGATAGAAAAGGAGAAATAACAATAAAATATAAGTAAAGAAAGAGAAAAAAAGAACTCATGGAAAGAAACACTACAAAAATAAAAACGAGCACAGCAGGAATGACAGAAACAAAGAGAATGAATTACAGAAATCAAATAATAAAAGGAATGACAAAACAAGAACACATGGAAAGAAACAATAAAAGGAAAAGTCCAGAATGAACCAAGAAACAGAATGAATAACAGAAACAAAGAATAAAGGGAATGACAGATAAAGAAAGGGGGGGAGAAGGAATGGGAGAGAAAAAGAGATGGAAGGAGTGACAGAAAAAAAGTTCATGTCTGATGAAGACAACTAGCTGTTCTCAAAAGCTCACCTTAAACCGGACCTTCAGCATGATTTAATGAAAAGCCCAAACCCTTGAAAAATTATTCCCCAGCATCTAAAATTAATATATTTTAGGTTTTTAGTCACTTAGTTATACTTTCCCCCACTGGGCTGCAACTCTGTTCAGGACTCTAGGATACGGGCGCCACCATCTTGACTCAGAAGCATCACACATACTGAGGAGAGGGGGATAAAGTGCAGGGGGGCGGGGTTATAGCTGTGCTTTGCACAGACAAAGCGGAGTTGGGTTCAGGGAAAAGACAGCAATCTCAGAATGCAAAGTGACACCGTCAGACACTTCCTGTTTGCAGGCTGCCTGATGCTCCATGAGCCACCACTTTGGATGTTTAAGGGCTCATAACATGCAGTAGATGCAGGTAGGATGATTTTTTAATGTGGACAATTTGTATGTATAGGGTGTGGGAAACATATAGGATTTGCCCATATTCAGGGTGAAGGTCTGCTTTAAAATATGCTCAGTTGGCCTACAGAGGGTATTGCCTTATTTTTTCACTTTTCTGACAGAAAAAAATAACTGAAGGAAAAAGGAGAGAAAAGGAGTGACAGGATGAATAGAAAAACTCACCTTTTTCAGTGACCATGGGGTTTTGCACAATTTTTTAGATGCCATGGCTGGTCCTGTTGGGTCTTGTTCTGCTTTAACATGCAGATCTGCATTAATAAATGATTCATTGGCCTTTTCAAAGTTTTAGCAGCTTTGCTTCTCAAAATTAAGTTACAGTACAAATAAAACACAGAACAGTACAATCAAACCAAAAACACTGGTTTTAAATTACCGTAATAGTCCTGTCCATACGTCTGCTCCTCCTTGCTCTAGCCATCCATCCCTCTCCCCTCAGGTCTGGCCTTCATAGCTCTATCCATCCACCCTCCTGCTCTTCCCAAGACCTCCCATCCCATCTATTCATTCCTCTCACCTCTCCTTCAGGCTCCTCCTAGTTCTAGCCATAACTCCTTCCTGCTCTTCCCATCCATCCCTCTGCCAATCTCAACCCATCCATCCCTCTCCCCTCAGTTCTGGCCTTCATAGCTCTATCCATCCACCCTCCTGCTCTTCCCAAGACCTCCCATCCCATCTATTCATTCCCCTCACCTCTCCTTCAGGCTCCTCCTAGTTCTAGCCATAACTCCTTCCTGCTCTTCCCATCCATCCCTCTGCCAATCTCAACCCATCCATCCCTCTCCCCTCAGTTCTGGCCTTCATAGCTCTATCCATCCACCCTCCTGCTCTTCCCAAGACCTCCCATCCCATCTATTCATTCCTCTCACCTCTCCTTCAGGCTCCTCCTAGTTCTAGCCATAACTCCTTCCTGTTCTTCCCATCCATCCCTCTGCCAATCTCAACCCATCCATCCCTCTCCCCTCAGTTCTGGCCTTCATAGCTCTATCCATCCACCCTCCTGCTCTTCCCAAGACCTCCCATCCCATCTATTCATTCCTCTCACCTCTCCTTCAGGCTCCTCCTAGTTCTAGCCATAACTCCTTCCTGCTCTTCCCGTCCATCCCTCTGCCAATCTCAACCCATCCATCCCTCTCCCCTCAGTTCTGGCCTTCATAGCTCTATCCATCCACCCTCCTGCTCTTCCCAAGACCTCCCATCCCATCTATTCATTCCTCTCACCTCTCCTTCAGGCTCCTCCTAGTTCTAGCCATAACTCCTTCCTGCTCTTCCCGTCCATCCCTCTGCCAATCTCAACCCATCCATCCCTCTCCCCTCAGTTCTGGCCTTCATAGCTCTATCCATCCACCCTCCTGCTCTTCCCAAGACCTCCCATCCCATCTATTCATTCCTCTCACCTCTCCTTCAGGCTCCTCCTAGTTCTAGCCATAACTCCTTCCTGCTCTTCCCGTCCATCCCTCTGCCAATCTCAACCCATCCATCCCTCTCCCCTCAGTTCTGGCCTTCATAGCTCTATCCATCCACCCTCCTGCTCTTCCCAAGACCTCCCATCCCATCTATTCATTCCTCTCACCTCTCCTTCAGGCTCCTCCTAGTTCTAGCCATAACTCCTTCCTGCTCTTCCCATCCATCCCTCTGCCAATCTCAACCCATCCATCCCTCTCCCCTCAGTTCTGGCCTTCATAGCTCTATCCATCCACCCTCCTGCTCTTCCCAAGACCTCCCATCCCATCTATTCATTCCTCTCACCTCTCCTTCAGGCTCCTCCTAGTTCTAGCCATAACTCCTTCCTGCTCTTCCCATCCATCCCTCTGCCAATCTCAACCCATCCATCCCTCTCCCCTCAGTTCTGGCCTTCATAGCTCTATCCATCCACCCTCCTGCTCTTCCCAAGACCTCCCATCCCATCTATTCATTCCTCTCACCTCTCCTTCAGGCTCCTCCTAGTTCTAGCCATAACTCCTTCCTGCTCTTCCCATCCATCCCTCTGCCAATCTCAACCCATCCATCCCTCTCCCCTCAGTTCTGGCCTTCATAGCTCTATCCATCCACCCTCCTGCTCTTCCCAAGACCTCCCATCCCATCTATTCATTCCTCTCACCTCTCCTTCAGGCTCCTCCTAGTTCTAGCCATAACTCCTTCCTGCTCTTCCCATCCATCCCTCTGCCAATCTCAACCCATCCATCCCTCTCCTCTCAGTTCTGGCCTTCATAGCTCTATCCATCCACCCTCCTGCTCTCCCCAAGACCTCCCATCCCATCTATTCATTCCTCTCACCTCTCCTTCAGGCTCCTCCTAGTTCTAGCCATAACTCCTTCCTGCTCTTCCCATCCATCCCTCTGCCAATCTCAACCCATCCATCCCTCTCCCCTCAGTTCTGGCCTTCATAGCTCTATCCATCCACCCTCCTGCTCTTCCCAAGACCTCCCATCCCATCTATTCATTCCTCTCACCTCTCCTTCAGGCTCCTCCTAGTTCTAGCCATAACTCCTTCCTGCTCTTCCCATCCATCCCTCTGCCAATCTCAACCCATCCATCCCTCTCCCCTCAGTTCTGGCCTTCATAGCTCTATCCATCCACCCTCCTGCTCTTCCCAAGACCTCCCATCCCATCTATTCATTCCTCTCACCTCTCCTTCAGGCTCCTCCTAGTTCTAGCCATAACTCCTTCCTGCTCTTCCCATCCATCCCTCTGCCAATCTCAACCCATCCATCCCTCTCCCCTCAGTTCTGGCCTTCATAGCTCTATCCATCCACCCTCCTGCTCTTCCCAAGACCTCCCATCCCATCTATTCATTCCTCTCACCTCTCCTTCAGGCTCCTCCTAGTTCTAGCCATAACTCCTTCCTGCTCTTCCCGTCCATCCCTCTGCCAATCTCAACCCATCCTTCCCTCTCCCCTCAGTTCTGGCCTTCATAGCTCTATCCATCCACCCTCCTGCTCTTCCCAAGACCTCCCATCCCATCTATTCATCCCTCTCACCTCTCCTTCAGGCTCCTCCTAGTTCTAGCCATAACTCCTTCCTGCTCTTCCCGTCCATCCCTCTGCCAATCTCAACCCATCCATCCCTCTCCCCTCAGTTCTGGCCTTCATAGCTCTATCCATCCACCCTCCTGCTCTTCCCAAGACCTCCCATCCCATCTATTCATTCCTCTCACCTCTCCTTCAGGCTCCTCCTAGTTCTAGCCATAACTCCTTCCTGCTCTTCCCATCCATCCCTCTGCCAATCTCAACCCATCCATCCCTCTCCCCTCAGTTCTGGCCTTCATAGCTCTATCCATCCACCCTCCTGCTCTTCCCAAGACCTCCCATCCCATCTATTCATTCCTCTCACCTCTCCTTCAGGCTCCTCCTAGTTCTAGCCATAACTCCTTCCTGCTCTTCCCATCCATCCCTCTGCCAATCTCAACCCATCCATCCCTCTCCCCTCAGTTCTGGCCTTCATAGCTCTATCCATCCACCCTCCTGCTCTTCCCAAGACCTCCCATCCCATCTATTCATTCCTCTCACCTCTCCTTCAGGCTCCTCCTAGTTCTAGCCATAACTCCTTCCTGCTCTTCCCATCCATCCCTCTGCCAATCTCAACCCATCCATCCCTCTCCCCTCAGTTCTGGCCTTCATAGCTCTATCCATCCACCCTCCTGCTCTTCCCAAGACCTCCCATCCCATCTATTCATTCCTCTCACCTCTCCTTCAGGCTCCTCCTAGTTCTAGCCATAACTCCTTCCTGCTCTTCCCATCCATCCCTCTGCCAATCTCAACCCATCCATCCCTCTCCCCTCAGTTCTGGCCTTCATAGCTCTATCCATCCACCCTCCTGCTCTTCCCAAGACCTCCCATCCCATCTATTCATTCCTCTCACCTCTCCTTCAGGCTCCTCCTAGTTCTAGCCATAACTCCTTCCTGCTCTTCCCATCCATCCCTCTGCCAATCTCAACCCATCCATCCCTCTCCCCTCAGTTCTGGCCTTCATAGCTCTATCCATCCACCCTCCTGCTCTTCCCAAGACCTCCCATCCCATCTATTCATTCCTCTCACCTCTCCTTCAGGCTCCTCCTAGTTCTAGCCATAACTCCTTCCTGCTCTTCCCGTCCATCCCTCTGCCAATCTCAACCCATCCATCCCTCTCCCCTCAGTTCTGGCCTTCATAGCTCTATCCATCCATCCTCCTGCTCTTCCCAAGAACTCCCATCCCATCTATTCATTCCTCTCACCTCTCCTTCAGGCTCCTCCTAGTTCTAGCCATAACTCCTTCCTGCTCTTCCCGTCCATCCCTCTGCCAATCTCAACCCATCCATCCCTCTCCCCTCAGTTCTGGCCTTCATAGCTCTATCCATCCACCCTCCTGCTCTTCCCAAGACCTCCCATCCCATCTATTCATTCCTCTCACCTCTCCTTCAGGCTCCTCCTAGTTCTAGCCATAACTCCTTCCTGCTCTTCCCATCCATCCCTCTGCCAATCTCAACCCATCCATCCCTCTCTCCTCAGTTCTGGCCTTCATAGCTCTATCCATCCACCCTCCTGCTCTTCCCAAGACCTCCCATCCCATCTATTCATTCCTCTCACCACTCCTTCAGGCTCCTCCTAGTTCTAGCCATAACTCCTTCCTGCTCTTCCCATCCATCCCTCTGCCAATCTCAACCCATCCATCCCTCTCCCCTCAGTTCTGGCCTTCATAGCTCTATCCATCCACCCTCCTGCTCTTCCCAAGACCTCCCATCCCATCTATTCATTCCTCTCACCTCTCCTTCAGGCTCCTCCTAGTTCTAGCCATAACTCCTTCCTGCTCTTCCCATCCATCCCTCTGCCAATCTCAACCCATCCATCCCTCTCCCCTCAGTTCTGGCCTTCATAGCTCTATCCATCCACCCTCCTGCTCTTCCCAAGACCTCCCATCCCATCTATTCATTCCTCTCACCTCTCCTTCAGGCTCCTCCTAGTTCTAGCCATAACTCCTTCCTGCTCTTCCCGTCCATCCCTCTGCCAATCTCAACCCATCCATCCCTCTCCCCTCAGTTCTGGCCTTCATAGCTCTATCCATCCACCCTCCTGCTCTTCCCAAGACCTCCCATCCCATCTATTCATTCCTCTCACCTCTCCTTCAGGCTCCTCCTAGTTCTAGCCATAACTCCTTCCTGCTCTTCCCGTCCATCCCTCTGCCAATCTCAACCCATCCATCCCTCTCCCCTCAGTTCTGGCCTTCATAGCTCTATCCATCCACCCTCCTGCTCTTCCCAAGACCTCCCATCCCATCTATTCATTCCTCTCACCTCTCCTTCAGGCTCCTCCTAGTTCTAGCCATAACTCCTTCCTGCTCTTCCCGTCCATCCCTCTGCCAATCTCAACCCATCCATCCCTCTCCCCTCAGTTCTGGCCTTCATTGCTCTATCCATCCACCCTCCTGCTCTTCCCAAGACCTCCCATCCAATCTATTCATTCCTCTCACCTCTCCTTCAGGCTCCTCCTAGTTCTAGCCATAACTCCTTCCTGCTCTTCCCATCCATCCCTCTGCCAATCTCAACCCATCCATCCCTCTCCCCTCAGTTCTGGCCTTCATAGCTCTATCCATCCACCCTCCTGCTCTTCCCAAGACCTCCCATCCCATCTATTCATTCCTCTCACCTCTCCTTCAGGCTCCTCCTAGTTCTAGCCATAACTCCTTCCTGCTCTTCCCATCCATCCCTCTGCCAATCTCAACCCATCCATCCCTCTCCCCTCAGTTCTGGCCTTCATAGCTCTATCCATCCACCCTCCTGCTCTTCCCAAGACCTCCCATCCCATCTATTCATTCCTCTCACCTCTCCTTCAGGCTCCTCCTAGTTCTAGCCATAACTCCTTCCTGCTCTTCCCATCCATCCCTCTGCCAATCTCAACCCATCCATCCCTCTCCCCTCAGTTCTGGCCTTCATAGCTCTATCCATCCACCCTCCTGCTCTTCCCAAGACCTCCCATCCCATCTATTCATTCCTCTCACCTCTCCTTCAGGCTCCTCCTAGTTCTAGCCATAACTCCTTCCTGCTCTTCCCATCCATCCCTCTGCCAATCTCAACCCATCCATCCCTCTCCCCTCAGTTCTGGCCTTCATAGCTCTATCCATCCACCCTCCTGCTCTTCCCAAGACCTCCCATCCCATCTATTCATTCCTCTCACCTCTCCTTCAGGCTCCTCCTAGTTCTAGCCATAACTCCTTCCTGCTCTTCCCGTCCATCCCTCTGCCAATCTCAACCCATCCATCCCTCTCCCCTCAGTTCTGGCCTTCATAGCTCTATCCATCCACCCTCCTGCTCTTCCCAAGACCTCCCATCCCATCTATTCATTCCTCTCACCTCTCCTTCAGGCTCCTCCTTGTTCTAGCCATAACTCCTTCCTGCTCTTCCCGTCCATCCCTCTGCCAATCTCAACCCATCCATCCCTCTCCCCTCAGTTCTGGCCTTCATAGCTCTATCCATCCACCCTCCTGCTCTTCCCAAGACCTCCCATCCCATCTATTCATTCCTCTCACCTCTCCTTCAGGCTCCTCCTAGTTCTAGCCATAACTCCTTCCTGCTCTTCCCATCCATCCCTCTGCCAATCTCAACCCATCCATCCCTCTCCCCTCAGTTCTGGCCTTCATAGCTCTATCCATCCACCCTCCTGCTCTTCCCAAGACCTCCCATCCCATCTATTCATTCCTCTCACCACTCCTTCAGGCTCCTCCTAGTTCTAGCCATAACTCCTTCCTGCTCTTCCCATCCATCCCTCTGCCAATCTCAACCCATCCATCCCTCTCCCCTCAGTTCTGGCCTTCATAGCTCTATCCATCCACCCTCCTGCTCTTCCCAAGACCTCCCATCCCATCTATTCATTCCTCTCACCTCTCCTTCAGGCTCCTCCTAGTTCTAGCCATAACTCCTTCCTGCTCTTCCCATCCATCCCTCTGCCAATCTCAACCCATCCATCCCTCTCCCCTCAGTTCTGGCCTTCATAGCTCTATCCATCCACCCTCCTGCTCTTCCCAAGACCTCCCATCCCATCTATTCATTCCTCTCACCTCTCCTTCAGGCTCCTCCTAGTTCTAGCCATAACTCCTTCCTGCTCTTCCCATCCATCCCTCTGCCAATCTCAACCCATCCATCCCTCTCCCCTCAGTTCTGGCCTTCATAGCTCTATCCATCCACCCTCCTGCTCTTCCCAAGACCTCCCATCCCATCTATTCATTCCTCTCACCTCTCCTTCAGGCTCCTCCTAGTTCTAGCCATAACTCCTTCCTGCTCTTCCCGTCCATCCCTCTGCCAATCTCAACCCATCCATCCCTCTCCCCTCAGTTCTGGCCTTCATAGCTCTATCCATCCACCCTCCTGCTCTTCCCAAGACCTCCCATCCCATCTATTCATTCCTCTCACCTCTCCTTCAGGCTCCTCCTAGTTCTAGCCATAACTCCTTCCTGCTCTTCCCGTCCATCCCTCTGCCAATCTCAACCCATCCATCCCTCTCCCCTCAGTTCTGGCCTTCATAGCTCTATCCATCCACCCTCCTGCTCTTCCCAAGACCTCCCATCCCATCTATTCATTCCTCTCACCTCTCCTTCAGGCTCCTCCTAGTTCTAGCCATAACTCCTTCCTGCTCTTCCCATCCATCCCTCTGCCAATCTCAACCCATCCATCCCTCTCCCCTCAGTTCTGGCCTTCATAGCTCTATCCATCCACCCTCCTGCTCTTCCCAAGACCTCCCATCCCATCTATTCATTCCTCTCACCACTCCTTCAGGCTCCTCCTAGTTCTAGCCATAACTCCTTCCTGCTCTTCCCATCCATCCCTCTGCCAATCTCAACCCATCCATCCCTCTCCCCTCAGTTCTGGCCTTCATAGCTCTATCCATCCACCCTCCTGCTCTTCCCAAGACCTCCCATCCCATCTATTCATTCCTCTCACCTCTCCTTAAGGCTCCTCCTAGTTCTAGCCATAACTCCTTCCTGCTCTTCCCATCCATCCCTCTGCCAATCTCAACCCATCCATCCCTCTCCCCTCAGTTCTGGCCTTCATAGCTCTATCCATCCACCCTCCTGCTCTTCCCAAGACCTCCCATCCCATCTATTCATTCCTCTCACCTCTCCTTCAGGCTCCTCCTAGTTCTAGCCATAACTCCTTCCTGCTCTTCCCATCCATCCCTCTGCCAATCTCAACCCATCCATCCCTCTCCCCTCAGTTCTGGCCTTCATAGCTCTATCCATCCACCCTCCTGCTCTTCCCAAGACCTCCCATCCCATCTATTCATTCCTCTCACCTCTCCTTCAGGCTCCTCCTAGTTCTAGCCATAACTCCTTCCTGCTCTTCCCATCCATCCCTCTGCCAATCTCAACCCATCCATCCCTCTCCCCTCAGTTCTGGCCTTCATAGCTCTATCCATCCACCCTCCTGCTCTTCCCAAGACCTCCCATCCCATCTATTCATTCCTCTCACCTCTCCTTCAGGCTCCTCCTAGTTCTAGCCATAACTCCTTCCTGCTCTTCCCATCCATCCCTCTGCCAATCTCAACCCATCCATCCCTCTCCCCTCAGTTCTGGCCTTCATAGCTCTATCCATCCACCCTCCTGCTCTTCCCAAGACCTCCCATCCCATCTATTCATTCCTCTCACCTCTCCTTCAGGCTCCTCCTAGTTCTAGCCATAACTCCTTCCTGCTCTTCCCGTCCATCCCTCTGCCAATCTCAACCCATCCATCCCTCTCCCCTCAGTTCTGGCCTTCATAGCTCTATCCATCCACCCTCCTGCTCTTCCCAAGACCTCCCATCCCATCTATTCATTCCTCTCACCTCTCCTTCAGGCTCCTCCTAGTTCTAGCCATAACTCCTTCCTGCTCTTCCCGTCCATCCCTCTGCCAATCTCAACCCATCCATCCCTCTCCCCTCAGTTCTGGCCTTCATAGCTCTATCCATCCACCCTCCTGCTCTTCCCAAGACCTCCCATCCCATCTATTCATTCCTCTCACCTCTCCTTCAGGCTCCTCCTAGTTCTAGCCATAACTCCTTCCTGCTCTTCCCATCCATCCCTCTGCCAATCTCAACCCATCCATCCCTCTCCCCTCAGTTCTGGCCTTCATAGCTCTATCCATCCACCCTCCTGCTCTTCCCAAGACCTCCCATCCCATCTATTCATTCCTCTCACCACTCCTTCAGGCTCCTCCTAGTTCTAGCCATAACTCCTTCCTGCTCTTCCCATCCATCCCTCTGCCAATCTCAACCCATCCATCCCTCTCCCCTCAGTTCTGGCCTTCATAGCTCTATCCATCCACCCTCCTGCTCTTCCCAAGACCTCCCATCCCATCTATTCATTCCTCTCACCTCTCCTTCAGGCTCCTCCTAGTTCTAGCCATAACTCCTTCCTGCTCTTCCCATCCATCCCTCTGCCAATCTCAACCCATCCATCCCTCTCCCCTCAGTTCTGGCCTTCATAGCTCTATCCATCCACCCTCCTGCTCTTCCCAAGACCTCCCATCCCATCTATTCATTCCTCTCACCTCTCCTTCAGGCTCCTCCTAATTCTAGCCATAACTCCTTCCTGCTCTTCCCATCCATCCCTCTGCCAATCTCAACCCATCCATCCCTCTCCCCTCAGTTCTGGCCTTCATAGCTCTATCCATCCACCCTCCTGCTCTTCCCAAGACCTCCCATCCCATCTATTCATTCCTCTCACCACTCCTTCAGGCTCCTCCTAGTTCTAGCCATAACTCCTTCCTGCTCTTCCCGTCCATCCCTCTGCCAATCTCAACCCATCCATCCCTCTCCCCTCAGTTCTGGCCTTCATAGCTCTATCCATCCACCCTCCTGCTCTTCCCAAGACCTCCCATCCCATCTATTCATTCCTCTCACCTCTCCTTCAGGCTCCTCCTAGTTCTAGCCATAACTCCTTCCTGCTCTTCCCATCCATCCCTCTGCCAATCTCAACCCATCCATCCCTCTCCCCTCAGTTCTGGCCTTCATAGCTCTATCCATCCACCCTCCTGCTCTTCCCAAGACCTCCCATCCCATCTATTCATTCCTCTCACCTCTCCTTCAGGCTCCTCCTAGTTCTAGCCATAACTCCTTCCTGCTCTTCCCATCCATCCCTCTGCCAATCTCAACCCATCCATCCCTCTCCCCTCAGTTCTGGCCTTCATAGCTCTATCCATCCACCCTCCTGCTCTTCCCAAGACCTCCCATCCCATCTATTCATTCCTCTCACCTCTCCTTCAGGCTCCTCCTAGTTCTAGCCATAACTCCTTCCTGCTCTTCCCGTCCATCCCTCTGCCAATCTCAACCCATCCATCCCTCTCCCCTCAGTTCTGGCCTTCATAGCTCTATCCATCCACCCTCCTGCTCTTCCCAAGACCTCCCATTCCATCTATTCATTCCTCTCACCTCTCCTTCAGGCTCCTCCTAGTTCTAGCCATAACTCCTTCCTGCTCTTCCCGTCCATCCCTCTGCCAATCTCAACCCATCCATCCCTCTCCCCTCAGTTCTGGCCTTCATAGCTCTATCCATCCACCCTCCTGCTCTTCCCAAGACCTCCCATCCCATCTATTCATTCCTCTCACCTCTCCTTCAGGCTCCTCCTAGTTCTAGCCATAACTCCTTCCTGCTCTTCCCATCCATCCCTCTGCCAATCTCAACCCATCCATCCCTCTCCCCTCAGTTCTGGCCTTCATAGCTCTATCCATCCACCCTCCTGCTCTTCCCAAGACCTCCCATCCCATCTATTCATTCCTCTCACCACTCCTTCAGGCTCCTCCTAGTTCTAGCCATAACTCCTTCCTGCTCTTCCCATCCATCCCTCTGCCAATCTCAACCCATCCATCCCTCTCCCCTCAGTTCTGGCCTTCATAGCTCTATCCATCCACCCTCCTGCTCTTCCCAAGACCTCCCATCCCATCTATTCATTCCTCTCACCTCTCCTTAAGGCTCCTCCTAGTTCTAGCCATAACTCCTTCCTGCTCTTCCCATCCATCCCTCTGCCAATCTCAACCCATCCATCCCTCTCCCCTCAGTTCTGGCCTTCATAGCTCTATCCATCCACCCTCCTGCTCTTCCCAAGACCTCCCATCCCATCTATTCATTCCTCTCACCTCTCCTTCAGGCTCCTCCTAGTTCTAGCCATAACTCCTTCCTGCTCTTCCCATCCATCCCTCTGCCAATCTCAACCCATCCATCCCTCTCCCCTCAGTTCTGGCCTTCATAGCTCTATCCATCCACCCTCCTGCTCTTCCCAAGACCTCCCATCCCATCTATTCATTCCTCTCACCTCTCCTTCAGGCTCCTCCTAGTTCTAGCCATAACTCCTTCCTGCTCTTCCCATCCATCCCTCTGCCAATCTCAACCCATCCATCCCTCTCCCCTCAGTTCTGGCCTTCATAGCTCTATCCATCCACCCTCCTGCTCTTCCCAAGACCTCCCATCCCATCTATTCATTCCTCTCACCTCTCCTTCAGGCTCCTCCTAGTTCTAGCCATAACTCCTTCCTGCTCTTCCCATCCATCCCTCTGCCAATCTCAACCCATCCATCCCTCTCCCCTCAGTTCTGGCCTTCATAGCTCTATCCATCCACCCTCCTGCTCTTCCCAAGACCTCCCATCCCATCTATTCATTCCTCTAACCTCTCCTTCAGGCTCCTCCTAGTTCTAGCCATAACTCCTTCCTGCTCTTCCCGTCCATCCCTCTGCCAATCTCAACCCATCCATCCCTCTCCCCTCAGTTCTGGCCTTCATAGCTCTATCCATCCACCCTCCTGCTCTTCCCAAGACCTCCCATCCCATCTATTCATTCCTCTCACCTCTCCTTCAGGCTCCTCCTAGTTCTAGCCATAACTCCTTCCTGCTCTTCCCATCCATCCCTCTGCCAATCTCAACCCATCCATCCCTCTCCCCTCAGTTCTGGCCTTCATAGCTCTATCCATCCACCCTCCTGCTCTTCCCAAGACCTCCCATCCCATCTATTCATTCCTCTCACCTCTCCTTCAGGCTCCTCCTTGTTCTAGCCATAACTCCTTCCTGCTCTTCCCATCCATCCCTCTGCCAATCTCAACCCATCCATCCCTCTCCCCTCAGTTCTGGCCTTCATAGCTCTATCCATCCACCCTCCTGCTCTTCCCAAGACCTCCCATCCCATCTATTCATTCCTCTCACCTCTCCTTCAGGCTCCTCCTAGTTCTAGCCATAATTCCTTCCTGCTCTTCCCATCCATCCATACCTCACTGCCTCAGTTCTGCCCAGGGGCATACATACCATAGAGGAGGCGAAGGCAGGTTCCCACGTGTCCATGGCAAAAGAGGGCCTGGCACAAGCTACCTCCACCAGCTTTAAAGAATATACAACTGGTGCCAGTAGCAGAGCTTCATACTTATCTACCCAGCCATGACGCCTCCTTCCTTCACGTCAGCTTCCCGTTGCCCCCATGCACGCTTACCCATTACCAATTGCAGTGAATGCCTTCCTGTACCCACGACCCAGCTAGTTAGTGTCTGCTATGCGGGGGGATGCTGATGGGGGCCCTGCTATGGGCCCTATCAGGGCTTTGTATGCCCCAGGTTTTGCCTATCTATCCATGCCTTCTAGCTCTAGATATAAGTCCAGCCATCCCTCCCTCTGCCCCCCCCCCACCTCATCCCATCCATTCCTCCTCTCCATCCCTCTTTTCTTTGTTGATCCAATTGCCAGTGGCAGAAAATTTGGCATGAGATTTGCTTAATTCAAACATTGTCCCTCTGTCCCACCTTGAAATATTGGAAGATATGCTGCTACCTGTGCAATTCGGCCTTTAAAAACCCCAACCCCTCCTTCACATGGTAATACTAGGGAGAACAGCCTTGGATTTCTTTAGTCATCTTCCATGGCCGCGTACATGGATAGAGCAGGCCCCGCCCACAGGAACAGCTAACACCATGGCCACCAGCTACAAAAGCTTTCTCTTGAACCTTCCTTGAACAGGCCACAGAATAAGCTTTATGGACTTGGATTCGGGGAAGTTGAAATAGGGTCAGTGTGGTAAAAATGGTAAGGGATATACAAAATGGATTCGGCGGTTTGGCGTCATCTTAAAGTCCCTGTTCAGGCAAACTTAAGAAACAGTCGACTCTCACCTAACAATGAGGGTAGTTTGAAATTTACTGGCATCAGTAATCTTTTCCTCCGCCATCCCGGTGACCTGTGGCCATGTGTCCATCCCCTTGCATCAAGTACATTGCATGTGGCCAGTCACTGTCATGGCAGGTGGCAGCAAGGCAACCACAGACCGTGTTCGTGAGCAGGGATGGCATGGTCTAGATTTCTGGCGGACTCCCGTTATAGGTGCAATCAGCTGCACTGGACTATAGGTATCTATTGTTTTTGTCTGGAAAGTCCTGTTAAGCATACAAAATAGCAGCTCGCCACCTTTTTAGTTTGCAGTGATACATGAGTAGCTTGTTTTGCTGGAGATTACATAACAATTTTTGCTGGGAAAATATGCAGGTTCCGTATACACTTCAAATCACATGAGTTGTATTTTATCAAATTAACCTTTACAAAGTTTTTTAAAAGCTGTATCAAAATCTTTGTGATATATCTGTTGTCCAGATGCCAATATGAGTCAGCTGGTCAGGAAACCACATGGGGCAGTTGCACTTCATTTCATGCATTTCATACTAATCTGGGAGGTTGAGGTAGCTGCCAGGAAGTTATCCCTACCTAAAGCCACCAAACCCCCAAGGAGACCAGGTGGGGGGATCCCAAAAATCCTGACACCCCACACCACCACCGAATGACCTAGGGGTAGCAATAGGGGAGAGCTGGCACACCACTAAGAGTGAAATAGAGTGGCAGAGATTCCCACATGGATGGGTTTCTTGTCTCCTTCTCCTGGGAAGGTTGGAGGCCAGATATATAAAGGTATTACATGGACACAAAAAAACTCCCCAAACCTGCCCATAGCTCCACTGAGCTTATTGGCGATATTCCAGGGGTTTTAAACTTGCCACTACCAGAGATCCAGACTGTGCCATCCCAACGTCGGACTATGGCTCATAGTTACATTGCTGCCTCCTTGCTTCTTCCTGGCACACCCTCTCCATTCATTTCAATGGACTGGGCCTGCTGAGGGCTGGCACACCCCCACCATTGTAATGGGATGGCGGCAATGAGATTGAAGATGCAAGTAATACTCAAGCTACGGGCATCGTGCCAGTCAGGTAAGTGGCACTATAGGTTAGTATGTGGTGTTTACAGTGTTTGCCCGTATAGGGACCATAAATAGACGAAAACCCGTGAGGCATGGCCATGGAATCTAAAAGATTCCAAGGCCGTCCGCTAGCCTGCCCCTGGCGCAGCCTATAGCAGGATGCCCCGCTGTGTGACACCCCCAGGGGTGGCCGGTAAACTCACCTTTTCCAGCAAGACCCAGGAAACTGCGTTCGGTGGTGCCACATACCCGGCTTCTTTGTGGACATTTACCTGTACCAAGCCTTTCTGTATGACTGGGCGACGGAACAGCGTGCCAGGGATGCAGGCTATCTTAAAAATGGTTTCACTGTTGGAACAACCCTGTTTTATTTGAAAACCGTCCCACCGGCGAGCCAATAGCAGCGCCCAAGGTACTAGGGCTGGGGAGGGAGCTGGGGTGTGTTTTGATCTATTTAAAGGAGAAAACAAAACTAAAAGATTATAGGGCTGGCCACTGAGCCCCCCTCACCCAGGTCCCAACAAAATGTTTGCTTCCAATTGCCATAAACAGAGCCATTTGCTAAACAATATGCACAGCAAACGGCTCTGATTGGATGAGAGCTGGCACATGCGCCATAGGACTTGAAAAATGTTTTTAATGGGGAATCTTAGGGGCTTCACACAGTGGGGCATAACAAATGACTTGGATGCTTCGGGGGCAGAGGAAATGGGGAAAGTCAAAATCCTCGGTTTTGTTCCACTTCAAATTCGCTGGCTGGAGCAGAGAATGGTGCTACATCTGCCACTGCCAAATGACAATAGGGTGGATTCAGAGCCAGGTGAGAATTCTCACTACTTTTTTTATGAGAGAAAATTGCCATTCACTTTCAATGTCTACCTTGGTGCTGATTCAGAGCCAGGTGAAAATTCATACCCAGTGGACAATAAAAGTGAATGACCGTTTTTCCTCCTAAGAAAGGGGGTGAGAATTCTCACCTGGCTCTGGACTTCCTATTTTCTTTTTTTTTTTTTTTTTTTAACCGGGCATATGGTATCAAGCGAATGACTTTACAGGGTATTTGTAAGCAGAAATAGAAAACACTTACTTTTCCTCCTTTGCAGCAAATCGCATTGTCCCAGACCAAATCTTACCTGTTTAGAAAATCCTGGTCCAGGGAGCCTCAGGGGGAGTCTGACAAAGCTCTCTCTACTTCCAGGGGTGCAGCAACTCTGGCTATGGATCTGTACATACAGAGATGTCAAATCACCCTGTTAACCAGGGAGCCACCCTGGTTTGACCCCCTCTCACCTGGTCACCCTGTAAACTATGAAATCACTCTGCAAAACATGAATTCCTTCCTTCTCCCTGTTTGGCTGACTGCCATGTCCAACCCATGCACTGTTTGGTAGCAGACACCACGAAATAATTGGCTGACCAACCGGCCCCTCTCTATTGGCTGCCTCTGACTTTTTGTAAGTGTCTGGTTGGCTAGATTTGTCAGGGTTTGTGGCCACAATAAGAGCTTGCTTTGTTTTTTTTAGTATCGGTTACTGTAATAGTGAGTGAATGAGTATGGCCATAATTACTATGTAAGCGTTACAGATTTAAATCCCTTATATACCTGCAAATTGGCATTGTGGTGATAAACACTTGACCTGCAAAAGTCTGTGAATAAGTCACGCCCCTAAACCACACCCCCCACCATGCCCATCACTCTGTGAACTGGTCTCCAAGGTTGGTGTCCCTGCACATAGCAGATAGCAATTAGAGAGAAGACCTTATAGGGTGGAACTGGTAAAATCTGCATTGGGAACAATGTGGCACGGAGGAGGAGAGGGGAGTTCTGCCCACAGAGAGTGTTTAAGTAACTTCTTTGGTTGTCCATGCTTGGTAGGGAAGAAGGTTTTATTTGTATGCTGCACCTTCCATTTGCTGCTGAGGATACCCCATGTGAGGGATGAGGCAGAGCTGGGCATAGTGCTGACTGGCGATATCCAGAGGGCCAATGTCTTCTGACCTTCTGCTTCCTGATGGCTAGATGAGAGGGGGGGAATTCTGAATATTTCAATGCACTCCAGCCGCTATGCCAGGTGGCAGACCCCAACACAGGCACCTGTTGAACAGTATCTTAAAGTGGACCAAAACCCAGGATTTTGACTTTCCTGGGTTTTGGTCCTTTCCCTGGGGACACCCCAATCGGGGGTGACCTGCTGTGTGAAACTCCCCCCAGATCGCCCGCCAACTCACCTCTTCCCAGTCCCACGGCGCATCTAAGAGCAGCAGTTCTGATCTCTGCATCCTCCGCCTCCCTCTAGTAGTGCGCATGCCCACGCCAGGCATTTGTGTATGGCCGGCACGGGCACGCTCCCTGTTAGAGGGAGGCGGAGGATGCGGCCGTTAGAGCCACTGCTCTTAGACGCACCGTGGGACCAGGAACAGGTGAGTCCGTTTTGGCGTTCACACAGCGGGGAACCCCCGATCGGGGTGCCCCCGGGAAAGGACCAAAACCCAGCATAGTCAAACTTTTGACTATCCTGGGTTTTGGCCCACTTTAATCTTATGTAAGACAGCTTTACCTGCTGTACCTAAAGCAGTGATATTCATTTTACAAGTGTTCATTAAAGCAGACCAAAACTTTTTTTCTGTTTTGGTCCGTTTAACAGGGGAATCCTGATTTAGCATGCCCCTGTGTGTGTTGCTGGAATCCTCTGATGTCCCTAACAAAGCAAAAGGCAAAACAGGCGATAGGTGCTGTAAAGCTTGTGCAGTGTCCTAGCTGCTAAAATAAAATGTTGTGTCACTCCTCACTACATAACAACGTGAAAGAGGAAAACACAATAGGATTTAGCAATCTTATCAAATAATTCCAATTGGGATTAAAAGTTACGGTCAAAGTCCTTCGGGAGGCTATGCCAGGTTAGGTTTAAGGTCCTGCTAATCTGGCAACTCTTATTATCTCATCATATGGGGAAAGGTTAGATCACCATTTTCTTAATATTTTATGTTTCTCTTTTCTTAAAATGGATATACTGTATATTGTATTTTATTTTTCACACAAAATATGGTTAGTGGTAGGGGATGCAGCCTTCACAGCATATGTCTGATTCTGATATAAAGACAGAAATTAGTTTTTTTTTGTTGTTAAAAACACTGTGAGGAAATAATATAATATTCTATCTCTAGCCAACAGACCACCAGACCTAATTTATAAAGCATATATCACACCTGCCAGTGGCTCCCAACTGATAAGATTGGCACCAAGGCAGGAATAAGCTCACAACAGCCGGGCTCTCTTTCCAAGTGTCTCCTGTGCTTACAACACTTGGTCTAAACCTTGTAGCATCTAGTTTGTATTGTTCCCTATGCTATATGTTTTACCTTGTCTGTAATGATACCTTGTAAAGCGATACGGAAGATGCTGGTGCTATAAAAAATAAACATTAATAATGTAGACAAAAGGGCTATGGCCTGAAGCTCTCTGCTGTGTGATGTGCTCTGACCACGTCACTTGAAATATGACAGCTAGACATTTGAGCACCTCAAGGTTATGTAGAATCAGTGTTTGGTCTTATAGAGTGTACAGCACCCAACTGGTTCCATTGGCACCACAGCTGAGTTCCTATGACTCTCCAACAGAAAGTAAGGATCCCTATCAGGTTTAGAAATGTTTCACCAGCAGGTGAGGGTGAGCAGATCAAGGTCCACCCCAGGAGGAATGGGCAGGGAACAAACACAGATGTAAATCTGTTCCCAGGCCCTGAATAATAATAATAATTTTGTATAAATAATAGTGATTGAGCTGCTCCCACCCCCTTTGTTCATTTGAATTGCCATGAGCATAAGCAGGGAGGAATTCAGCTAATATGGATTTCTCCCTGTGAAGTGTTCTAAAGGGAGGCTGGCAGCTTCCCAGGTGAGTAGCTCTCAGATATTTGTCTGTATTGCATGTCCCAATGTTGGAGACTCAAAATTAAGAGTAGGGACCACACTTGCCGGGGCATTGTGGCTTCCACATGTATCTGCAGATATATGCAACCAAATCTCTGTCTTTCCACATAGCTAGACATGTTTGTTGCTTGATATTTAGTTGATGAGAGGGTTAAACTGGGCGGTAAATTAGTTCCCAGGCCCTGAATAATAATAATAATTTTGTATAAATAATAGTGATTGAGCTGCTCCCACCTCCCTTTATACAGATGTAAATCCCCAGCAGAGATGAAGCAGGTTGTCTTTTGCCTGGGGGTGGGAGTCATGTTGCACCACGTGTCAGGAGGGACCAGGATCCAGCAAGCTCCCAATGCCACTCTGTAGCTGTTTGCATCACTAAGGACCAACAACTTACAGTACCTGACATCTTGTACATTTGTACTTGTATTTCTCTTTCTGACCTGTATTTGTATCTAATCGTTGTATGTAAATAGTGTGTCTAGTGCACTCTTTAATCAATTAAATCTATAACTCAGAGCGGACCAAAGCCCACATTTTTAACTAGCATCCCCTGGATAGCTCCCCGCATGGGGAGTACCTTTTGTCAGTTTTCACTGCTCCTGCTTCACTCTAATCCCAGATAATGGCGCCTGTTTTAGCTGTAAAGCCCCGCCCCCTCCTTTCATTGCCACTGTTGTGTGTGGCATTGCCACACCTAAGCAATGACTGATTGCCTGCCATCTAAGAGAGAGAGAGACAGCAAATAAATCATTGTTCCAGTATAATTCGAAAAGTGGAAATATCCATTTCTAGTTCTACACCCTAATAGGGGAGTATTGGCAGGGGCTTTGGCCAAATGTATTTTGCAAGTGCGGTGGCTTTTGGTCCGCTTTAATCTTAGGCTGCTCTTTTATCTTGATCCAAAAATTCTCATTTGTCTGTTCTTCTTGATTATATCATACACTAGTTAGACCGCTAACGGACCAGGCCTATCTTAAGCTGGTGGCATTCCTACAGAGCTCTGTTCACTGGTGGAAGTGAAGGTGCCCTGCAGCCTGTCATGGTTGTAAACAGCCTGTATCAAGCCTTTGTACCTTGTGATCTCAGTGTGGCAGTGAAGTCATTTGAAGCCACAAGGTACGATCCTTCACAAACACTGTGAAATTTGCACTATCCCTTCTTTCCAAGGTAAGAACAGTAGAGTATTTCTTGAGAGGTTTTGGAAAACCAGTGCTCTAGTTGTGGTACCAGTTGACCAATGAATGTGGGAGAAAGGGTTTTTTTATTGGTCCACAAGGCTTATGTGGTCTTCTTCAGCTATTCATTGACAGGCTTTGGTAGTTCTTCCACGCCTGGTTTGTTCCCACTGCTTCCTCCACTAACACTGCTGAAGATGGCCAACACAGTACCCACTGGATATAATAGCTGTTAGGGATGAGCGAATCGATCCGGACGAACCCGGATTCGATCCGAATTTCAGGAAAAATTCGATTCGGATCGAATCCGAATTTCCCCGCGATTCGATCACTCGAAGTTTTCCTTTAACATCCATTCATTTACATTTACAGGCATTCTAAGATGGCGGACGGGACATGTCTGGACATGTATCCCGCGCCAGTGCAAGCTGGGGCAGTCACATGCAGCCTATCAGCAGCCAGCAAGCCCGGTGACGTCACACAGCGGTATTTAACGGCGGCCATCTTGCTTTTCCTCATTTCTCTATTGCATTCGTGACAGACAGACAGAACGCTGTGTAGCTGAGGCAGTTAGACAGGCTGGAGACAGGGACAGACAGGGACAGGCAGGAGACAGGCAGGAGACAGACAGGAGACAGACAGAAAGCCAGGGAAAGGTAGGAAAAACGGAGCTGGCTGACAGGGAGATTTTTTTTTTTTCATCCAGCCTTTGTTAGCGTTTTCAGGCTGCTTATAGTAACTAACTGTGCATATATACTGAACTGATCTTAAGTCTGCTGTGAGGCATCCCATTCTGTGACTAAAGCAGCCTCTGTTTAAGACCATATAAGCATTTGCTCTTATCATATTTGAAATTAGGCCTGATAAAGACACTTTTGCTGGCCAAAGCACTACTGGACCCTGCCAGGTCCATTCCTGCCCAGGGCATCCCATTCTGTGACTACAGCAGCCTCTGTTTAAGACCATATAAGCATTTGCTCTTATCATATTTGAAATTAGCCTGATAAAGACACTTTTGCTGGCCAAAGCACTACTGGACCCTGCCAGGTCCATTCCTGCCCAGGGCATCCCATTCTGTGACTAAAGCAGCCTCTGTTTAAGACCATATAAGCATTTGCTCTTATCATATTTGAAATTAGGCCTGATAAAGACACTTTTGCTGGCCAAAGCACTACTGGACCCTGCCAGGTCCATTCCTGCCCGGGGCATCCCATTCTGTGACTACAGCAGCCTCTGTTTAAGACCATATAAGCATTTGCTCTTATCATATTTGAAATTAGCCTGATAAAGACACTTTTGCTGGCCAAAGCACTACTGGACCCTGCCAGGTCCATTCCTGCCCAGGGCATCCCATTCTGTGACTAAAGCAGCCTCTGTTTAAGACCATATAAGCATTTGCTCTTATCATATTTGAAATTAGGCCTGATAAAGACACTTTTGCTGGCCAAAGCACTACTGGACCCTGCCAGGTCCATTCCTGCCCAGGGCATCCCATTCTGTGACTACAGCAGCCTCTGTTTAAGACCATATAAGCATTTGCTCTTATCATATTTGAAATTAGGCCTGATAAAGACACTTTTGCTGGCCAAAGCACTACTGGACCCTGCCAGGTCCATTCCTGCCCAGGGCATCCCATTCTGTGACTACAGCAGCCTCTGTTTAAGACCATATAAGCATTTGCTCTTATCATATTTGAAATTAGGCCTGATAAAGACACTTTTGCTGGCCAAAGCACTACTGGACCCTGCCAGGTCCATTCCTGCCCGGGGCATCCCATTCTGTGACTACAGCAGCCTCTGTTTAAGACCATATAAGCATTTGCTCTTATCATATTTGAAATTAGCCTGATAAAGACACTTTTGCTGGCCAAAGCACTACTGGACCCTGCCAGGTCCATTCCTGCCCAGGGCATCCCATTCTGTGACTAAAGCAGCCTCTGTTTAAGACCATATAAGCATTTGCTCTTATCATATTTGAAATTAGGCCTGATAAAGACACTTTTGCTGGCCAAAGCACTACTGGACCCTGCCAGGTCCATTCCTGCCCAGGGCATCCCATTCTGTGACTAAAGCAGCCTCTGTTTAAGACCATATAAGCATTTGCTCTTATCATATTTGAAATTAGGCCTGATAAAGACACTTTTGCTGGCCAAAGCACTACTGGACCCTGCCAGGTCCATTCCTGCCCAGGGCATCCCATTCTGTGACTACAGCAGCCTCTGTTTAAGACCATATAAGCATTTGCTCTTATCATATTTGAAATTAGGCCTGATAAAGACACTTTTGCTGGCCAAAGCACTACTGGACCCTGCCAGGTCGATTCCTGCCCGGGGCATCCCATTCTGTGACTACAGCAGCCTCTGTTTAAGACCATATAAGCATTTGCTCTTATCATATTTGAAATTAGCCTGATAAAGACACTTTTGCTGGCCAAAGCACTACTGGACCCTGCCAGGTCCATTCCTGCCCAGGGCATCCCATTCTGTGACTAAAGCAGCCTCTGTTTAAGACCATATAAGCATTTGCTCTTATCATATTTGAAATTAGGCCTGATAAAGACACTTTTGCTGGCCAAAGCACTACTGGACCCTGCCAGGTCCATTCCTGCCCAGGGCATCCCATTCTGTGACTACAGCAGCCTCTGTTTAAGACCATATAAGCATTTGCTCTTATCATATTTGAAATTAGGCCTGATAAAGACACTTTTGCTGGCCAAAGCACTACTGGACCCTGCCAGGTCCATTCCTGCCCAGGGCATCCCATTCTGTGACTAAAGCAGCCTCTGTTTAAGACCATATAAGCATTTGCTCTTATCATATTTGAAATTAGGCCTGATAAAGACACTTTTGCTGGCCAAAGCACTACTGGACCCTGCCAGGTCCATTCCTGCCCGGGGCATCCCATTCTGTGACTACAGCAGCCTCTGTTTAAGACCATATAAGCATTTGCTCTTATCATATTTGAAATTAGGCCTGATAAAGACACTTTTGCTGGCCAAAGCACTACTGGACCCTGCCAGGTCCATTCCTGCCCGGGGCATCCCATTCTGTGACTACAGCAGCCTCTGTTTAAGACCATATAAGCATTTGCTCTTATCATATTTGAAATTAGGCCTGATAAAGACACTTTTGCTGGCCAAAGCACTACTGGACCCTGCCAGGTCCATTCCTGCCCAGGGCATCCCATTCTGTGACTACAGCAGCCTCTGTTTAAGACCATATAAGCATTTGCTCTTATCATATTTGAAATTAGGCCTGATAAAGACACTTTTGCTGGCCAAAGCACTACTGGACCCTGCCAGGTCCATTCCTGCCCAGGGCATCCCATTCTGTGACTACAGCAGCCTCTGTTTAAGACCATATAAGCATTTGCTCTTATCATATTTGAAATTAGGCCTGATAAAGACACTTTTGCTGGCCAAAGCACTACTGGACCCTGCCAGGTCGATTCCTGCCCGGGGCATCCCATTCTGTGACTACAGCAGCCTCTGTTTAAGACCATATAAGCATTTGCTCTTATCATATTTGAAATTAGCCTGATAAAGACACTTTTGCTGGCCAAAGCACTACTGGACCCTGCCAGGTCCATTCCTGCCCAGGGCATCCCATTCTGTGACTAAAGCAGCCTCTGTTTAAGACCATATAAGCATTTGCTCTTATCATATTTGAAATTAGGCCTGATAAAGACACTTTTGCTGGCCAAAGCACTACTGGACCCTGCCAGGTCCATTCCTGCCCAGGGCATCCCATTCTGTGACTACAGCAGCCTCTGTTTAAGACCATATAAGCATTTGCTCTTATCATATTTGAAATTAGGCCTGATAAAGACACTTTTGCTGGCCAAAGCACTACTGGACCCTGCCAGGTCCATTCCTGCCCGGGGCATCCCATTCTGTGACTACAGCAGCCTCTGTTTAAGACCATATAAGCATTTGCTCTTATCATATTTGAAATTAGCCTGATAAAGACACTTTTGCTGGCCAAAGCACTACTGGACCCTGCCAGGTCCATTCCTGCCCAGGGCATCCCATTCTGTGACTAAAGCAGCCTCTGTTTAAGACCATATAAGCATTTGCTCTTATCATATTTGAAATTAGGCCTGATAAAGACACTTTTGCTGGCCAAAGCACTACTGGACCCTGCCAGGTCGATTCCTGTTGGGGCATCCCATTCTGTGACTAAAGCAGCCTCTGTTTAAGACCATATAAGCATTTGCTCTTATCATATTTGAAATTAGGCCTGATAAAGACACTTTTGCTGGCCAAAGCACTACTGGACCCTGCCAGGTCCATTCCTGCCCAGGGCATCCCATTCTGTGACTACAGCAGCCTCTGTTTAAGACCATATAAGCATTTGCTCTTATCATATTTGAAATTAGGCCTGATAAAGACACTTTTGCTGGCCAAAGCACTACTGGACCCTGCCAGGTCCATTCCTGCCCAGGGCATCCCATTCTGTGACTACAGCAGCCTCTGTTTAAGACCATATAAGCATTTGCTCTTATCATATTTGAAATTAGGCCTGATAAAGACACTTTTGCTTGCCAAAGCACTACTGGACCCTGCCAGGTCGATTCCTGTTGGGGCATCCCATTCTGTGACTAAAGCAGCCTCTGTTTAAGACCATATAAGCATTTGCTCTTATCATATTTGAAATTAGGCCTGATAAAGACACTTTTGCTGGCCAAAGCACTACTGGACCCTGCCAGGTCGATTCCTGTTGGGGCATCCCATTCTGTGACTACAGCAGCCTCTGTTTAAGACCATATAAGCATTTGCTCTTATCATATGTGAAATTAGGCCTGATAAAGACACTTTTGCTGGCCAAAGCACTACTGGACCCTGCCAGGTCCATTCCTGCCCAGGGCATCCCATTCTGTGACTACAGCAGCCTCTGTTTAAGACCATATAAGCATTTGCTCTTATCATATTTGAAATTAGGCCTGATAAAGACACTTTTGCTGGCCAAAGCACTACTGGACCCTGCCAGGTCGATTCCTGTTGGGGCATCCCATTCTGTGACTAAAGCAGCCTCTGTTTAAGACCATATAAGCATTTGCTCTTATCATATTTGAAATTAGGCCTGATAAAGACACTTTTGCTGGCCAAAGCACTACTGGACCCTGCCAGGTCCATTCCTGCCCAGGGCATCCCATTCTGTGACTACAGCAGCCTCTGTTTAAGACCATATAAGCATTTGCTCTTATCATATTTGAAATTAGGCCTGATAAAGACACTTTTGCTGGCCAAAGCACTACTGGACCCTGCCAGGTCCATTCCTGCCCGGGGCATCCCATTCTGTGACTACAGCAGCCTCTGTTTAAGACCATATAAGCATTTGCTCTTATCATATTTGAAATTAGGCCTGATAAAGACACTTTTGCTGGCCAAAGCACTACTGGACCCTGCCAGGTCCATTCCTGCCCAGGGCATCCCATTCTGTGACTACAGCAGCCTCTGTTTAAGACCATATAAGCATTTGCTCTTATCATATTTGAAATTAGGCCTGATAAAGACACTTTTGCTGGCCAAAGCACTACTGGACCCTGCCAGGTCCATTCCTGCCCAGGGCATCCCATTCTGTGACTACAGCAGCCTCTGTTTAAGACCATATAAGCATTTGCTCTTATCATATTTGAAATTAGGCCTGATAAAGACACTTTTGCTGGCCAAAGCACTACTGGACCCTGCCAGGTCCATTCCTGCCCGGGGCATCCCATTCTGTGACTACAGCAGCCTCTGTTTAAGACCATATAAGCATTTGCTCTTATCATATTTGAAATTAGGCCTGATAAAGACACTTTTGCTGGCCAAAGCACTACTGGACCCTGCCAGGTCCATTCCTGCCCAGGGCATCCCATTCTGTGACTACAGCAGCCTCTGTTTAAGACCATATAAGCATTTGCTCTTATCATATTTGAAATTAGGCCTGATAAAGACACTTTTGCTGGCCAAAGCACTACTGGACCCTGCCAGGTCCATTCCTGCCCAGGGCATCCCATTCTGTGACTACAGCAGCCTCTGTTTAAGACCATATAAGCATTTGCTCTTATCATATTTGAAATTAGGCCTGATAAAGACACTTTTGCTGGCCAAAGCACTACTGGACCCTGCCAGGTCCATTCCTGCCCGGGGCATCCCATTCTGTGACTACAGCAGCCTCTGTTTAAGACCATATAAGCATTTGCTCTTATCATATTTGAAATTAGCCTGATAAAGACACTTTTGCTGGCCAAAGCACTACTGGACCCTGCCAGGTCCATTCCTGCCCAGGGCATCCCATTCTGTGACTAAAGCAGCCTCTGTTTAAGACCATATAAGCATTTGCTCTTATCATATTTGAAATTAGCCTGATAAAGACACTTTTGCTGGCCAAAGCACTACTGGACCCTGCCAGGTCCATTCCTGCCCAGGGCATCCCATTCTGTGACTAAAGCAGCCTCTGTTTAAGACCATATAAGCATTTGCTCTTATCATATTTGAAATTAGGCCTGATAAAGACACTTTTGCTGGCCAAAGCACTACTGGACCCTGCCAGGTCCATTCCTGCCCAGGGCATCCCATTCTGTGACTACAGCAGCCTCTGTTTAAGACCATATAAGCATTTGCTCTTATCATATTTGAAATTAGGCCTGATAAAGACACTTTTGCTGGCCAAAGCACTACTGGACCCTGCCAGGTCCATTCCTGCCCAGGGCATCCCATTCTGTGACTAAAGCAGCCTCTGTTTAAGACCATATAAGCATTTGCTCTTATCATATTTGAAATTAGGCCTGATAAAGACACTTTTGCTGGCCAAAGCACTACTGGACCCTGCCAGGTCCATTCCTGCCCGGGGCATCCCATTCTGTGACTACAGCAGCCTCTGTTTAAGACCATATAAGCATTTGCTCTTATCATATTTGAAATTAGGCCTGATAAAGACACTTTTGCTGGCCAAAGCACTACTGGACCCTGCCAGGTCCATTCCTGCCCGGGGCATCCCATTCTGTGACTACAGCAGCCTCTGTTTAAGACCATATAAGCATTTGCTCTTATCATATTTGAAATTAGGCCTGATAAAGACACTTTTGCTGGCCAAAGCACTACTGGACCCTGCCAGGTCCATTCCTGCCCAGGGCATCCCATTCTGTGACTACAGCAGCCTCTGTTTAAGACCATATAAGCATTTGCTCTTATCATATTTGAAATTAGGCCTGATAAAGACACTTTTGCTGGCCAAAGCACTACTGGACCCTGCCAGGTCGATTCCTGTTGGGGCATCCCATTCTGTGACTACAGCAGCCTCTGTTTAAGACCATATAAGCATTTGCTCTTATCATATTTGAAATTAGGCCTGATAAAGACACTTTTGCTGGCCAAAGCACTACTGGACCCTGCCAGGTCGATTCCTGCCCGGGGCATCCCATTCTGTGACTACAGCAGCCTCTGTTTAAGACCATATAAGCATTTGCTCTTATCATATTTGAAATTAGCCTGATAAAGACACTTTTGCTGGCCAAAGCACTACTGGACCCTGCCAGGTCCATTCCTGCCCAGGGCATCCCATTCTGTGACTAAAGCAGCCTCTGTTTAAGACCATATAAGCATTTGCTCTTATTATATTTATATTATAAGACACTTTTGCTGGGCATAGGCTTACTGCTGCCTGCCAGGTGCACTTCTGTTGAGGCATCCCATTCTGTAACATAGCATACCCCTCTTTATTTACACTAAGCAGCTCTCTTATTTACACTAAGCAGGCCTGTTGGAGGCTGAGTGTTACTGCTCACTTTTGGTGTGCATTATATTCGGTTTCATATAGACCCACCGCTGCCCGGGGTTTTTTTAAATATCACCTACTACCACGCCAGTTAGACTATGTCGGGCAGACAAGTGCCTGGAAGTGAAAAGAGGAGTGGCAGAGGCCAAGATTCCGCAGGCAGAGCTCGCATCAGACTGGGGGCCAGTAGCAGCAGGAGTCACGCTGAGAGACCTAATCTGCCAGTATCTGCTAGCGGTCGGGTCTCCACCAGTAACGCATCTGCCGTGGTAGATTGGTTGACGCGCTCATCAACAACATCATCACAACTTACGTCTGAGACCCCCAGTCTAGGGTCGGTAGGTTCCTCTGACACAACCCTGAGTTGGCATGCCCCGAGAGCAGTCCCTGTCCTCCCATTGCCTCTGGCCTACGCCGTTCCCTCCCCCAGCGACGTATCCTATGCTTTGGGTTCAGCTCCACTCTTTAGTGAGGAGGACCATCAGATAGAGGACAGTCAGCAGCTACTGCCCAGCCAAGAAATGGAGGTGGCTTCTTTAGCTAGGCAGACAAATAGTGATGTGGACAGTGTCGTGGGTGCTGCGAGCGTTCCAGCTCCTGCGCCAGACACTGTTGACGAATCCACGAACATCAGTGACGTACAGCCACAACTCGGTGATGATGATGATGATGACGATGAAGCCGATCGCACTTGGGAGCCGGGTGATGAAGGGGCTTCATCGTCATCATCAGGAGAAGAGCGGTGCAGGTTGCCCCGGAGTCAGCAGCTGAGGCAGCAAGGTGGTAGCAGTCAGCATGGGGGCACAATTCCAAAGGCTGGAGCCGGCCGGGGCCGGGGCCGGGGTAGAGCACCTGCTGTGCGGCAGTCTACCTTATCGGGAGGTAGTGGAGCAGGGGTTCCTGGAGTTGGCAACAGCAGCAGTGAATCAGTGAGGCCAGGGGGTGGGAAAAGTAGCTACTCGGCAGTGTGGCAGTTTTTCCTGAGGCATCCGCAGGAGGGTAACATGGCCACATGCAAGATATGTAGGCAAAAGGTGAAGCGTGGCCAGGGTCCAAATGTTGGCACCACGCCCCTGCGTCAACATATGATGCGTCACCATAAAACGACCTGGGAGAACCGAGGCTCCCAAGGGGTGGTCCAGTCTGCTTCCTCACCAAGTGAGCTCCCAATTTCTGCCAGCCAAGGCTCCAGCACCTCAGCCGAAGGCAGCTGTGCGTCATACCCATCCTCTGTCGCTCCTGCTCCTCCTCCTCCAAGTCATGCATCCCGCCAGCAATCCATCAGCGAAGCCATGTCCAAGAGACAGCAGTATGCGCCCACTCATCCTACGGCGCAGAAGCTGAATGTGCTCCTGTCCAAGTTGCTGGTGCTGCAGTCGCTCCCTTTTCAGGTGGTGGAATCTGCACCTTTCAGAGAACTGATGGCTTGTGCCGAGCCGAGGTGGAGAGTCCCAAGCCGTCATTTCTTTGCCAAGAAGGCAGTACCAGCGCTGCACACTTTTGTTGAACAGAAGGTGGGCCAGTCCTTGAGCCTGTCGGTGTGTAGCAAAATACATGGCAGCGCAGACATCTGGAGCTGTAACTACGGTCAGGGGCAGTACATGTCGTTTACGGCCCACTGGGTGAATGTGGTCCCTTTGCAGCAGCAACTTGGACAGGTCACGCCGCTTCGGCCTCCGCGCTCTCTGCCCATTGGGCCTGTGACACCGTGCGACTCGGCCTCCTCATCCTCCGCCATCTCCTCACCCTCCACTGTAGGCTCAAGTCTCAGTGCCCCTCCAGTCTACCATGTGTGCAGGGCACGGAGGTGTCACGCAGTGCTTCACATGGTTTGTCTTGGCGAACGGAGTCACACAGGGGAGGAACTGCTTAAATGTATTCATCAGGAAATCCAAACATGGCTTACTCCGAGAAAACTTAAAATGGGAATCATGGTTACCGACAATGGGAAGAACATTTTGTCTGCGCTGCGCCAAGGAAGCCTGACCCATGCCCCCTGCATGGCTCACGTCTTCAATCTGGTTGTCAAGCGGTTTCTGAAGTGTTCCCCCCATCTGCAGGACATCCTAACAACTTCACGGAAACTTTGCATGCACTTCAGCCACTCCTACACCGCCAAACACACCCTTCTTGAGCTACAGCGTCAGAATGGTATCCCCCAACATAGTCTGATTTGCGATGTTTCCACCCGTTGGAATTCCACCCTTCACATGTTGGACCGATTATATGAACAGAGAAAAGCCATCACGGATTTCCTGATGATCCAAGCAGATAGGGGGACTCCCCTGTGTAACTTCAATGTCAACCAGTGGCAGCTCATACGTGACACCTGCCGTTTGCTCAGGCCCTTTGAGGAAGCCACTTTATTTGTCAGTCGGCAGGATTACGGGATGAACGACGTGATTCCACTGCTTCATGTACTACAGCACATGTTGGAAACCATGGCTGGTCAGGGCACTGGAGACATGGCGTTTACATCTTACGGCCACATGAACCCCGTTGGAGCTGAACTGGAGGAGGAGGAGGAGGAAGAGGAGGAGGAGGAGTTGCCCAGCGAAACACAGTTTAGGCTTGGCGAAATGGCTGGTTTATCTAGTCAGCGGACAGGAGAGGAGGAGCAGGAGCAGCCAGAGGAGCTAGAGGTTTTTGAGGAAGGAGAGACAGAGGACCCGGGCACACCGTGGCAGTATGCAGTGGAGATGGAGACAGGTAGTCCATCCGAGTCACTTGCGCAAATGGCACGAAGCATGCTCACATGCTTGCGTAGTGACCCCAGAATTGTTTCCATCTGTCGGCGGGATGACTTCTGGCTGTCCACCTTATTGGACCCTCGCTTCCGGCACAAAATGGGGGCATTTTTTAAACCCACCGAGAGGGAGGACAAACTCAACTACTACAAAGACATTCTACGTAGGCAGTTGGCCGATGCCTATCTGCGCCATGGTCCATACTCTCGCAGGTCTGACTCGAGGGGACCTCTGCGCTCACCTTCCACTGCCATGGCCGCTGGGGGGGTTGGCAGCAGCAGCAGCAGAAGCTCCATCAGCAGCAGCAGCCTCAGTCTTCAGTCGCTAATGAGTAGCTTTCTACACCCGCATAGTGAGGCTACTCATGAGCAGCAGGAAGACCTGGAGCAGGACCTGAACCAGCAGGTCATGTCATACTTTGACATGACCATGCCAACACACCTTGAGGATCCGCTGGACTTCTGGGCAGCCAAACTTGATTTGTGGCCGCAACTAGCAGAGTTTGCCCTGGAAAAGCTGTCCTGCCCGGCAAGTAGCGTGCCATCTGAGCGGGTGTTTAGTGCGGCGGGGGCCATAGTTACGGCGAGGAGAACTCGTCTGTCAACTAAAAATGTGGAGAGACTCACCTTTGTCAAAATGAATCAGGGATGGATCAGCCAGGATTTCCACCCACCAATGCCTGATGCATGCGACTAGATTCAGCATGGTGCCACGTTTTACACTTTCCAAATGGTGCAAAACATATTTATGTCTTTAGGCCATTTTTTGGGCTCCTGCTGCTGCTGCTGCCAACTCCTGCCAACTCCAGGGTGTGATTCATCCAATTTTTGGGCTCCTGAGGCCAACTCCAGTGTATATTTGGGCTCCTGCTGCTGCTGCTGCCAACTTCTGCCAACTCCAGGGTGTGATTCATCCAATTTTTGGGCTCCTGAGGCCAACTCCAGTGTATATTTGGGCTCCTGCTGCTGCTGCTGCCAACTTCTGCCAACTCCAGGGTGTGATTCATCCAATTTTTGGGCTCCTGAGGCCAACTCCAGTGTATATTTGGGCTCCTGCTGCTGCTACTGTCAACTCCTGCCAACTCCAGGGTGTGATTCATCCAATTTTTGGGCTCCTGAGGCCAACTCCAGTGTATATTTGGGCTCCTGCTGCTGCTGCTGCCAACTTCTGCCAACTCCAGGGTGTGATTCATCCAATTTTTGGGCTCCTGAGGCCAACTCCAGTGTATATTTGGGCTCCTGCTGCTGCTACTGTCAACTCCTGCCAACTCCAGGGTGTGATTCATCCAATTTTTGGGCTCCTGAGGCCAACTCCAGTGTATATTTGGGCTCCTGCTGCTGCCAACTTCTGCCAACTCCAGGGTGTGATTCATCCAATTTTTGGGCTCCTGAGGCCAACTCCAGTGTATATTTGGGCTCCTGCTGCTGCTACTGTCAACTCCTGCCAACTCCAGGGTGTGATTCATCCAATTTTTGGGCTCCTGAGGCCAACTCCAGTGTATATTTGGGCTCCTGCTGCTGCTGCTGCCAACTTCTGCCAACTCCAGGGTGTGATTCATCCAATTTTTGGGCTCCTGAGGCCAACTCCAGTGTATATTTGGGCTCCTGCTGCTGCTACTGTCAACTCCTGCCAACTCCAGGGTGTGATTCATCCAATTTTTGGGCTCCTGAGGCCAACTCCAGTGTATATTTGGGCTCCTGCTGCTGCTGCTGCCAACTTCTGCCAACTCCAGGGTGTGATTCATCCAATTTTTGGGCTCCTGAGGCCAACTCCAGTGTATATTTGGGCTCCTGCTGCTGCTACTGTCAACTCCTGCCAACTCCAGGGTGTGATTCATCCAATTTTTGGGCTCCTGAGGCCAACTCCAGTGTATATTTGGGCTCCTGCTGCTGCTGCTGCCAACTTCTGCCAACTCCAGGGTGTGATTCATCCAATTTTTGGGCTCCTGAGGCCAACTCCAGTGTATATTTGGGCTCCTGCTGCTGCTGCTGCCAACTTCTGCCAACTCCAGGGTGTGATTCATCCAATTTTTGGGCTCCTGAGGCCAACTCCAGTGTATATTTGGGCTCCTGCTGCTGCTGCTGCCAACTTCTGCCAACTCCAGGGTGTGATTCATCCAATTTTTGGGCTCCTGAGGCCAACTCCAGTGTATATTTGGGCTCCTGCTGCTGCTACTGTCAACTCCTGCCAACTCCAGGGTGTGATTCATCCAATTTTTGGGCTCCTGAGGCCAACTCCAGTGTATATTTGGGCTCCTGCTGCTGCTGCTGCCAACTTCTGCCAACTCCAGGGTGTGATTCATCCAATTTTTGGGCTCCTGAGGCCAACTCCAGTGTATATTTGGGCTCCTGCTGCTGCTACTGTCAACTCCTGCCAACTCCAGGGTGTGATTCATCCAATTTTTGGGCTCCTGAGGCCAACTCCAGTGTATATTTGGGCTCCTGCTGCTGCTGCTGCCAACTTCTGCCAACTCCAGGGTGTGATTCATCCAATTTTTGGGCTCCTGAGGCCAACTCCAGTGTATATTTGGGCTCCTGCTGCTGCTGCTGCCAACTTCTGCCAACTCCAGGGTGTGATTCATCCAATTTTTGGGCTCCTGAGGCCAACTCCAGTGTATATTTGGGCTCCTGCTGCTGCTACTGTCAACTCCTGCCAACTCCAGGGTGTGATTCATCCAATTTTTGGGCTCCTGAGGCCAACTCCAGTGTATATTTGGGCTCCTGCTGCTGCTGCTGCCAACTTCTGCCAACTCCAGGGTGTGATTCATCCAATTTTTGGGCTCCTGAGGCCAACTCCAGTGTATATTTGGGCTCCTGCTGCTGCTACTGTCAACTCCTGCCAACTCCAGGGTGTGATTCATCCAATTTTTGGGCTCCTGAGGCCAACTCCAGTGTATATTTGGGCTCCTGCTGCTGCTGCTGCCAACTTCTGCCAACTCCAGGGTGTGATTCATCCAATTTTTGGGCTCCTGAGGCCAACTCCAGTGTATATTTGGGCTCCTGCTGCTGCTACTGTCAACTCCTGCCAACTCCAGGGTGTGATTCATCCAATTTTTGGGCTCCTGAGGCCAACTCCAGTGTATATTTGGGCTCCTGCTGCTGCTGCTGCCAACTTCTGCCAACTCCAGGGTGTGATTCATCCAATTTTTGGGCTCCTGAGGCCAACTCCAGTGTATATTTGGGCTCCTGCTGCTGCTACTGTCAACTCCTGCCAACTCCAGGGTGTGATTCATCCAATTTTTGGGCTCCTGAGGCCAACTCCAGTGTATATTTGGGCTCCTGCTGCTGCTGCTGCCAACTTCTGCCAACTCCAGGGTGTGATTCATCCAATTTTTGGGCTCCTGAGGCCAACTCCAGTGTATATTTGGGCTCCTGCTGCTGCTACTGTCAACTCCTGCCAACTCCAGGGTGTGATTCATCCAATTTTTGGGCTCCTGAGGCCAACTCCAGTGTATATTTGGGCTCCTGCTGCTGCTGCTGCCAACTTCTGCCAACTCCAGGGTGTGATTCATCCAATTTTTGGGCTCCTGAGGCCAACTCCAGTGTATATTTGGGCTCCTGCTGCTGCTGCTGCCAACTTCTGCCAACTCCAGGGTGTGATTCATCCAATTTTTGGGCTCCTGAGGCCAACTCCAGTGTATATTTGGGCTCCTGCTGCTGCTGCTGCCAACTTCTGCCAACTCCAGGGTGTGATTCATCCAATTTTTGGGCTCCTGAGGCCAACTCCAGTGTATATTTGGGCTCCTGCTGCTGCTACTGTCAACTCCTGCCAACTCCAGGGTGTGATTCATCCAATTTTTGGGCTCCTGAGGCCAACTCCAGTGTATATTTGGGCTCCTGCTGCTGCCAACTTCTGCCAACTCCAGGGTGTGATTCATCCAATTTTTGGGCTCCTGAGGCCAACTCCAGTGTATATTTGGGCTCCTGCTGCTGCTACTGTCAACTCCTGCCAACTCCAGGGTGTGATTCATCCAATTTTTGGGCTCCTGAGGCCAACTCCAGTGTATATTTGGGCTCCTGCTGCTGCTGCTGCCAACTTCTGCCAACTCCAGGGTGTGATTCATCCAATTTTTGGGCTCCTGAGGCCAACTCCAGTGTATTTTTGGGCTCCTGCTGCTGCTACTGTCAACTCCTGCCAACTCCAGGGTGTGATTCATCCAATTTTTGGGCTCCTGAGGCCAACTCCAGTGTATATTTGGGCTCCTGCTGCTGCTGCTGCCAACTTCTGCCAACTCCAGGGTGTGATTCATCCAATTTTTGGGCTCCTGAGGCCAACTCCAGTGTATATTTGGGCTCCTGCTGCTGCTACTGTCAACTCCTGCCAACTCCAGGGTGTGATTCATCCAATTTTTGGGCTCCTGAGGCCAACTCCAGTGTATATTTGGGCTCCTGCTGCTGCTGCTGCCAACTTCTGCCAACTCCAGGGTGTGATTCATCCAATTTTTGGGCTCCTGAGGCCAACTCCAGTGTATATTTGGGCTCCTGCTGCTGCTGCTGCCAACTTCTGCCAACTCCAGGGTGTGATTCATCCAATTTTTGGGCTCCTGAGGCCAACTCCAGTGTATATTTGGGCTCCTGCTGCTGCTACTGTCAACTCCTGCCAACTCCAGGGTGTGATTCATCCAATTTTTGGGCTCCTGAGGCCAACTCCAGTGTATATTTGGGCTCCTGCTGCTGCTGCTGCCAACTTCTGCCAACTCCAGGGTGTGATTCATCCAATTTTTGGGCTCCTGAGGCCAACTCCAGTGTATATTTGGGCTCCTGCTGCTGCTGCTGCCAACTTCTGCCAACTCCAGGGTGTGATTCATCCAATTTTTGGGCTCCTGAAGCCAACTCCAGTGTATATTTGGGCTCCTGCTGCTGCTGGTGTCAACTCCTGCCAACTCCAGGGTGTGATTCATCCAATTTTTGGGCTCCTGAAGCCAACTCCAGTGTATATTTGGGCTCCTGCTGCTGCTGCTGCCAACTTCTGCCAACTCCAGGGTGTGATTCATCCAATTTTTGGGCTCCTGAGGCCAACTCCAGTGTATATTTGGGCTCCTGCTGCTGCTGCTGCCAACTTCTGCCAACTCCAGGGTGTGATTCATCCAATTTTTGGGCTCCTGAAGCCAACTCCAGTGTATATTTGGGCTCCTGCTGCTGCTGGTGTCAACTCCTGCCAACTCCAGGGTGTGATTCATCCAATTTTTGGGCTCCTGAGGCCAACTCCAGTGTATATTTGGGCTCCTGCTGCTGCTGCTGCCAACTTCTGCCAACTCCAGGGTGTGATTCATCCAATTTTTGGGCTCCTGAGGCCAACTCCAGTGTATATTTGGGCTCCTGCTGCTGCTACTGTCAACTCCTGCCAACTCCAGGGTGTGATTCATCCAATTTTTGGGCTCCTGAGGCCAACTCCAGTGTATATTTGGGCTCCTGCTGCTGCTGCTGCCAACTTCTGCCAACTCCAGGGTGTGATTCATCCAATTTTTGGGCTCCTGAGGCCAACTCCAGTGTATATTTGGGCTCCTGCTGCTGCTACTGTCAACTCCTGCCAACTCCAGGGTGTGATTCATCCAATTTTTGGGCTCCTGAGGCCAACTCCAGTGTATATTTGGGCTCCTGCTGCTGCTGCTGCCAACTTCTGCCAACTCCAGGGTGTGATTCATCCAATTTTTGGGCTCCTGAGGCCAACTCCAGTGTATATTTGGGCTCCTGCTGCTGCTACTGTCAACTCCTGCCAACTCCAGGGTGTGATTCATCCAATTTTTGGGCTCCTGAAGCCAACTCCAGTGTATATTTGGGCTCCTGCTGCTGCTGCTGCCAACTTCTGCCAACTCCAGGGTGTGATTCATCCAATTTTTGGGCTCCTGAGGCCAACTCCAGTGTATATTTGGGCTCCTGCTGCTGCTGCTGCCAACTTCTGCCAACTCCAGGGTGTGATTCATCCAATTTTTGGGCTCCTGAAGCCAACTCCAGTGTATATTTGGGCTCCTGCTGCTGCTGGTGTCAACTCCTGCCAACTCCAGGGTGTGATTCATCCAATTTTTGGGCTCCTGAGGCCAACTCCAGTGTATATTTGGGCTCCTGCTGCTGCTGCTGCCAACTTCTGCCAACTCCAGGGTGTGATTCATCCAATTTTTGGGCTCCTGAGGCCAACTCCAGTGTATATTTGGGCTCCTGCTGCTGCTACTGTCAACTCCTGCCAACTCCAGGGTGTGATTCATCCAATTTTTGGGCTCCTGAGGCCAACTCCAGTGTATATTTGGGCTCCTGCTGCTGCTGCTGCCAACTTCTGCCAACTCCAGGGTGTGATTCATCCAATTTTTGGGCTCCTGAAGCCAACTCCAGTGTATATTTGGGCTCCTGCTGCTGCTGGTGTCAACTCCTGCCAACTCCAGGGTGTGATTCATCCAATTTTTGGGCTCCTGAAGCCAACTCCAGTGTATATTTGGGCTCCTGCTGCTGCTGCTGCCAACTTCTGCCAACTCCAGGGTGTGATTCATCCAATTTTTGGGCTCCTGAGGCCAACTCCAGTGTATATTTGGGCTCCTGCTGCTGCTGCTGCCAACTTCTGCCAACTCCAGGGTGTGATTCATCCAATTTTTGGGCTCCTGAAGCCAACTCCAGTGTATATTTGGGCTCCTGCTGCTGCTGGTGTCAACTCCTGCCAACTCCAGGGTGTGATTCATCCAATTTTTGGGCTCCTGAGGCCAACTCCAGTGTATATTTGGGCTCCTGCTGCTGCTGCTGCCAACTTCTGCCAACTCCAGGGTGTGATTCATCCAATTTTTGGGCTCCTGAGGCCAACTCCAGTGTATATTTGGGCTCCTGCTGCTGCTACTGTCAACTCCTGCCAACTCCAGGGTGTGATTCATCCAATTTTTGGGCTCCTGAGGCCAACTCCAGTGTATATTTGGGCTCCTGCTGCTGCTGCTGCCAACTTCTGCCAACTCCAGGGTGTGATTCATCCAATTTTTGGGCTCCTGAAGCCAACTCCAGTGTATATTTGGGCTCCTGCTGCTGCTGCTGCTGCCAACTTCTGCCAACTCCAGGGTGTGATTCATCCAATTTTTGGGCTCCTGAGGCCAACTCCAGTGTATATTTGGGCTCCTTCTGCCCCTCATAGTGATGCCACTTCAACTCTCTGCAATTGTGCCGCTCTGCGATTCTATTAGCGATGCCTCTGATCTGCATGTGATATTTCTTCAAAGTATTATTTAACTAACCCAGCACGCATCCTGTGCGTGTTACAGCAAGGCTGAATGGTTTACAACCCTATTGAGGCTGTAGGAGGCTCAGAAATAGCCGTTTTTAATAGCGATTCGTCGCGAATTTATTCGGGTCGAAACGATTTTTGTCGGAAAATTCGGCGAATCAGTCGAATCGAATTTTTCAAAAGTTCGCTCATCTCTAATAGCTGTTATCACATTCATGTCACAGGGCTTCAAGATTGCCCTGTTTGATCTCTCAACACTGATACTTATCACTAACACTGTGATCACTTATCAGATACAACCATGTACGTTCAATCAGACAGAGCAATTTCACCACACAAGAGCCAGACTGATTGGTCAGCGTCAGATGTCAGCTTCACATGTGTCACTACCACTAAATAGAATATTCTCTAATATTTGATCAAATATAACTATTTAATCAGGAATGTGTCATCGTCACTCCTGTCCAGAAGATGGACTGAGTTAGAGCGCATTCCTAACTTGTATGTTACTTAAAGTGGACCACTTCGGTGGGGCACCCCGATCGGGGGTGCCCCGCTGTCTGAAACCCCCCAGAAAGCCCCAAAAAACTCACCTCTCCCCGCTCCCACGTGACCGCGCCAGCCAATCACAGCGCTCAGAGCCGCTGTGGTATGCGCGTCCAAGGCCGCCTGGACGCGCATACCAGCTCAGCTGGCTCTGAGCGCTGGAGGCCGCGTCTCGCGCTTCCCTCTAACAGGGAGCGCGCCTGCACCTGCCATTCACAAACGGCCGGCGCGGATGCGCGCCCTGCTAGAGGGAAGCGCGAGACGCCGCCGCGGCTCGCGCATGCGCCGATGGAACGGGGCTGAGGTAAGGTTTGTGGGCCTCCTGGGGGGTTCCTCCCCGCGGGACATCCCGATTTCGGATGCCCCGCGGGGAGGGATCTGATCGGTCCGGGAATCTTATAGATTTCCGGGCCGATCCCCCCTGGGTGTTGGTCCACTTTAAACTGAACCAACAGCCTTGCACATTGGGAGAAAAAAATGTCCTGTTCAGGTCGCTCCATTTCTGACAAGTGGGTTATCCGCCACAAGGTGGCGCAGTGACTGCAAGATGAAAATCGTGGCACCTCCCGGCCCATATAAGGCACCTGTCTCCTCAAAAATCCCCAGTGGTTGAAAAGCAGTAAAAACAAAGACATGCCGGGAGGCCAGGAACCATGTTACTTCACATAGCTTCAGCATGAACTCTCTCAAGAAAAAAATCAAGTACAACAGTAATCATCATAACAGGCAACAGAAGATAACGGAACAAGGGTGGGATGGAGCGACCTGAACAGGACACCACCAAAAACAATTCAACAGGTGAGTACTCACAGAATTGTATTTTTCCTGGTGTCCTGTTCAGGTCGCTCCATTTCTGACAAGGCAGTGTCCAAAAGAAGGGTGGGATCCCCAAAGAGCGACAGCATGTAGTTTAAGACCCTACCGCCTGAAGTACGTTACAGCCAAAAACAGCATCAGCTGAGGCCCTAACATCAACCTTGTAGAACTTCGTAAAAGTATGAACTGAAGACCGAGTAGCGGCCTTACAAACCTGTTCAACCGAAGCCTGGTGCTGAAAAGCCCAAGAGGCTCCAATAGCTCTGGTAGAGTGAGCTGTGATCCGCAAAGGGGGTTCTTTCCCCTTGGCAGAGTAAGCTTGCATCACCGCCTGTCTAATCCACCCGCTGAGAGTGGATTTGGCTAGAGGCAAGCCCTTCCTAGGCCCGTCAGGGAGGACAAAAAGAGAATCCGATTTCCTAAAGGGTTCCATAGCAACCAGATAGTACTTAAGGGCTCTGACCACATCTGTCAGTATCCACTTACCTGTGTCCCGTTCCTGCGGTGCTCCCCGTCCCGCCGTGCGGCTGTCTGTTCGGCGGCCGCAGCGGGCGGCGGCCTCTCTTCCGCCTGGCGTGCACGCGCCTCTTCCTGCTTCAGCCGGCGGCCCCGGCTCCAGTCCTCGTGCTCTCAGCGCGGCCGCCGGAGGAGAGTAAATTAACAGCAGGTGTGGGTTTGGGGAGTGCTCCATTTCTTACTGGCCAATCTCCTTCTGGATCTCAGGACGCCATCCTCCTTATGTATATTTACCAATCAGCCTTTTCAGACTCCTGGGCGGTACGCCCTGTTTTGTCCAATTAGATTTAAGATTCTAGTTGCACCAATCATCAGACTCATTCCCCTGGCCCAATCATACCTGCTTCCTATATAACCCCTCTTCAGCCAGTTGGTCATTGCCTGTTATAGCACTTAGATCCTCGTTTGTTATTTACCTTTGATATTGATCTACACTCCTGTTGCCGACCCTTGCCTGCCTTTGACCATCCTTGATCTACACTCCTGTTGCCAACCTTTGCCTGCCTTTGACCATCCTTGATCTACACTCCTGTTGCCGACCCTTGCCTGCCTTTGACCATCCTCGATCTATACTCCTGTTGCCGACCTTCGCCTTGAACCTAGACCACGATCTGTCTATTCCGATTGTTCTATCGCCATCTCAGATCTACTATTGCCAATCTCCAGCCTGTCCTTGGACTTCCGTCTTACGCTCAAATTCGGGCTACCCAATTCCACTTCCAGCCGCGGGTTCTCCAGTCCTCTGTACAGTAAGGCTTCATCCTTTGAGCCATAGAAGTCCTGGGGGCAACCGATCCCGGGCAGGCGTGTTCTGCGTCTCGGCAAGCGGGGACTCCTATAGGTGAAGCTGGCTGCGGAGATTGGGGGTTGAGGTCTTACCAAGAGAGCTGAAGTTATCCAAGTGGTTAATTGCGGTACCTGGAGCGTGACAACATCCAAGGCATGGAGGGTCCTCTCCTTAGAATTAGAATGCGCGGGACACAATGAAGGCAAGACAATGTCCTCATTGAGATGAAAGGCAGAAACAACCTTAGGTAGAAAATCCGGGTTTAAGTCGAAACACCACCTTATCCTGATGCCGCTCAAAGTAAGGAGGCTTCATACAAAGCGCCACCAGCTCTGAAACGCGACGCACTGAAGTGATAGCTACCAAAAAGACCACCTTAAGAGTCAGAATGGATAAAGCCACATCGCACAAGGGCTCAAAGGGAGGACCCTGGAGAACAGAAAGCACCAAGTTGAAATCCCACACTGGTAACATAGGCTTACGCGGTGGACGTACATGAGTAACTCCTTGGAAAAAAGTCTTGATAAGTCTATGATTGGCGAAAGATCTTTGGAAAAAAATAGCCGAAAAAGGCCGAAACCTGACCCTTGAGGGTACTCAGCTGGAGACCCGAATCCAATCTATGTTGTAAGAACTCCAAAATCCTAGAAAAGGAGAATGTGCGACAGGGAAGACCAGGCAATGTAAGCGTGCCAGACTCTGTAATAAATCATGGAAGAAAATTTCTTCCGAGCCTGAATCATGGTACGCACCACCGTGGCAGACAGCCCTTTCTCCATCAGGATGGAGGTTTCAGCAGCCAAGCCGTCAAAGCCAGCGTTTGTAAATTGGGGTGGCGTAGCAACCCCTGAGTGAGAAGCCCTGTAGCAATCCACTGACATCTGAACTATGTCCACGAACCAACACCGCCGCGGCCAACGAGGGGCCACCAGAATGGTTGGCACCCCCTCCTGGGCTATCTTGCGCAGCACTCGACCCAGGAGTGGAAATGGAGGAAAGGCGTAAAAGAAGCTGAAACTCCGTACAAGGGGTTGCCAGAGTGTCCGTGGCGAAGGCCAGAGGGTCTCTTGACAGGGAGACGAACCTTGGAAGCTTGTGATTGGGTCGGGACGCAAACAGGTCCACGTTCGGCCGACCCCAGCGGCGGCATAGAGCGTGAAAGATCTTGTTGCTGAGAGACCATTCCCTCAGACGAGAGACTCCCCTGCTCAGGGAGCCTGCCTCCTGGTTCTCCACCCCGGGAATGTAAACCGCCGAGATGCAGGGAACATTGTCCTCCGCCCAAGTCAGGATCTGGGACACCTCCTTGAGGGCTCGCTTGCTCCGAGTCCCTCCCTGGTGATTGATGTAGGCGACCGCCGTCTGATTGTCCGAGCGGACCTGGACTGCACGACCCTGTGGATGGAAGGTCAAATGAAACAGGACCAACCGGATCGCTCTCAGCTCCAGGAGATTGATAGGCACGTGAGCCTCCTGCGGGCCCCACTGGCCCTGGAACTTCAGCGATTGCCAAAAACTTCCCCAGCCGGTCAGACTGGCGTCCATGGTGACAATCTCCCAACAAGGAGTCAGAAAGGACCTGCCCACAAGAAGATTTCTGGAGTCCAACCACCATGCAAGGGACCGCCTGGCCAGAGGAGACAGAGAGAATTCTCGCTCCAGGGACTCCTGTGTCCAATCCCAAACGGTCAAAAGATTCAATTGAAGAGGCCTCATGTGGAACTGAGCAAAGGGCACAGCCTCGAAACATGACACCATGAGACCCACCAGCTTCATTCCCAGACGGATGGATGGTCGCTGGCACTACAGTAAGGTCCGCGTCGGCGTCTGAAGACCCTCCATCTTCTGCTGGGGGAGGAAAACCTTGACCTGAGAGGTGTCCAAGGTCATGCCCAGGAAGGACCTCACCAATGAGGGAGTGATCGAAGACTTGGGGTAATTGATTACCCAGCCGAAATCCTCGAGAGTCGACAACACCGTCTGGGTGTTGCTCTCGGCCTGTTGAAGAGATTGAGCAGCAATCAGCAAGTCGTCCATGTAAGGAAGAACACGGATGCCCTGATTCCTCAGAAGGGCCATAACGCCCGGCAGAACCTTGGTGAACACCCGGGGCTGAGGAAATCCCAAATGGCAACACCACAAACTGGTAGTGCTGATCCTCCAGCGTGAACCTCAGGAACTTCTGATGTCTCTGGAATATAGGGATGTGCAGGTAAGCACCCCTGATGTCCACCGTGGTCATGAAGTCGCCTGGCCGAAGCGAGCTCACCGCGGACCGTAAGGTCTCCATGCGAAGGTGTCTGATTCTGACAAACTTGTTGAGACCCTTCAGGTCCAGGATAGGCCTCAGAGTACCGTCTTTCTTTGGTACCGTGAAAAGATTGGAATAGAACCCTCGACCTCGCTCCGGGTGCGGTACCGGACAAATCACCCCGGACAGCAGAAGGCGTTGAACAGCCATTCTTATAGCCTGCGCCGTCTATGGGTTCTGGGATATCTGTGACTGAAGAAATCTTGGGGGCGGCCAAGCTGCCAGCTCTATTTTGTAACCGGAGGACACCACCTCCTGAATCCACCGATCTGAGACGTGCAGTCTCCAAACGTGAGCAAATAGCAGAAGCCGTCCCCCCACCCGAATGGGTGAGGGCGCCTCCTCATGCCTGAGGGGTCTTGGCAGGGGGCTTGAACCTACCTCATCCTCAGGAATCTCTGCGCCCACCTGAAAAGGAAGAGCCTCTTCCTCCTCGAAAGGAGTGAAAAGTAGACAAGCCCTGAAAGGGCCGCACAGGCTTCCGTTGCTGAGGGAGTCTCCCATCCTTAGGAGATCCAGACGCTCCCCGAATAACCGAAGTCCCAAAAAGGGTATACCAGGGAGCGATTTCTTGGCCGCGGCGTGGGCTGCCCACTGCCGCAGCCAGATAGAGCGACGGAGCGCAAACAGCAGAGCTGAAGCCCTGCCGCCAAGCTGGACGCTATCGTCCATGGCCGAGGCTATAAAAGCAATAAAGTCCGCACAGGCTAGGAGATCCTTATACTCCTCCGCCTGCTTGCACGATCTGGCGATATCAACAAGACGTTTCACCTCCTTCTTAATGGCTAGGGAAACAATGGCCGCGGCACAAACCGGGTGAAGGCCAGCACCCACAAAAGTGAAGGCGTGACAAGGCAGCTTATCCATGCGCCGGTCAGCAGGGTCATGCAAGGAAGCAGTATCCGGTGATGGCATAACCGCGATATTGGAGAGCCCCAGAACAGGAGCATCCACCTCCGGGGGACGGGACCAAAGGCGAATCAACTCCTTAGAGAATGGATACCGTCTGTCCAGACCCTTAGGCATACATTTACTCCTGCATCCACTCAAAACTGACAGATTCTCTCCTGGTAGAGGCCATTTTGGAGTGTGCTTTCCAAGGATCCCTGCGGCAGGAAAAAGGCAGCCTGCAGCTCCATGAGATGCCATTTTTTTCGACTACAGCAACAGTTACAAAGAGGTACATTTTTATGTTCAGCAATCTGAATACATATGAGCATGTTTTATTGTTAGACTGGACATTTACATTAAAGGGAAAGTAGGGAGACGGGATTGCTTAGCCAATCAGTGCACACCAGTGAAGGCTGCTGCACTGATTGGCTGGCTGACTAAGCTATCAGTAACAGTCAGGGCAGCAGCTTAGAATGCACCACCATTCAGGTAAGCCTTGTTTTTATTTAATCAGGATCCTGGCACACACCCTCTATTGCAGTGAATGGAGGGGGCATGGCGAGAAAGAAACAGGTGGGCATTACAAGGCTTGGATCTGCCAATCCGGTAAGTTTCAGAACACGGAGAGGGAACAATCATCTGTGGGGGAAAAAGGAGAGTATAACGGTTTTTATTTTTCTTTCTGGACAATGACTATAAAGACGATAAATACCTATGATGTCCACTCTCTGTGTGAAACATCCATGTAATGCTGATATTTTTACCTAGTTGTAGATCCCATGGTGCATGTGCAGGCTCACCTCCAATCCACTTTCTATGCTTATGCATTTTTATGCGCAACATAGAATTCTAAATGAAGGGGGTCGGGTGCTTCTCTCTGGTGGTGTGTGTCTGCACCTGCTATTCACATGGGTCTGGTGCGGTATCATGCATCAGCCAAAGGGATGCAGCCATGGCCTGCACATGTGTTGTAGGTTCACCAAAAAGTTGAGCTTCATGGCATTCCAGGGGATTTCACACATTGGGGCAGGAGGGACACTACCAGCCCTAAAGGCCTTATAGACTCTAGACTGCTCTTTTTAACCACTAGCGGCCAGCCAGGCCAAACTAAAATGCACCTTGATTTTGTTCTAGAAGCAGCAAGTGTTTAAAGCGGAACTTCACCCTGAATAAGAGCCTATCTTATATGTTTGGAAATAAATTTTTAGAATTCAGCAAACCCGCACACCAAAAATAGATCCAATACAGTTTTGTCTACTGTGGGTGCAAAATTTCAAAATAAAGATCCCTTCCCCATTGGGATCAACAAACTCATAACAATAGAACATAGAAAAAATGCACACCTTGAAACTGTAGGTTGTAGATTGCAACAAGAGTGTATTTAAATATAGTGCATAGGTAATATACATATATACAATATTTATTACAAACATGCAATAGTCGCCAGCATAATTAACCAGATAAGCCACATCTTTTATATAGCATATATTGAATATTGCAATAGGCAAAGCTCCTCACTAGGTGGCACCAACACTTTATAACTAATAGGATTTCATAGATAGATATTATAATAGAACACAGTTCTCATTGATTTAAACAGTAATGGCAGTACATGGTAAGACACCACCAGGTGGAGCCAGAGTACAGTTCTATATCGAGACAGGTAATACTACATAATGGCTATACAAAGACTAGCAAAAGATAAGAGAAATGCATATATACAGGCAGCGCAATCAAAGCACAACCCAACAGTCCAAATAAAGCAGATAACAAGAAGATACGTTTACAGCATAAGCAGATGTTACCCAACGTTTCAGACCGATGTGGTCTTTCCTCAGGGGGATGAAAGTGGCGACTATTGCATGTTTGTAATAAATATTGTATATATGTATATTACCTATGCACTATATTTAAATACACTCTTTTTCCTATCTTATATGTTTCCCACACCCTGTATATACAGATTGCCCACATTAAAAATCATCCTACCTGCATCTACTGCATCTTATGAGCCTTTAAAGATCCAAGGTGGCGGCTCATGGAGCATCTGGCAGCCTGCAAACAGGAAGTGTCTTCTGACTGTGTCGCTCTGCATTCTGGGATTGCTTTAAGTGAGTGACTAAAAACTTAAAATATATTCATTTTAGATACTGGGGAATAGTTTTTTTAAGGGTTTGGGTTTTTCATTAAATCAAGCTGAAGTGTCACTGTGTCCCCCACACCCCCATCCATCCTGATTTGGGAAGACCGTCTGCTTAAAGTGGACCAAATACTATAAGTCGCTAGGTCCGGTTAAATACCCATGCCTGGTGGATCCAGATTTGGGATGCCCCGGTGTGTAAAATCCTCCCAGTCACTCAATATATTTGTCCCGCTGGTGAACCTACTGCACATGCGTGACCGGTGGCGCCATCCCGTGCATCCTTCTAGGTCTGTGTGTGGACACGCCTGTCATAACTAAATGGCTGGTGTGGCTGCACTTAGCCATAGAGGAAGTGGTAAGTTCCCATTAAGTTTCATGCTCTGCCAAACAAGCTTATTGGAGTAGAGCCGCGCCTGCGCAGTTGGAACGCCAGGGAGGTGTGCTGGTCACGGGCGGGATTTTACACAGCAATTAAGGGTACAGATCAAAGCCCAGGATAGAAAATCTTGGGTTTTGGTCCAATTTAATAATCACTATAATTTGCCTGAAAAACAAGCAGCAACTCGCCCTTCTGAAGTAGCACCCTGTGTGTGTGGCGGATAAAACCCTAAAATAACTTTATTACATTCTCTAAGTCCTCTGCATATTATTGGACCCTTTGCTTGAATCCTAGATATGTTTTTTTGTCTGATTCTGATTTTCATTTGAATTTATATCTACAATATATACATGTAAGTGTATATATGGCCATTGGGAGAATGGGTATTGCAGCGGGTGTAAAGGCAAGTCAACCACTGTTTAGCTGGCAGGTAACTTACCACCCTCCCTACCCTTTGGACTAGTATAGGGGTTCCTTGGTCACAGATGCAGACACAAACACATGCAAACGTGTGTATTCTCAGTGTGTCACACACCCCACTTCCCCTTTAATTCTGACGATAGGGTTATCCTCCAGCAGGAGGCAACTTTGCAGAGAGAAGTCTTGAAAACGAGCCCCTCCCGGCCTACATATACCTGGGACCTCCCACTCAACACCTCGTGTTTTTTCTCTGCAAGATGCGACAAGACAGAAGAAAGAAGTCTCCTGCTTGCAGGTAGCCGGGGTCAGACCCCGGCACCCCCCCATGGTCTATTTCTGCCCAGCTACTTGTTTTTTTTGTATACTCTGTTAAGGATATTGGAAGCCTCCCAGCCTAGGCTGCTGGCTGGGCAATGGTAGACGGCACCGCGCGCTTTGTCCGGCCCGCCCTGCGTCTTCCCTCCTTGTCTGCTGCCGTCCGGACTGCTGAGGAGGGCTCTGAGAGGCTGATTGCGCAAGTATTGCTATGCTTATGTCTGTTGTCAAGCAAGGTTCTGGGACATGTTTCATGCATTTATATATACCTATGTTGTTGTGGCTCATATGGATGTAATTACTCCTATGATTGGTTGCACTGGCTCAGTACTGTGCTGGTGCACTTTTTTATAATGCCCATTGGGGTATAGAGGGCTGCATGTTGATATATATATACATATGTATGTGATTGCCAGTATACCTTGTGTATTTAATGTATAGTGTCTGTATGTGTGTGTTGGCTTGCAGCAGGCCTTTTTTGTATTTTCTGGGGGCTGATTGTGGTCTCTTTCCTACAGGTTCGGGGATTCCCGCGCTGCGGTGGGTCTCCCGGTCTGATATACATGGCTAGTCTTATTGTTTAAAAATCCTCCCACTCCCGGGACTTTATTTATAAAAGGGGCATCCCGGGTTGCTTACTGCGTAAATCCCTGGGTTAGTGCGAATGCCATAATTTCACCATATGGAGGCTTCTGACATTACCGGAAACGGCTCTTCGGGGCTATCCAGGCTGTGTGAGGGTTGTGGGGCTCCGCTCCCAGGCGATGATGTCATAATATGTATTCCATGTGCTCAGCGGAATATTGCGCGCCAGTCCGGCACTCCGGCTTCTGGCCCCTCGCAACCTCCGTCATCTCCTACCCCCCCCCCCCACCTATTCCGGACCCCGTGTGACGTTGTCAAAGGTGGGTATTCGCAATCTGAGGTGTGTGCACGGTTGGCCAGCCTCGAGAAAATGGTTTCCGCCGTGGTGGCTCAGAAGGCTACGGCTAGGCGGAGGCACCTTTCTCCGGCGTCGCCTGTTCAGGAGGATGAGGTGTTGGAAGTGTTGGATTGGTCCGATTGTCCCCCGGCTGAGGAGGGGGAGCTCCTAGAGGAGTCGGACGAGCCTGCAGATCAGGCTGCGGGGGTGTTCCTTGACACTCCTTTCATTTTGGCTCAAATGTTTGAGATTTTGGCTTTGGATCCGCCTGAGGCGGTCCCCCTGCCAAAAGGTGAGTTGTTTGTTGTGCCCAAGCCGCGTTTGGTGTTTCCCAGACAACAACACTTTGTGAGGGTTGTCCTTAAGGAATGGGAACAACCTACTCGCCTTGTTGGAGTTCCTCCTAGTTGGGATAAGCGTTATCCTTTTCCGGAGGATTTGGTGAAGCTTTGTTCTGTTCCCCCTGACGTCGATGCCCCCGTGTTGGGGCTGTCTAACATGGCTGTGTTGCACTCCCCTGACACTACTACCATTAAGGATGGTGAGGATTGTCGCATTGATCAATTGGCTCGCCATGGTTTTATCAGTGCTGGATCTGCACTGCGGCCGGTTTGTGCTTCGGCGCTTCTTTTGATGGCTGTCAGGTCCATTGTTAGAGATTTGTATGCAGATCTTGATCCCACTTGTGATGAGTTATTTTCTCTCAAGCAGTGTGAGTCGTTTATTTCCTTTGTCATGACCGCCCAGGACGATGCGCTTGCGATGTGTAGCAGGACCGCGGCCCTGTTGGTTGCTATTCGTCGGTCGGTGTGGCTGCGTCAGTGGACGGCGGATTTTAGCTCTAAGAAGTCGCTTACAGCTCTTCCTTTTGTGGGTTTGCGCCTGTTTGGCGACAAATTGGATTCAGTTACCAAGGGTGGTAAGTTGCCTCAACGCAAGAGGCCGCGTCGTTCCTTTCGGGGAGCGGCTTCTTTTAGACCCTCCTTTCGGGGAGCCAGAGCGGGCAGAGGGGCCTTCTTTCCCGCTACCAGGGGTGCAGGTTGGACCCGGGGGAGGGGCCTTGGCCGTCCCGGTCAGTCCTGGGGCGCCAAGCCCAAGCCTGCTGGCAAGCCCGCTCAGCAATGAGGGGGTGCCCTCACCCGTGCGGGTGGGGGGACGATTGCGACACTTCTCCCAGGTTTGGGACCAGGCGGTTCCGGACAGATGGATCCGGGAGGTGGTGTCGTCCAGTTACAAGCTGGAGTTCGAGTCTCGCCCTCCTTCACGGTTTTTCCGGTCTCGGGTGCCCCCCGACCCTTTGGCCGCGCAGGGGCTCCTGGCGTCGGTGAAGAATCTTCTGGAAATGGCGGTCATCCGGCCGGTGCCACACTTGGAAGTGGGCCTCGGGTATTACTCCAATCTCTTCACAGTCCCCAAGAAGGACGGGTCGGTTCGCCCCGTTCTGGATCTGAAGTTCCTCAACAGGTTCATCCGTACACGGAAGTTTCGCATGGAAACTCTGCGTTCTCTTCAGCAGGGGGACTTCATGACGTCCATAGACATCAAGGATGCTTACCTTCATGTTCCCATCTGCCATGCTCATCAACGTTTTCTTCGGTTTGTGATATAGGATCGGCATTTTCAATTCGTGGCACTTCCGTTTGGCCTTACCTCAGCTCCAAGAGTGTTCACCAAGGTGCTGGCAGGGGTGATGGCCATTCTCAGAACTCAGGGCATTCGCATCGTGCCTTATCTGGACGACCTTCTCATCATGGCTCCTTCTCTCAATCAATCGGAGACGGACACCAGGACGGTGGTCTCCACGCTGGAAAGCTTCAGTTGGGTGATCAACTATCCCAAGTCCTCCATCGCCCCGGCCAGGGTGGTGTCCTTTCTGGGAATGCGGTTGGATTCTTGTCAACACAGGGTGTTTCTGCCTCAGTCCAAGATTTTTCTGATTCAGGAATTGGCTCGGTTCCTTCTTTCCAATCCTCGACCGTCCATCCGTCTGGGGATGAGACTGGTAGGGTTGATGGTTGCCTCTTTCGAGGCAGTTCCTTTTGCTCAATTTCACACAAGGACGCTTCAGCTTCATCTGTTGGCGTCTTGGGACCGGCGACCACGGTCGTTGGATCGGTCCTTCTAGTTGTCCTCCCGGGTCTGGCAGTCCCTTCAATGGTGGTTGGTCTCGACCAATCTCTTGAGGGGAAGGTCTTTCCTGACTCCTCTTTGGGAAATTGTCACCACGGACGCCAGTCTTTCGGGATGGGGGGGATTCTGGAAGGATCTTCAGTTTCGGGGGCAGTGGGGGCCTCGAGAGGCCCACTTGCCCATCAATATTCTGGAGCTGAGAGCCATCCGTCTGGTTCTTGTTCATTTGACTCAGCATGTTCTGGGCCTTCCGGTTCAGGTTCGCTCGGACAATTGGACAGCGGTTGCTTACATCAATCATCAGGGAGGGACTTGCAGTCTGGGTGACCTCAGAGAGGTGTCCCTGATCCTGACCTGGGTGGAGGCCCATGTTCCTTGTCTCTCGGCAGTTTACATTCCGGGTGTGGAAAACAGGGAAGCGGATCTGTTGAGCAGGTGCTCTGCCCGTCTGGGGGAATGGTCTTTCCATCCTCAAGTTTTTCGGTCTCTGTGTCTCCGGTGGGGGACACCGGAGGTGGATCTGTTTTCCTCTCGTCACAATTGCAGGCTTCCGACCTTCGTGTCACTGTCTCAGGATCCACTGGCTCTGGCGGTGGATGCCATGTCCCTGAGCTGGGGGGATCTGGGGTTTCTGTACCTTTTTCCTCCGATACCCATGCTAGGCAAGGTGGTACGGAAGCTGGCTCTGGAAAGGGTGTCCGCCATTCTCGTGGCTCCAAGGTGGCCAAGGCGAGTATGGTTCGCAGACATCGTTCGGCTGGCGGTGGATCAGGTCGTTCTGCCTCTTCGGCCCGATCTTCTCACTCAGGGTCGGCTGTGTTACCACAATTTACTAACGCTGGGTTTGACGGCTTGGCTGCTGCAAACCTTCATCTTGAAGGAGGGGGGTCTTTCTGACTCGGTTGTTAAGACTTTCATCTGTGCCCGGAAGAGGTCTTCTTCTACCATCTACTATAGGACTTGGAGAGCTTATATCACTTGGTGTGAGATTAGATCTTTGCCTTGTAGGGTCTTTTCAGTTTCCAGGATTTTGGATTTTCTGCAATCAGGGCTGGATTCTGGTCTCCAGCTGAGTACTTTGAAAGGGCAGGTGTCAGGAATAGCCTTGTTACGTCTGTCTAGTTGGACTGTTTCCCTTAAGTTTTCCCTTAGTTAAGATGGCGGATTGTGTCTCAGCTGGGTGACATCTTACTTCCTGTCATATATATAAACCTCTCAGGCCTGTTGCTCAGTGCTTGAGTATTGTGTTTGACTTGACCGGTTTGTTCCTCCTCTTGCGGTTTACCCTGTTGCTGACCCGGATTGGACTTTGACTCCGCTTTGATCTGCTTCCCTGTTGCTGACCCGGATTGGACTTTGACTCCGCTTTGATCTGCTTCCCTGTTGCTGACCCGGATTGGACTTTGACTCCGCTTTGATCTGCTTCCCTGTTTGGACTTTGACCTTCTGCGCTTTGGCCTAGTCTCTGCCATTGGACTCCAGCAGTATTCACCAGTATCGTGACAGGATACTCAAGCCAAAAATGAAGTCCGCTGGGACTGGGAGTTTGGAGGTTCGCATTAACCAGCTGCAGTCTACTCTGGCAAATATGCACGCAGAAATGCAGACGTTGAAAAACAAATATGATACCTTTGAAGGACAGACTTCTCACAATGTCCATATTTATGGACAAGCAATTCAAGAGCTACGTGGGACGGTGCAGACATTATCTGACCGGATGGCTCACTTGGAGGCTCAAGCTTCTGTACTACCTACTTCCGTGCCTGCCATGAGTCCTAAGTTGCCACCGTTTAGATTTGGCGGAGACCGTGACAAATTCAGGGGATTCCTCAATCAATGTAGGCTATACTTTGATGCAAATCCAACCCAGTTTTCTACTGACCGGTCTAAACTCCTGTGTATCATCATGTTGCTGACACATTGCCTGGGCTAGTCCACTGATTGAGACCCAAGACCCCCGGCTGAACAACCTTGAAGACTTCATCAATGCCATGAGTCAAATGTTTGATGATCCCAATCGAGGTGCTACAGCTGAAGCAGCACTACTAGCTTTGCACCAAGGCAGACGCCCCGTCACCGAGTATGCGATAGAGTTCAAGAGGTGGGCTATCGACACTGATTGGAATGACGCACGAAAATGTCTTTTTTTAGAAAAGGACTTTCCAGCGCATTAAAAGATGAACTTGCCCGTGCAGAGGCCCCTTTAGGCTTAGACGACTTTATTAACCATTGTATTAGAATTGACACCCGACTATCTGAACGACGACAAGAGAAATGGGCTACCTTGAATTTTGATACTAAGCAGTACCCTTCTTTTTCTGTAGCTATTTCTAAGGAACCGCAAGGAAAGATTCAAAGGGAATCGGGAAGTGAGCCGATGCAAGTAGATTCCATACTAAGGCGTGAAAGCGTTGACAGAAGAGAGCACAGGCTCCGGGAAAGCTTATGCTTCTACTGCGGAAAATCTGACCACTTCCTTATCAACTGCCCTAGCCGCCCTCGGAGATTGGTAGCAGCTATTATGGATCCTGACTTTTCAGACAGAGAATCAATTGTTTCTGAAACAGAATTATCTGGGAAAGCAGTTATCCATTCCATCTCATCTGTGGCCCACATATTAAGAAAGAAAATAAAGACTCCCATTGCTTCCTTCCCATTAAGTTTCTGACTAATTCTCAGTGGATTTCTGCCTCTGCTATGGTGGACTCTGGGGCTAGTGGCAATTTCATAGGCCTTTCTTTTGCCCAAAAGCATGGGGTACGATTTAACAAGAAACTCTCACCCTTGGTAATGGAAACTGTAGATGGATCTCCACTGAGCTCAGGGCCTGTGGATCAAGAGACGGAGCCACTTGAGGTCATTATAACACCCCAGCACCGTGAAGTCCTCTCTTTTCTGTTGATCTCGTCTCCACATTTTCCTGTTATTTTAGGCCTACCATGGTTGCAATTATTAGCTTCCCTGGGGAGGATGGTCTTTCGACAGGGTACTCTGAACAAGATTCTAAAGAACCAGTTGAAAATAATAAAATGGTAGAATTACCCTCTGTATACAAGAACTATGCAGACGTGTGCGAAAAACAAAATGCAGACAAGCTTCCCCCACATCGATCTTATGACTGTCCCATAGAATTGTTTCCTGGTGCACCTATACCCTTTGGACACATTTACCCTTTGGCAGACCCCGAACTAAAAGCCCTCAAGGACTACATAGAAGAAAACCTGGCTAAGGGGTTCATTTGCCCATCTTCTTCACCTGCGAGGGCTCCCATATTCTTTGTAAAAAAAAAGGACGGTTCTCTAAGACCGTGCATTGACTACAGGGAACTTAACAAAATTACGATCAAGAACCGCTACCCTCTACCATTGATTCCTGAGCTCTTGGAGTGAGTACGACATGCAAAGGTGTTCACCAAGTTAGACCTGCGTGGCGCTTATAACTTGGTCCGTATGAGACCCGGAGATGAATGGAAGACAGCGTTTAGGTCACGTTATGGACATTATGAATATCTCGTGATGCCTTTTGGTCTTTGCAACGCCCCTGCTACCTTCCAACATCTTGTCAATGATATCTTCAGAGATCTTTTGGACCAGTTTGTAGTCGTCTATTTGGATGATATCTTAATTTTTTCCAACTCTATGGAAGAACATCAGAGACATGTGAAATTGATTCTGGATCGACTAAGGAAGAATCAACTCTACATTAAAATTGAAAAATGTGATTTTCATCAAACTGAAATCCAATTTCTGGGTTATATAATTTCACCCCGTGGTCTACACATGGACCCTAGCAAGATTAAAGCAATAGTAGACTGGCCTACTCCAAAAAACATAAAGGATGTTCAACGTTTCATAGGTTTTGCCAATTTTTATAGACGTTTTATTAGGAATTTCTCAGAGATCATAACTCCTATTACACAGTTGACTAAGAAAGGACATGCCTTTGCTTGGTCTCCTCAAGCACAAGAATCCTTTTGTCTCCTAAAGTCCAAGTTCACTACAGCCCCAGTGCTAGTCCATCCCGACCCAGAATGCGCCTTCATTGTGGAAGTAGATGCTTCAGACTGTGCTATAGGGGCTATTCTGTCTCAGAGAACAGGAGACAAGGGGTTATTGCATCCCTGTGCCTTTTTCTCCCGACGTTTATCACCCGCTGAGAAGAATTAGGATGTGGGGAATAAAGAACTGTTGGCCATCATTGCAGCATTTAAGGAATGGAGGCATCTCCTTCAAGGAACCTCACAGCAAATAATTGTTCTAACTGATCACCTTAACTTGGAGTTTGTTAGATCTGCCAAGTGTCTATCTCCTCGCCAAACTCGTTGGAGTCTCTTTCTCAACCAATTCAACTTTGTAATCTCATACCGGCCTGGATCTCGTAATGGCAAAGCGGATGCTCTATCTAGAATTTTTTCCAAAGATTCCACTTCTATTATTCCACCCAAAACTATTGTTCCTGAGTCTAATTTTATTGGAGTAATCCAAAATAAGGACTTGCTGGAAGAGATAAAAGAGGCCTATAACACCGATTCCTTGCTGTCTCAACCATCTGATGAGGTGCACTTAACGCTTAAAAACAAGACGTGGATCCATGGGCAGCAGCTATATATACCCGAAACAGTAAAATTGAAAATTCTAAAGCTAGTCCATGATTCTAAGATTGCTGGTCACAAGGGAGTGCAGAAGACACAGGAATTCCTGTCTCATTTCTTTTGGTGGCCCAATTATCAACAGGACTTAAAAAAATATGTATTGTCATGTGACGTTTGTGCTAGATGCAAGCCTTTGCCGATCCCCTCTCGTCCCTGGGGTTCCATTTCCATGGACTTTATAGTAGATCTACCTACCTCTAAAGGAAAAAATACAATTCTGGTAGTAGTTGACCGGCTCACCAAGGCTGCACACTTCATTCCATGTACCGGCCTTCCTTTCCGCTAAAGACACTGCTGACCTTGTAGTTCAGAATGTGTTTCGTTTTCATGGAGTTCCTGATGAAGTCATCTCGGATCGTGGGGTACAGTTTACATCAAAATTTTGTTTTTGTTTTTTTTTTAGTTTTTGTTCAGCACTTGATATTGAGGTTAACTTATCAACCGCCTTTCACCCACAAACTAATGGACAAACTGAGCGCACAAATCAGACCCTGGAACAGTACTTACGATGCTATATCTGTCATTTACAAGATGATTGGGTCGATCTGCTTCTCCTACAATAACTCCCAAAATGCCTCCACTAAGCAAACGCCTTTCTTCGCGAACTTGGGGTATCATCTAAATATTCTACCAAAATTCCCTGCTGTTTTACCTATGCCTGCAGTTGCGGAAAGGATCTCTAAATTACAGCAAAATTTGAAACTAATCAAGAGAACGTTGGAGAAGGCTCAAGAAAATTACAAGAAGGCAGCAGATACATTTCGTAGGCCAGCACCAATGTTTAAAGTGGGAGATAAAGTATGGCTTTCCACCAGAAATTTGAGACTCAAGTTGCCTTCACCAAAACTAGGACAGAAATTTATTGGGCCCTATAAGATTATCAGGATTACTAGTCCTGTAGCTGTTAAGCTTCAACTCCCACAGTCCATGAAGATTCATCCTGTGTTTCATGTGTCTCTGTTAAAACCTGTTGTGCTCAACCCTTTTCCGGAACGTATTCCTTCTCCTCCCGATGCAGTGGAGGTAGATGGGCAAGAACAGTTTATTGTAGAAGAAATCTTGGACTCTAGAATCTTTAGGAACCAATTACAATACCTCATTAAGTGGCAAGGTTATGGGCCTGAAGAAAATTCTTGGGAACCTGTGAGTAATATTAATGCTCCCCGACTGATCAGACAGTTTCATCAAAGACATCCTGGGAGGCCGAGGCAGGTCACGTCCAGAGGCCGCTGTTGAGGTGGGAGTAATGTCAGGAATAGCCTTGTTACGTCTGTCTAGTTGGACTGTTTCCCTTAAGTTTTCCCTTAGTTAAGATGGCGGATTGTGTCTCAGCTGGGTGCCATCTTACTTCCTGTCATATATATAAACCTCTCAGGCCTGTTGCTCAGTTATTGAGTATTGTGTTTGACTGCCTGCTTGTGCAGTTCTCTAGCCTGGAACTTACTCTCCGGTTTGTTCCTCCTCTTGCGGTTTACCCTGCAAATCCTTGCTACCCGGACCCGGATTGGGCTTTGACTCTGCATTGATCTGCTTCCCTGTTGCTGACCCGGATTGGACTTTGACTCCGCTTTGATCTGCTTCCCTGTTGCTGACCCGGATTGGACTTTGACTCCGCTTTGATCTGCTTCCCTGTTGCTGACCCGGATTGGACTTTGACTCCGCTTTTATCTGCTTCCCTGTTTGGTCTTTGACCTTCTGCGCTTTGGCCTAGTCTCTGCCATTGGACTCCAGCAGTATTCACCAGTATCATGACAGCAGGTTTCTGCCTTGTCTATCTTTTTTCAGAAGCCTTTTGCACTTCATCCTTTAGTCAAAACTTTTTTTCCAGGGGGTTACGCATGTGCGGCCTCCCAGGAAGCCATTGCTCCCTGTTTGGGACTTGAGCTTGGTTCTTTCTGCTCTTCAGGCTCCTCCCTTTGAGCCCTTGCAGGATATTGCTCTTTCTACCTTGACTCAGAAGATTGCCTTCTTGGTGGCTATCACTTCGGTTCGGCGTGTCTCGGAGTTGGCGGCCTTGTCGATTCAGGCGCCCTACTTTGAGAGGCATCAGGACAAGGTGTTTTTTTGTTTCAAACCGGACTTTCTTCCTAAGGTTTTTTCTGCTTTTCATTTGAATCAGGATATTGTTCTTCCCTCCTTGTGTCCTAAGCCTAAGAATGACAAGGAGAGGGCTTTGCATTGTTTGGATGTGGTACGCTGTGTTAAGTACTATTTGCTTACTACTTCTCCTTTTCGTAAGACTGATGCCTTTTTTGTTGTGCCCTGTGGGCCTAGGAAGGGTTTGGCTCCGGCCAAGTCTTCCATTAGCAAATAGATTCATCAGGCGGTTGTTGGGGCCTATTCGGCCAAGGGGAAGGTTCCCCTTTTTCGTATCACCACTCATTCTACTCGTGCTGTTGGTGCATCCTGGGCGTTTCAACACCAAGTTTTACAAGGTTGATGTGCGAGCTTCAGCGGATGCTGTGTTTGGCCGCAAGGTTCTGCAGACTGCAGTCGTTTAAGTTATGCTTGTGGACACTGCTTTTGGATGTCCCTATCGTCAGAATTAAGAGAATAGAGAAGAGAATAATACCATTTTGTGAGTACTCACATGTAAAATGCATATTGTCAGTGTGTCACACACCCCGCTTCACCCGCCCTTTTTGGTATCCTGGATCCTCTATATGGTGAAGCTTTCCTTTATTTTATTTTTGAGGTTACCGTTGGATTTCCTGGTACCTTGTCTTACTGCTGTTTGAATTCACTGGGTGTTGAGTGGGAGGTCCCAGGTATATGTAGGCCGGGAGGGGCTCGTTTTCAAGACTTCTCTCTGCAACGTCGCCTCCTGCTGGAGGATAACCCTATCGTCAGAATTAAAGGGGAAGCGGGGTGTGTGACACACTGACAATATCCATTTTACAGGTGAGTACTCACAAAATGGTATTTTTAACATGGATTTTGGTTACACAAAAGAGACTTCTACGCAGTACCATACCTACCTATTTTTCAGGATGGGGAAGAGAGACATTTGTTAAATTTGGCCTAGACCCCTAATTGAGGGATGGATAGGAGATAGGTTGTAACAGTTAAAACAATATAAACACTTTAAATAGGCAAATGGATCATTTATTGATGCAGATCTGCATGTTACACCTTAAAGAGAGGCAAAGGAGAACAACAAGGGGCAGGGGGACATGGACTCAAAAGAGGGACAGTCCCTCCAAATCAGGGACATATGTTTTTACCAGCCCTGCTGCAACAGAGAGATGTGAATAATGCCATAGAGCCCTGTTTCTCATCCTGCAGTAAGCGTAACCCGGGGGTACTCAGCAATGTTCAAGGCTGCACCAACAGTCACCAATCAACAGACACCAATCAGTCACTCTGATAGGTCTGATATATTATTTCAAGAATAAAACATTATTCTTTCTTGCTTCAAACTGTGCTTCAGGGCCAGTGAGCTGCTTATTTTGTTAACATTAGTCATCAATCATCGGTACTTAGTAATTTTTTTGTATTAAAACACTAAAAACTTCGCGGGGAATATCAATAATAAAATATTTCAATCATCAGCAACACCTTCAGTGTAAAAAAGAATGCAGGCTTTGTGAATCCCAACACCACTTATGGTTAAATCACGTACCAGATTCCTTAATTAGATAATGCCAAAAGAATAACTTCTCTCAAGGGACACTTTATAATAAACAGCAGATGTAATCTTCCAGTGTGCAAATGAATTAATCAGCGTTTACTTCCTCCATAGAACCAAATGGGAATCAAATGCAATATGGGTACTTCTTTTGGGATCAATCCCCTCCAATTGCGCAATTCACATGTAAAAAATTAGACTAACATAGCATAAAATCCTTAAAACACTGGGCTACCTGCCCGTTTTTAATGATTGCTTACCAGAACAACAAGAGTAACTTGCATATCACAATTAGACGCTGATCAAGTGTTGTAAGTCTTCAGATAGTTTCCCTCAAAGTGAGATCAAGCTGCGCTCGCAGCTGAGGCCAGCCTTTACAGCGCTGAGCTATTCAGTGAAGCGGACACCGCACTCAAACCCCTCGGCCGCCGGGGTAAAGAGCACTTGCTGCCTCACCTCTTACTCCTTGCTTCTAACAATGTAGTGACGCTTTCCCACACAGACCATGGCCAACGCGTTTCGTCGTTCAATGACAACTTACTCATGGGCTGAGTGGCTGTTGGGAAGCGTCTGTCTATATACTTTAAAGGTAGTCAGGTGATCAGGGTTGTTAACCCTATCGGTCTTCAAAAAGATATTTACTGAGGAATTTGAAATGTAACTGTAAGAATCTTACCTGTTTCCCATCCTCTGTCCCGCGGCGCGTCCTCCCGACGGCGTCCGGCTCCGCTCACCGCTCTGAGGCTTAGGGCTCCTCCGCCTCTTCTGTGGCTGTGGTGGCGGCTGGGCTCGGTGGCGTCTCTGGGGGCCCTTCCGCGTCGGTAGGCGGCTCCTCCGCCTCTTCGGCCGGCGCGGTGTGCAAGTTTAAATTGCCCAATTGGTCCTCTTCCTGGGTGGGGATGAACCCAGGGACTGGACAGCCCGACCGGCCAGGGCGGTCCAGTCCCTGGGGCTGCTCCTATAGGGAGATAGGTTCTAAGTTACACCAATCACCACTATTCCCCCCAATCACCCTTCCAGTTGCACCAATCACTTGTTCCCCTTTCCCATTGGCCAGTTCCCCTTTAAATATGTTCTTGTCCGGTCCACCAGTGCTCGTTATAGCCTTTGATAGCTAGGGTGTGCTTTTGGATCCTGTTAGTGTTTATTATCCGGCTTCGTTATTGACCATCCTTGTCTGCTGCCCGCACCGACCATCTGCCCGTCTGACCACGTCTTTGTCTAGTCCCTTTGATACCGCGCTTTGGTGACCTCCCGGCTTTGACCCCTGGCTGTCTTGACCATCTTCCGTCTGACCCCTTGGATACCGTACCCTGCGACCACTTGGCTTTGACCCCGGCTCGTCTTGACCATTCTAGCCTACTGGCTCTACGTTTCGGACTCAGCCCGCCTGAACTATCAACCTGGGATACCCCGCTGTTCATCCATCTTCACCTTAAGCCAGCAATCTTTGCGCCAAATAAGTCCTGGGGGCAACCGAGTCTGGAGAGGCATAACCCGCGTCTCCAGCGAGCGGGGGCTTGTCTAAAGGCAGAAGAGGCGGTGGAGATTGGGGATTGCTTGGCTTAGGAAAGAAGGGTGTCCGGCGATCTTTTACAGTATAACGGGCCCGACCATGGACCAAATTTTGTAACAGGTGCAGGCCTTAACTGCGGCCGTAGAGCACCTGGCCCATCGTGTGGCGGCTCAGGAGAATCGTCCTACTCCTATCAACACCGGCCCTCATGGGGCCTCGGCCGCTCACCCAGTGGAACCCAAGATCCCACTTCCGGATAAATTTTCTGGAGACAGAAGTAAATTCTCTAATTTCCGGGATGCTTGTAAGCTTTATTTTCAGCTCCGACCGTTCTCTTCAGGGTCACAAGAGCAGCGTGTTGGACTGGTCGTTTCCCTCCTCCAAGGAGACCCGCAATCCTGGGCATTCAGCCTGTCGCCTCAGGATTCAGCACGACAATCCGTGGAAAATTTCTTCTCCGCGATGGAAGTCTTGTACGACGATCCAGGCAGAGGTGCCACCGCGGATGCCAAACTCCGAACCTTGCGCCAAGGTCGTCGGCAAGCTGAGGAGTATTGCTCCGAGTTCCGTCGATGGGCCGTGGATTCACGTTGGAATGACCCAGCCTTATGTGGTCAGTTCCGCCTGGGCTTGTCCGATACCATCAAGGACATTTTAGTGAACCATCCAGTTCCCCAGTCTCTGGATGAAACTATGCAACTTGCAATTCGGATCGACCGACGTCTGCGGGAGAGACGCCTTGAAAGAGGGGCGCACCCCGACACCAGCTGGAAAGCTGGAGCTCCAGCTCCGACTCCCACCGAGGAACCCATGCAGCTGGGAGCTACCAGGCTTTCTGAAGCTGAGAGACGTCGGCGTTTGTCGGAAGGGCTGTGTCTCTACTGTGGTGGTACATCTGGTCAAAGTCTGCCCTAAGAAACAGCCGGAAAACTTCAGAGCCTAGGTGAGGTCGAGGGGACTCACCTAGGCTGCAAGGTATTTCCTCAAGTTCTATCACCATTTATGGTTCCGGTCCAGGTTAAAGTGGACCTTGAATTTTTGAATTTGGAGGCCCTTCTAGATTGTGGAGCCACGGGGAATTTCCTTGATTTTGACTTAGCTCAGAGTCTAGGAAGTCCTCTCCAATCCCTGCCTAAAGTAATTCGAGTATCCGCAATCGATGACACGCCGATTGCTGGAGGTCTCGTCCATTTTAAGACTCCTCCAGTGTTACTCAGAGTGGGAGCAGGGCATTCAGAGTTAATTAGTTTCCTAGATTTGAAAATGCCCACAACCCCATTAGTACTTGGGTTACCCTGGTTACACAAACATAACCCTCAAATTGATTGGGTTGCAAGGCAGATTATTAAATGGGGTCCACAATGTTTTCACTCTTGCCTGGAACTCCCGGTGCGTGTCACTCAATTGTCCCCTGAAGGGATACCAAATCCCTACCACGACTTTTTCGATGTGTTTTCAGAGAAAGCGGCAGATGTACTTCCTCCCCATAGACCCTTTGACTGTCCCATAGAGCTTCTCCCGGGGACCATGCCACCCTGGGGGAAAATCTTTAACTTGACCCGGGCAGAGAACCAAGCAATGCGGGAGTACATTACTGAAAACCTAAAGAAAGGCTTTATTCGAGCATCCACTTCCCCGGCTGGGGCGGGGTTTTTCTTTGTTGAAAAAAAAGATGGGGGACTCCGTCCCTGCATAGACTACCGGGGGTTGAACGAAATTACTGTTAAAAATAAATATCCCCTCCCGCTTATCGATGGGTTATTTACACAGGTCATTGGGGCCCAAGTCTTTTCTAAACTAGATCTCCGAGGGGCCTATAACCTTATAAGAATCCGGCAGGGGGACGAATGGAAGACTGCATTTAACACCCCAGATGGGCATTACTAACTTCTATAGACGGTTTATCAAGAACTTTTCCACTCTTGTAGCTCCCCTCACTAACCTCACCAAGAAAGGGGCTTACCCAACCATTTGGCCGGACCAATCCGTCTCGGCTTTCAAAAAATTGAAGGAAGTCTTTAGTTCCGCTCCCGTACTAGTGCATCCGGACTGTCAATTAGCCTTTATTGTGGAGGTTGATGCCTCCGAGCTTGGCATTGGGGCAGTCCTTTCACAATATAGCGGTTCTCCAGAACGACTTCACCCCTGTGCTTTCTTTTCCAAGAAATTCACTTCTGCCGAACGAAATTATGATATTGGTAACCGTGAGCTCTTGGCAGTTAAATTGGCCTTTCAAGAGTGGAGGCACTGGTTAGAGGGGGCTCAATTTCCTGTTACGGTCTTTACCGACCATAAAAATTTGGAGTATAGAGTATAGAGTATAGACAAGCTCGTTGGTCCCTGTTCTTCTCTCGGTTTAATTTTACCATAACCTACAAACCAGGGTCAAAGAATGTCAAAGCCGACGCTTTATCACGTAGTTTTTCTTCAACTAGTTTACCCGAGGGGAAAAACTTACCTATCTTGCCTCAACGTCTGGTGGTAGCTGCCATCCAGCCAGAGCTTCCCGATCTGAATCAATTTCAGTCTGAGGCTCCGCCTGGGAAACCTCTCCATGCCCAGTTTGTGCCCGTGCCCCACCGTGCTATAATTCTACAGCACTTTCATGCTTCCAAGACTGCAGGTCATCCAGGAGTCAGGAAGACCATTTCCTTGTTGTCCCGTCATGTTTGGTGGCCGTCTTTTAGGAAAGACGCTCAAGATTTTGTACGGGCCTGTAAAGTCTGTGCCCGGAGTAAGACCCCGAGACACTCCCCTGAAGGTTTCCTGTTAGCTTTGTCCATTCCTTCCCGTCCCTGGACTCATCTGGCCATGGACTTCATCACCGATCTTCCACCATCCCAAGGGTTTACCGTCATCTGGGTGGTGGTCGACCGGTTCAGCAAGATGGCTCATTTTGTCCCGTTAAAAAAGTTCCCCCACAGCTCAAGATCTTGCTCAAATTTTTTTAACACATATATTTAAATTCCATGGGATCCCGGAGGATGTGGTGTCCGACAGGGGGGTTCAGTTTGTATCTCGTTTTTGGAGGGCCTTTTGTGCCAGGCTGGGTTTCACTGTCTCATTGTCCTCAGCATTTCACCCCCAGTCTAATGGGCAAACAGAAAGGACTAACCAATCCTTAGAACAATATCTGCGATGCTTTGTATCCGATGTCCAGACGGATTGGTTATCGCTTCTTCCATTTGCAGAGTTTGCTTCCACTGGGGTATCACCGTTCCGTTGTGTTTTTGGTAGAGACCTAAAATTTTCTGCTCTGTCAGACCGGCCCTCTAACGTACCCTCACTTGAAGAATGGGTGTCTCAGTGGCCAGATCTATGGGAAAAAATTCAGCAACATTTGTCCAGGGCTGGTTGCCAACAGAAAACTTTTGCTGATTGTAGGCAGTCCAGTAACCCTGATTATGCAGTAGGAGAGCTGGTTTGGCTTTCCACCAAAAATTTGGCTTTACGCCAACCTTCTGCCAAGTTAGGCCCAAGGTTTATTTGACCTTTTCCTATACTGCAGAAAATTAATCAGGTTACTTACCGTCTAGACCTTCCATCCTCTATGAAAATTTGTAACTCCTTCCATGTATCCCTGCTGAAGTCTGCCAGAGGTATTGAGCCTGATGATCTTCCGGCACCCATTTTAGTTGATGGACAACAGGAATTTGAGGTTGCTCGGGTTCTAGACTCATGCTTCTGCTGAAACGCTCTCCAATATTTAATAGATTGGAAGGGTTATGGCCCGGAAGAGCGATCTTGGGTCCCTGCCAGAGAGGTTCATGCGGGGAGGTTGGTTAGGAAGTTTCACAGGGAGAACCCTCAGAAACCCAGGTTGGAGGTTCCAGTGGCCCCTCCTCGGGGGGGGGGGGGTAATGTAAGAATCTTACCTGTTTCCCGTCCTCTGTCCTGCGGCGCGTCCTCCCGACGGCGTCCGGCTCCGGTCTCACCGCTCTGAGGCTTCGGGCTCCTCCTCCTCTTCTGTGGCTGTGGTGGCGGCTGGGCTCGGCGGCGTCTCAGGGGGCCCTTCCGCGCGCGAGCACGTTCTGTTTATGCCCCCCGGCGGCGCTGCTCTCAGCGCATCCGCCGGGGGCAAGTTTAAATTGCCCAATCGGTCCTCTTCCTGGGTGGGGATTAACCCAGGGACTGGACAGCCCGACCGGCCAGGGCGGTCCAGTCCCTGGGGCTGCTCCTATAGGGAGATAGGTTCTAAGTTACATCAATCACCACTTTTCCCCCCAATCACCCTTCCAGTTGCACCAATCACTCGTTCCCCTTTCCCATTGGCCAGTTCCCCTTTAAATATGTTCTTGTCCGGTCCACCAGTGCCCGTTATAGCCTTTGATAGCTAGGGTGTGCTTTTGGATCCTGTTAGTGTTTATTATCCGGCTTCGTTATTGACCATCCTTGTCTGCTGCCCGCACTGACCATCTGCCCGTCTGACCACGTCTTTGTCTAGTCCCTTTGATACCGCGCTTTGGTGACCTCCCGGCTTTGACCCCTGCCTGTCTTGACCATCTTCCGTCTGACCCCTTGGATACCGTACCCTGCGACCACTTGGCTTTGACCCCGGCTCGTCTTGACCATTCTAGCCTACTGGCTCTACGTTTCGGACTCAGCCCGCCTGAACTATCAACCTGGGATACCCCGCTGTTCATCCATCTTCACCTTAAGCCAGCAATCTTTGCGCCAAATAAGTCCTGGGGGCAGCCGAGTCTGGAGAGGCATAACCCGTGTCTCCAGCAAGCGGGGGCTTGTCTAAGGGCAGAAGAGGCGGTGGAGATTGGGGATTGCTTGGCTTAGGAAAGAAGGATGTCCGGCGATCTTTTACAGTAACTTCTATTAAATATGTATCTATGCAAAGGGAACTATCTGAAGTCTCACCTCCACAGTAATACAAATATTAAAACTATCCAATCAACAATATTCAAAGATAAAAAAAATTAGAAAGACATTGACAAATGTATACATTAAGATTCAAGCTAATATAAAAAGAATATACAGTTATCTAAAAATACTATAGTCTCCACCAATAATTAATATTTTAGGCACTGAAGACTTCAATAACCCAAATAGATTTAAACAACTTATGAATATATATATATATATATATATATATATATATATATATATATACAATTTTTTAATGATAAATAATTTTCTCCAATAAAACAATTTAAGTCAAACTCAATATTTAGGCCTTTAGGAGCCATAGTTTTTAAATTAAAAATCCACTTTGACTCGAATTGTGATAATTTCCTCATATGGTTACCCCCTTTAAGGGTTTTTTGGGGGTATCAACTGCCCAAAATCTGACAAATGCTGGATCACTATTATGGATCTCTTTAAAGTGTGAAGAAACGCTATGTGCCTCATACCCTCTTTTTATATTGTACACATGCTCTCTCACTCTAATTTTAAGCGTCTAATTGTGATATGCAAGTTACTCTTGTTGTTCTGGTAAGCAATCATTAAAAACGGGCAGGTAGCCCAGTGTTTTAAGGATTTTATGCTATGTTAGTCTAATTTTTTACATGTGAATTGCGCAATTGGAGGGGATTGACCCTAAAGAAGTGCCCTTATTGAATTTGATTCCCATTTGGTTCTATGGAGGAAGTAAACGCTGATTAATTTATTTGCACCCTGGAAGATTACATCTGCTGTTTATTATAAAGTGTCCCTTGAGAGAAGTTATTCTTTTGGCATTATCTAATTAAGGAATCTGGTACGTGATTTAACCATAAGTGGTGTTGGGATTCACTGCATTCTTTTTTACACTGAAGGTGTTGCTGATGATTGAAATATTTTATTATTGATATTCCCCGCTGAGTTTTTAGTGTTTTAATACACAAAAATTACTATTGTTTGAAGACTGCACCAATACGGTCTTATCAACTCCAGTGGAAGAAAGGACTGCCTTTATAATATGATTTAATTTAATTATAATTCATTGTAATATTTTTAGCGCGGCGTTTAGAAGATTTTTCTTCCTTTTGTGGATCATCGGTACTTGGTTACAACTGCTTGTCACTAGGGGGTACTAGGCATAATACCACTGCCATAGAGGAGGTCTGTTGTCATTTATTTTTGTAGTACTGATACCGTATCTGCCGCAGTTGCACAAGCACATGCGGTACCATAGAGGAGTCATGGTGTCATTCATTTTTGTAGTACTGATACCCTATCTGCAGCAAGCACATGCGATACCTGACAGGTATGAAAGAGCCCAGAGAAGGTATTTTCATGACTTCTGTATGCACACACTCGGCAAGGTGCCCAGTGTTTTAATCTTTGTAATTATAACTTTATAGCTTGATATATCTGGTTGTGGGGCAGGAGCACTTACTGTCCACATGACCTCTGTGGGCTATAGAGTTTGCCAGGTCTGGTGTCAAGTCATTGCCTAAGTGGGCCCTGGGGATGCATCATCCACACCGTGGGCTTCAGGACCACTTTAAAAATTATCTGCTTTAATATGCTATTTCTTTTCATGAAGCCATTTTCAGGGTACATAAACAAGTAAAATCAATATTTGTATCTATCTACCATCATGTGACAGCATCTGTGTACACTCAGCGTGTACACATAATAAGAACAAGCTTAGGGGAAAACAGCATACTTTGCCAACCATTCCTCCAGCACTGTGCCTCTCATCTCAGCTCCGCGCAGTGAATGAGGAAATACAGTTGCCCATCTGCCCCTCCACTGCCATCCCACAGATGTGGGCCACCAATACTAGCTCAAGGAGCTAGTTCAAACCACACCCCCTCTGTATTGATGGCTTGAATGCACTCTCAGAGTCGCCATTATAGCCCAGCTAACCCCTGATGCCCTGCCTCACATCCCTCCCCTCTCACCACACGCTGTGACCGGTCCTGAGCGTTATGTTGGAACGTCAGCCTGTGTCGTCTGATGGACATTTTGTGAGGCATATGTGCAAGCGGGCGCCCCCCCCCCCCCTTTTTTTAATTAATTGTGTGTTTTTTACATTTTTGAATATCGATTTTCTTTGTCTACATTATGGGTTGTGTGCAATGTGTAAAATAAAGTTGTTTTCACTATGGCAGATTTGTGTTAGTAATAGTCCTTAGCGCCGGTCTCACATTTAACCATTTGTGCTTTTGTGTATTGTTGGGACGCTGTGAGGGTTCACAGCAGTGCGCAGATGAGTGAACTCTCTGCTTTTACCCCCTTTTAACCCCTGAGAATTCCTGTGTCTGAAGCAAGATTTTGCGCGCTTACATACCCTGGCTATTATGCTGATTATTATGCTGCATCGCATAACCCAGGCCACGCCCATATGTTTCAGAAGAGAAATCAGAAAGGTAAAACTGTAAACCTCGGTATCTTGGTCATTTATTCTTCAATTTAAAAACAGAAAACAGTTTAGGACAGGGCCAAATGTAGCCAAACACAGTGCTCTAACAATTTGCCTGAAACATCACTTTAAAATTTCACACAAATAAACTAGATGTTACTGGGACAGGCAGAAAGAGGCACACGCGCATCTATTTACATTTCACTTTGCCTTTTTTGCTAAGGCTGTTTGGATTGCAGAAGGTTTTACTTTTTGGCTCCCTGGGTCCATGGTGCATTCTGCTTCTCAATTACACAATGGATGTCCTAGGCCTTTTGAGGACAGTGGGTTACAAGGAGAAGGTGTGACTGGTGGGCCAGCATCTTAAGGTCTGTTTAGAGGGCATACTGGCATCAGTACCTGTTTGTTTTTTAGTGCAAATGTCATGGACCAGATTAGTCCAATGTTAGGACTGGCATGGACAGGGTTTAGAACCGTCGATTCTGCCATCCATCATCACTCCTCACAAGTCTGTTTCTTTGGCCATTGTGCTTTCTGCTGTGGTGTTGCTGTGTGTCTGCTGGAGTGGTGTGGTTCTCCCCTGGGTCCTAGAGCCACATTGTTTAACCTCACCTGGCGTTAATCATACTGTTGGGTTTCTTTAAATGCAAGTGCTTAGCACCTTCCCTTTTTTAGATCATTGCATTGTATTCTCGAAGCCTAGACGTGCTCTCCAAACCCCCCCCCCCCAGATACCTCCTTATGGGTCCTTCGGGCCCTCCTATTTCGTGATTTGGGGCTTATTGCCTTCTTGTCCTTGCTTGGCCAGTTTGTGTCTTTGACTGTATTGTGCCTACTGCCCTTCCAGTGTCTTAGCCGTGTGTGTCTTAGCCTATGGCCCTTCATTGTTGGTCCCATAGCCTGCACTGGTGCCCATCTCCGCCATAGCCTACACTGGGGCCCAGATCCACCATAGCCTGCACTGGGACCATGATTCCCCATTGCCTGCACTGGGGCCTAGATCACTTGCTTGTGTCTTGTGTATGTCTGCACTGTTTCCCCTTCCCAAGTTTGTAACCAGCAAGGGACTACCCGGGGCCTACGCATATCCACCTTCAGGGGCACTGCTGAAGAACTGGGTGTATTACGATCTCCCCGAGTAACGGACCATCTACGCCCCGGGTGGTCGGCAGCTTGCCTCTTTGGTGACGCAGATGGGTTGTCTGTCCTTTGACCTTCTGATACCAGTCAGCTACCTAGCTTCCTTTGTCCCCAGACAGTGACCTCTGACTATGACTAAACCAGGAATTTTCCAGCACACCTTGAATGCCCCGCGATATTATTCGTCTAGGCCTGACATCTACTTAGTATTAATGCTAGCTTGAGAGTCTCATAGGTTTTGTCCCCTCTCCTGGCTAGTATGTGTGTTGTATTGCCTAATAATATAAAATTAGTTAACCAACCTTTGCTTAAGTAATAGTTGTTCCATTTCTTATCTTGAAGATAATAATTTTTATAGCATAGTCAGCAGAATTATGCTTCTCTTGGGAAAGTGGGAACAAAAGTTAAACTGTCAACAGGAAGGCTTAGAATTACAGTTGGAGGCTTCAGTGCTTGACTCATCAAGTAGGCCCTTATTGGAATCCACAGGCTGGTCTGACTTTCTGCAGAAAAGAAACATTACCTGTGCATTAGATGGATTATATACAGTATATGTGCTGTTAATTCAGAGGGTAAGATTTAGTGAGATACCTTTATCATGTTCAAACCAGACCAACACCTTAGTAAACAGAAATTACTCCCCTAAAGCACAATAAACATTTTTACTCACTTATCTGGTCTCATTGGCCAAACACTACCTGCCCTTGCTCACTAATCTTCTGTACCCACTGCCTTCTTGGAGCACCTGGGAGGCTTTCTCCCTTCCCAATAACTTCCGAGATGCATATCAAATTTCCATGCCTGTGTAGTAAGTCACCCCCTCTCATGTTGGGTGACACCCCTCCCCTGCCATCAGTGTGTTGGTGATTTAAGATGCCAGACTAACATTTGTCTGTACTGTACACCTAGCAAATCAGGTAGGTAGACCTAAGAACAGCAGGGAAGTAAATCAGATGACTGATGTAGCCTCTTGGTGTCCTTAAAGTGGACCAGCACCCTCCAAAACAACAAGTCTCTGAACAGTTAAACATAATAAGACACTTACCTTTTGATGCCTTCTGTCCCTCAGCCGGAAGTCCCGCCCTCCAGCTCTTGTCCGTTCATTAGCATGCTGTCCGTCTTGCTTGTCCATCCGTTTGCATGCTGTCCCTCTTCCTTGTCCGTGGATAAGCTGTCCTCCTCACTTGCGCGATTTCACTTTCTCTTCTGCTCTTCTCAACGTCATCGGGGGGCGTGGCCTCTCTCCTCTCTCGGGAGCTTGCACGTCTTCCTGGTCTATTTCCTGAAATAAAAACATGACATAAGAAAAAAATATAAGAAATAAATAAATCAATAACTCATCTATCACAGGCATATCCCCGCCTTTCACTCCCTCCGCCGTTCACCCTTTCCCCTGCTCTGCAGAGCGTGCATGCGCAGTAGCGCCGCTTATGTAAAGTGAAGCGCCGCTTGCATCGGGAGCGAGCTGCGCTTCACTTTACCTAACGCTACTGCGCATGCGCAAGATTTACAAGAGGAAGAGGTCAAACGATCTCTTCCTCTTACATGAAATTCAAAGATGGCGGCGCGAAACAAAAAAGGACGCGATGCCGCGCAGGATCATCGAAGGTAAGTTTTTTTTTATTGTTATGCTTAAGGGGTCCTGGGGCATGCCATGGATTATTATTTGAAGGGAAAAAGAAAATGTCAGGGTGTTGGTCCACTTTAAATTATAAACAAGTTAATGTTGCTTTTTTTCTGGAAAATGTGTTCTAAGCAATAGGTTGAGGCATACCACAACCTCCCTCGACAACCATCAACAAATTGTTTTGCCCAAAATGCAAAGAGGAGGCTTTATTCTCAGGCAACAAATAACTGATCCAGCAGTTGCCTCAAACCCAGGTGAAGATATTCCTTCCGAAGGAAGATATGAGAAATGATATTAAATGGGTCAGAGAAGTCTTGCAATTTCCAAAGTAAAAATAATCTGAACAAGTTTCAGAACGGGAACCAGAATTTTTTCGGAAGGTATTTCAACATGGTCAAAGCTTGATAGGATAAATTAGGTTCCTAAAAATTAGGTTTTATGGTATCCTTTTCCAGATGAGTTTATTAAAAAATGGTGTGACGCCGGGGTCTATATGGCGTTCGGCAGAGCTTGGCTCTGGGCCGCAGACCCTATACTGAAGGGTAGCCGGCCACAGCCTGAGGGGGGGGAACCACTAGTTGTCTTAATGTACCCTCCTTGCCCACAAGCTTTATTGGTGTTTTGCCACTTGTGACTTTAACTGTGTTTTTCACTGTATGGCTCCGCGCTGGCTCACCATGGGTCTTGGAGCATGTAATACTTACCTCCCTTGCTACCTCGTCGCTGCCTGCTGAGGGGTTGCCGTACCCCACATGTCTCCTTTCACCTCCCTTGCGGCGCTGTCCGTGATGGGGGAGACCCCGCCAGTGCGGCACATGAAAATGTGGTGTGGCTCCACTGCGCTCTGGGAGCCGCGCTGCTGAGTGGTGGGCCGCGGGCTCCGCGGCCATGTTTTTTCTTGGCCGTCTGGCCATACTGTGGAGATGGGCGGGCGCGGGCCCGGAGGGGGAGTAGCCGGGCGCTGGCGCGTTCGGCGTCATTACGGCGCCGCCCGCCCCTCAAGGAACGCTCTGGCTGGCTGCGAGCTGGGCTGCTGATGCTGTGGGGCTTGCTGGGCAGTCGTGTGCTGCGGAGGTAGCGTCCCTTCTGGCTGCTGGATGCTGCTGTTGCTGCTGGGGAATCCATCATCGGAGGCTGCGAGCGGTTCCAGGAACTGTCCCTCTGTCGGTGTCGTGAGTCCCTCTTTTTGTATCACTGCTTATTATGTCAATTGCCTTTACTTATTCTGATGGGCACCTATCTTGTTTTAGGTTGTGGGCTTGTGATTGAGGGTTGTGGTTCCTCCCGCCCCCCCCTTTTTATTTTTATTAAGAGGGATCACTATAGGTTTAGGCCGTTAGTGTCTTGTAACCTTACAGATTGACCATTTTTAATCACCATAATGGAGGCTTCTGGGGATAGAGAGCTGGGGGTCCCATTTGGGCAGGAAAAGCTCTGCCCCTTGTGCAGTAGGAATCCTCTGGGCGGATTCAGCATTGTTTGTACCACTTGCGCCCGGGGCATTATTTTGGACCATGATCGGGCAGGCGTCCCTGCCCCTAGCCCTTCCTCTCCGGACCCTCCGCTGCTACACTCAGCCCCCAGTGAGGGGGGAGCCAGCAGGGGGTCCCATGCTGATTTGGCGCATAGGCTGGCCAATCTCGAGAAACAGATGTCTGGTTCTTCCTCAGACGAGGATGCGTGGCTCCCTGATGATACGGAGAAGTTGCTTACTTCAGTGTCTGAGACACTACACATTGTTCCTCCCAGAGCGGCTAAGAGGAAGCAGGGTGATTTGTTTAGGCCCGAAAGACAAAGGTGGGTCTTTCCGGAGCAGGCCCATTTTTTAATATGATTTTCAAGGAATGGGAAAGGCCTAACAAGCTACCGTCGGTGCCCTTCCCTGAGGAGCTGGTTCTGCTATGGTCTCGCCCTCTCGAAGTGGATTCCCCTGTGTCGGGGTTGTCCAACACTACTGTTATGACATCACCTGATACCGCTTCCTTACGTGACGCGGTTGACAAGCGCATGGATCAGCTGGTCTGCCATGCGTTCACTTTTGTTGGTGCCCTTTTTCGCCCTGTGTGTGCCGCGGCGACTGTCTCTCTAGCCATCAGAAAGAAGGTGAGACATCTTGTGGATAGCGCTAAGGCTCGCAAGCGGGCAGAGGTGTATAAAGAACTCAAGACCTGCTTGGAATTCACTGGTTTTGTTGCTTCTGCCATGGACAATGGGGTCTGGCTTGGTGCCAGGATTTCAGCCCTGTTTGTTGCCCTCCGCCGCTCGCTTTGACTGCGGCAATGGTTGCCTGATGCCACGGCCAAGAAGTCGCTTACGAGTATCCCCTTTGTGGGACACAGGCTGTTTGGGGAGCGCCTGGACCTTTTGGTCAAGGATGGTAGACTTCCTCTGCCTATCGTTCCTTTCGAGGAGGAAGAGGCTCTTCATTTTCAGGTGGCCGCAGAGATACCTGGGGTAGAGGTAGGTCCCGCAGCCGACCCAATCCCTCCTGGGGAGCCAAGTCCAAGCCCCCTGCCAAGTCCTCTCAGGCATGAGGGGGCGCCCTCACCCATCTGGGTGGAGGGACGGCTTCTGCTGTTTGCTCAAATCTGGAGACGGCATGTCTCGGATTGGTGGATTCAGGAGGTAGTGTCCTCCGGTTACAAAATAGAGCTGGCAGTCAGGCTGCCCACAAAATTTCTCCGGTCTCGGATATCCCAAAGCCCACTGAAGGCACAGGGTTTGAGAATGGCCGTGCAGCACCTCCTGTGGTTAGGTGTGATTTGCCCTGTACCTCGTCAGGAACAGGGTCAAGGTTTTTACTCCAACCCGTTCATGGTTCCCAAAAAGGACGGAACATTAAGACCAATCCCGGACCTGAAGGGTCTCAACAGGTTTGTAAGAGTCAGACATTTCTGCATCTTCATGACCACGGTGGACATCAGGGATGCTTATCTGCACATCCCGATTTTCCAGGGGCATCAGAAGTTCCTGAGGTTTGCTCTGGAGGATCAGCATTACCAGTTTGTGGCACTTCCATTTAGGATTTCCTCAGTATTTACCAAGGTGCTGGCGGGCATCATGGCCATCCTGAGGAACCAGGGCATTCGTGTGCTGCCCTATCTGGATGGCTTGCTGATTGCGGTCCAGTCTCTTCAGCAGGCCGTGAGCGATACTCGGACGGTGTTGTCAACTCTAGAGGCCTTCGGCTGGGTAATCAATTACCCAAAGTCATTTATCACTCACTCAACAGTGAGATCCTTCCTGGGCATGACGATAGACACCGCTCAGGTCAAGGTCTTTCTGCCACAGCAGAAGGTTTTGGGTCTCCAGATGTAGGTGCAGGCCTTGCTGTCTTGTCAGCAGCCGTCGATCCGTCTGGGGATGAGATTGGTGGGCCTAATGGTGTCATGCTTCGAGGCAGTTCCTTTTGCCCAATTTCACATGAGACCTCTTCAGTTGAACCTGTTGACCGGCTGGGACCGGATGCAGGAGTCTCTGGAACAGGAATTTTCACTGGCCAGGCAGTCCCTTTTGTGGTGGTTGGGGTCCAGGAACCTGTTGGTAGGCAAGTCCTTTCTGAATCCCCAATGGGATATAGTTACCACGGATGCCAGTCTGACCGGCTGGAGAGGCGTTTGGCAGACGCAGAAGATCCAGGGTCAGTGGAGTCCGCAGGAGAACCGCTTGCCCATAAATCTCTTGTTGGTGCTTCTTCGCTTGACTTCCCATTTAAGGGGTCGTGCAATCCAGGCTCGCTCGGACAATCAGACGGCAGTTGCTTATGTCAATCACCAGGGCGGGACTCGGAGCAAGAGAGCCCTCAAGGAGGTGACCCAGATTCTGACTTGGGCAGAGGAGAATTTTCCCTGCATCTCGGCGGTCTAAATTACTGGGATAGAAACCTGGAGGCAGACTCCCTGAGCAGGAGCGCCTTGCGCCTGGGGAAATGGTCTCTCAGCATCAAGACCTTTCATGCTCTGTGTCTCCGCTGGGGTCAGCCGGACGTGGACCTGTTTGCGTCCAGACACAATCACAAGCCTCCAAGGTTCGTCTCCCTCTCGAGATCCTCTGGCCATTTCCACAGACGCTCTAGCGATTCCCTGGACGGAGTGCTGCGCAAGATAGCCCAGGAAGGGGTACCGACTATCCTGGTGGCTCCTCGCTGGCCGAGAAGGAGTTGGTTTGCGGACATAGTTCAGATGTCAGTAGATCGCTACATCATGCCCGACGACCCAGGGCTTCTCACACAGGGGTCGCTGCGGCACCCCAATTTACGGACGCTGGCTGTCAAAGCTTGGCTATTGGCTATTGCCTGGCTATTGAAAACTCAATCCTGACAGAGAAGGGGCTGTCGGCCTCGGTTGTGCATACCATGATTCAGGCACGGAAGAAGTCTTCTGCCATGATATACAAGAGTTTGGCACGCTTATATTGCTTGGTGCGAGACCAAGAGTCTCCCTTGCCGCACATTTTCTATTTCTAGGACTATATTTCTAGGAGTTTTTGCAACATGGCTTAGACTTGGGTCTCCAGCTGAACACCCTCAAGGGTCAGGTCTCGGACTTAGCCATCTTTTTCCAGAGATCCATTGCCAACCATAGGTTGATCAAGACCTTTTTCCAGGGAGTCACCCATGTCCGGCCACCGCGTAAGTCAGCATTACCGGTGTAGGACTTGAATTTAGTACTATCTGCTCTTCAGGGTCCTCCCTTCGAACCATTGTGCGATGCTGCATTATCTATTTTGCCTCTCAAAGTGGTCTTTTTGGTAGCGATCATCTTGGTGCGTCGTGTGTCAGAGCTGGCCGCGCTTTGTATGAAACCACCCTATTTTCACTATATCCAGTCCAGGTCGTCCCAGAAGTGATGACAGTTGGGTAGTCCGCCACCAGGCGGCGCAGTTACTGCAAGATCCAGAGCTGTAACTCCTCCCGGCCCCCTATAAAACGAGCATTCTCCATAGAATTCCCAGATTTCATCTTGCAGTACTGCTGCGAGGATCGTCTGGAACTCTCTCTGGATACAGCAGCTGAGCGGGGCATTTTAAGCCTGTCGGCCACTGCACCCCTATTGCCACTGTTCCCATGGACCCACTTATGCCTCCAAGCCTCGGCTGACGGGACAGGTGAAGGTAGGAAGAACGCTGGGGTCAGGCGTTCACAGAGCTAGGCTCTGGGCCGCAGACCTCCCTTAAAGGGTAGCCGGCCATAGGCGATGGTGAGCCTATGGGGGGGAGGAACCACCTAAAATACCCGGGTCTCCCTCGTCTGTGCCCACAAGCTTTATTGTCATCTTGGTGTTCATGCTTTATTTAATGTTTTTACCTCATGTTTTTACTTTTACTGCTGCCAGCTGTTGGATACTCAACTTCCCTCTTTCCCTCGCCTTTTCCCCCTCCCCTCCATCTTGTCAGTGCTGTGAGGGGGGGCGGGGCCCGGAAGTGGCACTCTTCGGGGCCTTCTCTGCGCTGCTGCACTGCCTCCTGCCGCGGCCTTGGTGTCTATTCGAGGGGCGCGCCATGCTCCGCATCGGGGGGGGGGGGTTCCCTGCGTGGGCCTCCCTTCCTTTTTCTAATCTGGCGCCATTTTGGTTCCTTGGTCGCCTTTGGGCGCAGCCGCAGCGGGGGGGGGGCGGGGCTGCACGATGACTCATTTTGCATCACGACGCGCGGCCCGCCCCTCGAGGTTCGTATGGGCTGCACTCGTGCGCCATTTTAGGCTGCGCTGATTGCCTTCTGCGGGCCTTGCGAGGGTCCCCGTTGTGCGGCGGTCTTCAGGTGCCATCCACCGCTTCAGCTGCCTTGCCTGTCATATAATGAGCCACAAACCACCTACTGTAATGCACAGCTATCAAAAAATAGTATTCAAGGGTGCAGGCCCCAAAGCGCCTGGATACACAGTATCACTTAGTACATAAACCACAACAGTGAGTCTGCCAGCACAGGCTCAAATGGGTGCTTTTAAAGATGAGGCCGCACAAACCAGCAATAAAAATAATTCAAAATATTTAATGTCGCAAAAAATACCAAAAACACATATCCATATATACACATACAAAGACAAAATTCTTAAAAAACATAGAAAGACAATGCCCTCCGGTGGCTAAACCCTATAACTGACTCTAAACACATGTATATAAAATGCCTGCCTATTAAGAATGCATATAGCTGTTTGGGGCCATTTGTAACCACTAAATAGTGAAGTATATAGAAAAATATATTATTTCAACACATGATGACAAAAACAACGAATCTACACATTTATATGTAAGACAAATTCATAATAAGATCAACAAAGTGCAAAGTGCTAAGTAGTTATGTGCAAAAATATGCTAAAGAGTAGCAGACAAGATAATAAACCATACTGTGATATTCTATACTCTCTAAAGTGACAAGTGCAAAAAATATATATCCAATTGTAAACAAACCTACTTGGAGAATCATTTTTGAAAGGCCATCATTCTTATATGCCCATCAAGTATATTCAGCCTGATTGTGTTTTTTATATACAGAGTTATATTCCTTGTAGATATGTTTGCAAATAGTTCATATTTTTGTATATAGTACCAATACAGTGTGATGTATAGTATATATGATTCAGGTGTGTCCCTCTTCCTTGGTACAGCACAATACTTGGTGTGATCTCTGGCTTGCTACACTGAGAGGCGCCGCGCCGGTCGGCGCATGCGCTCGCCCCCGGACGCCTCCTACTGCAGGGGTAGGCGCCGGGGGGCGGGCTGCGGGAACGCGCGCGTGTGCGTCGGGCGGCCGCGGCGGTCTCTCTGAACTGTCCTCCGGATGGGGGCGTCACATCTATGACGGGCCATGCCGCACTTCCGGATGGTGAGTGCGAGCTGGCTCACACATGAAGCTGATGCCAGCTGATTACCTTGCTGCATACTATTTGAGGAGTGACACATATGAACGTTTACAGCATCCTGAGGAAGTGGGCGGGGCCACGTAACGCGTAGGTGCTTGCATTCCTCCGGTGGCACCTGGGACTCATCTTCATTACGGTGATACTAAGATTTCTTACCTTATGCCTGCTTTTACTTTTACCTATACCTGTATAAACAGTTGCTGGGGAACCAAGTAGGTTTGTTTACAATTGGATATATATTTTTTGCACTTGTCACTTTAGAGAGTATAGAATATCACAGTATGGTTTATTATCTTGTCTGCTACTCTTTAGCATATTTTTGCACATAACTACTTAGCACTTTGCACTTTGTTGATCTTATTATGAATTTGTCTTACATATAAATGTGTAGATTCGTTGTTTTTGTCATCATGTGTTGAAATAATATATTTTTCTATATACTTCACTATTTAGTGGTTACAAATGGCCCCAAACAGCTATATGCATTCTTAATAGGCAGGCATTTTATATACATGTGTTTAGAGTCAGTTATAGGGTTTAGCCACCGGAGGGCATTGTCTTTCTATGTTTTTTAAGAATTTTGTCTTTGTATGTGTATATATGGATATGTGTTTTTGGTATTTTTTGCGACATTAAATATTTTGAATTATTTTTATTGCTGGTTTGTGCGGCCTCATCTTTAAAAGCACCCATTTGAGCCTGTGCTGGCAGACTCACTGTTGTGGTTTATGCCTTGCCTGTCATCCGGACCCCCCCCCCCCCGCGCTTCATCGCTGGCCGGGTTCCGTAAATCCCTCTTTTTTTCATATGTTGGTTTTGTGGTGCATGTGCTGCGGGATGCTCATGAATCATTCCGCTTGTGTTTTCTAGGTGGGCTCCCCATTGCCAGCTAAGTTTGTGGTTCCTCCCAGTCTCCTACACCCCCCTCTCTCCACACCCTCTCCCCTTAAAGAGGGATTACTAAAAAGAGGGACTAAATTGGGGGTCACTTAGGTTTGGGCTGTCAGTGCCTTGTAACCTGTATTTTTATCACCATATTCACCATAATGGAGGCTTCTGGGGATAATGAGCTAGGGGCCCCATCTGGGCGGGTCAAGCTCTGCCCCATGTGCGGTACCAGCCCTCTGGGCAGACTCAGCACGGTTTGTGTCACTTGTGCTGGGAGCGTACTTTTGGAACATGTTAGGGCGGGCGGCCCTGCCCCTAGCCCTCTTTTACCTGTGGCCTCGCCAACGCCCCCACTGCTGCATTCAGCCCTCAGCGAGGGGGAAACTAGCAGGTGGTCCCAAGCCGATTTGACACACCGGGTGGCCAGCCTAGAGAGACAGTTATCTTGCACGGCTACTGGGAAGGCCACGAGTAAGAAGCGGCACATCGAGCCGGGTTACTCGCATTTTGCTGCTGATGATGACAATCTTTTTGGAGGTCGGGACTCCAAGGAGGAGGGTGAGTTGTTTAATTACTCCGTTTTCTCCGGGGATCGGTCGGTTGGCTATGACAGCGAGCCTGGTTCCTCCTCGGATGAGGATATGTGGCTCCCTGACGACACGGAAAGTTGCTGTCTTCCGTGTTCAAGACCTTGCATATTTTCCCTCCTAAGGCGGCTAAGAGGAAGCAGGGTGATTTATTCCGGCCTGAGAGACAGAGGCTTGTCTTCCCTGAGCAGGCCCACTTTTCCAATATGGTGTTTAAGGAATAGGAAAGACCTTATAAATTACCATCGGTGCCTAAGGGCCTGGATAGGCGGTATTCCTTCCACAAGGTGCTGGTCCGCCTCTGGTTTCATCCCCCCGATGTGGATGCCCCTGTGTCGGGCTTATCCAACACTACGGTTATGCCGTCACCCGATACGGCTACCATTGTCGGTGCTGGGATTCGCCCGGTCTGTGCCACACCCATTGTCTCCTTGCCCATCAAGAAGAGGGTGAGACCCCTTGTTGATATTGCCAAGTCTCACAAGCGGGTGGAGGAGTATAAAGACCTCAAAGTCTGTGTGGATTTTATTGCTTTTGTTGTCTCGGCTATGGCTTGGCTCCAGGGCTTCGGCCCTGCTTGTTGCGCTTCGTCGCTCGCTCTGGCTGCGGCAGTGGTCAGCTGACTCTGCGGCCAAGAAGTCGCTCACTAGTATCCCCTTCCTGGGGCTCAGGTTATTCGGGGAGCGTCTGGACCTTCTGGCCAAGGATGGAAGACTCCCTCAGCGACGGAAGCCTATGCGGCCCTTTCGGGGTTCATCTGCCTATCGCTCCTTTCGAGGAGGAAGAGGCTCTTCATTTTCAGGTGTCCGCAGAGATTCCTGGGGACGAGGTACGTCTTGCGGCCGACCCAACCCCTCCTGGGGAGGTAAGTCCAAACCCCCTGCCCCGCCCTCTCAAGCATGAGGGGGCACCCTCACCCATCCGGGTGGGGGGACGGCTTCTGCTATTTGCTCACATCTGGAGACAGCACGTCTCGGATCGGTGGATTCAGGAGGTGGTTTCCTCCAGGTACAAAATAGAGCTGGCAGTTTGGCCGCCCTCAAGGTCGTGGATTTCCCGGAACGCATTGACAGCACAGGGCATAAGGATGGCCGTTCAGAGTCTTCTGCTATCAGGTGTGATTTGTCCCATGCCTCACCAGGAACGGGGTCGAGGATTCTACTCTAATCTGTTAACGGTGCGCTTCGACCTATCCTGGATCTGAAGGGTCTCAGCAGGTTTGTCAGAGTCAGACATTTCCGCATGGAGACCTTACGGTCCACAGTGAGCTTGTTTCGGCCTGGTGACTTCATGACCACGGTGGACATCAAGGATGCTTATCTGCACATCCCGATTTTTCAGGGACATCAGAAGTTCCTGAGGTTTGCGCTGGAGGATCAGCATTACCAGTTTGTGGCACTGCCGTTAGGGATAGCCTCAGCTCCCCGTGTGTTCACCAAGGTGCTGGCGGGCATCATGGCAATCCTGAGGAGCCGGGGCATTCGTGTTCTTCCTTATCTGGACGATTTACTGATTGCGGCTCAGTCCCTTTAGCAAGCCGAGAATGACACCCGGATGGTGTTATCCACTATCGAGGATTTCGGATGGGTAATCAATTACCCCCAGTCTTCTAACACTACCTCCAGGACCTTGTGAGGTCCTTCCTGGGCATGACGTTGGACACCTCTCAGGTCAAGGTATTCCTGCCCCAGCAGAAGGTGGAGGGCCTCCAGGCTTGTCAGTGCCCATCGATCCATCTGGGGATGAAACTGGTGGGCCTCATGGTGTCCTGCTTTGAGGCAGTGCCCTTTGCCCAGTTTCACATGAGACCTCTTCAGTTGAATCTGTTGAACGGTTGGGACCGGACGCAGGAGTCCCTGGAATAGGAATTTTCACTGTCCCCCATGGTCAGACAGTCCCTCTTGTGGTGGTTGGACTCCAGAAATCTCTTGGTGGGCAAGTCCTTTCTGACTCCTCGGTGGGAGATACTTATCACGGACGCCAGTCTGACCGGCTGGGGAGGTTTTTGGCAAACGCTGAAGTTCCAGGGTCAGTGGGGGCCACAGGAGGCCCACTTACCCATCAATCTCCTGGAACTGAGAGCGCTTCTTCAATTGACTCCCCATCTAAGGGGTCGTGCAGTCCAGGTCCGCTCGGACAATCAGACGGCCATCGCCTACATCAATCACCAGGGCGGGACTCGGAGCAAGCGAGTCCTTCAGGAGGTGACCCAGATTCTGATTTGGGCGGAGGAGAATGTTCCCTGCATCTCGGCGGTTTACATCCCCGGAGGCAGACTCCCTGAGCAGGGGGACCTATTGTCTGGGGGAATGGTCTCTCAACAAGATCTTTCACGCTCTGTGTCTCCGCTTCCAAGGTTCGTCTCCCTGTCAAGAGATCCTCTGGCCCTCCCGCAGACACTCTGACAATTCTGTGGACTGAGTTCAGGCTCCTTTATGTATTTCCTCCGTTCCCACTCCTGGGCCGAGTGCTGCACAAGACAGCCCAGGAGGGGGTACCAACCATCCTGGTGGCTCCTCGCTGGCCGAGACGGAGTTGGTTCCCGGACATAGTTCAGATGTCAGTCGATCGCTACATCATGCCCGACGACCCAGGGCTTCTCACTCAGGGGTCTCAGCGGCACCCCAATTTACAGACGCTGGCTTTGATGGCCTAGCTATTGAAACCTCAATCCTAACGAAAAAGGGATGTCGGCCACTGTTGTTCAGACCATGATTCAGGCACGGAAGAAGTCTTCTTCCATCATTTACTACAGAGTTTGGCATGCCTACATTTCTTGGTGTGAATCCAAGAGTTTCCCTTGTCGCACTTTTTCTATATCTAGAATTTTGGAATTTTTACAACACGGCTTAGACTTGGGTCTACAGCTGGGCACCCTCAAGGGCCAGGTCTCGGCCTTGGCCATTTTTTTCCAAAGATCCTTTGCCAATCATAGACTGATCAGGACTTTTTTCCAAGGAGTTACCCATGTACGCCCACCGCGTAAGCCTCTATTACCGATTTGAATTTGGTGCTTTCTGCTCTCCAGGGTCCTCCCTTTGAGCCTTTGTCCGACGCTGCGTTGTCTATCTTGACCCTATAGGTGGTCTTTTTGGTAGCTATCACCTCAGTGTGCCTTGTGTCAGAACTGGCCGCACTTTGTATGAAGCCTCCTTATTTTGAGCGGCATAAGGATAAGGTGGTTTTTCGCTTTAAGCTTGATTTTTTGCCTAAGGTCGTTTCTCCCTTTCATCTCAATGAGGAAGTTGTTTTTCCTTCCCTGTGTCCAGAACCGGCTAATTCTAAGGAAAGGACCCTCCATGCCTTGGATGTGGTCAGAGCCATTAAGTACTACTTGGTTGCGACTGAATTCTTCAGGAAGTCGGATTCTCTTTTTGTTCTCACTGAAGGTTCTAGAAAGGGTTTGCCTCCGGCCAATTCCACTCTCAGTAAGTGGATCAGACAGGCAGTGGTGCAAGCATATTCTGCCAAGGGGAAGGAACCCCCTTTTCGGATCACAGCTCATTCTACCAGAGCTATTGGTGCCTCTTGGGCTTTTCAGCACCAGGCATCGGTTGAACAAGTTTGTAAGGCCGCCACTTGGTCTTCAGTTCATACTTTTACAAAGTTTTACAAGGTGGATGTTAGGGCCTCAGCTGACGCTGTTTTTGGCCGAAAGGTGCTTCAGGCGGTAGTGAGATGAACTACATGCTGTTCCGCACTGGGGATCCCGCCCAAATGGACACTGCTTTTGGATGTCCCACATGTCATAACTGGGACGACCTGGACTGGATATAGGGAAAAATACAATTCTGTGAAACTCACCTGTAGAATTGTTTTTGATTTTATCCAGTCCAGGTCGTCCCACCCCGCCCTTTTGTTCATTATCTCTTGTTTGCTTTTTATGGTGATTACCATTTTTTATTCATTGGACTTGTATTCTTAAGTCTTGTGAGAGAGAGTACAAGCTGAAGCTATGTGAAGTAACATGGTTTCTTGGCCTCCCGGCCTGTCCTCTTTTTGTTTACTGTTTTTTAACCACTGGAGAATGATAGAGGGACACCTGCCTTTATAGGGGGAGCTGCAGCTTTTCATCTTGCAGTCGAGCGCCCCCTGGGGGCGGAATACCCACGTCATCACTGGGACAACCTGGACTGGATATAATCAAAAACAATTCTACAGGTGAGTTTCTCAGAATTGTATTTTTCTGATGGGGTCAATATGACTCTCATTGCTCCAGACTGGCTGAGACGAGCATGGTATGTGAATCTAGTGAAGTGGCCAATCTGGTTCGTCTCTATTTAGATCCAGATCTGCTGTCACAGGGACCAGTTTTTCATCCCAAGCTTCTTCGGGTAGCAACACACATCACTCCTTAAAGTGAACCAAAACCCAGGATTTTGACTATCCCCCATCCCGACTGGGGGTGTCCCGCTACGTGAAACCCCCCCACATCGCCCAAGGAAACTCACCTCATCCCGGTCCTACGGCACATGTGCGGCCACTCGTCCAGTCAGCGCTGAGCTATGCACGTCTGAGCGACGTCTTAGCAGAGCGTGCTGGCGGATGCATCCCCCACTTCCCTCTAACAGGGAGCGTGCCCACGCCAGCCATTAACAAATGGTTGGCATGGGCACGCGCCCTGCTAGAGGGATAGCAGGGCCACTGCCCGCGCATGCCTCATTGGACCGGGAAGTAAGGTAAGTGTAGCTGGCGACCTGGGGGGTGTCACACAGCGGGGCATCCCGATTTTGGATGCCCCAGGGGGGAGGGAATAGATCGTCCCGGGAATCTTATAGATTACTGGGACAATCCAGCTGGGTTTTGGTCCACTTTAATTTGGAAATACATTAAAGCCTTGGAACCTGAAATTGGTTTCAGAATAGTTTTAGAACTCACTATGTCTTTTCTTCCTGGCATATGGAGGATGCAGCTCCCTCCCTTACTAGTGCCTCAGACTGTTATTATGCTTCCGTGTTGGTTGTTATCCTGGTTATGAACTGGTGATGGTTGCCAGGGGAGATTTTGGTGTGCCCAGGATTGTTTGCAACAGGGCGCCATGGTCGGGGGGGGGGGGTTACAGCTGCACCCGCATGCTCAATGCCCCAACCCACCCACTCACTCACCCCCATGCCCGTCTGCTCAGCTTACAGGTCCGCCTCTTGCTGCCCCACCCCACCTCTTCTTTCGCTTTGGGTGGGTCATCAATTGTGAGCTGCTGGGGTGCACGCTTGGTTGGGATAGAAGAAGGGGTGCCAGTCTCACCTCTGTTCTACCCAATCACCAATCTAGATGAATTCATATCCCCAGATCATTCCAATTTGGGATGCCCTACTGTATGAAACCCCTAGGAAAACCAGCATATCCACTATGCAAGCAAAGCTACGGAACCTGTGCAGGCTTTCATCCAGCATATTGCCTGATACCAGAGGTACTCCCCCACTTCTGCATTGCCTCCCCACTGGCTGCCAGTTCTCCACCCCACAGTAGGTCGGTAGTGAGGAAGCACAGAAGTGTGTTGGGTGGGGACACCATCCTGTAGGTGCCAGAGGGCACCTTCCATCCTAAAGCTGGCCCTGCCTGCATTCTGCTGTGGATACCCCATCAATCCATTGTTGGGAATTAAGAAGAGGGCTGCTGTGTCCCTCACATTCCCAGAAGAAAATACCTTTACAGTTAATACTAAAACTCGTTTTTTTAGGCTCAATGACAGTATATATATATATATATATATATATATATATATATATATATTTGTATATATATATATATATATATATATATATATATATTTGTATTTATATATATTTACCTGTCAGCAGTGGTAGACTAGCAGTAGGGAGACCCGGGAAAATTCCTGGTGAGCTGCACTGCTTTGGGGCCAGTTGAGCTACTGCTGCTAACATCCAACCTCTGCCTCCATAGTCTCCCCTCAGCACCATTGTACCCCCAAGCCCCAGTTCTTCCACAAATGCTATAGCCTCATGCATATTTATATCCTGTAGCTGTAGTAGTACAAGTAAAAGTACAGTGGGAACATTTGTGGGTGTGTGGCTGGCTGGTTATGTGCTGGCGAGTAAAATCCTGTGCTGTGGCCCCAGTCTGCACTAGAAGCACTAGAAGTCAAAAGTTACCTATGATTAAGTTCTTCTTTATTGTTTTCCTTTTCTGGGATGTAAAAGAACATGTGTGTTAGGGTTGTGCCCCATACCAGTGATTAACTTATCCGCATGCTGTTTCCCAGTTTCTTATATTCCCATGGCTCTGTGGATGTGGCTTTCCTGGTCTTTAGTAAAGCTCTTAGTATAGCATCTGACTACAAATCCCAGAATGCTTACACTGTTACAGATGAGCTCAAAAGAAGCTTTTGCTATATCAATCAAAACACCACTTTGGTGTATGTTGCTTACTAAACACATTGTTGCTAGTGAAAACTGTTTTCTTTTATATCGCAGAGTTGCAAACAAATAGCAAATAAAAAAATTAACAGATAAGTTCAATGCATTTAGCACATCATTTTGCCATACAATAATAGATACTTTTAAAGATGCCATTGAAAGTAGAATTACCCTTTAAAGCGGGTCAAAACCCTTGCGGCCAGGCCCTGGAGTTTAAAAGAGCTCTCTCAAAAAGCTGCGCAGGGTGTGGCTTCGGTGGTGAAAAAGCCACCGAGAAGCCAACAGCAGCGCCCTGCTGCTCTCCCGACGTGGGGCGGGCGAAGCATGGGCGGTGACCCAGAAATGGGTTTCCATTCCATAACCCAGGATTTTGACTATCCTGGGTTTTGGTCCTTACCCCCGGGGCACCCCAGTCGGGTGTGTAAAACCCCCCAGGTGGCCTGATCTCACTCACCCTTCCCCAATCCTATGGCGCATGCGCAGCCCTCTCGTCCAATCAGCACGTTTGGATCTGCTCGAGCCCCTCTTTGTCCAGGAGCATTTCAAATGCGAGCAGATCCGAGTGCACTGGTGGCCGCATGCCCCGATACCCTTTATAACAGGGTGGGTTTTAGTCCACTTTTAAGAAGTAAATCAGTGTGAAGCTAAATCTCGTTTCACCACTAGAGGACAATGTTGCTCTCTCCTTAGCTTTTCCAGACTTCATAACTACAGTAGAAGACGTTTGTAGCACTGTATTTTTCATTTGTGTTCAGGATCACTATCCTTGAAAAATAAACACTGTAAATGCTGAATAACAATTCCTTCTTCACTGTACAAAAAATAATTGTACTTTAAATTTGTTCTTTGAACTGCCGTAAATAGTGGCTGCTGTATAGGTAAGGCTGAATTACAGTTCTCCCAGTTTGTCAGCTTTCACTGTGCCATGTGACCATGTGATTTCCTTAGTGTCACACCAGTACTATCGCAGTGCCCTAGTGCACATGCAGACACCTGCAATTTGCAAGTTATAGCACTTGCCATTGCCATTCAATAGAGTGTGATTGGAAAGCTATTGCTGAAAGATCACAGCCTGAAGAAAGCGCCCTACACAAATGTGTTATTATTGTGTTTCCCTGAAAATAACACAGGTCTTATATTCATTTTTGCTCCAAAAATAGGTGCTAGGGCTTATTTTCAGGGGATGTCTTATAGCCAGCTGGCAAGATGGTGGCAGCAGTACAGCAGCTCTGGTACAGTACGTGCACAGAGCCGACTGGCATTGAAGGGTTGCGGGGGTGGAATCGGTCATGTGTCCAGAGGTGGCAGGCTGGGGTAGAGCCAGCAAGATCAGACATTTCACTCCTGACAAGATTACCTGCGTGACTTGATGTGTCCTCCTTTACAGCCGTGATGTGTCCTCACCCTCCTCTACAGCCGTGATGTGTCCTTACCCTCCTTTACAGCCGTGATGTGTCCTTACCCTCCTTTACAGCCGTGATGTGTCCTCACCCTCCTTTACAGCCGTGATGTGTCCTCGCCCTCCTTTACATCCGTGATGTGTCCTCGCCCTCCTTTACATCCGTGATGTGTCCTCACCCTCCTTTACATCCATGATGTGTCCTCACCCTCCTTTACATCCATGATGTGTCCTTACCCTCCTTTACATCCGCGATGTGTCCTCACCCTCCTTTACATCCGTGATGTGTCCTCACCCTCCTTTACATCTGTGATGTGTCCTCACCCTCCTTTACATCCGCGATGTGTCCTCACCCTCCTTTACATCCGCGATGTGTCCTCACCCTCCTTTACATCTGTGATGTGTCCTTACCCTCCTTTACATCCGTGATGTGTCCTCACCTTCCTTTACATCTGTGATGTGTCCTTACCCTCCTTTACATCCGCGATGTGTCCTCACCCTCCTTTACATCTGTGATGTGTCCTTACCCTCCTTTACATCCGCGATGTGTCCTCACCCTCCTTTACATCTGTGATGTGTCCTCACCCTCCTTTATATCCGTGATGTGTCCTTACCCTCCTTTACATCCGTGATGTGTCCTCACCCTCCTTTACATCTGTGATGTATCCTTACCCTCCTTTACATCTGTGATGTATCCTTACCCTCCTTTACATCTGTGATGTGTCCTTACCCTCCTTTACATCCGTCATGTGTCCTCACCCTCCTTTACATCTGTGATGTGTCCTCTCCCTCCTTTACATCTGTGATGTGTCCTTACCCTCCTTTACATCTGTGATGTGTCCTCACCCTCCTTTACATCCGTGATGTGTCCTCACCCTCCTTTACATCTGTGATGTGTCCTTACCCTCCTTTACATCTGTGATGTGTCCTTACCCTCCTTTACATCTGTGATGTGTCCTTACCCTCCTTTACATCCGCGATGTGTCCTCACCCTCCTTTACATCCGCGATGTGTCCTCACCCTCCTTTACATCCGCGATGTGTCCTTACCCTCCTTTACATCCGCGATGTGTCCTCACCCTCCTTTACATCTGTGATGTGTCCTCACCCTCCTTTACATCTGTGATGTGTCCTCACCCTCCTTTACATCTGTGATGTGTCCTCACCCTCCTTTACATCTGTGATGTATCCTTACCCTCCTTTACATCCGTGATGTGTCCTTACCCTCCTTTACATCTGTGATGTGTCCTCACCCTCCTTTACATCTGTGATGTATCCTTACCCTCCTTTACATCCGTGATGTGTCCTCACCCTCCTTTACATCTGTGATGTGTCCTCACCCTCCTTTACATCTGTGATGTGTCCTCACCCTCCTTTACATCTGTGATGTATCCTTACCCTCCTTTACATCCGTGATGTGTCCTCACCCTCCTTTACAACTGTGATGTGTCCTCACCCTCCTTTACATCCGTGATGTGTCCTCACCCTCCTTTACATCCGTGATGTGTCCTCACCCTCCTTTACATCTGTGATGTATCCTTACCCTCCTTTACATCCGCGATGTGTCCTCACCCTCCTTTACATCCATGATGTGTCCTCACCCTCCTTTACATCCGTGATGTGTCCTCACCCTCCTTTACATCTGTGATGTATCCTTACCCTCCTTTACATCCGCGATGTGTCCTCACCCTCCTTTACATCCGCGATGTGTCCTCACCCTCCTTTACATCCATGATGTGTCCTCACCCTCCTTTACATCCGTGATGTGTCCTTACCCTCCTTTACATCCGCGATGTGTCCTCACCCTCCTTTACATCCGCGATGTATCCTCACCCTCCTTTACATCCGTGATGTGTCCTCACCCTCCTTTACATCTGTGATGTGTCCTCACCCTCCTTTACATCTGTGATGTGTCCTCACCCTCCTTTACATCTGTGATGTGTCCTCACCCTCCTTTACATCTGTGATGTGTCCTCACCTTCCTTTACATCTGTGATGTGTCCTTACCCTCCTTTACAGCCGTGATGTGTCCTCACCCTCCTTTACTTCTGTGATGTATCCTTACCCTCCTTTACATCTGTGATGTGTCCTTACCCTCCTTTACAGCCGTGATGTGTCCTTACCCTCCTTTACTTCTGTGATGTGTCCTTACCCTCCTTTACATCCGTGATGTGTCCTCGCTCTCCTTTACATCTGTGATGTGTCATTACCCTCCTTTACATCTGTGATGTGTCCTTACCCTCCTTTACATCTGTGATGTGTCCTTACCCTCCTTTACAGCCGTGATGTGTCCTTACCCTCCTTTACATCTGTGATGTGTCCTTACCCTCCTTTACAGCCGTGATGTGTCCTCACCCTCCTTTACATCTGTGATGTGTCCTCACCCTCCTTTACATCTGTGATGTGTCCTCACCTTCCTTTACATCTGTGATGTGTCCTTACCCTCCTTTACAGCCGTGATGTGTCCTCACCCTCCTTTACTTCTGTGATGTATCCTTACCCTCCTTTACATCTGTGATGTGTCCTTACCCTCCTTTACAGCCGTGATGTGTCCTTACCCTCCTTTACTTCTGTGATGTGTCCTTACCCTCCTTTACATCCGTGATGTGTCCTCGCTCTCCTTTACATCTGTGATGTGTCATTACCCTCCTTTACATCTGTGATGTGTCCTTACCCTCCTTTACATCTGTGATGTGTCCTTACCCTCCTTTACAGCCGTGATGTGTCCTTACCCTCCTTTACATCTGTGATGTGTCCTTACCCTCCTTTACAGCCGTGATGTGTCCTCACCCTTCTTTACAGCCGTGATGTGTCCTCACCCTCCTTTACAGCCATGATGTGTCCTCACCCTTCTTTACATCCATGATGTGTCCTCACCCTCCTTTACTGCCTTGATTTCTCCTCACCCTCCCTTACAGTCATTCCTGTCCCTCTGCTGGAGCCTGGAAACTGGATTATGAATTGTAACTAGGGCTTATTTTCAGGGTAGGTCTTATATTTCATTAGCAAAAAATGCTGAAAAGTCTTACTGGGGCTTATTTTTGGTGAAACAGAGTATGTGCAGTGCCAGCCAGAGGTGATCACATGACACAGTTTTCCGTTGGCTGATACTAGCATGGGTTGTCAGGCGGATCACTGGGGGGAAGAAACATTAGTTCACGTTAGCTTTAACCAACCCATGCCCAGCACAATGGCGGGGATTTGGCACACTGGGGGGGCTCCCTGAGTCCCTGGAGGGACTACGGAAGAAAGTTTAAGGGAATTAAAGTCAATCAGCAGGGAAATAAAAAACAAAATGGTACTTACCTTTTGTCTTGCGCCACTGGTCACTGCAGATCTGGCACTCCGGTACTCACCCGATCGCTTTAATGGGGCCCCAGCCGCCGCCTCTCATGCCAACCAGGCACGTTAGCTTTAACCACCCCATGCCCAGCACAATGGCGGGGTTTTGGCACACTGGGGGGGCTCCCTGAGTCCCTGGAGGGACTACGGAAGCCTCTCATGCCAACCAGCCGCCGCCTCTCATGCCAACCAGGGCTTGAAACTCTATTCTCTGGCACTTCTGTGCCACACTACGGCCCCGCCATTCACTTAAATGGAGAGGGGGCATGTAAGGCCTCACCCACTACCTTCATTGCAATGAATATAGAGGGCGTGGCTACAACCTGATTATTGATGGCAGATCAGGATTACATCCTGCCATCAGTCCCGTCCCCGTGGTGTGGCCCCGGATGGCACAGGGCAGCTGAGGCCACAATAGAGGGGGTTAAACCTGTTGTTTCTGCCTTATCCAGATGATTAACACGCCAGAGTCAGGGCGTCTATGATATGTACACCAAAGCACCACTTTGGTGTATGTAGGGAAAGCTGTTTTCTTTTATAACAAAGAGTAGCAAACAAAAAAAATAACAAATAAGCTCAGTGCCTTGAGCACATCTTTTTGCCACACAATAATAGATACTTTTAACCCTTTAAGTGCCAGCCTACCTGGAGTTTTTGTCACCCTTTGTTGCCAGACTATTTTCAAATGTGATTTTTGAAGGGATTTCCCAGGAAAATTATATATTGTTTTTTTCAGCATAGTCTGGGCTTTAACATGAAATGTCTTGTTTGTGATTTTTTAGGTGTATTCCCAATATTTTTGGGTGAAATATGTGCAAAAAAATAAAAAAATATATTTTTTTTTTGTAATAAAAAATGTAAGTTTGTCAATAAAATCTTATTGCGTGTGAAATCCCAATTTCTCTCGGTTACAGCGGTACCACATATGTATAGGTGGACACCCTTTCCTGCCTAGGAGACTCCCCCAAACTGAAACAGCGCTTTAGGGGATTTTCAGATAAAATACAACTATGCTATGCGCTATGCGCACCTTGCAGTTTTTCCAGAAAAACAACCCTTTACATTTGAAATACGCCCCAAAAACGATATATTCTCTGGAAGTACACACCTCAGGCTTTCTAGGTGTACCAGGCTTGTTGATGTGGCCATAGTTTTCTGGAAATAATCCCTCAATGGATTCTTTGGTTGCAAAGAGTTTCCCTAAAAAAAGGATAAAAAAGCAGAATCAAAGCCACATTTTCCTAAAAAAACTATATACAAACAAGAAAAAACAAGTTTAATCTGAAAAAGCAACATCCGCCGAACAGAACAATACCCAACATGCATAGCTACTGTCAAGGGAAGAGTTGCCAAACACCCCAAATTAAAGCATGTGCGTAAAGGCAATTTTACTTGAAAATTTCAGCCCTGCAGACAAAGTGCGATTTTTCAACCAAAACATCCCTTTACATTTGGAATATCCCCCATAAACCATATATTCCCTGAAAGTACACATGTTAAACTTTCTAAGCGTACCCAGCTTGTTGTAGTGGGCTCATCTTTCTGGAATGAATCCCTCAAAGAATTCTTTGGTTGCGCAGGGTTTCCCTAAAAAAATTATCAAAAAACTGAATAAAAAACACCTTTTCCAAAAATATAAATATGCAAACCAGAAAAAACAAGCCAGAAAGCGCAAGGTCCCCCGAACAGAACAATAACTAAAATGCATAGCTACTTTTAACCATTTTAATTGCCAGCCTACTTGAGATTTTGTCACCCTCTGACAGGTCATTTTTCCCCATTTTGCGCCATGTTTTGCGCCATTTTTGCTGGAATTTTTAGGAAAATTATATATATTTTTTGTGCAGCAGAGTTTAGGCTTTAACATGAAATGTCTTGTTTGTAAATTTTATTGTTTTTTACAATATATTAAGTAAAATAAATAAATTTTTTTTAGAAAGTTGCCTCCTTTATTTTAAAGAAAACCATATTGCATGTGAAAGCCCCATTTCTACCGATTAGAACGGTACCACATATTTATCGGTAGCTCCCCGTTCCTGCCCAGGAGACCCCCCAAACTGAAACAAGTACTTTATAACATTTACAAATAAAATACAACTACCATCCACACTACAAAGGGTTAAATCGAGAAAAAAAGACATAGAGTCCCTCCTCCCAGGGGGGGGGCCCATTTTTGGGGGGGATTTTTAAGGGTTAAAAACCCTTAAAAATTAAAAAAAAAAATGAAATAGGGTCCCCCCTTACCCGAAGTAACCAGCCCGGGACCAGCTATGCAGGGCTTGTAGGAACAAGGTGCAGGGGCCAGCTTTGGTGGCCCCTGGCCCTGCAGGCTACAAGCCCACATAGCCCATGGCCATGGGCTCTTCTGCCCCCCCCCTGGGGTTTCGGGAGGCAGGTAATGGGGGTGCCGAGGGTTAATGGCAAGTCACTTGCTAGCCGCAGGTGACTTGCCAGCCCCCAGCCTTGTGAACTGGTATAGGGGTCTCATGGACCCCTTACCAGTTTACAAGGGGTCAAATGTAAAAAAAAAAAAAAAAGACACTGACACACAAATAGAAAAAAATGATCTTTATTATTTTTTTTTTTACTCTACTCACCTCCGATCCTGCGTCCCTCGCCGCTGTCATGTCATTGACAGATGCCGATAGTGATCGGCGCAGGGCGGGTGAGAGGCGAGGAGCCTCTCACCCATCCTCCTCCGATCACCACCGGCATCTGACAGATGCCGGAGCTGGGTGAGGGTATAGGAGGAGAGGGATGACGTCATCCCACTCCTCCCACAAAAGGCGGGGCTAGGGGTGGCGACCATCGCCGCCATTAGAGGAGGTAAGGGTCCTCACCTGAAGCCTGCAGATCCCAGGGGGGGGATCGGACCCCCCCTGGTGAAGAGAAGACCCGGACAGAGGGATCGGGCGAGGAGGTGAATGACTGTCATTTTTTTTTTCTTTTACAGGAGCAGTGTCAGCGGCGAAAACGGGGGGGGGGGGGGGCGTCCAGTTTTGGGCCCCCTCCTGAAGACGGGAGACGACGGGGGGGGGGGGGGAATCGGATGCCCCCCCCCGGAAGAGGAGACCCTCAGCTTCACACAGATACCAGAGGTAAGTTTTTTTTATTTCTATTTTTACATTAGCTGGGGGAAATGCCAGGCACGTAGTTTCTACGTGCTTGGCACTTAACAGTAGGAGAAGCAACCACGTAGAAACTACATGCTTGGCATTTAAATGCCATTGAAAGTAGAATTACCCTTTAAACCGGGTCAAAACCATTGTGGCCAGGCCCTGGAATTTTAAAGATTCCAGGCCTGGCCGCTAGCCTGTCCCTGGGGCATCCAACACCACTGCTGCTGTGTTAAACCTGTTTCCAGCTGGTCCTGCAACACAATCTGTGCCAGCGGCCGGATCCTTGGCTTTTCTGCGGTCCTACACGCTCCCACTACCTGGGCTGCGACCAGCCGGTGCGCCTCATTACACGCTTTGGTGGTGGGGAGGAGCCAACAGCAGCAACTGGCTGCTCAGCTGCTCGGGGGGGGGGGGTTGTGTGAGATGGGTAGTGACCCAGAAATGGGTTTCCATCCCAAAACCTAGAAATTTGACTATCCTGGATTTTGGTCTTTGCCCCTCGAGCACCTTGATTGCGGTGCCCCACTGTGTGAAATCCCCCAGGTCGCCCGAACTAACTCACCTTTCCCCGGTCCTACGGCGCATGTGCAGCCCTCTCATCCAATCAGCGCCCTCGGATCTGCTCAAGCCCCTTCGTCCAGGAGCTTGTCTTAGCACACTGGCGGCCGCATCCCCCGCTACCCTTTAACAGGGAACATGCCCACGCCGGCCATTCACAAATGCCTGGCACGGGTACGTGCCCTGCTAAAACGGGTGTTGGTCCGGTTTATCTATATAACCTGACAAGTAACTGCAAACACCAACATGCTATTCAGAGGTACATACTGTAGCCTTTCCCTGCGCAGGTCTCTGGACACACCACACAACCTCACAGATGAGAGGGCATAGTGGGGCTTGTATTTCCATGACCGCTTGGGAAATATATCTAGATGTGGGAATGCTGACGTACTTTAGACAGTGGCTCCCTGGATGCTGTAGCTGCATATCAAGCAGTCGTCACTCTTTTGGCCCTCTCAGCACCACCTCCAGACTCAGCGGATCCAGGATTTGGTTCTATCATAGGAAGCTGTAACTTTTTTTTTGTATGCCAACATGGTAGAAATGGGGATTTGGTCACTTCTACTATGCTGCATACATTAATGCCAGAGTTCTTCTTCAAATGAGAGATTCCTTTGTAAATGTAGGAAAGGAGAAAGAAATAGTTAATGTGCGTCCCGGCTACAGTCCGATGTCTTGGCAACTTTCAGTATATTTCAGGAAACAGCAATGACTTTCATATGTTTCCTCTTGAGCATCTGTGTTTGATTTCAATCCCTTTCTCCTCTTGTAAAGAGGATCTTTTGCTGGGCCCCATGGCTGCATGGAAGAGTGGCAACATCTAGTTTAGGTCCACTTACACAATGATCCTATCATCCCTCCTATTGTAATAGCCAGCGCTAGATAGTCATTGTTTGATTTCTTCTATTGCTGGCTGGATGAAAAGGGACAGAAAGTATAAGCAGGAGAAATTGCATGAACATTTACACCAGTCTACTTGTTTAGTACCTATGCAGAAATATGTTATAAAATAGGGTTCTATATACTGTGTTTCCCCAAAAATAAGACAGGTGCTAGGGCTTATTTTCAGGGGATGTCTTATAGCCAGGTGGCAGCAGTACAGCAGCTCCAGTACAGTACGTGCAACCTCACCTCCATGAAAACAGCTGACAAGCCCTTGGCCACAAAGTCTCTTTTAAACGTTAGCCCAAACAGCTAAAATCCAGTCCAGCATTTCGAATGCCAGTTTCATTCTGGCCGGGGTTGTGTCTAATTCTTTCTTTTCTGTGGGATTTATAGCGAAGCTGAAACTCAATACCAAGCAACGGGCTAGCTCTGATTCTGTAGCTGCTGAACTGGACAAAAATAGGGCCTGGGCTATTTTGTGTGACTAAATCTGCTGACCCATCAAGCACACCGCAGCCTACAGCAGTGGCTTTGCAGTGGTGGACAATGACCTAATCCCTTAATAATATCAATCAAATGGCTCTGAAAAGTGTTTGTATCAACCAATCACAGTGTCACTGTGGAGCATAATAGTGCTACTTACATGATCTACACTGATGTACACTGTGGATGCTGGACCAAAATGCTAGCCATTAACTCCTCATAACTCTGGGTACTCACAAACATTGCTTTTTTTAATACATCAGACTTTTTCCTCAATGTATCTATGGAACCTCCTCTAAAGTAGCAAAGTGTTCCTGGCCCCCAAATAACAGGAAATTCAGTAAAGTGAACCTGAATGAAAAACATGTGTTACCATTGGTTGCCAACTCCTTCCAAAAAGCCTCTGAATATATCAAACTGTCACTATAGTCCCCAAGACTGGGATCTGTAGAGTACACATGCCTGGGGATTCTTCCTCTTCGTAAATAACATATGGATATTGCTTGTAGGTTTCCATGAGTGTTCCTCCGGACTGAACCATACCTCCCAACTGTCCCAGATTTGGAGGGACTGTCCCTCTTTTGAGTCCAAGTCCCCCGTTGTTTCTCTCTATCCTTCTTTGAGGTTTAATATGCAGATCTGTATCAATAAATTATTCATTTGCCTATCCAAAGTGTTTATATTGTTTTAACTGTTACACCCTCTCCTATTCATTAATCATTTAAGGGGTGTGGCTTAATTTAACAATTGTCCCTCTTTCCCACCCTGAAAAGTTGGGAGGTATGTGAACCCCTTGATACAGAATATCATTGTGACCTCTTAAAGCAGAACAAAACCCCGCTGGGTCAACATTGGAATCTAAAATATCTAAAAGCATCTCTGTGTGAACCCCCCCACCCCCTAGGGGTGCCGCAGCACTCACCTCTTCCTGGTGCTCTCTCACTGATGTAAACAACTGCGGCTACATCCCCGCTCCTTTGGGCTGTGCGTGTTTCCACGCCCAGCCATGCAGATAGGCTGGGGACGCTGGTGGGAGTGAGTGCTGCAGCGGATGCTCTTGCTCCCATTCCCAGATCATGTTTGGGGATCAACATGCGACAGCCCATGCATGCACCATTGGACTGGGAAGAGTTTCGTTTGAATGGCCGATCTGGGTGGTTTCACACAGCGAGGCATCCTGACTCGCTGCAGGGGGGACGTGGAACAGAACCTGGGAAAGTCAAAATCCTGGGTTTGTTCTGCTTTATTCTGATTTGAGATGTCCCGCTGTGTGAAACCCCCAAGTTCCCCCACTAAGACTCTCTTTCCCTGCTCCAAGGTGCAAGGGCTCTCGTCCAATCAGAGTCCTTTGCCCTGTTTACATCCTTCCGCAAAGGGTTCTGATCTTAGGTTCCAACAGGCCAAGACCTCTGAGTTAGGGAGGGGTCCTGGCCCACAGGGTGTTTAAAAACTCCAGGGCCTGCTGGTTCCCTATCCTCCCCGTGTGAAATGCATAGTATACACACCTCACCAAGGTTCCGGGCTGCGCTGGTATCTCTGGCTTCCCTCTGGCTGATGCACACTCCTGCGCCAGGCATTTCTGAATGGTTGGCACAGCTCTGTCAAAATGGCTTACTAAAGCTGAATGGAGCACTAGCCACTGATTGGAGGAGAGCATGGGCATGCACCACGGTATAAGAATTATATTGTGATGCCCCACTAGAGAGGCAGTCTCAAACTTAGTGAAAATCCTGTTGATTGTTCCTCTTTAACGCTCCCTCTTCTGCCACCTGTGAGCCCTGCAGTGCAAAGTGCATTTCTCCTGGTGCTTTATTTGAAGGGGGACCTGGAAATGGTTGCACACTGGGCGAGGAGTATTTACAGTTACCTGGGTTGCACTGCATTGTGAGTCAGCCTCTCAGTACTCACCACTACTTCCAAATCCTTACTGTCAGTCTCCCAGTCTTCTTTGCTGCCGATTGCCCTCTGGTACTTGCTTCCCACGTTTGTTCCTCCATTTTCCCCCTTCTACTCTGCTGCTGAGCCTTCTGCTAGGCTAAGTCAGAGACGTGGCTCAGTTGCTGATAGAGGGGCTAGGTGAGTGTAAGAGGACAGTAGCAGGGGGTGAATTCACTAGGTAAGTGGTAGAAGACAGTGGCAAGAGGAGGTGAGCAGAAGAGGACAGTGAAAGGGGGAGGAGGGGCTAGGTGAGGAGCAGAGGGGAGTGGCGGGATTTGGTGAGTGGTAGAGGACAGGTAAGGAGGAGTTAAGTTAGTGATGGAGAACAGAAGCAGGTGTGAAAGGGTTAGGTCAGCAGTGGAGGACAGCAGCAGGACAGCTGGGAGGAGGGAGTGGTCACCGGCAGGGGATTGATGGGGTTAGGTGAGTGGAGCAGAGAGGCAGGGGATGGAGGTGAGAAGTAGAGGACAGCGGCAGAGGGTGGAGGAGTTTGGTGAATGGTAGAAGACAGCGAAAGGAGGTTGAGGGGTTAGGCAAATGGAGGAGGAGAGAGGCAGGGGATGGCGAGGTTAGATGGGAAGTAGAGGACAGCGGCAGGAGGTGGAGGGGTAAGTGGTAGAGGACAGCAGCAGGGGGTGCTGGGATTAGAAAAGTGATGGAGGACAGTGGCAGGGGGTAGATGGGTAAGTGGTAGAGGACAGCAGCAGGGGGTGCTGGGATTAGAAAAGTGATGGAGGACAGTGGCAGGGGGTAGATGAGAGGGGCAGGGGGTTTCACGCAGCAGGTCAGCCTTAATCAGATATGGATAGTCAAAATCCAAGCATTCGGTCTATTAGAATGCATCCTAGGGGGCATCTTGATTAGGGATGCCCCACAGTCCACTCTCTATGGACTCCCCCCGTACAACATCAGAGGGGCTTTCCTCTGCTGTGTCCCTGCTCTCTGCTGGTTTGCCGGGGGGGGGGGGGGGGCACACATAGTGGAGGGATGGGGATGTGGCTACCCATGGCCACATTTGAACAGCACGGGATTGTACAAGTATGTGGCCCCATTGGGCCTCAATGACAAAGTAGAGCTCAGACCATAGTTCTTACTCTCATCCTCTAATTAGACATATTAAGTGATGGTGATAGTATATATGGAGAGACAGTCTACCCTCACAATACAGACTTCTTTTTTTAACCCTGATGGCTCATATGGTTCAAAGTGTTTTTTTTCTGCAGTGGATTGTAATATCCAGAGTGTAAAATCATTTTTATTACTGAATGGCTCTGGGTTCATAACACACTTTCACAACATTATCTTAGTTTGTCATTTAGTACAGAATATTTCTGGAAACCTGTTTTCTTCAAATATGCGATGACCTGTTGGTTGAGCGCAATCTCACAATAAGCAGATCTGAAGAATTCCACAATGAGCACATCACAAAAGGCGTCTTCCCTGCTACTGAATACACAAAGCCTGACGCCGCCACCGGCCACCAAGATTTACAGCCTATTCTGATAAAGATGAGACTGGAGCAGTCATGTTGGCGCACACAAATGACAGTTTCGTCTCACTCTGAATTGAACAATGACAGTGACTGATGAAATCAGCTGCCCCATGATCAAAATGTTCACCGACACAATGACTCTCTGAGAGGGTTTGAGAGTGCAACTCCCGACACCTCCCATTAGGATGAATACACACACAATGGTGCCAATAAGGTTGCCAACTGGTGGTCAGTCCCACGGATTCCTAGAAATGATCATTCCTGAAAATGTGTACTCAACATTCTGATTGTATCTCATTTTATTCAATCTAAACTTCATTTTAATTCATCCTTTTGTGGCCAGGTGGAGGGACGGCTGATAATTATTTTTAGCATTTTGCAGGATTAAGCCATCATTTGTGATTACAAAATGTGGGTTTCCGTTATATTATATGGGCCCTTTCTCTGCTCCTTCTCTTCAAAACCTGGGCCCAATAGCACTGATAATTCAGAGAACATTTTATCCAAACAAGATTACTCCTAGAGGCAAAGGTATACTAAAAAGAGTAGAGTAAAATCCTCCCTGAGGAAGCTATACCATATGGTGAAATGGGTTAGAGGAATATAACAGTTTTTACCACTTCAAACCAGCTCTATGCTTTTTATCGATCTGTATGGGGAGAGACCAAAATATAGTCACTATGGCCTTGATTCACATAACTCTTATGGTAGTAAAAAATTCAATTCATGAGAAAAAAGCCTGAGAATGTCACTGTTAGTGAATCACCAGATAGGAATACAACGAACGTCAATAGCACTTTTTTTACTACAGGTAAAAAGGGGTAAAAAGTTCAATACCTTTTTCAAGAGTAAAAAAGTACCATTGACTTTCAGTATTTTCCTATCTGGTGATTCACTAACAGTGACATTCTCAGGCTTTTTTCTCATGAATTGAATTTTTTACTACCAGTTGAGTTTTTTTCAACTCGAGGCCTATGTACTACAATTAATAATCAGTAAATGTATGAGATTTTGTCAAAAGTGTTTAAGTACAGGAGAGGAGGTTCCCCCACAACATTGCTACATTATCTTATTATTTACTTACCGTATATTCTGTTTTTATTTAACATGAAATTGTATATAATTAGGTAATCTTAGGCAGCCACTAAAAGGACTTTCTAGGCAAAGGGTTAAAGCAGTCCTTCACTCTAAATAAGAGTCTATCTTATATGTTTCCCACACCCTGTACATACAGATTGCTCACATTAAAAATCATCCTACCTGCGTCTACTGCATGTTATGAGCCTTTAAACATCCAAGATGGCAGCCCATGGAGCATCAGGCAGCCTGCAAACAGGAAGTGCCTTCTGACTGTGCTGCTCTACATTCTGGGATTGCTGACCTTTCACTGACCCCAGCTCTGCTCTGTCTGAGCAAAGCACAGCTATAACCCGCCCCACTGTACTTTATCCCACTCTCCTCTCCTCAGTGATGCTTCTGAGTCAAGATGGCGGCTCCCGTATCCTAAAGTCCTGAACAGAGTTGCAGCCCAGTGGGGGAAAGAATAATAAGTAAGTGAATAAAAACGTAAAATATATGAATTTTATATGCTGGGGAATCATATTTTAAGGGTTTGGGCTTTTCAATAAATCATGGTGAAGGTCTGGTTTATCTAAGGAGACTATCTTATTTTATGTTTGTGTCAGGGGCTGTGTTTATAATCAGTCATGGTCTGCTGTTTCTCATTTTAAAGCAGATGTGGTCTAAGTGCACTGCTCCCAAGTCCTTCACTGAAATGCCTTTGTCTTTCTAATGAGCATCGTTCAGCATCCCCTGCACAGTGTGGTCAGGATCTTAGAGGAAGATATCGCTGAATAAAAGGAAACTTAAAACAATGATTATAAACACAACCCTTGACACAAACATGAGAAAACACATTAGCAGACTTATTATTTATTATTATTATCTGTTGATAAAGTGTCATCATCCTCCGTAGCTCTGTAGAAAGTAATGATTACAGACAGGGAAATGCCTACAGTTCATAATATTCTGAATACAAGATACAATAGAGTCTTGCCACTAGGAGCTTACAGTCTAAATGATAAAAAGTGCAGGCAAAGGGGAAGGTTCACAAACAGTCCGTACTCAGCCTTATGGCATGTGACTTAGTAATCCCTTTGCCTGGACATTCCCTTTAAAGTCCAGAATAGCCACTGCCTAGTATGCAACACTCTGATGAGGCAAGGCATAGTCCATGTTGTGAAATGCTGTGTGAAACCCCCCAGGTCACCTGAACAAATTCACCTCTTCCCGGTCATACAACGCATGTGCGGCCGCTCCTCCAATCAGTGGTATTGGATCCGCTCGTATTAGACAAGCTCCTGGATGAAGGGTCTCAAGCTTGCTGGCAGCTGCATCCCTCTTCCCTCTAACAGGAAGTCTCATAGATCTACTCCAGGGTGGGTTTTGGTCCTCTTTAAGCTTGATTTGTGCCCATTAAAGCTGCCCCTGTTCTTGCTCCAGCTGTCAGTAGACCAGTCTTGATACATAGGCCACAACGACTGCCAACCTTCCAAGTTGCCAGTATTCTAACATACCTGTCTGGTATTTTCAAGTAGGTCTAGCACCCTGTGTACCCGTTTGAAAAGCCCCACTGGTAGTGTAAAGGCTTTGGGACTTTCTCTGCATTTAATCGCATTCACCACAAGTCGGGAATGTCATGCTAAGTCTAATCTCGAGAATGCTCAAGACTATTACTGCTTGCAAAATACACATATGGCAATGCAGAGGCACCAGCCTTGACGTGGTATTTACATGTGTAAGGCAGCTGAATGTGCTGTATAATTCCAGATTAGGACATCATGAAGGCTCAGCTATTTTGCTTAGTCAGTCCTGCCACGTCCACCAAAAAAAAATGTTGGAGGAATGTTATATCAACATTTTAAGCAAGCAAAACAAGAGATAATGGAAGCAGGCCTCCCTGAACCTTCTTGTCCCAAAGACCTGCTCCCATTTTCTCTGGTTTTTGCTTGCTCTAAATGTCAATACACCTTCCAGAGACCAGCCAGTATATTTATATAATTATGGTTTGATATCTTTCTGGTCCCTTTAACCTTTAAATTTTATTTAAATTATTGCTTGAGATCAACATTTTATCAAATTTAAAGTCAAGGTGGTCCACTAGTCCTGCGATGATTGGCTTCTGGGATGCTCAGATAGAGCACCTATACAGGGATGCCTTCATCCTAGGGGCACTAGACATATTTCTTTTTACTGTCATTTTTTTTTTGGTCTGGGTAGGGGTAAGGGGAAAGAAGTCTTCACTTCTGCAGGGTGGGGGGTGGGGGCACCCATCACCCTTCCACAGGGTGCTTTACTACTGATGCAGCAGTGCTCGTTGCAATAAAACTGGGCCTCTCAAACATGACATAGTTCTGCAGTTTCATTGCAAGAAGCTCACAGTTTTATGCAATGTGTGAGTAATCTTTCCATTGTGACAGAGAAATCACTCTGAGGAATACCACATGTGCACATAAGGCCAGCCCTGCCCGTGAGTCTAGAATGATGTTGGCTAGCCTAACTACAGGCCTAGCTATCCATAAAGAGAACCTATGTGATACAAAAGCTGGTCAGGCATACAGTGTTTCCCAACCCTCAACTCAAGAGCCATGTTTTGTTTTTGGACCTCCACATAGATATCTCTATAGCTCTAAGTATTGAATACTTCACCTATGTGTATTAGTGGATATTGGCAAAATCTAGCACGCTTGTGGCTCTCAAGGATTGGGTTGAGAAAGACTGCTTTAGGGACAAGTGTCCACTGCTCTGTGTATAATGGTGGTAAATAATAACTAGAAAGCTCCTTTACTTCCAGATACTAAAGTGCAAAAATGCTTTAGAATGTATTACTTGGCTGCATGTCATGCCAGCCCTTCATTTATTTATTCGAGTCATGCAAATTCTTCTTTCCCACCCTCTTGCCCAATTGCCTGGTATTCATATGTATGTGATCTGAATGGCAAGGAATCCTGTGTTTTGTAGTTCCATGACAGATTAGGGCATACAGACAGTTTCAAAGGTACGGTGTGTGGTAAGCACTGTTCTGAGTTTGTGCCAAGGATGGAAAGAACTGTTGCTTGCAAACCAGAAGACAGCTCAATGTACTTTCTGGGGCTATAAAGCAGTGATTCCCAACCCTCTTCTCACGGTAGGCCTTGGGGAGAGTGTTGGGGGCCACTGTGAAGTATGAAGTGTGCCTTCCTAATAAATAAAATGGGCCCCCAGATCCATTTTACTCCCCTGCTCTTTAAATATATGCCTCTATAGTATAAAGACTATATATATATCTCACAATCAAATGATTAGATTTGCGTATTGTGTGAGTATGTATCACTATATGAGCAGAGGGGTTTAGTAGGGATGTAAATGTGAGGTGAGAGATGGCGGGTGAGAGTAACATGCTAGCAATGCACTTAGGCAAGTGGATTTATTGTCATGTAGTTTAGTGGGGAAGAAACAAGACAATAGGTCCTGACTGAGAGGTGGAAATCGCCATAGTTCACATGTCAACATATCATTAGGGTGCTAATCCTGCATAGTGTTGCAGAGCGCTGCCTGAAACACAACAATACTGAGCCGTATGTAGCCGAGTAGCGCAACAGAAAGGACCTCTAGACTTAACAGGGATCACGTGATGGCCCTGGTCCTCAGCAGACAATGCAAATGCAACTGATCTTGGGAAAATTGAGCAGGCTAGAAAACCTTATCAAGAAACTCCAGTTTACCTTGGGACAGACTTATGCTTAATTTGGCTGCATTCCCCAGAAGCGTTACTAAATATGAAAAGGCCCTGGTGCAAGCACTTAAAGGGGTCCCATTATGAGTTGTGCTGTAAACTAGATGGTGCCAGAGGGCCCTGATGGCCACCCTTGACTGAAAAAATGTAACCAAAAAAGTGGATGGAGAAAAATGAAAGCCCCCCCTGACCTCATGGGCCTGATACATTTGCTACCTCTGTACCATCTGCCCTGGTGTATTCATCTCCTTGCTTTAGAACAATATGCACATCAATGTCTGTAGCTATAGAGGTCTTACAAAAGTAGTAATATGAAGATCTAGCTGTCTTCTGATATGCAACCTCACAGCTGAAGTGAGAGGGGGGTATTTAGAGAGGTTGGCTTGCTTAGGTCTGCTAAATCCCCCCCCACTCCCCAATGTAGTACTTATCAGATGGTAACATCTCTAATATTTTAACTATACATTATTATCCCCCCCCCCCATACCTTCTGTCAGTTGTTTTTTTTTCAGAGGGGGGGGGGGGGGGGGGAGTGCTGCATCCTTATAAGAACTACATGAAAATGACATCACCGGTAAGTGTAATTGTGTTTTTCCCTTATGCTATATGGTGATACAGGTGAGATCTATCAGAGATTACCTTATGGATGGGATACAGCTGACAACACTGCTCTTCAGAGACAAATGCTTGTCATCCAGAACCTCCAGCCAATAGTGTTTTATGAATGTGTTACTTTTACTATACTATACTTACTATAGTAACTCTTATCTGTTACTGTGTCACCTTCATAAGCCTTTCATGGTCTCCTGATACTGTAGAATACACCTTCTGACATCTAGAGAATTTGTCGTATACTCCGATACTCTCGTTGGATCTGGCTGAAAAGAGGAAAAAACATTTCTTGCTCCTTATGGAACTTAGAGTTAACCTTTGGGATCAATAATGGATCCAACTTCTTAACAATCCGATCCTCAAAAACCCTGTTGGGTTGACAAAGCTTGATTTTCTGGTACCAAAAACGTCTTACATGAGAGGTATTTCAATGCAACCTCCTCCATAGGTTCATAAAGGGTTTTCTGTTAACAACTAAAGAACTCTCGGCGAGGCCCAGGGGGCACACGTAACTCTCATCACTGGTCTAATATTGAGAGCCCATCTTTAAAACCTTATTATAAAGCCATCTTCCGCAATATGACTATTATAGATACCACCCAGGGCCACCACTTGGGTCTTCAATGTTGATACCTTAAAGTGATTGGCAAGTCAAAAGTTGAAAAATAAATATCAGTAGCTTACATTACATGGGGTCCCTCCAGTGCTCACCCCCTTTTTCTGATCACACTATGTGCTGGAAGTAATAACTAGAGGCACAACAATGCACTTATTTTTTACTATGATATATGTAAAGAACACAGTGTGCTTACATGACAAAACGGATTGAAGTTTGGGATAGTGCAACGAGTAGCCCGAGTAAAACCTGCAAAATGCATCCAGGACCCTCCAATATATATTATATGTCACAGCCTTCTTTGCTCTGACCAAAGTGGGGCTACTGCTGGAGGAACCCCTCTGGGAAATAACAGTTTGCCATTCAAGTTCCAAGCCGCTAGCTTTAGGTTGGTTGTTTCGGGATGAAAACTGAGCCCCGATGTAGAAGGTTGCTCCTCACTGGTAATGCCCAGACTCTCTGCCATCATCTGTCCTCTGGTATACTCATCTGAGTATACCATGACCTCCATGGCCAGTCTGGTGCTATCAAGATCACCCTTTATGCTTTTCCTCCACTGCCCCTTATTCCCAAGGTTCTCTGGAAAATCAGGGAGAAGAATATCCTAGATTGGGCCTGTACCAAACTGGAAACAGTCACATACCTTCTGCTTTTGTTGGAGCAACACTTGGGAGGATTCGGCTGCCAGTAAGAAATTGTCTAGTTAGGAAACCAGAGCAGAATATTTTGATGCCTCAGAAATGCGGCTACTTCCGCTATTACTTTTGTGAACACAAGGGGCGCTGAAGTAATCCCAATGGGGAGTGCTGTGAACTGCAGATGATGAACCCCCTGTTCTGTCTGTAAGGCAATTCTTTTGATGTCCTGCCAAGACTGGAACATCATAGTAGACGTGTATGAGAACGACTGTCACCATCCAAATAGTTCTTTCTAATAGTTGGATTGCTGATACCGTTTCCACTTTGAACTTCTTGTAGGCTATACATTTGTTCAAGGGCTTTAGGTATACAATTATTGTTATAGACCCACTTGGTTTCTTTATCGGGAAAATGCTGAAATAATAACCCAGCCCTATCTTCTGTTCCTTCACAGGTATTAGAACCTGTCACAGAAAAATACTGAAACATTGGAAAAGAGTGGTGATAAGCCACTGAAAGTTAAAGAGAGATGGCTGACGTCTGGCCTCTCTTTTTTTGTGACAAGATTCCCTCCTCGATCTGTAACACATACTCACAGAACAGAGTTTTAGCTAGTTTCTCAACAGGCTATATCACAACATATCACCTATATGTTGACAAAGTGGAATCTTACTGGGCTGAAAAGGTATCCCCTGCACTCCTTACTGCAGAAGGACCGTGTTGAAAACTGGAGGGATATCAAAACTCCACCTGCGCTTCCTTATGTTCTCCAGGAGCTCCGTCCCCCATGTTCTGGGTCACTGCTGAGAAAAAATAAAATCCTGGATGGGAAGAAGCCCCCCATCCCACATTCCTTCTGCTTTAAATAAACAAACAAGCACAGTCGCAGCCAGGAGATCGATGTTGTCCCCTGGGTTGGTAACCAATAAAATGGCTTAGGCCACGTGCGGCAACCTGAAACCAACAAGATGGCGCTCAAAACCCTGCGAGATCACCTCACCGGGCAAGATGGCGCCCAAATCTCACCGGATCTTAATGGGGGGAAAAAGGCCATGGCCGACTTACCTCAATGGAGAAAACCCCCCTTCCCAGGGGAAGGATTTCCACCATCCTTAGGCCCTGTACTCCTCTGTCTCCCTCAAGAAGCACAGGAAAAACCACTGACAATGGAAGGGTGGAGCTCACAATTTATACTCTTCTGTTTTCTGTGCTTTCTGGGCGGAGAGAGCAGCTCTCACTTGTGTCATCGTGGAGCACAAGGGAAAAAACCCTTGAGAAAAAGGTGAATAAGAAGCAATAAGAATGGGGGAACATGGAAAAGAGAGGAAAGAAGGAGGGACAACAAGAGATACAAACTGGAGAAAGAAAGCAATGACGCTTGCTCGCTCCAGGGGCATCCTTCCTATGACCCCTAACTTCCAGGTCTCAAGCTGGCTTCCTCGCCTCTCCTGTGAAGACTCAACAGGGGCACCAGACATTAGGTTCTAAGTCCTCTTCCATCCCACTCCCATGGATCTCACCTAGCAGTGCTCCAGGGGGCGTCCTTCTCTGACCCCCCCTATCTAGGGTCCCAACCTGGGGGTCTGTACCTCTCTGCAGGGGTCCCGGACACTAGGGCCTTCCTCTCTGATAATCCGCTCCACAGGATCTCCAGCAGCTACACTTCAGGGGCGCACTCCACCTACCCCTCGCCTTCTCACAGGTCCAGCTGGACCTTGGCACACCATGGATCAGGAACTTAGTTTTACATTGTGCAGGGCTCTATTTCACTGCCATCTAGAACTGGAACTCTGTAGCATCTCCTCTGTTATAGTCTATCCCTCTACTGCCCTCTAATGGAAAAACCTAAGTAACTACACTATTCTATTTCTTATCCTATGGGGGCCTCTTGTGGCCTACCTAAGTAACTACATCAAAACTATACACATTAATAAAACCCCATTCTATCAAAGTTAAGGTTGCCAACTGGTCTGTTTTTTTTACTTTACTAGCCACTTCTGTTAATTGGGGATGGGAAAAATACCCCCCATAACATACTGAGGGGCGGAACCCCCATAACACGCTGAGTGGCAGAGCCCCCCATAACATGCTGAGAGGCAAAATCCCCCATAACATGCTGAGAGGCAGAATCCCCCATAACATGCTGAGAGGCAGAATGTCCCCATAGCATGCTGAGTGGCGGAAACCCCATAACACGCTGAGTGGCAGAGCCCCCCATAACATGCTGAGAGGCAGAGCCCCCATAACATGCTGAGAGGCAGAATCCCCCATAACATGCTGAGAGGCAGAATCCCCCATAGCATGCTGAGTGGCAGAATCCCCCATAACATGCTGAGAGGCAGAATCCCCCCATAACATGCTGAGTGGCAAAATCCCCCATAACATGCTGAGAGGCAAAATCCCCCATAACATGCTGAGAGGCAGAATCCCCCATAACATGCTGAGAGGCAGAATCCCCCATAACATGCTGAGTGGCAGAATCCCCCATAACATGCTGAGAGGCAGAATCCCCCCATAACATGCTGAGTGGCAAAATCCCCCATAACATGCTGAGAGGCAAAATCCCCCATAACATGCTGAGTGGCAGAATCCCCCATAACATGCTGAGTGGCAGAATCCCCCATAGCATGCTGAGTGGCAGAATCCCCCATAACACGCTGAGAGGCAGAATCCCCCATAGCATGCTGAGTGGCAGAATCCCCCATAACACGCTGAGTGGCAGAATCCCTCCATAACATGCTGAGAGGCAGAATCCCCCATAACATGCTGAGAGGCAGAATCCCCCATAACATGCTGAGAGGCAGAATCCCCCATAACATGCTGAGTGGCAGAATCCCCCCATAACATGCTGAGTGGCAGAATCCCCCATAACACGCTGAGTGGCAGAATCCCTCCATAACATGCTGAGAGGCAGAATCCCCCATAACATGCTGAGAGGCAGAATCCCCCATAACATGCTGAGAGGCAGAATCCCCCATAACATGCTGAGTGGCAGAATCCCCCCATAACATGCTGAGAGGCAGAATCCCCCCCATAACATGCTGAGAGGCAGAATCCCCCATAGCATGCTGAGTGGCAGAATCCCCCCCATAACATGCTGAGCGGCGGAAACCCCATAACACGCTGAGTGGCAGAGCCCCCCATAACATGCTGAGAGGCAGAATCCCTCCATAACATGCTGAGAGGCAGAATCCCTCCATAACATGATGAGAGGCAGAATCCCCCATAACATGCTGAGCGGCGGAAACCCCATAACACGCTGAGTGGCAGAATCCCCCATAACATGCTGAGCGGCGGAAACCCCATAACACGCTGAGTGGCAGAATCCCCCCATAACATGCTGAGAGGCAGAATCCCCCATAACATGCTGAGAGGCAGAATCCCCCCATAACATGCTGAGAGGCAGAATCCCCCATAACATGCTGAGAGGCAGAATCCCCCCATAACATGCTGAGTGGCAGAATCCCCCCATAACATGCTGAGAGGCAGAATCCTCCCATAACATGCTGAGTGGCAGAATCCCCCCATAACATGCTGAGTGGCAGAATCCCCCCATAACATGCTGAGAGGCAGAATCCTCCCATAACATGCTGAGTGGCAGAATCCCCCCATAACATGCTGAGAGGCAGAATCCCTCCATAACATGCTGAGTGGCAGAGTCCCCCATAACATGCTGAGTGGCAGAGTCCCCCCCATAACATGCTGAGTGGCAGAATCCCCCCCATAACATGCTGAGAGGCAGAATCCCCCATAACATGCTGAGAGGCAGAATCCCCCATAACATGCTGAGAGGCAGAATCCCCCATAGCATGCTGAGTGGCAGATTCCCCCCATAACATGCTGAGTGGCAGAGTCCCCCCCATAACATGCTGAGTGGCAGAATCCCCCCATAACATGCTGAGTGGCAGAATCCCCCCCATAACATGCTGAGTGGCAGAATCCCCCCATAACATGCTGAGTGGCAGAGTCCCCCCCATAACATGCTGAGTGGCAGAATCCCCCCATAACATGCTGAGTGGCAGAATCCCCCCATAACATGCTGAGTGGCAGAATCCCCCCCATAACATGCTGAGAGGCAGAATCCCTCATAATATGCTGAGTGGCAGAATCCCCCCATAACATGCTGAGTGGCAGAATCCCCTCCATAACATGCTGAGTGGCAGAATCCCCCATAACATGCTGAGTGGCAGAGTCCCCCCCATAACATGCTGAGTGGCAGAATCCCCCCATAACATGCTGAGTGGCAGAATCCCCCCATAACATGCTGAGAGGCAGAATCCCCCCATAACAAGCTGAGTGGCAGAATCCCCCCATAACATGCTGAGTGGCAGAATCCCCCCATAACATGCTGAGTGGCAGAGTCCCCCCCATAACATGCTGAGTGGCAGAATCCCCCCATAACATGCTAAGTGGCAGAATCCCCCCATAACATGCTGAGTGGCAGAGTCCCCCCATAATAGGCTGAGTGGCCGAACCCTGCCCCCCCATAACATGCTGAGTGGCAGAGTCCCCCCATAACATGCTGAGTGGCAGAACCCCCATCCAGCCAGGGTCTGGGGCTCTCCGCCACAGGTAGGGGTGCCAGTGCCCAGGGCTGACAGCCGCTGGGAGGGGATACGGGGCTGGGAGCTGGGGCAGATCGTCCGAGGCTGTGTGCAGCAGTCGATGTTGTCCAGACGGCAACACAGCAGAAGCATATGAGTTCAAGTGGGGGCCGGGATTCTCATGCTGATGCTGATCACCCGCTTGGCTGCCATAGGAAGGTCTCCACCTACCTCACACTGACTGCCTGCCCTTTAGTTTAATGCCAGAGCCGGCATTTAACTAGGGAGTTGGCAGCCGGCCAGTGCAGGGGATCTGGCGACCTACCGGGCATTGTCCTGGTATGCCCTATGGTCAGTCCGCCCCTTCTATGGAGTCATTGCAGCACACACACAAAGCTGGAGCATCTGGAACAACCTGAATACTCTTCACCCACTTGGGATTTCCAACACAGAGGCTGCTTTTTCTGGCTGTAAAAATGCAGTTTGGCTGGCTGACTTGCTTAAAGCCAACGCAAACTAAATATTTATTTAAACTTAGTATTTAAAGCAGAACAAATTCCCGGATTTTGACTATCCTGGGTTTTGGTCAATGTCCCGCTGTGTGAAACCCCCCAGATTGCCCAATCTCACTCACCCTTCCCCGGTCCTATGGTGCATGTGCAGCCTCTTGTTTGGTCAGCGTGCCCAGATCCGCTCCCGTTTCGTCCAAGAGCTCGTCTAAGGCAAGCGGATCCGAGCGCACTGGCGGACACATCCCCCGCTACAATTTAAAGCGGACCTTCACTCTAAATAAGAGTCTATCTTATATGTTTCCCACACCCTGTACATACAGATTGCTCACATTAAAAATCATCCTACCTGCATCTACTGCATTTTATAAGCCTTTAAACATCCAAGATGGCGGCTTATGGAAGCTGCCATTTTTGCAGGCAGCCTGCAAACAGGAAGTGCCTGCAAACAGGAAGTGACTGTGCTGCTCTGCATTCTGGGACTGCTGACCTTTCCCTGACCCCAGCTCTGCTCTGTCTGAGCAAAGCACAGCTATAACCCGCCCCCCTGTACCTTATCCCACTCTCCTCTCCGCAGTAAGTGTGATGCTTCTGAGTCAAGATGGCGGCGCCCGTATCCTAAATTCCCGAACAGAGTTGCAGCCCAGTGGGGGAAAGTATAATAAATTAGTGACTAAACATGTAAAATATATTAATTTTAGATGCTGAGGAATTGTTTTTTAAGAGTTTGGGCTTTTCATTAAATCAGGGTGAAGGTCCGGTTTAACAGGGAGGGTGCCTGCTAAAGGGATAGTGGAGATGTGAGCGCTGTTTGCGCATGCGCCTGTTGGACCGGAAAGAAGGTGAGATTCCAGCCGACCTCAGGCCTTTACACAAGGGGGCAGCCTGAATCTGGATGCCGCAGCGGGGCGAGTATGCCTGCCCTGGAGTCTCATAGACTCCAGGGTGGATTTTGGTTCACTTTAAACAACAGAATATGTTTTGCCTCAAAACGTCTCAAAACCCATGTGGCTTGGAATGTATAAGACTCCAGGGCCTGCCCCTGGGGCATCCTATACCCCCCTGGGGTCGCCAGTTAACTCACCTTTACTGGGCTGCTCCCGCAACACAGTGTTCTCCAATGGTTGCACCCCCAGCTTCCCTGCAGCTGTGCGCACTACTGCACCCAGCCACTTAGATAGATGCTTGCTCAACAGGGAGTCAGGGATGTGGCCAGTCATCTGGTGCACGTCATCCAGGAACCTTGAGATCAGCCAATGGCAGGGAAAAACTGGCCCATCGTCGATCCGGGAAGGGGAGTAGTTAAAAAGAGAGAATTCATATAAAGAGATGAATCTATTTAAAAGATTTCTCTAAGGTTGTCCCCTTCCCCTAGCACCCGACACCCCCAATGTGCATCTAATTTTGTATTGTTCTCTGTGCTATATGTTTTACCTTGTCTGTATTCTTAACTTGTAAAGCGCTACGGAAGTTGATGGCGCTATATAAATAAACAATAATAATAATAATAATGTGAGCCCTGACTGCTTATCCCAGCCAGAAAGGCGGCTCGGAAGTTCAGTACTTCACTTGGAAACTTTTCTCACAATAAGATGGTAAGATATGTGCACCTTTAAAGTGGACCAACACCCAGGATTTTGACTATCCTGGGTTTTGGTCCACTTCGGTGGGGCACCCCGATCGGGGCTGCCCCGCTGTCTGAAACCCCCCAGAAAGCCCAACAAAACTCACCTCTCCCCGCTCCCACGTGACCGCGCCAGCCAATCACAGCGCTCAGAGCCGCTGTGGTATGCGCGTCCAGGCGGCCTTGGAAGCGCATACCAGCTCAGCTGGCTCTGAGCGCTGGAGGCCGCGTCTCGCGCTTCCCTCTAACAGGGAGCGCGCCTGCACCGGCCATTCACAAACGGCCGGCGCGGCCGCGGCTCGCGCATGCGCCGATGGAACGGGGCTGAGGCAAGGTTTGTGGGCCTCCTGGGGGGTTCCTCCCCGCGGGACATCCCGATTTCGGATGCCCCGCGGGGAGGGATCTGATCGGTCCGGGAATCTTATAGATTTCCGGGCCGATCCCCCCTGGGTGTTGGTCCACTTTAAAGGCCAGCCATCTTTATACATATGTGAGAAATAAATGCTATATACCCGTATCTTAACCTGCAGGACGTGTTCCCTGGGGGTACTCAGCAATGTCCAAGCATGCACCGACATGAGTCGCTCTGATACGTCTGCTATATTATTTCCACAGCAAAACATTACTCCGTCTTAATTCAAAAAGTGCTTCAAGGCCAGTGACAATAATCATCGTTTTCCCGCGCCCCCTTTTTCGGGGTAACTGCTTGTCACTAGGGGGTACTTGCCATAAAAAGGTTGAGAACCGCTGCTATATATGATAGGCTAAAAAACAATACATTTATTTTTATTAAACTTTTTCCCCACTTGAAGTTTGAGTATTGGACCATTTTTGCAATAGCTGTCCTTCAAAAGCGAGCCTAACAATTCAGGGGTATTGTGGGAATCTTATGATGTCACTTCCTCAATGAGATGTCATCAAGGCTTGGCTTTAAAATGCTGAAAGGATTTAAGAGGTTGTGTGTTCTGGGCAATGAGTCACTCTCACGTTTTATAAAGGGAATGGAGTGGTCTTATCAGGCAGGAGCCATGATGGCACGGCAGATATGTGCTCATTTTACCGGAAAACTGAGCTCAGGAACACGCTGTTTATTAGCCGGGTATTTTCCAAGAAGGCAGAACATAATAATAGCTAATGTGCTGCCCGCTGGCATTGTGCTGCTGCATTTCACACCAGTGATTTCCGGCCACTTGGAATAATTATGCTGCATGTTTTTAAAGGGCTACTGACAGAAAGCGGGACTCATGTCGGCTCCCCTGTAGCTGATCTGTCTAGGTCCAAAACTTACCTGTCTTGAGGAGTACACATCTTCCTGCACATGCTCTTTTAGGCCATCCATGGTCCTTTACAGTGGACCCATCGCCAGGATGTTTACTGTCCTGGTGATAGGTCCCTGGGGTATCCCAATTGAGGCTATTAACAACAACAAAGAATGTGCCACTCTCCGGGCATGGACGGCCAGCCGCACAGAAAGATACAAAGCAACATGACCCGGCTCTGTGCACATGCCCGCCACCCATTCAAGCACGCACGGAGCGGGGGGATGCCACTTTGTGTCTTACCTGTGCCTTTCTGTGCGGCTGTTGTCCATGCCCCGGACCATGGCTAAGGTACGGGCTTTTTTTCTTTGCAACCCCCCATCCTGCATTAGTGCCAGAAAAGGGTGACAGGGGTTGTATTTTGACTGGACTTCCGCTTTAACTAGTGTCCACCAGTAGGTGGCTCTGTCAGTCCTATAGGCTAAAATCATTCATGATTGCATTAACGGAGTCTGATGAAAAGTATTAAACCGGAGCTTCAGCATGATTTAATGAAAGTCCTTAAACTATTCCCCAGCATCTAAAATTAATACATTTTAAGTTTTTAGTTACTTATTCTTTTCTCCACTGGGCTGAAGCTCTGTTCAGGACTCTAGGATACGGGGCCGCCATCTTGCCTCAGAAGCATCACATACTGAGGAGAGGAGAGCGGGATAAAGTACAGGGGCAGGTTAAAGCTGTGCTTTGCACAGACAGGGCAGAGCTGGGGTCAGGGAAAGAACAGCAATCCAGATTGCAGAGCTACACAGACAGAAGACACTTCCTGTTTGCAGGCTGCCGGATGCTTCATGAGCCGTCATTTTGGGTGTTTAAAGAATCATAACATGCAGCAGAGGCAGGTAGGATGATTTTTAATGCGAGCAATCTGTATGTACAGGGTGTGGAAAACATATAAAGATAGGCCTTATTCAGGGTGAAGGTCGGCTTTAAGCTACTAACTGCCCAGTTCCTGGACCTCTTGTATCCTTTACCGCTCCTTCCCAGTGATCCTGCCAGTTATCCCGATCCACTGATCCCATCCTGGTTCCTGTGACCTTGTCCTTAGCTGATCCTACTTGTGATCCTAAGGTTTTGGTTGTGCCCCTCGGTACCCCCCAGTTATCCCGATCCACTGATCTCATCCTGGTTCCTGTGACCTTGTCCTTAGCTGATCCTACTTGTGATCCTAAGGTTTTGGTTGTGCCCCTCTGTACCCCCCAGTTATCCCGATCCACTGATCCCATCCTGGTTCCTGTGACCTTGTCCTTAGCTGATCCTAATTGTGATCCTAAGGTTTTGGTTGTGCCCCTCTGTACCCCCCAGTTATCCCGATCCACTGATCTCATCCTGGTTCCTGTGACCTTGTCCTTAGCTGATCCTAATTGTGATCCTAAGGTTTTGGTTGTGCCCCTCTGTACCCCCCAGTTATCCCGATCCACTGATCTCATCCTGGTTCCTTGTCCTTAGCTGATCCTACTTGTGATCCTAAGGTTTTGGTTGTGCCCCTCTGTACCCCCCAGTTATCCCGATCCACTGATCTCATCCTGGTTCCTGTGACCTTGTCCTTAGCTGATCCTAAGGTTTTGGTTGTGCCCCTCTGTACCCCCCAGTTATCCCGATCCACTGATCTCATCCTGGTTCCTGTGACCTTGTCCTTAGCTGATCCTACTTGTGATCCTAAGGTTTTGGTTGTGCCCCTCTGTACCCCCCAGTTATCCCGATCCACTGATCTCATCCTGGTTCCTGTGACCTTGTCCTTAGCTGATCCTAATTGTGATCCTAATGTTTTGGTTGTGCCCCTCTGTACCCCCCAGTTATCCCGATCCACTGATCTCATCCTGGTTCCTTGTCCTTAGCTGATCCTACTTGTGATCCTAAGGTTTTGGTTGTGCCCCTCTGTACCCCCGTTATCCCGATCCACTGATCTCATCCTGGTTCCTGTGACCTTGTCCTTAGCTTATCCTACTTGTGATCCTAAGGTTTTGGTTGTGCCCCTCTGTACCCCCCAGTTATCCCGATCCACTGATCTCATCCTGGTTCCTTGTCCTTAGCTGATCCTACTTGTGATCCTAAGGTTTTGGTTGTGCCCCTCTGTACCCCCGTTATCCCGATCCACTGATCTCATCCTGGTTCCTGTGACCTTGTCCTTAGCTTATCCTAATTGTGATCCTAAGGTTTTGGTTGTGCCCCTCTGTACCCCCCAGTTATCCCGATCCACTGATCTCATCCTGGTTCCTGTGACCTTGTCCTTAGCTTATCCTAATTGTGATCCTAAGGTTTTGGTTGTGCCCCTCTGTACCCCCCAGTTATCCCGATCCACTGATCTCATCCTGGTTCCTTGTCCTTAGCTGATCCTACTTGTGATCCTAAGGTTTTGGTTGTGCCCCTCTGTACTCCACCAGTTATCCCGATCCACTGATCCCATCCTGGTTCCTGTGACCTTGTCCTTAGCTGATCCTACTTGTGATCCTAAGGTTTTGGTTGTGCCCCTCTGTACCCCACCAGTTTGCCGATCCACTGATCTCATCCTGGTTCCTGTGACCTTGTCCTTAGCTGATCCTACTTGTGATCCTAAGGTTTTGGTTGTGCCCCTCTGTACTCCACCAGTTATCCCGATCCACTGATCCCATCCTGGTTCCTGTGACCTTGTCCTTAGCTGATCCTACTTGTGATCCTAAGGTTTTGGTTGTGCCCCCCTCTGTACTCCACCAGTTATCCCGATCCACTGATCTCATCCTGGTTCCTGTGACCTTGTCCTTAGTTGATCCTAAGGTTTTGGTTGTGCCCCTCTGTACTCCACCAGTTATCCCGATCCACTGATCTCATCCTGGTTCCTGTGACCTTGTCCTTAGCTGATCCTATTTGTGATCCTAAGGTTTTGGTTGTGCCCCTCTGTACTCCACCAGTTATTCCGATCCACTGATCTCATCCTGGTTCCTGTGACCTTGTCCTTAGCTGATCCTATGGTTTTGGTTGTGCCCCTCTGTACTCCACCAGTTATCCCGATCCACTGATCTCATCCTGGTTCCTGTGACCTTGTCCTTAGCTGATCCTATGGTTTTGGTTGTGCCCCTCTGTACTCCACCAGTTATCCCGATCCACTGATCCCATCCTGGTTGCCTGTGCTCATTCAAGCAAACCTGATGTTCAAAAATCTAGGACTTTGTGCACCTGCCTGGGATTTGGGATAACCTGCTATGAGTGTTGTGAGTGTTTGCCCTATACTCACCTCAATTCTGTGATCTCACTGAACAAGCCTGGGTCTCTGTCGGCACACTTACCATGCCAGGCAAACAAAGGCTACCAGCAGGTGCGTGCAGGGCGGAGGGAGGGATGCTGCTGGGTGCTGCAGCAATAATATAGTGTTGATTCAGGACCATATTTTTTTCCTTGTTGAGTTTTTTCCTTGGTGCAATCCAGCATCATATTTTGCTATGCAAATATTTAAAAAATCACAGATAAATATTGTGCAGAAAAAAATCACAAAAAACTTGAGTAAAAAAATACATTGCTGTATTATGGATTCCCTGTCTCGGTGCAGTTCATTTCTGGGCTCATTTTAATTTGATTAAAATCGAATACACAGCTATACTTACCATGCCTTGATGTATGATGTCATGTGATGAATTACAGACAAAAAGAACAGAGAGCAATCTCATACCTGGGGCTACCTAGTTATCATGAAGACAGTATGTCCACACACTTCAAAGGAGTGAAAACACACAGACATATCAGGTGCAGAACCCAGCAGCACACCTACGGGTAGCACAGCACAGACACCGCCATCGGACGACACAACAATATTGCGGATACGCCCCCCAAGCACGCAGGGGGTGCCGGCAAATGGCTGCATAGAATAGCCGGCGCATCGGCTATACAGAACAATATAACCAGTAAGGTGATACACCTATCCAATAATGGTGCTGAGATAACCGCTGCAACCAAAGCCCATACGCTGAAGGGACTACTGCTACTTCCAAAAGACCACCCAAAAAAATATCATAAGGACCCACACACTGAGGAAGCGAAAAGCGAAACGCGTCTGTGAAAGAGGTCCGCACCGACCAAACGGAGTGCATCTTGCTACAACCTGAGGGCATACAGGACCCCAGGACAACCACGGTGACCAGAACCCAATCCAGGGTGTCACCACACCAAGTACTGTACATAAGGACTTTTTTTCTTAAAATAGAGACTACTAAGAGTCAAATCCTTTCTGGAAAAGTATGAAGGAATACTGCTTGAACAAATGAGAGGAAAATAAATTTGATTGTTTTTTGGTATATTGCTAAATGTGTTTAATGCAATTATAACCCTCAGTAGGTGATTCAGAGGTACTTCCCCCTCTTTCCGCCCAGGGATACTACCAGGGTTCACACTGGCATGACCAACGGGATCGTTGGCTGCGGATGAGAACCAGGTGATACCTCCTGTTAGCAGACTGTAGGGGGCCCCCCCCTCAAACGTATCTCACAAGGCCGTATAGGCCACGCCTCTACACCACTGAGATAATAACACTATACAAACATCACTCTACCACCACTTCTCCTGACCTCCCACAAACCCCCCCCCTCACTGTTATTATCCTGCCCTACATAAAACACCAGGGAAACAATTTCTGGGTCACTTGTCTGACCTCAGATAACTGTAGACAAGTGGTCAGAGCTGGAATACCAACCAGGCGACTTAGGTTGGAGCTATGGACCTGTAGGTTCCAAGGGGCCTGGTCACATCCATGAGAGTGTCGCACAACTTCTTCAGACAAAAACATTGATTCAAGTTTACATCAAAACATGGACCAGCATTTATCTTCTTCTCAGGGGTCCCTTTGGTCAATTCTGCCTTTTATTATAATCTTCAGGTCCCTAGGAAATAAGTTAATGCTAATTATACTATACCTATTTGGCCACCTATATTATACCTAGTTGGCCCCCATCACGGATCCTATGCTGCTGAACTCCTTCTGGTGTTTACACTCTGCACACATTTCATGCTCTGTGGATAATTTAATCTGTCAGTGGCTTTCCTGGCAAGCTTTTAGCATCTAGGGATCTGGGATGGTGGGCACATAGGTAAGTATAATTATGGAGTTACGAATGTACTGAAGTAGCAGTAGTTTGCGAAACGCGTATACATGTAAGCTTATGGAATTCAGATAAAGTCATAACACTTGCTACAACTAAAAACAGACTCTTACTACATCCGACCACAAAACTTGCTACAAAATGATGGAACAGGAAAAGAATAAAAATGTAAATGTACAGAACAAAGAACTTTGTGTATCTTGCAATAACTTTAAAGAAAAAGTTAATGTGTATGATTGTATGTATCGTAAAGCGGGGATACCCAATGGACACCCTGAAAAGGGTCTACGCAGAACACTTCTATTAATGTTTTTTTCCTCTCCTATACCTGTTGAAAAACAGGCAGGAAGGGACCCCCCCCCCCTTTAAATATTGAGAAACTTAGGAGCCAAGACACCTAAACCAATTTATATACAGTGAGACCACATCCAGTTGAAGAGAAACCTCTTTACCCCCCCAACCCTAAGTATAATCACCCTAAAGAGTGGGAAGTCACCATGTCCAAATTACAGATGGGATAAAAAGATAAAAACCCCAGAGATACACACCTTTCTCCTGTAGCCAATCTTGAGTTTAGGCGCTAGCTTTAAACCGGACCTTCATCATGATTTATTGAATAGCCCAGACCCTTAAAAAACGATTCCCCAGCATCTAAAATTAATATATTTTAAGTTTTTAGTCACTTACTTATTATTTTTTCCCCCACTGGGCTGCAACTCTGTTAAGGACTTTAGGATACGGGCGCCGCCATCTTGACTCAGAAGCATCACACTTACTGAGGAGAGTGGGATAAAGTACAGGGGGGCGGGTTATAGCTGTGCTTTGCTTGGACAGAGCAGAGCTGGGGTCAGGAAAAGGTCAGCAGTCCCAGAATGCAGAGCAGCACAGTCAGAAGGCACTTCCTGTTTGCAGGCTGCCTGATGATCCATAAGTCGCCATCTTGGATGTTTAAAACCCCATAACATGCAGTAGATGCAGGTAGGATAATTTTTAATGTAAGCAATCTGTATGTACAGGGTGTGGGAAACATATAAGGTAGACTCTTATTCAGAGTGAAGGACAGCTTTAAAACCTCTCCCAAACTCACCAGACTGTCTCCCTATCCCCCAGCCCCACCAGATTTACAATTGGAGAGTTTTTAGTCACCTCGCCGGGGGATCCATCTTCTAGGTCCCTCGGATTCCGGAGCGAACACCATCTTGCATCCCATCAGGCACTGCGTGTGGCCCCCGATCTCGAGCCTGTGCAGTAGGATGCAATGGAGCCACCAGAAATCCTGCAAGACTTTGCAGAGCTGCAAGATCGCCATGGGCCTAACAGATGTCAGTTAGGGACAACTAAGCGTGCAGCAGGGTGAGGACCGGGCCCTAAAGCAGCCAGATGTCGCCAGACATCCAAAGGTAAGTAGGGGACGATGGGGTGGGGGAATCGTCCCTTTTTTATTCTAGGTCTGATGTTACTCTTTAAGATTGGAATTAATTTTATTAATTAATTAAATCACATTTAACATATTGTATAATCCTATTTATATTAGCCAATTTCTGTTTCCACATGCCGACATTAAAGCGATGAATGAGAAATGTTATGTCAGCCAAAACAATATGAGGCACAACCAATAAGCGAATTATCGCTGATTGCAGCAGCATTTCCAAGGATCAATTCTAGTCCTAATGCATTCACTATAGCGATTATTCGTTCACTAATGGTTCCGTGGGATTACTAACAGGGTATTATTGGTCAGATCCAACAGGGACACAAGTACAAGTTAATAATGGAGTAAAACAGGAGTGAGGGCCCTGGTGCAGGACACTGGCTTGTCAGTAGAGGGCTTGAGCATCATATCCAGCCTAGAATTTCAGAAACATGAAATAAATGCAATATCTTATTCTAAGTATGCAGCACGTCCTGCTCCAGATAATTATTCATAACAGATGGGATTACCTCCGCCAGAGGGCGCTGGACTGCATAGATGGCAAAAAGAGGCCCCTCCCGGTTCCATATATACCCGGGACCTCCCACAAATTCCCCAGTTTCTTCTCTGCAGTCGGCTGCGAAGGACAAGAATGATGGCTTCTCTGTTCGCAGGGCTTAACAGCCCGTGGCCCTGTAGAACTATTCCCACCCGTTCCATTTCTTCATTTATGCCTCCCAGCTTTGGCTGCGCTGGTCGGGTGATGGTAGGCTAAACCATGATAGGTGTGTTATTTTATTTATTTATTTATTTTTTTTTTTTTTTTTTTAGGAGCCTTGCTCCAACCGCAATCCCCCACCAAAGGGTAGGCGGTGCAGGCTTATGGCGAGTCCGATTTGGGATGCCCCTTCCGCCCCTCGTCCCCCCGCCCTGGTCCTCGGTGGGTCTCTGCTAGCTGACCACCGCCCCCCTCCCTTTCGCTGTCCCGTTAGTTCGGGGGGGTGGGGGGTGCGTGTGTGTGTATATGTGCTTTTTGTTTGCATGTTTTGCTTTCACTGCTCTCAGGGCTGTTGCTGTGTCAGTTTGTACTGGTTTAAAATTGCCGCCGCTGACGCATGCGCCTTGCGGCGTTCCGCGGTCAGTGGCGACGTCACCGCAGGCGCTGCTGCGTGCCTATTGGCTGGACTAGTCACACATTTTGCCTTCACGCTTTTCTTGGGGGCGGAGCTTATCGGGCGGCGTGCTCCGCATTGTTCTGTCCTGCGGCCCGCCCCTTGAGATACCCCGCGGCATTTCGGTCTCTGTGACTCCCCACCGCGGTCCGTGAGTGCCCCTGCGGGCTTATGTCTTGTCATGTATTTTTTATTGTATGCTTATGGGTTGTCATCGTTTGTGTCTTTCAGGCGGGAAAACTGTAAAGAGGTTTCTCCCGGTCCTACCCCCCTCTATTAGTTGCTGAAACTTTATTAGAGGCCCGATTAGTAAAATCCTCCCACTTCCCTGGCGGACCTTTGGGGCATCCCGGGTTGCTTTTACAACGTAATTCCTATTGGCCAATTGGCCCACTATAATCACCATATGGAGGCTTCACAAGATATTGTGCTAGGGGTCACCTCGGGACAAGCCCGGCTGTGTGTGGCATCCCCTGTAAGTGATGATGTGCGGGTCTGTGTACCCAGCGCCCAGCAGGTGTTTGAGCTGCATTCTGGGCTATCGGTGACTGGGCCTGCGCCCACTATGTCTTCACCTACTCCCCCTTGCCTGAATTTGACTCCCAGTGAGCTGAACACTAGTGGGGAGTCTCAACCTGATGTGTCTTCTAGGCTGGCTAACATTGAGAGGTTGATTGCTAGCTCTGCGGCCCGTAAGGCCTCGGCTAAGAGGCGACATGTGGCGCCTGGTGTGTCTGTTTTCCCTATGGAAACTGAGGATTTTCTGGACATGACTGACTATACCCCACTTGAAGAGGGGGAATTGTTCTCGGATTCAGAGCTGTCTGATGATCAGCATTACAGTGGTGCTGACCCTGGCTCTGATCCCTGGGATGCTGATGACACCAATAGACTTTTGACTCAGATTTTTGAAGTGCTCTCTATTTCCCTTCCTGCTACTGCTCCCAAACAGCAGGGGGAATTGTTTAATACTGCTAAGCCACATTTGGAATTTCCAGAACAGGCCCATTTCAATAATCTTCTTCTCAAAGAGTGGGAGCATCCCAGCCGGCTTCACGAAATCCCTAAGGGCTGGCATAAAAGGTATCCCTTTCCCACCGAAGTGGTTAAATGTTGGTCAACCCCCCACCCCCCCCAGAAGTGGATGCTCCAGTCTTGGGGTTGTCCAACACTTCTGTGGTGCATTCCCCTGATTCCACTCCCCTGAAGGATAGTGAAGACAGGCGCATTGACCAGTTGGCTTCCCATGCCTTTGCCTGTGTGGGGTCTGCATTGCGCCCTGTCTGTGTTTCTGCTATTACTGTTGTGGCTATCAGGACTCTCCTCAAGGGTCTGCTGGAAAATGCCCCTGATGTTGCTTCTAGTGCCGAATTCAGGGCCTTGTCACATTGTGAGATTTGTATTGCTTATATCCTTTCTGCTCTAGATGACACCATTAGGATGCGTAGTAGAACCTCAACCTTGGTGGTTGCTATACGCCGCTGTTTGGCTGCGCCAGTGGGCAGCTGACAACGCTGCTAAGAAGGCTCTCACGGGGCTCCCCTTTAAGGGGCTGCACCTATTTGGTGATCGCTTGGACCTGTTTGCTAAGGGAGGTAAGTTGCCCCAGCGTAAGAAACAGCCGTGGCCCTTTCAGGGTTCAGGCGCCTTTACCCCCTCCTTCCGTGGATCCAGGTCTGGGAGAGGGATATCCTTTGCGGGGCACAGGGGTGACTTCTGGAGCAGAGGCAGAGGACGTGCCCGCCCAGGAGCCTCCTGGGGCTCTAAGCCCAAGTCTGCCACCAAGCCCGTTCAGCGATGAAGGGGCGCCCTCACCCATCCGGGTGGGGGGACGGCTGAGGCTCTTCGCTCATGTCTGGAGACAACAGGTCTCAGACCGGTGGATTCAGGTAGTGTCCTCCGGCTACAAGATAGAGTTCGCTACCTGGCCGCCCCCAAGATTCCTCAGGTCCCGGATCCCTCAAAATCCCCTGGCAGCTCAGGATCTGTTTCTGGCTGTGCAAAACCTTCTGGACACGGGGGTCATCTGTCAGGTCCCTCTTTGGGAAAGAGGTCAGGGATATTATTCCAATCTTTTCACAGTGCCCAAAAGGGATGGCTCAATCAGGCCCATCCTGGACTTAAAACTTCTCAACAAATTTGTCAGAACCAGGCACTTTCGCATGGAGACCCTGCGCTCAGCTGCAGCTCGTTGCGCCCGTGGGACTTCATGACCTCCATAGACATCAAGGACACGTACCTTCACGTTCCAGTCTTCGCAGGGCATCAGAAATTTCTCAGGTTCGCGCTGGAAGACCAGCATTACCAATTTGTAGCTCTGCCCTTCGGTCTCACCTCGGCTCCCAGAGTCTTCACCAAGGTGCTGGCAGGTGTTATGGCTCTCCTCAGAGCTCAGGGCATTCGCATTCTTCCATATTTGGACGACCTTCTCATCACTTGTCGGTCTCTCCAGTCGGTCTCAGGCAGAACGGGATACCCAGCGGGTGATGACCATTCTGGAGTTGTTCAGCTGGGTGATCAATCACCCCAAATCTTCCCTATCCCCATCTCTGGTGACTTCCTTCCTGGGCATGAATCTGGATACTGTTCAGGCCAAGATCTTTCTGCCTCAGCAGAAGGTGGACTCTGTGCAAGCTGTAGTTCACTCCCTTCTGTCATGCCCTCCATTCAGCAGGGGATGCAGCTAGTGGGGCAGATGGTGTCCTGCTTCGAGGCGGTTCCCTATGCGCAGTTTCACATGAGACCTCTTCAACTCCATCTCTTATCAGTCTGGGACAGGCCTTCGTTCTGTCTCCTCTGGCCCAGCGGTCCCTCTTGTGGTGGCTGGACTCGAGGAACCTGTTGGGGGGCAGATCCTTCCTGGCCCCCTGTTGGGAGACCACGGATGCCAGTCTGGTAGGTTGGAGGGGCTTCTGGAAAAGCCTACAATTCCAGGGGCTGTGGGACCTCAGGAGGTCCATGCTCCTATCAACATCCTGGAACTAAGGGCGGTCAGGTTGGTTCTGGCCCATTTGACTCCTCACCTTCAGGACCGGCCGGTCCAAGTACGCTCAGACAACCAGACGGCGGTTGCCTACATCAATTATCAGGGAGGGACTCGGAGCAAGAGTGCCCTCAGGGAAGTGTCCATGATTCTCTCTTGGGCGGAGGACAATGTCCCTTGCATTTCAGCTGTGTACATTCCGGGGGTGGAGAATCTGGAGGAAGACTCTCTGAGCAGGGGGACCTCTCGCCTGGGGGAATGGTCTCTCAGCAGCGAGGGCTTCCAATCCCTGTGTCTCCGTTGTGGGGTGCCGGACGTGGATCTGTTTGCATCTCACCACAACCACAAGCTCCCAGTTTTTGTCTCTCTGTCCTAGGATCCCCTGGCCGTGGCCATGGATGCTCTGACTCTATCCTGGCAGGTGTTCCGTCTCCTGTATCTGTTTCCTCCATTCCCCCTGCTGGGCAGGGTTCTGCGCAAGTTGGTTTAAGAAAGGGTGCCAGCAATTCTGGTGGAGGATTTGGCTGGCCAAGACAGGAGTGGTTCGCAGACATCGTACAGTTAGCAGTAGATCAGTACGCTCTGCCCATGGTCCCGGACCTTCTCACTCAGGGACGGCTTTGCCATCCCAATTTACAAACGCTGGCTTTGATGGCCTGGCTGCTGAAACCTCCATCTTGATGGAAGAAGGGCTCTGTCTCTGTAGTCAATACCTTGATCAGGGCTACTATAGGATTTGGCAGGCCTACATTGAATGGTGTGAGTCTAAGGTCCTTCCCTGTCATGTGTTTTCCATCCCTAGGATCCTGGAGCTCCTTTAACATGGTTTGGATCTGGGACTTCAGCTCAGCACTCTCAAGGGCCACGTATCTGCCTTGGCTGTTTTCTTCCAGAGGTCTTTCGCTCAACATCCTCTTGTCAAGACCTTCTTCCAGGGGGTTGCTCATGTGCGTCCCCCACGTTAGCCTCTGTTGCCAGTCTGGGATTCTAATTTGGTTTTGTCTGCCCTTCAGGCCCTCCGTTTGAGCCTGTGCATGAGGCTGCTCTGTCTATTCTTACTCTTAAGGTTGCCTTTTTAGTGGCTATCACCTGTCAGGCGGGTTTCGGAGTTGGCGGCCCTTTCTATTCAGGCCCCTTACTTTGAGAGACATCAGGACAAGGTGGTTTTCAGATTTAAACTGGATTTCTTGCCTAAGGTTGTCTCTGCCTTCCATCTTAATCAGGACATTGTGCTTCCTTCCTTGTGCCCTAATCCTAGTAACTCCAAGGAGAGGGCCTTGCATTTCCTGGACGTTGTCAGGAATTTGAAGTTTTACCTGGTGGCTACTTCGCCCTTCAGGAAGACTGATGCTTTGTTTGTGGTACCTTCCGGTCCCAAGAAGGGTTTGGCTCCTGCTAAGTCTACTATTAGCAAATGGATTCGTCAGGACATTTTTAGGGCCTATTCTGCTAGGGGAAAGGAGCCTCCTTTCCGTGTTACGGCTCATTCTACCCGTGCTGTTGGGGCTTCCTGGGCCTTCCAGCACCAAGCTTCTGTTGAACAATTTTGTAAGGCTGCTACTTGGTCTTCTGTTCATACCTTTTCCAAGTTTTACAAGGTTGATGTTCGGGCCTCAGCTGATGCTGTTTTTGGCCGCAAAGTTCTGCAGGCGGCAGTGGTTTGAACTGCGCGTTGTTGCTTTTGGGGATCCCACCCTATGTACGGACACTGCTATTGGATGTCCCATCTGTTATGAATCATTATCTGGAGCAGGACGTGCTGCATACTTATAATACCAATTCTACAAGGTGAGTAATCACAGAATTGTATTATTCTAAGTATGCAGCACGTCCTGCTCCACCCCACCCCGATTGCTTTGTCTTGGATCCTCTGTACGGTGATTGTTATCCTTGTTAAGTTGTTACTAGTTATTTGCCCTTCCTGGTTTTCCTTACTGCTTTTCAAAACTGGGGAATTTGTGGGAGGTCCCGGGTATATATGGCACCGGGAGGGGCCTCTTTTTGCCATCTCTGCAGTCCAGCACCCTCTGGCGGAGGTAATCCCATCTGTTATGAATCATCTGGAGCAGGACGTGCTGCATACATATAATACCAATTCTACAAGGTGAGTAATCACAGAATTGTATTTTTAGGCTGAGTATATTTTAAAGCGTCACAAAAGCCACTCCAGAGACAGCTGCTAGACTGCCCCTGGGGCATCCGAATTCATAATAGTGTGAAACCCCCAGCATAAAACTCACCTTTCAGATTGGAATACTCCCCAGTCTACAGGGAAACCGGGGATGCAGCCAGATCTTGAGATCAGCCAATCAGCAAATTAAAATTGCTGTATGGGCATGGCTTCCCAATTTAGGGTGTGAGCCAGCCCCCCTCGATTTGCCCCTAAAAAAAGTACCTTTCCCCGGTCACATGGTGCATGCACAGACTCTCATCCAAACAGTGCTATATGCTGTGCATATTAAAGAGGAACAACACATCCGATTTTTACTTTTCGGGGTGTTCCTATTAATGCAGGCATCCTGAATTGGGATGCCCCATTGTGTGTATGCCCTAGGTCACGCACCTTCCTGACGCTCCCACAACACAGACAAGAACGAGCATGCCGATTGGCTGAGCGGATGTTCAACCAATCAGTGCACTCGGCTCCCTTCGACTAACGGCTCCAGGACAAGGTGAGTGAAACAGGGCTTCTGGGGGGGGGGGGGGTGGGGGGGGGGCATCCCAATTCAGGATGCCCCAAGGAGTGGAACTTGGGTGGAGTCTTTTAGACTACAGGAACTCAGATGTTCCTCTTTAATACCCACCATGCAGCTCTGTTTAGATACAGAGCCCAGCAATAGGGATCGGCTACATCCACAGTTCCCTTTAGACTAGAGGGGGCTCCCGCCCTCCGTCCCCATCCTATCTGACCGACTAGGGCATGGGAGCGCGCCTCAACCCAGAGATGCTGGGGATGTGGCAGTAATTCTTTACAACGCTGTGGAAGCCACAGCAAAGGGGAGGGGGGTGGTGTTTACACAGTGGGACATTTCAATCTGGGATGCCCCAGGGGAAGAACAGTGGCTTTTAAAGAGGAGTAACACCAATTTTTAAATTTGTTCCCGGCACAGAGGGCTTCAGGATAACTGCTCCCCTCCCTATTTTGCTTACCCACATGGAACTTCCCCCAGCCCTGCAATTGGCAGCCACTGGTCTGGACTGCAGACTAGGGGGGGGGGGTGTATGCAGGGGGCAAAGCATCAGTAATCAGGATGCCCCTTTGCCTGGGCCAACAATTTGTTTGGGTAAAATGGGTGTTGATCAACTTTAAGAAAAAAGGTTTTGCTTGACCCTAAAACCTAAATGCTGTGCAATTCCCCATATACTCTCCTTGATCCAGCATCTGATGGGGCAGCCCTTGCCAGGCATCATGTCTGCTGGCAGGGCAGAGGGGGGCTGTGAGGTGTTTACCTGCAGCACCCTGTGACATCCCTGAGTTTTGGTCCTCTTTAAGTGCAGCCTTTCTATATAGCTGAAGGGACGGCCCCTAGAATCATTCCTCAGGTGGACTTAAAAGGAAAACCATTTTCATCAGGTTTTTGGTGTTCTTTTCTCTTTTGGAATGTGAAATAAACCCGTGTGTTAGGATTGTGCCCCCAGACCTGTGATTTATATATCAGCATGTAGTTTCTATGTTTCTTATAAACCTGCGAGTCTGTCTTGGTAAAGTAGGGGTGGCTCTCCTGCCCTTTAGTAAAGCTATTAGTGTCCTGCCAGAATGCTTTCACTGTAACAGGTGAGCTTGTTAGCAGCTTTGGATAAACAAAGCAGTAATTACCATGCCACCAGAGGCAGCTGCCAGTAACCCTTTAGCTACTAGAACAAATAACTATATTTCCCCCTATTTGAAGAGGCTAAATTAATGCAGAAAGGGTTAAAGTGGACCAACACCCACCACTGATCGATTCCCGAGCCGATCAGCTCCCTCCCCGCGGGGCATCCGAAATCGGGATGCCCCGCTGTGTGAAACCCCCCCCCCGGACGCCCACAAACCTTACCTTCTCCCGATCGGGGTGCCCCGCAGAAGTGGACCAACACCCAGGATAGTGAAAATCCTGGGTGTTGGTCCACTTTAAAGTGGACCAACACCCAGGGGGATCGGCCTGGGAATCTGTAAGATTCCCGGGCCGATCAGATTCCTCCCCGCAGGGCATCCGAAATCGGGATGTCCCGTGGGGTGAAACCCCCCAGAAAGCCCACAATCCTACCTTTTCCACGTTCCAGCGGCGCATGCGCGTCCGGTGCCTCCCACGCATCCCTCTAGTGGCGTGCTCCCACGCCGGCCGTATGTGAATGGCCGGCGCGGGTGCGCTCCCTGTAAGAGGGAGGCGGACGCGCTCTGCTTGTCCGGCGCTGCCCCTTGCTTGTCCGGCGGCGGGGATTGGCTGCAGCGGTCACGTGGGAGCGGGGTGAGGTGAGTTTTCGGGGCTTTCTGGGGGGTTTCACACAGCGGGGAACCCCCGATCGGGGTGCCCCACTGAAGTGGACCAAAACCCAGGATAGTGAAAATCCTGGGTGTTGGTCCACTTGCCGCTTGTGCCACAACCAATTACATGACAATCAAGCTAGGAAGAATTCTGATCTGTACTTCGATGTACTAAGGTAAACACATTGTTGCTAGGGAGAACGGTTCTATTTTACAACATGGAGTTGCAAACAAAGAAAAAAAACATAAGCTCAGCACCTTGAGCGTATCATATTGCCACATGAAAACGGAAACTTATAAAAATGCGATTAAAAATGGAACTTTGCAGGCCATCCGAGTTCCTGAATTGGGATGCCCCGTTGTGCTTCACTCACCTTGTCTCAGAGCCCTCATTGCTCAGGTGGCATCCTGGCTCACCTCTAACTGTGGCTTTCTGAATAGGCGGCACGGGCACGCAGTGAGCCAATAAGCGCGCTCACTCTCTGCGCCGTGGGAGCGACAGGGTGGGTGACCTAGGGACATACACACAGCGGGGCATCCCGACTGAGAGAAAAGTGAAAATCACGTGTGTTGTTCCTCTATAAGGACCTGCAGGCTGAGACCACTGCTGCCCAGAGACCGAGCCTCCTGCTGTAGCTGCTGGTCAGGCAGTGCAGCCATGTACGGCACCCACGTGACATCTTTCCCGTCATCCCCCCACCAGCACCACACACTGGGAAGGGGCCACCTGCTCCCAGCCTGGCCACCAGCGCTGAGTGGGCGTGGTTACACTTAGAGTGGGCGTGGTTACACTTAGAATGGGCGTGGTCTGTGTGGTTTGGAAGGCACTCGCGGAATGTAGGCGGGCGCTGTGATTAGTAACATGACGGTGGGCGTGGTTGGCGGGGGAGGCTCCGCCCTGTAGCCGGGGCCGGGCGGCAGTGTGCAGGGCAGAGCGCAGTTGCGAGCAGTCGGGTGGAGGAGGTGTCGGGCACTAGTTGGCTTGTTGGCCGTTGTGTGCGGGACTTTCTGCTGCTGGGACCGTTACGGGAGCCCGGTGGGGCGGGGAGTGAGGAGGCGAGCGGCCCGGGGGCCCCGGAGGGATGCTGCGCTCTGCTGTGCAGGTAATGGCTCCGGAACTTCTTCCCACTGCCGGCTTGTGTGCCAGATGGACGGACTGCTTATCTGCTCAGCCATAAGCCCCTGCAGCTGGCGGCCGCACGACACTATGACTTGTAGTCCTACAGCAGCTGGATTGCTGGACTGACAATCTGATCGTACAATCTCTGTAATCTCAGATCATACACCTGACAATCTGTACAATCTCAGATTATACACCTGACAATCTGATCGTACAATCTCTGCAGTCTCAGATTATACACCTGACAATCTGATCGTACAATCTCTGCAGTCTCAGATTATACACCTGACAATCTGATCGTACAATCTCTGTAATCTCAGATCATAGACCTGACAATCTGATCGTACAATCTCTGCAGTCTCAGATTATACACCTGACAATCTGATCGTACAATCTCTGCAGTCTCAGATTATACACCTGACAATCTGATTGTACAGTCTGTAATCTCAGATCCTACACCTGACAATCTGATCGTACAATCTCTGCAATCTCAGATCGTACACCTGACAATCTGTACAATCTCTGCAATCTCAGATTATACACCTGACAATCTGATTGCAGAATCTGTAATCTCAGATCCTACACCTGACAATCTCTGTAATCTCAGATCATACACCTGACAATCTGTACAATCTCAGATTATACACCTGATAATCTGATTGTACAATCTGTAATCTCAGATCCTACACCTGACAATCTGATCGTACAATCTCTTCAATCTCAGATCCTACACCTGACAATCTGATCGTACAATCTCTGCAGTCTCAGATTATACACCTGATAATCTGATTGTACAATCTCTGTAGTCTCAGATTATACACCTGACAATCTGATCGTACAATCTCTTCAATCTCAGATCCTACACCTGACAATCTGATCGTACAATCTCTTCAATCTCAGATCCTACACCTGACAATCTGATTGTACAATCTCTGCAATCTCAGATCCTACACCTGACAATCTGATTGTACAATCTCTGCAATCTCAGATCCTACACCTGACAATCTGATTGTACAATCTCTTCAATCTCAGATTATACACCTGACAATCTGATTGTACAATCTCTTCAATCTCAGATTATACACCTGATAATTTGATTGTACAATCTCTTCAATCTCAGATCCTACACCTGACAATCTGATCGTACAATCTCGGCAATCTCGGATTATACACCTGACAATCTGATTGTACAATCTCTGCAATCTCAGATTATACACCTGACAATCTGATTGTACAATCTCTGTAGTCTCAGATCATACATCTGACAATCTGATTGTACAATCTCTGTAATCTCGGATCATAAACCTGACAATCTGTGCAATCTCAGATTATACACCTGACAATCTGATTGTACAATCTCTGCAATCTCAGATTATACACCTGACAATCTGATTGTACAATCTCTGTAGTCTCAGATCATACATCTGACAATCTGATTGTACAATCTCTGTAATCTCGGATCATACACCTGACAATCTGATTGTACAATCTCTGTAGTCTCAGATCATACATCTGACAATCTGATTGTACAATCTCTGTAATCTCGGATCATACACCTGACAATCTGATTGTACAATCTCTGTAGTCTCAGATCATACACCTGACAATCTGTACAATCTCTGCAATCTCAGATTATACATCTGACAATCTGATTGTACAATCTCTGTAATCTCGGATCATACACCTGAATCTCTGTAGCCTTGTCCAGGTCTGGTCTCAGACTACAAAGTTTGGTTAGCTAGTCATATTAGATTACAAAGTGTGCGCTCAGCATTAGGGCAGGTTCACACTATACATTGTGCTGTGATTGCAACCACAATTCTGATTGTTCTGTGATTTGAGCTTCAAGTGACATATCAACATTCGCTTGGCTCCAGAATCCTTGCACGCTGGACTTTGCCGATCATGGCACAATCACCTGTGTGAAAGAGTCTTACAGATCAGTCGCTTTGGAGTGAATAAGACCTTATACTAAAAGTTTTTTTTATACATTTCACAATCGGATTGTAAGGTTGCAGTATAAAGGTCTGCTGCTGATTTGTGTTGGTAGAGGGCTAAAGTCAATGAACCATATGTTTCATTCTTAATTCATAGATCCCCCATTTGATTAGATGAAAGGAAACTGCTTCTGCCATACAAAGCTCTGCTGTCTGATTGGATGGGGAGTATAGTTGTGTGGTGACTGTATTGGCCTGTCTGTCTTCTGTATCTGGTTGTGTAGAATGTAGTAAATAATTGGTGGCTCTCTGATGTAAATACCGTTCCGCATGTTAATACATACATGTCTATCATCTTCACCATACACACCACCGTCTGGCAGAAGGGGGGTGTTAATGTTTTCTTTCATACTGCCATGTCCAATGCATATATGCTAAGTAATTTGTGTTGTGACAGAATAGATATATAATAGAAATGGGGAGATGTTGCAATTTTAGATCTTTATAAACCTCTCTTATTTCCCTGGTGACAAAGTCTGCGATATATCAATGTGCTGCTGATGTGGTGTGTGGCAGTGGTAGAAATACTAATGTTTCAAATGCTGGTCGCATTCCAAATATGAAGGTTGCCCAACCATCATGCTTAGTGAACCATTGCCCCTCTGGCTGTCATGCTGCTCCGTCACCTGTAATGCATAGTGATGACTTTGTTGGCTCTTATGCTGCTTCATTACCTGTAATACATAGTAAACCATTATTCCTCTGGCTGTCATGCTGCTCCATCATCTGCAATACTTAGTGATGATGATGTTGGCTCTTTTTCTGCTCCATCACCTGCAATACATAGTGAACCACTGGCCTGCTGGCTGGCATGTTGCTTTGTCACCTGTAATGCTTAGTGATGACCTGCTGACCGTCCCGCTTCATCTAAACCTGCAGTGCTCAGTGAGCTGCTGGCTGTCATGCTGCTCCATCTCATGCAGGGCTTAGTGAGCAACTGACCTGCTGGCTGTCATGCTGCTCCATCACCTGCAGGGCTTAGTAAACCCTGACCTGCTGGCTGTCATGCTGCTCCATCACCTGCATGGCTTAGTGAGCCACTGACCTGCTGGCTGTCATGCTGCTCCATCACCTGCATGGCTTAGTGAGCCACTGACCTGCTGGCTGTCATGCTGCTCCATCACCTGCAGGGCTTAGTGAGCCACTGACCTGCTGGCTGTCATGCTGCTCCATCACCTGCAGGGCTTAGTGAGCCACTGACCTGCTGGCTGTCATGCTGCTCCATCACCTGCAGGGCTTAGTGAGCCACTGACCTGCTGGCTGTCATGCTGCTCCATCACCTGCAGGGCTTAGTGAGCCACTGACCTGCTGGCTGTCATGCTGCTCCATCACCTGCAGGGCTTTGTGAGCCACTGACCTGCTGGCTGTCATGCTGCTCCATCACCTGCAGTGCTTAGTGAGCCACTGACCTGCTGGCTGTCATGCTGCTCCATCACCTGCAGGGCTTAGTGAGCCACTGACCTGCTGGCTGTCATGCTGCTCCATCACCTGCAGGGCTTAGTGAGCCACTGACCTGCTGGCTGTCATGCTGCTCCATCACCTGCAGGGCTTAGTGAGCTGCTGGCTGTCATGCTGCCCCATCACCTGCAGGGCTTAGTGAGCTGCTGGCTGTCATGCTGCTCCATCACCTGCAGTGCTTTGTGAACCACTGACCTGCTGGCTGTCATGTCGCTCCATCAGCTTGCAGTGCTCTGCATTATTCTGGCTGCTGTCTTTGGAGCCCATAGTTGGGCTAATGGGGACATCTCATGACATGCTCTTAATAGTGTAAGCAGCAGAACTGGTCTGACAGTTACAGACATTAGAGGTTCTGTATTACGAAGGAGGCAACTGGCAAACGTATTGGTGGTTCCAGTCATCTGAAACCGCACATGTCTCAAGCTCCCAATGGAGGCTTACTTATCACTGTGCCAACAAGCCCATCTTGGACCTAAACTCTCCCTGCTACCCGTGCCAGGGAGTCTCCTGATCCCCGGGACCTAATCACCCCTCATTTCATCAGTGAGCTCTGCAGTTACAGAGATACTTACCTTTTTCTGTTGACACTACATTTGATGGGGGACAGGAGATAGCTGTGTATCCACGCGGCAGCTACAACTCATTCAAAAGAAGCATAGATTAAAATGGACGGCAAACGGTTCTGATGTAGACCCAGGGAAAGGTGAGTTTCTATGAGCGACTGGGGGGGGGGGGTTCCAAATCAGAATCAAGAAACAAAACCTGTGATAGTCAAAATCCCAGGTTTTGTTCTGCGTTTAAGGTCAACCTTAAAGATAAGGTTTTGGTGTTGTGCCTTGTGGAATGCTGTTTCCTATATACATGTGGCTTTGTGTTGCTCAAGTGGGAGTGGCTTTCCTGACCTTGAATAAAGCTGTTAGTATAAGTTCTGCTTCTAAATCCCAGAATCCTTACACTGAGGAACTCCCTTCCCCCCACATAGCAGAACTTGCCCCAGGTGAGAACACTGCCCGTAACCCTTAAGCTACTGTAACACAATTTTGTAATCCCCTCCCCAGAAGAGGCTGAATTACAGCAGGAGGGGTTAAACCTGTGAGCTCAGGAATGTAGAGCGTCGCCTTTGGTGCACTGTTGCTATCCTGTATTGTTGCCAGAGATAAAGCATTTTCTTTTATAACAGAGTTGCAAACAAATAGAAAAGAAAAAGAATAACAGATAAGCTCAGCATCCTTGAGGACATCCTCTTGGCACACAATAATGGACATTGAAAGGGGAACTACCTTTTAAAGCTGATCAAAACCCTGGGTTTTGACTTTCTTGGGTTTTGGTCCTTTTCCCTAAGCCAATAAGATATGTGGGCCGATCTGTATGGTTTTTGGTCCACGCCGCCCCCGGTCTCGTACAGCCGCCTCAGTGTCTGGGTACGGTGGGAAGGCGGGCGGGGGGGGGGGTTATAGTTGACCTAAGTTCTGCTTTAAAGCTTGAAAGCTCCAGCTTTGTATGATTGGCATTTGTGTAAATTGTCTGTTCGGTGGGAAAATTGTGCTATTTGGCAGTTATTGGCGGGGTAATGGCTGTACTTTAAATGTGGGTGTTTGGCTGTTGCTATGGTTGTGTATGGTTGAAGCAGATATAAAGCAGTGGTCGGTCGGGTACGAGCAGCAGAAGGAATATGACACTGGAGTGAAGAGCCTTTTCTGGGCCCCTGTTACATGGTGAAGGCTTATAAGCAGACAGAGGAAAGGCTCGCTGTTTCGCACACCACCTTACTGGGAAGATTCTTTTTTTTTCTTTGTGTTCACTTTTAGAGCGGACCTTCACCCTGAATAAGAGCCTATCTTATATGTTTCCCACACCCTGTACATACAGATTGCTCACAATAAAAATCATCCTACCTGCATCTACTGCATGTTATGAGCCTTTAACATCCAAGATGGCGGCTCATGGAACATCAGGCAGCCTGCAAACAGGAGGTGCCTTCTAACTGTGTCGCTCTGCATTCTGGGATTGCTGTCCTTTCCCTGACACCAGCTGTGCTTTGCCTGTGCAAAGCACAGCTATAACCTGCCCCCCTGTACTTTATCCTGCTCTCCTCAGTGTATGTGATGCTTCTGAGCCAAGATGGCGGCGGACATATGCTAGAGTGCTGAACAGAATTGCAGCCCAGCGGGGGAAAGAATAAGTAAGTGACTAAGAACTTAAAATATATTAGTTTTAGATGCTGGGAAATCGTTTTTTAAGGGTTTGGGCTTTGCATTAAATCATGCTGAAGCTCCATGCCCCCCATTGTCTTCTATTAAGGTCTATGAGACAAAGCACTCCCCTCTCTCTTCTCCTTGCTTTAGATGTCAGTGGGACGGCATGTCACCAGGATCCCATCATGGCTGCTCCCATGAGCCAAAAGCGTTATTTAGACTGGACTGTCCCTTTAATGAACTTGTAAGAAAGCCTAGCTTTGGGCAGAGAGCTTTAGTATAAATCCCCAATCATGCATGGAGGGGATCTGGAATATTTCTTGTAGCTAATTGCATGTATAAAGTGTGGAAGCTCTTCAAGCTGGGACTCCCTGCTTAGTGAATAGGTCTGAGGTATCTTACATGAAGCTTGGGCAAGACTTATGACAAATTAATCGTCTATAGATTGAGCAAGTGAACGACCCTACAACTCATGTGCGAGTGGACGAAGATTTGGCTAATTATTCATTAGAGTGATCGTTCATGAGATCCAGTTCCTATTTGTGTGGTCAGTGTCTGCAGTAAGGCAACAAACAGGACATTTTATGTCAACCAATATCAATGATGCTCAAACGACTATCAACAAACTCTTAATCGCAGTGGCCATTTCCACAGATCAGTTATCGGATTGCATTCACTTTAGCGATTTCTCGTTGGCCAATTGTTTCCTGGAAATGAGCTATTGGAATTCTCTGCTTAATGATTAGCTCTAAGGTATCTTACATGAAGCTTAGTGATTTGGGTTAGTGAGTCATACTCACCTCTGCCGGCCACATGACCACTAGCACATATAGTTACTGCTGCTGGCAGTATGGCATTATGGGCTTCCATAATGGGTGTGCAGTGGTCCATCCATATTGCCCCTGTGCTGTAAACCTAAGAGGTCTATTCCTTTTTACCTGGACTTCCTCTTGAAGACTGCTAATAATAGGCGATGTCTTTTGCTGTCAGCCGGCTGGATGGTGAGGTAAGTATAGGCAGTTTTTTCCTTCCTAGGTTAGGTCCATGTGTTCTAGGGGACTGGATGACGCAGCACACTCACCAATGTAGCCAAAGCAATGAATGAGTGTGAGGGCGATAGGATTGTGTCCAAGAAACGTTATTCCCCCATTTTTTTTCTCATGTTCTCGGCTGGAGTTTTCCCTGCCTGGTCGCGTTATATGATTATTTGGAAATGAACGTGCTGACTACACTGTTGTGTTCTACTTCACATTAGTGGCGGCTTTGCAGGTTTCTTATCTGGGTTTCTGTTTCCCATTCTTAATAGGTGACATGCTAATCTGCTGTGGTCAGTCAATATTTGCCTATAAGCCCTCTGGCTGCCTCCATGACATGAGGCAACCGCCCAACACTTTCCATCTGACAGGGGACAGGAATCAGTTGCACGTGTCCCCCATGATTTTGGGATTCTGCTTTAGGTTTGCTTTCATTGGTAGGGATTTTAAAGCGGAACTTCAGTCAATTATGATGCTGAGACAGGACAGTGGGGTTACAAAGAAAAAAAAAAACAGCCATACCCTTATCAAGGGGCTACACCATCCCACAGCCGCCACAGGAAAAGACACAAAGCCACATCTTCCAGATCCACCTGTGTTTCTGCCCCCCATTCACTCGAAACGGCGCTCGGGAGCACCCACAGAGCCGGAGGATGCGGCTCTCTGATCCGGGATCCTGGATAAGGTAAGGTTTTTTTTTTCTTCTTTGTAAACGTTGGATGCGCTGCAATTTTGTTTTTTAAATTGACCCCAGCAGGAGTTAGAAAAAGGTAAATGAGTTTTTATGTGCAGCAATCTTATCTGCCCTGGGGAGGGAGGAATATGAGCACTCTTCGTTGTGTTGGTCTGGTTTAAGTCATTTTTGGCCGCTGGTCTGCTTTAAAGTGGACCAAACCCAGCTCGATCAGCCTGGGGCATCCAAAACCGGGATGCCCTGCTGTGTGAAACCTCCCAGGTGGCCTCGTTCACTTACCTTGCTTCCCAGTCCAACGGCACATGCATATGCCGTGGCTGCATCACTCTAGCAGGGCGCGTGCCTGCGCCAGCCATTTGTGAGCGGCCGCGCATGCACCGTAGGACCTGGAAAGGAGTCAGTTTCTTCGGGCGCTCTGGGGGGTTTCAAACAGCGGGGGAAAGGACCAAAACCCAGGATAGTTAAAATCCTGGGTTTTGGTCCACTTTAAGCCTGTGGTGGTAAACTGAATCCTCTGGCCTAATCAATTAGCAGCAAAGGTTACTGGACTTGCTGTATTATTGTTTCACTGGACATCCGACTTTTTCTCAGTTCAGAGTGAATTGAAATGGCTAGTCAGATGACTAGGGAAACATCTCCAATAAAATAACACAGCATTAGAGAGATACTCACCTTTTCCTGGCAGACATCTGATGGGGGACAGGGTATAGCTACACACATGTGACATGTGCTATTTCCAGTCCTTCATCATAAAAAGTCTGCTTAGTTTTTGGCTTGCTGGGATGCCATGGGGAGAGTGTGAAATGTACTATTGTTCTGCTTTACTGTTGCCTTGTTTTATTGGCTGTAATATAGCCGGCTGCTGAAATCTCGGGGTAGCTGTTGAGACCTACATTTTTGTTTGTCAAAGAGTTATACATCAGGGGATGCCCTGCACTGTAATATGTAAAATAGGCTAAAATACTTATAGAGGCCCTGGAGTCTAAAATATTGGGCTGTCCGAGCTCCTGATCTTGGGGCTTGGGATGCCCCACTGTGTGAAACCCCCCAGATCCACTCACCTTCATCCGAGCCCTCATCGCCACATTCCTGCTCACCTCTTGCCATGCGCACAACATGGCTGCGAGGTGAGCGGGGGATGCGGCTGGTGGCGCACTTTGTTCCCTTTGCGATGCTCGGTGCTTAGCTGTCCGGGCGGCTTAGCCATCATGGAAGTGGAAGGACGGTGAGTGTATGGGGCGACCTGGGGGGATACACACAGCAGGGCATTCCAATTCGGGATGCCATCTCACAGAGGAACAACACACGGGATAAGTGAAATTCCTGTGTGTTGTTCCTCTTTAAACCAGACCAACACCCTTAGAAGAAACAGTGCTCATATGCCTCCCTCCTGGGGCAGATTGCTGCACATATAAATTAATATACTCCTGCTGTGGTCAATTTTACAAACAAAATGGCATCTCATGGAGCTGCAGGCCAGATGCAAAGAGGAAGTGCTTCTGGGTTTCCTGGCACTATGCATTGTGGGTTATGTCGGGTGAATCCAGGCAGCAGCACGACTGGGTAAAGAAGGTCCAAAATTGCCACGACCAGGAGAAAATAGGTGACGCGGCATTTCAGCTTTCAGTGGATGCATGAGCAAATGTAAGTGCTGATAATGATTCAGTATCATGCATGCAGATGGGGCAAGGGAGTTTGGCGAGTTTGTTCTTCAGCTATGCCAGGCTGTTGGTCTGCTTTAACGTTTCCAGGTTCCATCTCTGCGGGTAACCTACGTCGCCTGGGCTCCAGCACTGCAGAGAAGTGCATTCTGTGCTTTGACTGCTGGGAAATCAGTCAGTCAGGTTTGCACGGTGCCAGGCACGTGTCCCGTAAACCTTATAGGTGGCTGGTACTCACATGCAGAAAGGGGGTGAAAGGGTGAGTAGGTTTTTTTTTTTTTTTGTCCTTACTTCCTCATTCATATATTTGGCAGCAGATGGTCATGTGACCTCCAGCAGTCATGATATAAGCAGCCATGATGAATGAATGAGGAAGCTGTCTGGCTTGATTATAGTTCCGCTTGGGTTTGAGAAACCCTGCCTCAGCCTCCATTGCAATAAATAGAGTAGCTGTGTTAGGGGTTTATGGATTTTTATGGATGCCTCCATGTCTGGCCCGCGCTGAACATCAGAATTGTTCATTCTCCCTCATAGGTAGGTATGAAGATGGCAGGAGATGTGTGGTGGGACTATAGACCTACTAACGTGGACCATCATGTCTTATGGCAGGTTACGTTTAAAAAAATAAATAAATAAATAAATAACTCATGTATCAACTCCCAGTAGTGTCCTGGTAATGAATTGGTGGGAAGGAAAAATTGGGGGAAAATTAAGGAAACCGTTAAATCTTCTTTTGGCCTTTATCTTCCTTCTAGCACTAGCTTAAACAGCTAGTTTAGAACAATGGTATCATGTCAGAGACCGACAGCATACAATGGCATACCTGAGAAAAACAAAAATTAAAATCACTATAACAGAAACAACAAGCCGTATTGAGGGCAGAAGACATCCTGGCGGTAATGTACCTGGGGTGGGGGGAGCCGTTTTGTGGGTTTTTGGTCCACTTTAATTACTGGACTGGGACTTTAAAGTGGACCAAAACCCAGGATTTTGACTATCCTAGGTCTTGGTCCTTGCCCCTGATCAGGGGTGCCCCGCTGTGTGCAACCCCCCAGGTTGCTGAGATCAACTCACCTCTTCCCGGTCCTATTTGCGGCGTATTTGCGGCCGCTCGTCCAATCAGCGCACTCGGATCTGACATCACAAAGTCTAAGCCTTCATCTAAGGCGAGCGACCCTGAGCGTGCTGACGGACGCATCTCCTGCCTCCCGCTACCCTCTAACAGGGAGCGTGTCTGCGCCGGCCATTCACAAATGTCTGGTGCGGGCATGCGCCCTGCTACAGGGATAGCGGGGATGCGGCTCGCGCATGCAACGTTGGACCGGGAAAGAAGGTAAGTCTATGGGGTGACCTGGGGGATTTCACACAGCGGGGCTTCCCAATTTTGGATGCCCTGAAGGGAGGGAATTGATCGGCCCAGGAATCTGTCTCGGGCCAATCGCTGTGGGTTTTGGTCCACTTTAAGGAAGTGATGTCCCTGTGCCAGCAGGTGTTAGAACACAACATAAAAGATACCCTTTACTAACTTAAAGGAAAGTATTCCTTAAAATGAGAGGTTTTCCTTAACCGGACCAACAGCCTGGCACAGTTGGTAAAGAAAGGTAGCGGCCATTTTGGAGCTTCCTCTCCCAGCATCTCAGCCATGCTGCTGCCTGCCTATCTGACAATGCACAGTAACAGGGAGCCCAGCAGCACTTCCTGTTTGCAGGTCGGCACAAGATGCCATTTTGTTTCTAAAATTTACCACAGCAGGCGTTAGAAAAAGGTAAATGAATGTTTATGTGCAGCAAGGTAAATTGCCCTGGGGAGGGATGCATATGAGCACTGTTTGTTGTGTTGGTCTGGTGTAAGTCATTTTTGACTGTTGGTCCCCTTTGCTGTGTCTTTTTTCTCTGCCACATGAGCAGAGTCAGTCTTATTTTGTGGTGGATGCTGAAGTTACAGTATGGGTCTGCTCCCTTGCACGTCTCTTTGTGCTTCCTGTTAGTGAGTGCCGTCCATTGTGTTGAAATACTCTGGAGAGTAGTAGGACTTGGCAGGCCTCTTTATTATGGTCCCCGGTGCTTTGAGAGGACCATCTTGTAATGCACCACATGTCTCTGTAATAATGGCAGTAACCTACACAAGGACACAGTATATACGCTTGTATTATTTTGTGAGATAAAAAGAACTCCACTCAGAAATATAGGAGGATATGGTACAGGGCAGTCAGACCTAAGAGGTGATGGGAGAAGTACAAGAGAATTAAAGCAGACCAACATTCAAAAATGACTTAAACTAGACCAACACAAGAAATAGTGCTCATATGTATCCCTCCCCAGAGAAATTTAAATTGCGGCACTTACATTTTTTTTACCTTTTTCTAACTCCTGCTGTAGGGAATTTTAGAAACAAAATGGGGGCGTATGCATTTGCAGGCCATCTGCAGGCAGGAAGTGCTGCTGGACTTCCTGTTACTGTACATTGTCCGTTATGTCAGTTGAATCCAGGCAGCAGCATGGCTGAAGTGCTCGGAGAGGAAGCTCCAAAATGGCCACTACCTTTTTTTTCCAACTGTGCCAGGCTATTGGACCGATTTAAGTTAAGAGAATTTTAAACACAAAGACCGTCTATGCCTGAAAGAGAGTTGCTACTGTTTTGCATCTAGTTTGTAATGGTCTCTATATTGAATGTGTACCGTGTAAACCAAAAATTGGCCGAATACTCATGACTTGTAAAGCTGCACCATGGCATGGCCTTCCCAGCTCAGCTACGACCCAGAAATTGAGGCAAAGAAAGCAGCATCGCTTAGAATACATAAGCTATTTACTTATAATTGTAAATGGCTCATTTGACACTGTTTCCAGGGGGATAAGCGGTGAGACAGGTAGTGTAACCCCACCCACTATGTCAGGTTGACTAGATGGATAGAAGGTCCCCTCCTGGACGTCAGCTGGAACAGCGCCTGGTTGGGGTGATGTGGATATCTGCAGGGTTTATTGATGGGAATGTGAGCTTATCTGCGACACTGAAGATCCTGCATTTTTGGCCTGTGCTGCTCTCGGGTTGATATTAGGGAAATGCTGGAGCCTGAAATACTGGTTCCAAGCTGTAGGACGGGTTTGCTTTAAATCAATCACAAAGCAATACTAAAAGTTAACAAATTATTTGCCAGCAAATTGTGCAATTACTCCATGGAATGGTAGTGATAATCTTCTGTCCTTATTAGAAATAAAAATAAACTGAGCAAGATACAAGAAATGCCCAGGGCTGCTGTCATGGCAGTGACCCAGGGCCATTAAGCAATTCTGCTTATTTTTATAGCCAGTAGTGACATGCCACCTTTTTTGTTATTATCAGTTTTGTGTTTTTTGTTTGTATATTTATTTTAAAGGCCAATTGTGGTTAAAAAAACAAATTGCTCACCATACCCCTGAGAAGGGGGTGGACTGGCCATAGGTAGAATTCCCAACTGGCCGCACTGCTTTGGTACCAGCTGGGCTGCTGCTTTCAACACCCACATTCAATCTCTGCCCCCTTAGTCTCAATCTCAGCTCCCGGTACTCTGCCCGCTGTACCCATAAGCCAAGGACCACCAGTATCATAGCCCCAGTCCACCACTGCCCTGAGAGATGTCCTGGCTCACATCACCTGCTTCACCACTGGGCTTCAGACACTCTACCCTGCCAATTCTGTCATATTTACACCAACTACTGTGTTCTAAAGTGAATCATTCTAGAACATTTATCTGCAAATTATGACCATATGTCCATGGGCGTGGGTCCAGTGTCTACCCATGAGGAGGCACCAGAGCAGCGCAAAGGGGCTGGTCCTGACTCCAAGCCATGGGGACCCCAGACATTATGCCTGGTGTACCGGCTGGTAGCTTGAAAGGGGGGGGGGGGCGGCTGTTATGCTGTTTCTAAGCACAAAATGTTAGGCCACACCCATATGCTTGAGAAGAGAATTCCAAAGGTAAAACTTCAAACCTCAATGTCTTCCATTTCTTCATTCATTTTAAAACGACATCCATTGGTATCTATTGGCTAACCCTTGGCTATGTCTGTGCAATTGCTTTAAAGCTCAACTCCAACCAGGGCTTGGATCGGGAAGTGACAGCCATTTTTTTTGCCATTATAAAGCGACTGAAAATCCACCACGGCCGGCATATTTCAGTTTCTTCTTCTAATGCTTTTTAGCTAATTCATGTGTGTGGGTATTTCCTCTAAGCCGACTTCCTGTTCCATAGCAGGGCCACATGCTGTGTCTCCGCAGTTTCCTATTACAAACCCCAACATGAGAACCTGCAGCCAATCGGCTGTTCATTTGTCTGGTTTTGTAAATGCTCTCGGTTTGGTAAGAAATAGCAAGTCTGTATGTTTAATAAATGTGTAGGTGGCCTGGTAATAATTGTGTGATCTGTAACAATGTCTTCCATAAATGGAAGCTTGAGTTATAAAGCTGACAGCTCCAGGTAACAGCCATGCTAGCTGAACCAGGGTTGCTGATGAGAATGCGGATTACCAGGATTGGCTCTGTGGATTAAAGGGCCAGTCCAGCAGACTGCCTGTTTTTTTCCACCCCCCCCCCAGGCCTGCCAGCACACCGCCATCTTTGTTTCTCCCTGGTCGGCCATTCGCTGCCGCTGGGAGTGTGCGCTACTGCACACCTATTCAACTTATGTACCCCTCCTGTCCTGCTTCAGCGATAGGGAAGGTTAGCAGGGCAGGAGGATTTGGACAAAACGGGCAGTCTGACTAGACTTGCCCTTTTATTGGCATCTGAGCTCTGAGAACCAGAGTCTCTTAAAGTGGACAAAAACCCTGGATTTTTACTATCTTGGGTCTTGGTAGTTGCCTCCTGGGCATCCTCTGTGCAGCACCAGCATTTTCATACTAACTGATGAGGGAGATTGATCGATACTAGCACCAGCCAGACATGGCGACATCCAATAGGCTGGCTTCACGCCCCCTAAAGGGAGACAGAATAACCGTATCCCCGGTAATTATGATTATGCCAATGTAGAGAAGCTGCGGGAGAGCATCAGAGAGGTTTAGCCTGGACCATCCCTTTAAAACACAAAAACAAAACATAGATGTAAAACAAGGTAGGTATGTAAAAAAAACCCCTGAGTCTCTGACCCATGTCTGATAATACCAGTAAGAAATATTCACCCCGATCCAGCCTGGGTCCCAGGGTAGACCTCATTGGATGTACCCAGGCAGGTTCCAGGGTCCCTGCATCTTGGGAAGGCCCATCTCATTCCTCAGCCGTTATGTGCAGTAACCAGGTCTTTAACCTGTCAGATTGGCCTTTGAGTGATCCTTTCTTTCTGTCAGTCCTTTATGTATTCATCGTTTCTCTCCTTATATGCTTACCTTTTCCTTCTGGTCTTTTTTTCTTTCTTTCCTTCCATCTATTCTTGTTTTTTTCATACATCTGTTCATCATGCTATTCCTTTTTGCTTTCTTTCTTTGCTTCTGTTATTTTTTTCTGCCAGTCCTTTGATTCTTTCTTTCTTTTCTTCCATCTCTTCTTTTTTTTTTTTCTCCCATTCCATCTCCATTTTCTTCTGCTTTTCTTCTGTCATTCCTTTTAGCCTTTCTTTGCTTCTGTCATTCATTTGCTCTTTTTTTTGTTTCTGTCCTTCATTCTATGCTTTTTGTTCTTTATTTCTTTCCATCTTTTTTTTTCCGTTTCTTTCTTTCATTTTTTTCTGTCATTCCTTCTAATCTCTTGTTCTTTATTTCTCTTTCTTTCTTTCACTCCTACTGTACTGCACTGCAAAGGGCCCATTGAGATTCTATCGCCCAAGGGCCCTCATAAACCTGGTTCCAGTAGCAGTTTCTAAGATGAATGCATCCAATCTAGCACCTCTGGTGACCATTCAGACAGACATGAGGCCAGATTGGTCTGAGGTTCGTTTGTGGCTCAAGTTTACATCAATGGCAGGGCCGGGGAGGGGGGGGGAGTGTGTTACTTAGAGAAGTTCTACATGGTTGAATCGCTATTATAACCACCAGCCAGGGCTGAATCAAGGCAGTTCCAATCAGATATTGATTTTCCTACATTTACTTACAAGGGGTGCTACCTCCACTACACATTCTGCCCAGGGACCTCTATAAAGAAAAATAAAAAATAAATAGTACACATGATAAAGCTATACAGAGAAACCGATGTGTTTCAGTGAACATCACAATGAAGGTGTTGGAGATAGAGATCTGGCTCTAACAGAAGCTAATGAACTTAACCTTTGGTATTCAATGCTTTGTTTCTGATTTGCCAAGTACAGGCTCTGGTACACATGCTTCCACTGACAAATGTTAGAAAGAAAGGGGTCAAATAAAGGAGCCTTTGTACGTGTTTAGGGTCATTGACTGCCAGACCCCTGAGATTTGCCCTGGCTGGCCTGAGACTACCATTTTTATAAGCAGATGGAAAACAATTCGGACGGGTTTGGTGCCCCATAAGGGACTTGCATTTTTTTTTTTTACTGTTGAATAAATAACCTGACAGCTGATTTCAATTCTTTTTTCTGAAATGTCTCTTGTTTATATTAAGTTCAGTTCTGAGAACTAAAAAGATGTCCCTCCGTTTTATTTATTTTTTTGTCTTCTGGTATTTTTTTCCTTGTTCGTCTACTCTATAGAATAAGATAGAGGATTTGTACAGTTATAGTATAAATGAAAGTATTTCCAACTAATAGTTGGGAAAATGTGCTATTTACACCAACATGTGGGCTGCAGTTGCTAGGCTTGCTAAGTTTTTTATTTTTTTATTAGATGGGACCGATTTATTAGCTACCTTTTAATCCATCTGTCCGCTTTGACAGGCTTAGGTTTATCCCATTTTGTTTCCCTTAAACCGGACCTTCACCATGATTTAATGAAAAGCCCAAACGCTTAAAAAACGGTTCCCCAGCATCTAAAATTAATATATTATACGTTTTTAGTCACTAACTTATTATTCTTTCCCCCACTGGGCTGCAACTCTGTTCAGGAATTTAGGATACGGGCGCCGCCATCTTGACTCAGAAGCATCACACTTACTGAGGAGAGGAGAGTGGGATAAAGTACAAGGGGGCGGGTTATAGCTGTGCTTTGCTCAGACAGAGCAGAGCTGGGGTCAGGTAGCGGTCAGCAATCCCAGAATGCAGAGCAGCACAGTCAGGAGGCACTTCCTGTTTGCAGGCTGCCTGATAAGATGGCGGCTTCCATAAGCCGCCATCTTGGATGTTTAAAGGCTCATAACATGCAGTAGATGCAGGTAGGATGATTTTTAATGTGCGCAATCTGTATGTACAGGGTGTGGGAAGCATATAAGATAGACTCTTATTCAGAGTGAAGGTCCACTTTAAATCCCTATTTTCAGTGCTGTTTCATCTTGCTTCAGAGCCCCCCCCCCCCCTCGTTCTTTTCCAAGTGTCCTCAATGGCTTGGCAGTAAGGTCAATCATTTTTTATCAGATATTGAGACCTCATATATGCTTATCTCTTTCCAGATCGGCATCTGTGGCTAATGAGAAAACAGTGGCACTGAATGCTGGCTGCGGAGCTCTGGGAAGCACGCGGGGATGTTGCGTCAGAACGGTGGAGGTAACAAGCGTGGTTTGGGATTTTCACGTTTCTCGACTTCAAACTTCTTTACCATCTCCAGCTCTTCCAACTGGGTGGGGATGGGCCGGAGCACTAAAAGCAACTCGCTGAGCAGCATCAGCACCAACTCTGATTGCTATGACGGCTCCGTGGTGGATCCAGATTATATTATGCAGCTGGTGAACGATGTGAGGAGGTTTGCCGAAGTTCTTCTATATCTCAAAGAAGCCTTTGTGTCTCCAGGTAAGAACTCAACTCCTATTTTTTACGATAATTTACATACCCAGCAATGTTTGTCACTGGCCGGGGATCTGTCATTACACTTATCTCACGTGACTTTGTAGTCTATACCTGCAAAATTATGAGGAAATTATTTTTGAACTCACACCAAGTGCGTCCATTTAGGCCCAATGTTCATATGTTTTGTGTTTCTTTGGTTGCTCCTCAAACTAGTCCATAAAAATGAGCATCAAACCTGCGACCACATTGGAGGGCGGGGGGCTTGAAGTTGATCACCATCTTTACAGTTTTTAAGATAAAACGCAGGAGGTCCCACTCCCCCTACAAAGCCCCAAAGATATGGCACCACTACCAATTATTGTTCAATAAAACTTGATTAGTCATTTTTATTAAAGTGGACCAACACCCAGGGGTGATCGGCCCGGAAATCTATAAGATTCCCGGGCCGATCACCCCCCACCCCGCGGGACATCCGAGATCGGGATGTCCCGCGGGGTGAAACCCCCCAGAAACCCCCAAAACACCTTACCTGATCCGCCGCCGCTTCCGCCGCCGCCGCCTCCCGCGCACCCCTCCAGACGTGCGCGCGCCCGCGCCGGCCCTCTGTGAATGGCCGGCGGGGGCGCGCGCGCGCCGAGAGTGACGCGCGGGAGGCGGCGGCGGCGGAAGCGGCCTGGACGTTCCTGATCCCCGCCTGGACGTTGGCGGGGATTGGCTGCAGCGCTCACGTGGGAGCGTTGAGAGGTGAGTTTTTTGGGGTTTCTGGGGGGTTTCACACAGCGGGGCACCCCCGATCGGGGTGCCCCGCCGAAGTGGACCAAAACCCAGGATAGTCAAAATCCTGGGTGTTGGTCCACTTTAATCAACTTGAATGTCACACTGAACTACATAAACTACATACATGACACACTGGTTAAAAAACATTAAAGACACAGCAATGTCAATAAGGAAGGGGACAAAAAAACCCCACAATGAAGGGGCAGGGGGCGGGTGGAAGATTAATTACATATAACAAAATGTTTTATATATAATAAATATAATAATAAATAAACATTAATTATCCCTAGAGTTAACAAATAAAGTGATTAAAGCGGACCTTCACTCTGAATAAGAGTCTATCTTATATGTTTCCCACACCCTGTACATACAGATTGCTCCCATTAAAAATCATCCTACCTGCATCTACTGCATTTTATAAGCCTTTAAACATCCAAGATGGCGGCTTATGGAAGCTGCCATTTTTGCAGGCAGCCTGCAAACAGGAAGTGCCTGCAAACAGGAAGTGACTGTGCTGCTCTGCATTCTGGGACTGCTGACCTTTCCCTGACCCCAGCTCTGCTCTGTCTGAGCAAAGCACAGCTATAACCCTCCCCCCTGTACCTTATCCCACTCTCCTCTCCTCAGTAAGTGTGATGCTTCTGAGTCAAGATGGCGGCGCCCGTATCCTAAATTCCCGAACAGAGTTGCAGCCCAGTGGGGGAAAGTATAATAAATGAGTGACTAAACATGTAAAATATATTAATTTTAGATGCTGAGGAATTGTTTTTTAAGAGTTTGGGCTTTTCATTAAATCATGGTGAAGGTCCGGTTTAAGTGCAAATTGGCTTAAATAACAATCATATTCCCTTTATTATTCTTCACTAAAAATACAAGTGCTCCCTCCAAAACCATAGTGCTAACCTAACTATGCTAGTACCTCCCCATATAATGCAAGAACAAGCCGGGGGTGACAAATAAACACAAATACACAAACGTGAGAGAAACAAAAGATGAGCTTACATGAACATACGACCACCAGCCCACTGCCCCTTGTCTACGCGTTACGTGACGTCACAGGCGTCACTTCCTCTTTACAGTTTTGTTAGTGTTCAACACTAGATTGTTTGCCTTATACCCCTTGCCTGTGTTTGGCGTTGTTTATGATCAAATTAATGTATTAGTGTGGTGTCCGTTTAGAATCAATTTTTTAATGTGTCTGCATTTTGCACTGTTGAAAAATGTGCAGGTTGGAAAGCTTTGTTAACCTGCTCCTAAGAGACAAGGCCCCTCTAACTTGTCTGGTCCCCCCCCCGCCCGCCTACTGGGACGTCTAAACTCTGCTGGGTTTGTTGTGGCCTGAGAGAGAAAAATGAGAACATGTCAGTCAATATTGCTGAACTATTTGAACTATGGGGCCTATTGTAGGTTGCACAAGCATCTTCTCTCAACAGCTTTTGATTACTTTAATTGGTCAGAGTACTGTTAAGGATTTTTTGGAATACCTTTGGCCGAGGCTTTTGAACTAAAGCGTTCTAGCTGCCAAAATCTGGCTTCTAGTTCGGCGTGTGTGTGTGTTTACTAAAGGTGTTGAATGGAATTTTCCTCTTGCCCATCCTGGTATATCAGACCCAAAGTTGTGTTGGGCCCTTTCTTGCCAAGATTATTTTCTTATCCCTTCTCAGATTGGCTGTCACTAGAAACTGGTATGGGCAAAAGTCAATTTGACAAAATCTAGGTGCTGATCTGCTTTATTGAGCATGCCGCCCTTCTGACTCGCTGTATAGCCTCTTTTTTTTTTTTTTTTAATTTTCTGGAAGTCACTTTTAAAGGAGCACTATCGGGTTTGTAACAATAAAATGCCATATAAACACATTGGCTAATGAGAGGAGGGGGGCACTTATACGCCCGACCTGCCAAGCTTGTGGTTTATTCTCTCATGGTAGGAATAGAATCCAGGGGTGACAGAGCCTGTCACCCCAGATTTCTTCTTCCTTCCATTAAAAAAAAAAAAAAAAAAAAACAGCCTGGTTGTATAAGTGACTTCTCCTCCTGTCATCCAGCATATTTATATGAATTTTTATCATTTGCCCTTTTCTCTATAGTGCTCCTTTAAAGCGGACCTTTACCCTGAATAAGAGTATATCTTATGTTTCCCACACCCTGTTCATAAAGATTGCTCACATTAAAAATCATCCATGTTATGAGCCTTTAAACATCCAAGATGGCGGCTCATGGAGCATCAGGCAGCCTGCAAACAGGAAGTGTCTTCTGACTGTGTGGCTCTGCATTCTGGGATTGCTGTCCTTTCCCTGACCCCGGCTCTGCTCTGTCTGTGCAAAGCACAGCTATAACCCCGCCCCCCGTACTTTATCCCACTCTCCTTTCCTCGGTATGTGTGATGCTTCCGAGTCAAGATGGCGGCTCCCATATCCTAGAGTCCTGAACAGAGTTGCAGCCCGTTGGAGGAAATAAAAATAAGTGGCTAAAAACTTAAAATAGTATAGTAAAAGTAATTTTTGTATAGTAATTTTAGATGCTGGGGAATAGTTAAGGCTTTGTGCTTTTCATTGAATCATGCTAAAGGTCCGGTTTAAATAAAAAATCATTAGAAATCATGGTCTATACAGGCAATCGAGAAATGGGGTTTGGTTTGGCTCGTATAAAATGACAGACCTGTGTCCATCTTCCTTTGTTCTTGTGGTACGGAAAACCCCTCCTGCTAAAGTGTCTTAACTCTGCTAGGGCTGATGTATGGTCCCTTGCTGCTACTTGTTGTTCTTCAGCTTAACTAACCTGGAACAGGTATGCTGCTCTAACACCACAAGCTGCTTGTTTCAGATCTGGAAACTGGCCATACCTTATATTTTTCCCCTCGGCATCCGGAGTCTGCAGAAACCATCATCCCTACTGAGCTCTGTGGGGATTTTCCAAAGTTGGTAACTGCAGAGAGGGCCTGACTGTGAATTTTGGACAATCTCTTATTTATTATTTACAGAATTCGACTCAAGGAAAGAGTCATTTTTTGTTTATTATTTGTTTGTTTATTTACCAGATTCTTTTATCATTTATTTTGTTACAACAGAAATCTAGTTGGCTGTTTTATCGTATGTAACGGTTTATAGCTATGGATAATACTTACAATGCATAGTTTTTTCTATGCTATGTTACTTCTTAGGGGGAAGGGGTTGAGTCCCCACCATCTATGTAAGCCTGTGCTGTCTTTGATGTTGGTGTGAAGCGATTAGTACCTCAGACCGATACTCGGGGCCCATTGCTCTTTGTAATGGTAATAGCCAGACAAGAAGAGAAGGACTTTTCTCTCTTTTGCCTTGGCCATGGTAAATGACGGGCTATTATGTGTGGGACTGCCCTTAGGGAAAATCTTGTCTCCATTTTGAAAGCTCTCATGTTGTTAGAAGCTGAATAATATGTTGTGTTTGCAGGTATAGGATGCGGATATTTCTGTCACATTAATTTACATTTAGAATAAAGTGCACAGTCTGGTTTGGCAACTTCATGGAATCGGTGCACGTTGAAGGTACTTGGCATGCACAGACATTAGGTAATGGAATATATTAAACATAATTACCCTTGTACGTGGCTGGCACATTTCATTTGTGTTTTACTCTAATGCAGCTATGGGTACATCATAGTTTTTACAGTTATGTACAGTATTGTGTAAGTTCACTTAAACCGGACCTTCAGCGTGATTTAATGAAAAGCCCAAACTCTTAAAAAATGGTTCTCCAGCATCTAAAATTAATATATTTTACGTTTTTAGTCACTAACTTATTATTCTTTCCCCCACTGGGCTGCAACTCTGTTCAGGAATTTAGGATACGGGCGCCGCCATCTTGACTCAGAAGCATCACACTTACTGAGAGTGGGATAAAGTACAGGGGGGTGGGTTATAGCTGTGCTTTGCTCAGACAGAGCAGAGCTGGGGTCAGGTAAAGGTCAGCAATCCCAGAATGCAGAGCAGCACAGTCAGGAGGCACTTCCTGTTTGCAGGCTGCCTGATAAGATGGCGGCTTCCATAAGCTGCCATCTTGGATGTTTAAAGGCTCATAACATGCAGTAGATGCAGGTAGGATAATTTTTAATGTGAGCAATCTGTATGTACAGGGTGTGGGAAACATATAAGATAGACTCTTATTCAGAGTGAAGGTCCACTTTAAACCGGACCTGCAGCATAAATTAATGAAAAGCCCAAACCCTTATAAAACGATTCCCCAGCATCTCAAATTCATATATTTTAAGTTTTACTCACTTACTTATTATTCTTTCCCCCACTGGACTGCAACTCTGTTCCGGACTCTAGGATACGGGAGCAGGATAAAGTACAGGGGGCGGGTTATAGCTGTGCTTTGCACAGACAGAGCTGGGGTCAGGGAAAGGACATCAATCCCAGAATACAGAGAGACACAGTCAGAAAACATTTCCTGTTTGCAGGCTGCCTGTTGCCCCATGAGCCACCATCTTGGATGTTTAAAGGCTCATAACATGCAGTAGATGCAGGTAGGATGATTTTTAATGTGAGCAATCTGTATGTACAGGGTGTGGGAAACATATAAGATAAACTTATTCAGGGTTAAGGTACTCTTTAACTAAACAGACCAAATTATCAGTTTGCTGACCCCCCCCCCCCCACACACCCTTTCTAAACACAACATTTTTTTAATATGCTATGATGTTGACCCCCTGAATTCCTTGAATGGAAACACTCTGGTGCCTGGAGCTAATGGAGGCAGACATAAATTAATATTTTAAAGTGCAAGTTGGGTCTTCGGACCTGGGTCCATATTGCTTTCTACACTTGGGGTACCCTTGCTGTTTGAGGTTAGACCCCATGGTTAGTTTTGCCTGAAGTCTGTGTTTGTGTTCGGCGTTCAGGCCCAACTCTAAAAGCTGGTTGATGGGCTGCTGAGCTTCTAGCCCTCCCCACAGCCAATCGGGCACACCCGAACTACAGGTTTGCCCAACACTACCTGTGGTACCAACATTTAGAATGTACAACCTCCTGATAGGCACAGTATGCAGTGAAGAAGAGGCATGGCCCTAGCTGTACTTGTAGCAAAGGATTTTTTTCACACACATCCACTTCTTCAGCCATTCCGTTACTGTATTATCTGCCGTGGTGTTTGTAACCGGAGTGCTGGACTTGTTCAACTTGTTCTTTTTGCCCTTGAACTGACCAGCAATTGCGAGGTATGCTGCAGGAGCTCTGCAAAGTTAATTATGCAGTCAGAATGATATCTTGCCATGTTTGTTCAATGACAAAAGGATTTGTATAAGCATTATACCTGTAATCAAAAAATAACATTCAGAACAGTAATGTGCTAGGCGTTAATAGGTGTAGGAAGTGGTTGTAGTATCATATAATAGATTTTTATTAGTGGTTAAACAAATGTGCGCCTTGTTACAGTGAAGAAATCTCTTTTCTATTGTAGGTACATTATACAATCTATGATAAGAACTATGTAGACCATTCTTATTCATGGCTATTTATTGACCATTAATTAATTGTGTGAGCATTCCATCGAGCGTACAGCCGCGCAGAATCCAAACACAGGAAGAATAGGATATACTGAAAAGCTCTGTGACCTTTACCTTGGCACTGTCATAGAATGCTACCTTTCCAACAAATCCGTGTTTGTCTTGCTAGACCTGTCTCCATTACCTGTTCTGGTATTGTAAACATCTAGGAGCAACAGCAGCTCAACCGTGAAGCAGTAGGGCACACTTGTTTTCAAAACATGGCTGCCAAGTGCTGAGGAACATTTCATGTAAACATGCTCTTCTGTTGTAACATAAACTGCCTCGAAAAGTAATGTAAGATCCATGATGGTTTATTATGAGCCTTAAGAACTGTGTTTCTATGGCCAAACCTCTGAACGTAAACCCATGTGCAGTTCTAATAGGCTAAACCTGGGCTAGAGTAGAGTAGTGCAGGGGTTCCAGACCTTCTTACCAGGGCTGTGGAGTCGGTAGATAAATGTTCCGACTCCTCAGTTTTTTGTACTTCCGACTCCTCTGTATTAATATGTGAATGTATTTTATACATTCCTTGAAGGAAAGAAAGGATTCTAGCAAAGAGAGGTAGTTGGGCAGAAGCTGCCTTCTCCTTTCTGTGTGCTGATCTTCTGCTGAAGATAGGACAGATGTTATAAAAAGGTAAATGATTTATGTGCAGCAATCGGATTTGTCCTGGAGAGGGATACATAGGAGCACTGTTTCTTGTAAGGGGGGGTTGGTCCTTTTCAGTGACTTGCTTAAAGGATGTTCCAACATTGCTTTGGCCACTTGAGGCCCTACATCTTCTGTATTAGTATGTGCTCCAAAAATTGTGGCGATATGTATGCATATCATTTTATATTAATAAATTGTATGTGTTCTTTAATGTAAGTGATCTCTGTTTACCAAACTGTGCAGAAGTAAAGTCCCCTGTCTAGACACACGCAAACGTTCTCCCCCCTGTATCTCCATTGGGAACTGTGTCAAATTAACCATTTCAAAGCATCCCAGTATCTCCAATTATATGCAGTACTGCTTCTCTTGCCTCTGTGTCATAGCTGGGAAGCAAAGTGTCATGCCACAGCTTTAGGTCATGAGCATGCTCTGTTGTGGTCTCAGGTGGCTGCGGGGACCACTGTGGCTTGCTGTGTCTGCTTATCCTGAGAGCACCAAGGGGGAGAGTTTGTTAGACCACTTTTTTTGTTTGGTCCTGGAGGAATTTAATTGAAAGGAGGAGAGAACTTTTGAGCCCTGTTACAGCTTCTAACCTTGCTTCTAACCTTGTCCCCTTTGAGAAATTGATGAGCCAGTAGTAGATGTATGAAGAACGTATAAGAATATCTAAAGATATGTTCACTACTTTTCTGAGTAATGGTTTGGTGGTATCACCAGGGATAGACGTCATCCTCAACCTCTCCAAACCGCTCGGCATTTCCAACACCTCCCACCACTTTGAAAGACTACAAGGAAAGGAAATATAATAAACTACATGCTGAACACAATGGCTTACTTTTACGGTTTATGTGGAATATTGAACTAAAAAATCCAAAATAAATAGTATACAGGATATGTTTACAGCAGCATTCGGATACTAATAGAATGACTTTGGAATCTTTTTCATGTAAATTTTTCATTTTCTAAGGATTTAGAAGCTTTAGTGTCCAAACACAGGGATTTTACAGGAATTTGTGGTAAATAAAGTTCTGATATGATCCGCAGCAATATCTGGCACATCAAAGGGTCGTTTGGCAGCACAAAGTAAGTCTGACCGGTGTGTGGGTAGAGTGGGGCATTATTTTTATTACATAGTAGTATCTGTTTAGGTATTGCCAAATAAGATTGGCCAGTAGTCTGACTAAAACAAATACCCAGTGTGGGCAAAAATAGGCTGCTTTGTTTGAGTATGTAGCCTTTCCACTTATGTAATGGGCAATGGCCAAAGGTTAAAGTACTAGTTTATGGTCCTTGTTTATTTGCATTCACATGAAGTGAAGAGAACAAGTTTTCTGAGCTGTTTGCTTTTCTTGCTCTTAACTTTTTTTATTTGATGTTTTCCGATAGTTCTCAGCAAGCACTAGTCACCCACCAATGAGCCTGCTCTGGGATTTCAGATAGTAATCCATAGTTTACACTCTACATAGTTTCCTATAAAACAGTAGGACAGTTCCCGTAGAACAGCCCTCATCTGGGTCCTTTTGTCTGGAAAAATTTTGGCTTTGTAGGAGGTCTGTATGTAGGGGAGCATATTGGGCCTGTGCGTGGGGTGTTGGGCCTGTGCTGGGAGGGAGTGTATTGGGCGTGTATGCAGGGGGGAGTGTGCGGAGGGGGGGGGTGTTGGGCCTGTTCAGAGGGGGAGTGTGTTGGGCCTGTACAGGGGGGAGTGTGTTGGGTGTGTGCGGAGGAGGCAGAGTGTGTTGGGCGTTTGTTGAAGTGGGCAGTGTGTTGGGTCTAGTCGGAGGGAGGATTGTATAGGATCCTCATCTGCCACTTACCTAGGAATAGAGATCCTACATTCCAACCTGGGTTAAGGCAATAGGAACTTATCCATGGACGAATGTCCGGATGTTGCCATTACATAAAAAATGGTGACAACATGGATTCTGTGGTGATAATTTAGGGGGGAGGGCCCATGGTGGGGTAAAGCTAATGGATACACAGCTATCAACTCTACTTGTGGACAATTGTTTTGCGGTGTTGCCCCGCATCAGCACAAGGCTGGAAATGAGGTGCGTAACAATAGGGGGTGCATAGGTTTTGACCACAATGGGGCTCAAAAGGTCAGTTAGATTTGTGCTTTCATGGAATTACATACAATAAAAAAGCATTATTTGTCTGTCTCAGCCTTTAGTTGTCTTGTTGTACCAAATTTACTTAAAATGACAGGAAAAAGTTTAGTATGAGTTCTAACCGGGGCCCCATTCAAGGTTAACGCTAGGCCCAGGTCACATTTAATTACTCCACAACTAGAAATAGATGGCTGTATGGGAAGTAAGACTTTAAAGTGCCAAACTATGGTCACAAGTATCTTTAGTCTTGACCCATGTTAAACTAAATGTAATATGCTAAGTGAGTATCTATGGCTAAATACTCTATGGATGTTACTAACACTAAAATACTAAAATGAGTTGTGCTCAGTGTTTTGACCTCTTTATTTGTATGTTGTCCCAAACATGATTGCATTTTGCTTATTGCTAATATCCTTTTTATTCTGGTAAATCTATCTGGCTTATAGCGATTTTTCCGAAGAGCTGAAAAAACGTAATCTTTTAATTTCCTGAAGACCTCTCTCTTCCCAGAAAACAATTTCTTCAGATCATTCTTTTGAAATGGAATTTTCTTTTATCACATTACTTATTGCACAGCGGATAATTTCAAGATGGTTTTGAAGATGAAAGCCCACCAAAGGAATTTGTGGGTTAGTCGAATGGCCTGCCGCGCTCAGCTGTACCCCCTCCCCCCCCCACTCACATAGCCTGCATTCCTCCAGAACAAACCTTTACTTGTTGCTATAGTGTTGGACATCAACAGTCATTAGGTGTATTTGTGCAGGAGACTTGCGCTGTCAGGAGCTTCATCAAGTTCTGTAAGTTCTCGATCTCTGTAGGGCTCAGAAGTATGTAAGTCGGGTTGACCCATTTCAGTATTTTCTGATTCAAGACTTTGTCTTGGACTAGGCATTCAAATGGGATCTGATATTTCCTGGCCAATGGCCAATCTTTACATCTAATGATGGTGCTCTCAACAACAGCAACTATGGTAATGGATGATACCATACTGCTTTGTAGGAACTATTCAGGAGTGGTTAGTTGCTCGCTTGCATTCCACTTCCGATAGCAGTGATCAGTAACTGTTAGTTTTGGTAATTTCACTCACCTCTCATGGGGCTTACCTTCCCCCGTAGTCCATCAACGCTCTACTGGATCTGCGTGGCCACCATGCGCACAGAGCTGGAAAAAAGCAGATCTTTACTTTTTGCCAAGATGGCGGCACCCAAGCCATGGTTCGCTGGGAGAACGGTGCTGGTCCTTGGGCGATGTAAGGGGTTCTTTTCTTTGTAAACCCCCCCCCGTCCTGCCCCAGCACCAAGGTGGCAGGGTGAGGGTTATCCCTGCCTTTTAATAGGTGCTCCCTGCCCATTTAATAGGCTGTCACTCCTTTTTCTGCACCTCCTGGTCATGTCTATGGGAGTTCACATAACCTCTTAAATAAAATGAATGCCAAGTCCAGATGAGATCTTTGATGGCACCCCCCATCTTAGTTTGGTTACTGTGTACAGAAGGGGTATTCCCCCATAGCCTCTTTCTGTACAGGACATGAGCACACACAAATGGATCCCATTGCTTAAAGTCCCTGTCCATGCAAACACTAACTTTCTCCCACCTTATCCCCATTGGAAGCAGTAAATGATAAGCCACTTCAAAGCACCTGAAAATCTAATTGTATGTAAATATCTCTAGACTGTTATAGACTAGACTAGCACTCTAGACTAAACCAATGTTTTTGGGTTTGAAGCTGAGCTGGGAAAGGCGTGTCATGGGGCAGCTTTATTTAGTCTTCAGCATGCTCTGCTATGGTCAGAGACAGCTGTGGGACCACTGTGGCTTGCTGGGCCCACGCTGAGAGCACCAAGAGAGGGGGTGGCTGTAGGACCACTTTTTGTTTGGTTAGGGAGGAATACATTTGAAAAAAGGGCAGACTTTGGAGTCCTGCTACTGCTCTTGGAAATGGAGAAGAGGCACATGGGACAGGCATCAGATGAGCTGCTTGTTGGCTTTGGAGTCCCTTTAATCTTCAAAAGTATTAATTATTTGTGCACAGAGGAGTATGTGACAGACTCTCTGCCCTTTGGACTTTACACAGGTTCATTACTTTCCTTTTCTTAAGCATGTACAGACTGCCATTGTGTTGATTGATTACGTTATTCATTGTTCTGATTGATTGTGTTAGACTGCCATTGTTCTGATTGATTGTGTTACAGACGTCTATTGTGTTGCTTATTGCGTCACCGGCAGAGTTGAGGGATTGTGTGCCATGCTCCCATTGGTCCGTGTATTTGTCATGCAGTCCTCCATCAGGTCCACGGGGGAGGTCCCCTTGCATGGAGCCTTGCATATAAGGCACAGTGTGGCACTAATAAAGAACACTTCACCTTCACCCTCAATACTGAAGTTCTGTCTCTTATTGGGGGAAACGCTATATTACAATTCACTAGCCCTTGTAAGGGCTGTTCCTGGTTCCTCACGGACGACTCTGGAATTCCAGCAGCACCTCTTACGATTGGGAAAAGGACGTCTCGGACGGTGAAGCACTCCGGCGATAAGGGTTATCGCTACAGAGTATATGTGAGGATAAAATTACTTTCGGCCTTCTAAAACCCCCCCTTGGTCTTGCCCCCAGTGTAAAAAAATAGGAATTGCAAGAATTGTCTGCAGTACTTACCATTGCTGTGTTCCAGTGCTGCAGAGAAGGGTAGGCCACACATACCCCTGTCGTCATGTTTCTACTGGTAACAAACTGGACCCACACAAGGGAACTTTAAGACACAAGGGAAGTCTGTTTGTGAAGTGCTAAGTATTTCATCCCATACTTGAGCTTTGTATGTAGTATTCCACTGAGGGGCACCCCAAATTGTCACCTAAAGTCATTTGAAGTTCCTGTTCTGTAGGCTGCAGCTGGGGGTGCATCATGTGACCCCCATGGATAGCTGTATGTGCCCCAGGGCCCGGCCAGTCAGGTGTGCTCTCAGCACCTCAGCTCTGAACCAGACCAGACAATGTCCCTTTAAAGTGGTTCGAAACTCAGACCCGATGGCCCTGGAATAGATTCCAGGGCTGTTTGAGTCCCTCCCCCGGGGCATCCAGGATCGGGATGCCCTGCTGTGAAACACCCAGGTCACCTAGTAAATTCACCTGCTCCCCCACCCCAACGGCGCATGCCCAAGCAATGGCCGTTTCCTGCTATACCTTTTTAGCAGGGATGCGGCTGCCGATGTGCTCTGGTCCACTTGGCTTAAATGAATAGGCAGGAGCAGATGCGAGTGCATGATTGGACGAGAGGCCGTGCATTCGCTGTAGGACTGGGAAAAGGGCAACCTGGGGGTTTCACACAGCAGAGGCAAGAACCAAAACCCAGCATAGTCTAAATTCTGGGTTTTGGTCTGCTTTAAGAGGGCTTTCATTCTTGCTGCCATATTGCCAGCGGTAGGGGCCAGAATATACAATACGCAGTGTTGGAAATTGTTTCATAAAATTATTATTATAAAAATATGAAACAGAAGTGACAGAATGTCTTGTGTGTTTACTTCCTGCCCCATTGGCAGCTTTATTCCTGCCTGTTTGTTTCTGGACAATATTTGGAGACAAACTAATCTGTAATATTTAAGTGCGGTCACATAGAAGTCATCCTGAAAGCGAGTCGCCTATTGTAATCCATTAATCCGCTTTTAAGTGAGAAGCGTAAACATTAGCTTTTCAATAGAGTTGCCAGGTTATGCTGGAATGCTCTATAAAAAAAAGCAGTTTATGATGGCAGAATAATGCCGCTGGTATGATGCGATTGCCAAAGCAAAATCTGATGCAGCCTTTGTTCTTACCTATAACTGCACCCTAAAAAGTACATTTAGTCAGAAAAAACTGCTATGTTTCTTTGGATGTTTTAAAGCAGAACAGAACCCACCAGCTGTCAGCTTGGAATCTACAAGTTTCCAGGGGGCGGCTGCTAGCTTTTTGCTGGGGCATCCGGAATTGGGATGCCGCACTGTGGGACCCCCCCCCCCCCCCCGGGCACCCTAAAAACTCACCTGTCCTCACTCCCAATGGCGCATGCCCAGGCTCTCCTCCAATCAGAGCCATTTGCCTATCAACAAACGGATCTAATTGTATCCACTGCATTCCCAGAGGCATGTGCACGCTTCCCCCCCCCCCCAGCCCTTCAGATAGGCTTCCCATTTATTTCAATCAGAGCCCTTTTCCGAATGACAGTCAAGGATGAGAGGCTATGCATGTGCCTTGCCGTGAAAGGTGAGTTTTCTTGGGCCTTTGGGGGGGTTTCACACAGCACGGAACAAAACCTGGGTGCGTTAAATTCCTGGGTTTTGTTCTGCTTTAAACTCTTAATACCATGAGCTTATTAAAGAACACATCTATCTGACCAGGAAGTTTTTGTTTTCTCTGCAAACCTTTATCCAAAATTAGTGATAACATTGTGGCATGTTTTTTCATTTCAAATGCCCAGTCCAAGCAAAAAAAATAAAAAAAGCGTTACTTACCAGATAAGGAGCAGGACTTCAGGATGGTACCCCCGTGGACAAGGCAGACTGTGTGCAGGTGGCACCCCTTCCAGTATAAAACAGTCTGCCCTCCAATAAACCCCATTTGCCCTCAGGCAGAGATTAGGCAGGAGGCACCCTCTTCCTGTTTGCCACCACCCTAACCAAACAGCACCGACCACAAAAAAAAACTTTCCAAATAAGAAAAAAGTCTGGTGCCCCTAGGATGAAGGCACCCTGTGCTGCATCTGATCACCTTAAAGAGTGTCCAGGTTGGGAGGCTTCTGATTGGCACCTGGTGTGCATGTGACTGTCTACCACTTATGGCAATGCCACCAGTCAATCCCTGAACCAGAATGATGTTGAAAAACGAATGCAATACATTTTGTAGGGTAAGTTGATTATATTTGAGGTTGTGAGAATACTTAGGCCTCTTTGTCAGCCATGATGGTACCTACTCCTCTTTTCTAGTAATAAAACTTTTGGCACACTCTGGAAAGTTTATAGACTTTTCCAGTCCTGTGTACTCCCCCTCACATGGACCAAGTGTGTAATTCTGCACAATTTTGGGTTTCCTATTGCTTGGATCAATCACGTTATTGGCCAGCCCTGGAGTCTAAAAGACTCAGAGGGCTACAAGACTAAAAGACTCAAGGGACGGAGGATTAATTACCTCTAAATTGCCCCCTCACCTGTTCTGGCATTTGTGGACACATGTCGGCCACCCTGCAGGGGGTGCTCCCTCGCCCGGCCATTTACATAGGCTGGGAGCACACCGCAGACAGCTGGGAGGCAGATAATTTGGCTGCACCATGTCGGGGGCATTGTTCCAAACCATGGAAAGATTTTTTTTTTTTTGGGACGATCCGGGGGGTGTCACGCAGTGAGGCATCCCGAAGGCTGGTCAAAATCAAAGTGGTTGTTCAGTTTCTAGGCACCAGACTTTTTTTATTTGGCAAGGTTTTTGACCCCGCCATCCTGCCTTAGTGACAGGGGAGGAAGTTTATGAAGACTGGACTTCCGCATTAACAAGAGAGGCATCTTAAACCAGACCTTCACCCTGAATAAGAGCCTATCTTGTTTGTTTCCCCCACCCTGTACGTACAGATTGCTCACTTTAAAAATCATCCTACCTATTGCATTTTCTGAGTCTTTTAACATCCAAGAAGGTGTCCCATGGAGTCTCTGGCTGCCTGCAAACAGGAAGTGTCTTCTGACTATGCAGCTCTGCATTTTGCGATTGCTGTCCTTTTCCTGACCCCAGCTCTGCTCTGTCTCTGCTAATCACAGCTATAACCTGCCCCTCTGTACTTTTCACCCCTCTCCTCCATATGTGATGCTTCTGCGGCAAGATGGGGGCGCCTGTATGCGGGGAAAAGAGTAATAAGTAAGCAACTTAGAAAGTTTAAAAGTATGCCGAAGGTCCGGTTTAACTCGGGATACCCTAGGATTTGGTGTGTAAGATTTGTAGGTCTGGTTTTTTTTTACTTTAGTAGGCCTTAATGGCATTTTTTGCCTATTTACTTATACAGATAAACACTTTATGAAATAGATGGGTCTGCTTTTTTAGGTTAGGGGAGTAGCTAACCCACCAACTCCACCCTGTAAATGAAATCTAATTTTCCTTTTTATTGCACTTTGTACTCATTTTCCTTTTCCACTAATTTAAAAGCAACCTGCAAAATATTCATCCATTGTGCCTCAGTGCCCTATTTGTCGGATTCTGGGCTTGACATTTAGTTCCCACGTTCGGTTTGGCAATGAAATGTATCCTTTAGTGAAGAAATATTACATTCTCAGTGGTAAACTTTTCAAGAATGTCAAACTCCTGCATCATTTCCAAATAATTGCATATGACTGTAATTTGTAGCTCTGGGCCCTCTGAGGGTAAAGGTTGCCTCCTTATCCTCAGGCCTATAACTGTGTCCATTCTTCTTTTAACTCTCAAGAGACGCCATTCTTCTAAACTTGTCTTGCATTCATACTTTCTGCAGCAACAGTGTTCTTTATCATACCAAGCGAATATGTGGAATTCGGCCATTATAATAAGAAAAGGAATTGTACTAGAGGCTCTAATGGTCCTTGTTTATTTCATAATTAGGACATTAAGACCTGGGTTAACACTGCCGCACTACAGAGTGATAGTATGGAGATTTCTCTCAGCAAATCGCCCTCCAATTCAAAAAAGTCCTGCAGCAAGTTGGGAGCAATTGCTCCTCAAAGGCAGGGAGATCACCCGGAACAGGGCAATCACATTGTGACAACGTGATTGTGGCAGTGTGAACGTCGCCTGAAGCATCTTTACTCCATGTAGAACAAGTGTGGACTGCTTGTAAAATCAGACTTTGTGGGGAGTCATGGATCTTGCTGTCGCTGAATCGATGTAATATGTGCTGGTCTCCACTTTAGGTCTTAGTAGTAGCCATGTATTTTCTGTTAAAGATGACCTCCAGTGAAAAAGGATTTCAGAATGTGCAATAGTAATCCCTTGCCCCAATCATCGTGTTAAGACTTAATTGGCTGGAAAATGTTGTTTGTACTTTTTCCACCATGTTGCTATGATGTTACACCCAGTGATCTGGTTCTGGGTGCCAGAAAGAGGGAGAGACATGTGGACATATAATAGGGCTGGTTGGATGCACTCACAATAATAAAGCTCTACAGAGAACACTGAGGTGGGTGGGATGTCTGTACTACAGATGCCGCAGCCTCACGGGGGCACTTACTGTAATAATTTTACTAGAAATAACAAGATGGGTAGTACCTGGCAGATTTATTTGCATCCAAAATGTGTTACCGGGTAGAACTATCTGACCTTAGGTTTGCTATAAATACATTTTCTTTTACCAGAAAATGAGTTGGGCTGCGTTTCCTGACTGTGGACACAGGCAAGTAAAAGGACACAATACCATCCAATACACATTTTTGAAAATGGGTGTTGATTGTGTCCGATTGCATGGGAGTTCACCCTTATTACTAATGCCCCCTAATATTCCCCCTGCCTGCAAGTCCAGTTAGTTGTTAGGCGCCGGACACCCTTCTCTCTTAAGCCAGGAAATCCCCAATCTCCACCGCCTCTTCTGCCTTTAGACAAGTCCCCGCTCGCAGGAGACGCGGATTGTGCCTCTCCAGACTCGGTTACCCCCAGGACTTAGTTGGCGCAAAGATTACCGGCTTAAGGTGGAGACGGGTGAACAGCAGGGTATCCCGAATATGGATGCCGGGATGTAAATGGAATTTACAAACGGAGAGTCAAACAGAGAAGTCCAGGAACAAGCCAAGGTCAAACCAGGTGATCACAGAGCGCGGTATCCAAGGGGTCAAGCGAAGATTAGTCAAAAACGAGCCGAGGTCAAACCGGGTGAGCACCAAAACGCAGTAACAGAGGGATCAAGCACAAGCGGAGTCAGGACAGGCAAAAAGGTCAGGACGGGCAGCAGACAAGGATGGTCAGAGACTAAGCCGAGTTGAACACAGTAAACGCAGACTATAACGCACACCCTATTAACCAGAGGCTATAACAGGCACTGGACAAAGGGGCAGCATGGTAATAAAGGGAAGACTGGCCAATGGGAAGGGGAAAAGGGAAAGGAGAGGGAAGTGTGGTGATTGGTGCAACCGTAACTACCCAATGGGAGCGGTCCCAGGAACTGGACCTGCCCAGGCCAGACGGACTGTCCAGTCCCTGGGCCCGACTCCCATCAGGACAGCTGACAACTAATTAGACACTTGCCCCCGGCGGATGCGCTGGGAGCAGCGCCGCCTGGGGGCATATACAGAGCGTGCTCGCGCGCGTGCGCGAGCACGCGAATGGCCGGGCGCGCTCCCGGCCGGGGGAAGCACAGCCGCGCCGACAGATGAGAGCACGGGGCCGCCTGCCCCCGCCGCACGACCCGCGACGAGGCCGCCGCACCCCGCCGCCGTCACGCTGGCCCCAGAGCGGCACAGAGAACGGGGCCGCGCCGAGGGACCGGGGCCGGGAGGCAGGTAAGTTCCTAACATTACCCCCCCCCCCTGAGGAGGGGCCACCGGACCCTCCAAGCTGGGCTTCTGAGGATTCTCCCTATGGAATTTTCTCACCAATCTCTGTGCATGAACTTCCCTAGCCGGAACCCATGACCTTTCCTCAGGACCGTAACCCTTCCAATCAATCAAATACTGAAGGGAACCACGAAAAAAGCGAGAGTCCAAAACCCGAGCACGCGAATGGCCGGGCGCGCTCCCGGCCGGGGGAAGCACAGCCGCGCCGACAGATGAGAGCACGGGGCCGCCTGCCCCCGCCGCACGACCCGCGACGAGGCCGCCGCACCCCGCCGCCGTCACGCTGGCCCCAGAGCGGCACAGAGAACGGGGCCGCGACGCGCCGCGGGACCGGGGCCGGGAGGCAGGTAAGTTCCTAACATTACCCCCCCCCTGAGGAGGGGCCACCGGACCCTCCAAGCTGGGCTTCTGAGGATTCTCCCTATGGAATTTTCTCACCAATCTCTGTGCATGAACTTCCCTAGCCGGAACCCATGACCTTTCCTCAGGACCGTAACCCTTCCAATCAATCAAATACTGAAGGGAACCACGAAAAAAGCGAGAGTCCAAAACCCGAGCAACCTCAAATTCCTGTTGCCCGTCAACTAGAATGGGATCCGGAAGATTATCGGGTTCAAAGTTTCTGGCAGGTTTCAAAAGGGAGACGTGAAATGAGTTACAAATCCTCATAGAAGGCGGGAGATCCAGGCGATAGGTAACCCGATTGATTCTCTGCAGTATGGGGAAAGGACCAATAAATCTTGGACCCAACTTGGCAGATGGCTGGCGTAAGGCCAGATTTTTGGTCGAAAGCCACATCAAATCGCCGACCAAATAATCAGGATTATTATATCGCCTACGATCAGCAAAATTTTTTTGTTGGACCACAGCCTTAGACAGGTGTTGCTGAATTTTATCCCATAACCTTGGCCACTGAGACATCCATTCATCTAGAGAAGGTACTCTGGAAGGCTGGTCCGACAAGGCCGAAAATTTCAAATCTTTACCGTAAACACAACGAAACGGAGATACCCCGGTGGAGGAATGTGTGGCATTATTAAGGGCAAATTCAGCAAATGGAAGAAACAACACCCAATCCGTCTGGACATCAGAAATGAAACAGCGTAAATTTTGCTCCAAGGATTGGTTCGTTCTTTCCGTTTGCCCGTTGGACTGAGGATGAAACGCAGATGATAGGGAGACAGTGAAGCCCAACTTGAGACAAAAAGCCCTCCAAAAACGGGAAACAAACTGGACCCCCCTATCTGACACAACATCCTCCGGGATACCATGGATTTTAAATATGTGTGTCACAAAAAGTTGGGCCAGGACCTGAGCAGTAGGTAGCTTTTTTAATGGGATGAAATGAGCCATCTTACTAAACCGATCTACCACCACCCAGACGACAGTGCACCCTTGGGAAGGGGGAAGATCGGTGATAAAATCCATGGCCAGATGGGTCCAGGGGCGGGAGGGAATGGGCAATGGAAGTAGAGGACCCTCAGGAGAGTGTCTTAATGACTTACTGCGTGCACACTGGTGCAAAACCGCAGCCCGATAGGCAGCGGGCACAAATTGGGCATAACTGGGTTTTTCGGGCGGGGCTTCAGACTGGAACCGGGTTAAATCAGGAAGCTCTGGCTGGATAGCAGCTACTACCAGAGCCTGGGACAAAATGGGTAAATTTTCCCCTTCTGGTACAGTAGAAGAAGAAAAACAACGTGACAAGGCATCCGCCTTCATGTTCTTGGATCCCGGTTTATAAGTAATAGAAAAATTGAACCGGGAGAAGAACAGAGACCAGCGAGCCTGTCTTGGGGTCAATCTTTTAGCGGACTGAATGTACTCTAAGTTCTTGTGGTCGGTAAAGACAGTAACGGGAAATTGAGCCCCTTCCAGCCAATGCCTCCATTCTTGAAACGCAAGTTTAATTGCCAATAGTTCTCGATTCCCAATATCGTAATTTCTCTCGGCAGGGGTAAATTTTTTGGAGAAGAAGGCACAGGGATGGAGGCGTTCAGGGGAACCGCTATATTGCGAAAGCACTGCTCCTACACCAAGTTCAGAGGCATCCACTTCCACAATAAAGGGTAATTGGCAATCCGGGTGCACTAACACAGGGGCGGAACTAAAAACTTCTTTTAATTTCCTGAAAGCCAAGACGGATTGCTCTGGCCAAACAGCAGGATACTCCCCTTTCTTGGTGAGATTAGTGAGGGGGGCTACCAGGGTGGAAAAATTTTTAATGAATCTCCTATAGAAGTTGGCAAACCCCAAAAATCTTTGTAAACCCTTAAGATCTTTGGGTTGTTCCCACTCTAGTACCGCTTTAACCTTGGATTGGTCCATGGAAAGGCCGGTATTAGAAATGATGTAACCCAAGAAGGGAACTTCAGTAACCTCAAATTGGCATTTCTTGAGTTTGGCAAATAAATGATTCTCCCTGAGCTTCTGTAAAACCAGACGAACATGTTTACGATGTTCTGATAGCGAGGAAGAGAAAATCAGGATATCATCCAAATACACTACAACAAAACGGCCCAAGTATTCCCTAAAGATTTCATTCACAAAATCCTGAAAGACTGCGGGAGCATTACACAAGCCGAATGGCATTACCAGGTACTCATAATGCCCCTCATGTGTATTAAAAGCTGTTTTCCATTCATCTCCCTGCCGGATCCTAATAAGATTATAGGCCCCGCGGAGGTCTAATTTGGAGAATACTTGGGCCCCAACCACCTGAGTGAACAGCCCATCAATTAATGGCAGGGGATACTTATTCTTAACCGTTATCTTGTTTAAACCCCGGTAATCGATACAGGGCCGGAGTCCCCCATCTTTTTTCTCGACAAAGAAAAACCCTGCCCCTGCCGGAGAAGAGGACGCCCGTATAAAACCCTTCTTTAGGTTTTCTGCGATATACTCCCGCATAGCAAGATTTTCGGCTCGTGTTAGATTGAAGATCTTCCCCCTAGGCGGCATAGTACCCGGGAGAAGCTCGATGGGGCAATCCCAAGGTCTATGAGGGGGAAGTTTATCCGCCGCTTTTTCAGAGAATACATCAGAGAAATCTAGATATGGGCTAGGCACTTCTTCAGGGGATAACTGAGTGGCTCGCACTGGAAGTTCCAGACAGGAATGAAAGCACAGAGGACCCCATTTAACAATTTGCCTAGTTACCCAATCGATTTGGGGATTATGTTTCTGTAGCCAAGGTAGCCCAAGAACTAGAGGGGTAGAAGGCATTTTAAGAACTAAAAGGGAAATTAATTCAGAATGCCCCGCTCCCACTCTAAGCAGGACTGGTGAGGTTCTGTAATGAATGAGCCCCCCCGCAATGGGTGTGTTGTCAATGGCAGAGACCCGAATGGCTACAGGAAGGGACTGGAGCGGAATTCCTAGGCTTTGAGCTAAATCAAAGTCAAGGAAGTTCCCCGCTGCACCACAATCTAAGAGAGCTTCCAGACTAATACATTCTGGGTCAAGTTTTACCTGGACCGGAATCATAAATGGGGATAATACACGAGGAGATACCTTACAGCCTAGGTGGGTCCCCTCGATTCCCCCTAGGCTCTGAAGTTTCCCGACGGCTTCTTGGGGCAGGCTCTGACCATGTGACCTGTTCCGCCACAGTAGAGGCAGAGACCTTCTGACAAGCGCCGACGTCTCTCAGCTTCAGTGAGCCTGGTGGCGCCCAGCTGCATGGGCTCCTCAGAGGAGGGCAAGGCTGGAACTTCGGCTCTTAAGCTGGAGTCGGGATGTGACCCTTTTTCCAGGCGTCTCTCCCGCAGACGTCGATCAATGCGAATGGCCAAATGCATAGTTTCGTCCAAGGTCTGAGGAACTGGATAATTCACAAGAATGTCCTTGATGGAGTCAGACAAGCCTAGCCTGAACTGACCGCATAGCGCAGGGTCGTTCCAACGTGAATCGACCGCCCATCGTCGAAACTCTGAGCAATATTCTTCAGCTGGCCGTCGTCCTTGGCGTAAGGTACGAAGCTTTGCGTCTGCTGTGGCCCCCCTGTCAGGATCATCATATAAAATCTCCATAGCTGAGAAGAAACTATCCACAGAAAGACGAGCTGGATCCTGGGGCGACAGACTGAAGGCCCATGATTGTGGATCCCCTTGGAGGAGGGAGATAACGAGACCCACGCGCTGCTCCTGTGACCCGGACGAGGTTGGTCGAAGATGGAAATAGAGCTTACACGAGTCCCGAAAATTTGCAAATTTGGCTCTGTCTCCAGAGAACTTATCTGGAAGTGGAATTTTGGGTTCCACTGATGATGTGGCCGAAGCCCCTTGAGGACTGATGTTAATCGGAGCTGGACGGTTCTCCTGGGCCGCCACACGATGGGCCAGGTGCTCAACGGCCGCGGTTAAGGCCTGCACCTGCTCCAATATCTGGTCCATTCTCTTCTGGCCCGTTATACTGTTAGGCGCCGGACACCCTTCTCTCTTAAGCCAGGAAATCCCCAATCTCCACCGCCTCTTCTGCCTTTAGACAAGTCCCCGCTCGCAGGAGACGCAGATTGTGCCTCTCCAGACTCGGTTACCCCCAGGACTTAGTTGGCGCAAAGATTACCGGCTTAAGGTGGAGACGGGTGAACGGCAGGGTATCCCGAATATGGATGCCGGTATGTAAATGGAATTTACAAACGGAGAGTCAAACAGAGAAGACCAGGAACAAGCCAAGGTCAAACCAGGTGATCACAGAGCGCGGTATCCAAGGGGTCAAGCGAAGATTAGTCAAAAACGAGCCGAGGTCAAACCGGGTGAGCACCAAAACGCAGTAACAGAGGGATCAAGCACAAGCGGAGTCAGGACAGGCAAAAAGGTCAGGACGGGCAGCAGACAAGGATGGTCAGAGACGAAGCCGAGTTGAACACAGTAAACGCAGACTATAACGCACACCCTATTAACCAGAGGCTATAACGGGCACTGGACAAAGGGGCAGCATGGTAATAAAGGGAAGACTGGCCAATGGGAAGGGGAAAAGGGAAAGGAGAGGGAAGTGTGGTGATTGGTGCAACCGTAACTACCCAATGGGAGCGGTCCCAGGAACTGGACCTGCCCAGGCCAGACGGACTGTCCAGTCCCTGGGCCCGACTCCCATCAGGACAGCTGACAACTAATTAGACACTTGCCCCCGGCGGATGCGCTGGGAGCAGCGCCGCCTGGGGGCATATACAGAGCGTGCTCGCGCGCGTGCGCGAGCACGCGAATGGCCGGGCGCGCTCCCGGCCGGGGGAAGCACAGCCGCGCCGACAGATGAGAGCACGGGGCCGCCTGCCCCCGCCGCACGACCCGCGACGAGGCCGCCGCACCCCGCCGCCGTCACGCTGGCCCCAGAGCGGCACAGAGAACGGGGCCGCGACGCGCCGCGGGACCGGGGCCGGGAGGCAGGTAAGTTCCTAACATTAGTCTTACCTCACCCACTTTGTGAAACAGGGCCCTGCGCTTGGCTGCAGTGGTCACATGCTCCTGAATCCTTCTTCCACTCTGGTAACCTGAAAGAAGATTCCTGACCATGTGGCTTTTGGCAGCCAATCTCTGGGCCTGGTTCCCTAGAGGAGCAAGTAAGAAAAGGGAGGTGGGGGGTCAGAGCATTGGCAGTTGGGATTCCCCCTGCACTGTGATCAAAATGCATTTTGTGAAACCTATTTTTTCTATAATTGGTGTGGGGCTGTATTGTGACAGGCTTGGGGGGACATCCAGATTGTTGGAATCCTCCTGTGCATCGATCCCCAGCAACCCCCCATAATCCTTACCTGAACCTCGATCAGCCATCAAAATGTGGCCCCGCAATTGGCTCACTTTCTCCCAGTTGTTAGTCAAGCTGCACCATGTGACCACCAGTAACCAATTGCGGGGCCGTATTTCGCCAGCTGATCAAGATTCTGATAAGGGTTGCACAATACAGCCCCACAGCTATTATGTAGGAAATGACTGTGGGCCACTTTAACTGCTACATGTGTTGGTATACACTGACCAGTGTATGTTGATGCTTGATGTGATGAACTGAAGAGGTCTGTTGGCTGAGGTTCAGCCATAAACCAAGTAAAGTGACTAAAAGCTGTGAAAACTGGCCCTTTACATGGGCACATGAATATTTCTTCTCTGGAGATTATCTATAATCTCAAACTTGACTTTCTAAACTGTCCAGAAGTTTTTTTTTTCATTAGGTGGTTTTGCTTACTAATTATTTAGTTTGTAGACTTGCTCCCAGAAGCTGAGATTATCGTCTTGTACTTCCTGAAAGTGCTACATAAACATTCTGTACATAAAATATACTTGAAATAAAAGAAGATTCTAAATGCAATAAGGGTTTCTCATTTATTGTAAGGTGTGTAAGGATGAGATGTGTAATATACATCACAGACCAGTTTTGGAAGGTCACCTTGTTGTTGTAGGGTCTCCTAATTGCTCTAGGTCACTCGTGTCGACCACCTGTGCAGTAGGTGCCTGTTCTTCCTGCCTTGTATAGTCCTGTGAAAGGTCAGAGGTGGTATTGCCCAAGGCCGTCATTAGGCTCTAACCTTTCCTTAAAGGAAACTCAATCTGCAAATGGCTCCAAGCCTGGACTTTGTTCTGTAGGCTTAGATATTGTCGCTAGTAATTGTGAGTCTTCCCTAGGCAAGGGGGAGGGAAGGGGGGTCAAAAATATGAATGGTAAAGTTATTTAATGTTTTTCTAGTGTATGATGTAATTGTTAAAATCTTCTTTTGTTGCCTGGATTGTTTGAACAGTGTGTCCCAGCCACAGAGGAGGCGTTGCACTGCTTTATAGCCATGATTTTGCATGTAGCATTTGCTGTACTAATGACCCATTTGCACTGAAGGATTTTCGAAAGACTGGACATTGTATCCTTTGAACAGGCATAATATTTCTTGATCAGTGTCTGATCATCAGCATGTGGAAACAGAAATCACATGCAAATTGGACGTACAGTGCACAGTGGAAGCAATTGCTCTAACAAATGATTTTCTCAAATAAAGCCATTCAATCGCACATGATTTGTATGGTCGTTCGCTCACTGAAGGAACAGTCAGTTTAACTGTTCGTGGAAATGGGTCATAAGGGGTGTGCAATCAGCAGTTTTTTAGCTTTGTAAAAGCAGTATTCAAATTGTTAGAATAAACCTAAGGGTAATTTATTTCTAAAATATTTAAAAGGGATATTTATGCCAAATGCCAAGAATAAAATGATAAACCTTCCTTTTTATCAAACCTGTTCTATTCCACAAATGAGTATGCAGAGTATGTAGAGTCAAGGTGCCCTGAGGAAGCCTAAGCTCCGCTTTTTGGTCCCGGTTTGGGAGATTCCTTTACGTTAAATCTAGGAATTGCATGTTTTACTGTAAAATGGGTCATGGGGAGCTGTTCAGGAACACAAGGGACATTTACCCAATGTTAAGATCCCTTCTAGATGGCACCTATTGGTTTCTGGCTCAGGAAAATCCTGATCACTGTTCGCTTACTGGAGCCAGTTGTGCTTTTTCGGCCATATTATTTTTAACCTGTGTTGCTATTATAGTGTTTGTGATAGTCATGTTTTTTTTTTTGTATTTAAAGTGAACCAAAACTTTCAGAGGACTGAACTGTCTGTAAGTATGATTATGTACGGCAACCCTAGCAGGGGATGCCAGAAGGTGCTGCAGCATATAGCAGTAATCCACAAAGCTTGCCTCATGCCACAACTCCTGACACCCTTGCTTGCTCACTTGGACCATCAGACTTACTATTTCTAGTCTTCCGGGAACACTATCAGCACACAGATGGGAGGTGGAAATCACCTAGCTCTAGAGTCTTTTAGGCTCCCAAGACCATGTTTTGGTCCACTTTTAATAGAGGTTGCTTATTTTATGTGGTTCTGTATATACAACATGAATTCCTGTTACTGTGCCAACTTCTGAATTTGGTGACTTTGGGACACAAAATAACTTTTTTGTAATCTCATTTTAAAGAGCACCTTCAACCAAATCCCTCCTCCTTTTGCAGTCTAATAAGGATTCCTGATTGGCCTGTTTCTCCTTCGATCTGAGCTGGAACCGTGAGTAATAGGCCAGTCATCCAATCGTTAGAACAGGCACCCAGTCCCAGCAACAGCTGCTGTACTGCTCTGTCGCTCAAGGGTGGATAAGGTGGAGGGGATAGAGGTCCTCTTTAAAGTATGGGTATCCGTGTATCCATTTTTTAAAATATAATTGTTGTTCATTGTTGTGAGTATGGTTTGAACACCGACTCCAATCCTACCAATGCTTTCCATTCTGAAATATATCCCTGCCCCTCCTTTACTTAAACCTGCAGTCAGAATGTATGTTCATACTCCTCTGAACTATGTGGCACTTTTCCCTTTGTAGTAGCTCAAATAAAAGTAAATAAAAAAACACCCCTAATCTCTCTGCATGATGCATGTGACTTAATCTGTGACCGATATTTCTTTTTTTCCACCCAGATATTTGATCATACGAGTTCTAAAAGTTCTTAAAGACTGAAGTTCATTAAACAAGCCTGTCACAATAGAATATAATTTAATGTTAAGCCACATGCTGTTACTGTTTCCAAAGATGCAATTACTGGAAAATTAGGGGTTTCAGATCCTTGGCCAGGACAGAAGCTCATAAACCTGTCAGGGCCCTGGTTCAGTAACCAGAGGCTGGGTAAAAAGACACTCAACTTTTATGGCCACTTTGCTAGGCCTGCAAATTAACCATTTCTCCTTCCCTTAAACAAGGGGTTTTGAAGAAGATGGAAAAAGAGCAGCAAGCAGCTACTGCTGCCTCCATCGTACCCCTTCTGCTATTGATCGTACCCCTTCTGCTATTGATCGTACCCCTTCTGCTATCGATCGCACCCCTTCTGCTATCGATCGCACCCCTTCTGCTATCGATCGCACCCCTTCTGCTATCGATGGTACCCCTTCTGCTATCGATGGTACCCCTTCTGCTATCGATGGTACCCCTTCTGCTATCGATGGTACCCCTTCTGCTATCGATGGTACCCCTTCTGCTATCGATGGTACCCCTTCTGCTATCGATGGTACCCCTTCTGCTATCGATGGTACCCCTTCTGCTATCGATGGTACCCCTTCTGCTATCGATGGTACCCCTTCTGCTATCGATCGTACCCCTTCTGCTATCGATCGTACCCCTTCTGCTATCGATCGTACCCCTTCTGCTATCGATCGTACCCCTTCTGCTATCGATCGTACCCCTTCTGCTATCGATCGTACCCCTTCTGCTATCGATCGTACCCCTTCTGCTATCGATCGTACCCCTTCTGCTATCGACCCTGCATTCTGCAACATTAGAAACTTCATTAGTCCAGTACCCACAGTTTTAGCTTGCAACATATGTCAAGCAACTCTCTGGTCATTTGGTGCTAAAGGGTCTGTTTTTATATTCCTCTAGAACAGGGGTACTCAACTACTTTCAGTGGAGGTCCACTTACCAGGGTCTGCCGTGGGATGAAGGTCCGGGGGGGGGGGTGTAACCAGCAGGCACCTCCTCAAATGCTACTTTCACTGGCACGCAGCACACATTTGTATACACTCTATATACTGTATACTGCATGTCTGGCTTTCAGCATTGCTGCAGTTTTCTGCCAGGTGTTCCATAAGAAACAGGGCACCCCCTAATAATGGAACAGCAAATGGGGTGGTAATCAAGAGAGAGCAGAGAGGCTGATATTCTGTGATGCCTGAGCTATTAGGATACCAAGCCCTCTGCTTGGAGAGCCTGGCTGTAGTTCTGAGGAGCACCCCAAAGCATGTTTATATATTTTACAGTAACACAAACTGCAACGCAGCACAAATGCAGTTACCGGCTATATAGAACAAACCATGGCGGCGCACGCTTTTCATACACATATTGGTGGGGAATTACCTCAGGCTCGACCCAGGAGCTCCGGAACATGGCTCACACCAGGGCGCAAACCAAAACAGCCACCGAACGGCGCGCTCTCACCGTGTGCAATATCCAGCCAGCCCGACTATTGAGTCCAGGGCAGCCGCGGGAGGAGGAGACAGCACGTCATCAAGCGGCGCCCAAACGGAGCTATGCCATAGAGCAGGGGTACTCCTACACGCCCATGTGCCCGCCCCCAGCTCTGACAGCCCCGGCCGGCAATTGTCACCGGCACCGCCGGATCCCGGGCTGATGTGGCCTTGACACTACACCAGCCCTGGGCAGCGGTCCGGACAAATGGCGTCTGCGGTCCGGATTCGGACCGCGGTCCGCCATTTGAGTACCCCTGCTCTAGAAGCTTTATTTCAGCACAGTCTGGTTGGTTTCCAGTGTCTAAAACAAGGGATTTGTTGACTTTAGTGGAAGGCTATGGCTACTGGTTCCCTCTGATCCCATAAAAAGATTAGGTTAGATAAGCAGTGTGTGGGACACAACTGTAGTATGGGTTAACCCAAAGGTTCAAGATTATACTGTAGCTCACAAAACTCACGCAAGCTGTTTTGGGAGATGATGGAAAGCTGTGGTTTTGTTCTTGGTCATTATTTCTTAACCTCTAATCATTACGTGTATGGCGGTGTCTGGCGGGTGCCTCTCTTTCCAGCACACTATATTTTAGGCTCTGTCTTAGGTCTTTTTATAGCTGTATTCCCACCAGAAACAGTTGAGTTTTGCTTGTTCAAACATGAATGACCTCAACGTCCAGATTGTGTGTGTTTCCCCAGTCTGGAATTTATGGCCTAGAGAGTATTATAGCTGCTGATGGATCGTTTTATGAAAGTATTGACACCTTCACAGTCATTGTTATCTGAAGATGTTGCTGACTGTGTAGCAATGTATTCACTTAGGTTTCATCAGGTCTTTCCAGGTTACAATTCATGTTCTGTATTCTGCATGGTCTACAATGTAAAACATTCTCATAGAATATTCAACAGCTTTTCAAAGTATTTGTATGTAGTGCCCCTAAAGCTATTCATTTATGCAGGAAAAATGTCTGCAAATCTTGTAGCAGCTAGTGAGTCATTTTCAAATGAGGAACAATGAGAGACGGACTGCAATAAGCGCACCTCCATATATTGCAAAATGACTGCCGAGATATCCGTCTATCTTCTGTTACAGATATGATGGTCTTTTTACCTCCTTACTTTTAAAGGATTTGCTAGTTTGAGTTCTCCATTGAGCTGTGTCTTCTAAAGGGTCCTAATTGATACAGGATTTGTAGTTACACAAAAAAAATCTTGGTTCCCTGGCCTACTTAAAAGTGCTTTTCTGCAGAAACTATAATTAAAGCGTCTGTAGAATGGTACAGTGGGGGCAGTTGGAATTATGGACCTGCTAAATAACATGCTTGAGTTTTGTTCGATAGATTAGTAACAAACATGCAAAGCAGGGGAGTGGGAATGGCAGTGCATGGAGGGCTGAGCCTGGCAGCAGCCTCCTGCTAAAATCTATTTTTCATTTATTCAAGATTGGAACATGGAATACAATGACGCCAATTTCATGGTGAAGAGGATGGCTGGCAAGCATCAGGGTAATATTGTAATTATGGAGCACTTTTTTGGTGGAGCAAGGTTTATTTCAAGAGATACGACTGGCAAAAGGCTACACAGGCATGCTGAACATCTTGCTTAGTCTTGCTGTGGGCCAGGTGAACATACTTTAACCTTAATGGTAACTCCATTTTTGTCAGGTTTTTGGTGTTCTGCCTATTGGGGTCAATTCAGGGCCAGGCATGTGAGAATAGGCACTTTTATACTTTAGACTTTCATTGTCTACCTTGGGGCTGGTTCAGCAACTGGATGTAATTCTTCACCTGCTTCAGAATGAACCCCAAGTTATAAAATGAAAGTCAATGGCAGTTTGCTGAATCAGCCCTATGATTTTCCCCTTTTGGAATGACCCCCCCATACCTGTGATTTACTCATCAACTTATAAAGTAGGAGTGGATTCCTGACCTTGACTAAAACCCTTTAGTATAGCCACTCACTACAAATCCCCAAATCCTTCCACTTACTAGGGTGAGTTCCCCTCCCCTACAAACAAAAAATAAAGTAGTCCTTGCCTCGTTCGGATTCCAGTGATATAACTGGTGCACGTAGCCACCCACCCTTCCCCTGCTCTGTGCACATGCCCATTCACCCATTCAAGTGAATGGGTGTGCAGGAAATGCCTCACCGTGCAGCCTTTTCAAGATGGCTGTACCCATGGGCTGGTACACCATGGGAACCATGCTGGACTGCAGGCAAGGTGAAGAGTTGTCTTGCCCAATATGGGAAAATACCGGATTCACCATACTGAAGTCAAGATGGTTCCACCAAAGGTGACACGCACATGCTGCCAAGTTCTGCTTGGTCATGAAGTGTAACTTTCATGCAAACACACAAAACATTAGGTGATAAACAAGATAGAAGTGCTCTTTCCCTATATCCAGTCCAGGTCGTCCCAAAAGTAATGACATGTGGGTATTCCGCCCCCAGGGGGCGCTTTACTGCAAGATCAAAAGCTGTCGCTCCTCCCGGCCCCCTATAAAAGCAGGTGTCTCACTAGTGTTCATCTTGCAGTCTGGCTGCTGAAGATCGTTGGATACTCTCTCCGGGGTCAGGCGTTTGGCAGAGCTAGGCTCTGGGCCGCAAACCCTGTTTAATGGGTAGCCGGCCATAGGCTGATGGTGAACCTATTGATAGATTGAGGGTTGTGGTTACTCCTGGTCCCCCGCCTCCCCTCCCACACCCTCTCCCTATTAAGAGGGATCACAAAAGAGGGACTATTTCAGAGGGCTTATTGGGTTTGGGCCGTCAGTGCCTTGTAACCTGCATACCAATTATTCTAATCACCATAATGGAGGCATCTGAGGATAGTGAGCTAGGGGCCCCATCTGGGTGGGTGAAGCTCTGCCCCATGTGCAGTGCAAGCCCTCTTGGCGAATTCAACACTGTTTGTACCACTTGCGCCAGGAGCGTCCTTTTGGAGCATGACCGGGCGGGGGTGTACTTGCCCCTAGCCCTTCATTTCCTCTCCAGAACCCCCACTGCTGCACTTAGCCCCCAGTGAGGGGGAAGCCAGCAGGGGGTCCCATGTTGATTTGGCATACCGGGTGGCCAGTCTCGAGAGCCAGATCTCGCGAACGCCCCCTAAGAAGGCCACGAGTAAGAAGCGACACATCAAGCCCGTTGATGATGATCTTTTTGGAGGTCTGAGCTCCGTGGAGGAAGGCGAATTGCAGGAGGACTCCATTTTCACTTTGGATTATTCTGCTGGCTATGACAGCGGGCCTGGTTCTTCCTCGGAGGAGGATACGTGGCTCCCTGATAATACGGAGAAGTTGCTGGCTTCCGTCTTTGAGACGTTGCACATTGTCCCTCCAAGAGCGGCTTAGAGGAAGCAGGGTGATTTATTTCGGCCTGAGAGACAGGCAAATCTTTCCTGAGCAGGCCCATTTTTCTAATAATGATAAGGCCTAACAAGCTACCGTCGGTGCCTAAGGGCCTGGAGAGGCGGTATCCCTTTCTTGAGGAGCTGGTCCGCTTATGGTTCCGTCCCCCCGAGATGGATTCCCCCGTGTCGGGATTGTCCAACAATAGGGTTATGCCATCACCCGATACTGCTTCCTTACGTGATCCAGCTGACAGGCGCATGGATCAGCTGGTCTGTCATGCCTTCACCTTTGCTGGTGCTTGGTTTTCGCCCTGTGTGTGCCGCAGCTATTGTCGCCTTAGCCATCAGAAAGAAGGTGAGATGCCTTGTGGATATTGCTAAGTCTCGCAAGCGGGCAGAGGAGTATAAAGACCTCAAAGCTTGTGTGGATTTTATTGCCTTTGTTGTTGCTGCCATGGATGATGGTGTCCGGCTCGGTGCCAGGGTTTAGGCCCTGTTTGTTGCGCTTCGCCGCTCTGGTTGCGGCAATGGTCGGCTGATGCCGTGGCCAAGAAGTCGCTCACTGGTATCCCCTTCATCGAGGAGGAAGAGGCTCTTCATTTTCAGGTGGCCGCAGAGATTTCTGGGGACGAGGTAGGTCCGCGGCCGACCCAATCCCTCCTGGGGATTTAAATCCAAGCCCCCTGCCAAGGCTCCTCAGGCATGAGGAGGTGCCCTCACCCATCGGGGGGACGGCTTCTGCTATTTGCTCATATCTGGGGACAGCACGTCTTGGATCGGTGGATTCAGGAGGTGGTGTCCTCCGGTTACAAAATAGAGCAGGCAGTCAGGCCCCCCTTAAAATGTCTTCAGTCTCGAATATCCCAGAACCCAGTGAAGGCACAGGACCGGAGAATGGCCGTGCAGCACCTCCTGCGGTTAGGGGTGATTTTCCCTGTACCTCGTCAGGAACGGGGTCAAGGCTTCTACTCCAATCTGTTCACGGTTCTCAAGAAAGATGGAACGCTTAGGCCTATCCTGGACCTGAAGGGTCTCAACAGGTTTGTCACAGTCAGACATTTCCGCATGGAAACCTTACGGTCTGCGATGAGCTCGCTTCGGCCCGGCGACTTCCTTACCACGGTGGACATCAGGGATGCTTATCTGCACATCCCGATATTCCAGGGACATCAGAGGTTCCTGAGGTTTGCGCTGGAGGACCAGCATTACCAGTTTGTGGCTCTGCCATTTGGGATATCCTCAGCCCCCCGGGTTTTCACCAAGGAGCTGGCAGGCATCATGGCTATTCTGAGGAATGCGACTGAATCCTTCAGGAAATCGGATTTGCTCTTTGTCCTAACAGAAGGTTCTAGGAAGGGATTGCCACCAGCCAAGTCCACTCTCAGTAAGTGGATCAGACAGGCGGTGGTGCAAGCATATTCTGCCAAGGGGAAGGAATCCCCTTTTTCGGATCACAGCTCATTCTACCAGAGCTATTGGTGCCTCTTGGGCTTTTCAGCACCAGGCATCTGTTGAACAAGTTTGTAAGGCCGCCACTTGGTCTTCAGTTCATACCTTTACCAAGTTTTACAAGGTTGATGTTAGGGCCTCAGCTGATGCTGTCTTTGGCCGAAAGGTGCTTCAGGCGGTAGTGAAATGAACTACATGCTGTTCCTCACTGGGGATCCCGCCCTAATGGACACTGCTTTTGGATGTCCCACATGTCATTACTTCTGGGACGACCTGGACTGGATATAGGGAAAAATACAATTCTGTGAAACTCACCAGTAGAATTGTTTTTGAATATATCCAGTCCAGGTCGTCCCACCCCGCCCTTGTTTTTATTATCTCTTGTTTGCCTGTTATGGTGATTACCATTTTTATATTGGACCCTTGTCCTTAAGTTTTTTGTTGGAGAGAGTACATGCTGAAGCTATGTGAAGTAACATGGTTTCTTGGCCTCCCGGCCTGTCTCTTTTTCTTACTCCTGTTTAACCGCTGGGAAATCATGCACCTGCTTTTATAGGGTGCGGGAGGAGCGACAGCTTTTGATCTTGCAGTCGAGCGCCCCCCAGGGGCGGAATACCCACATGTCATTACTTCTGGGATGACCTGGACTGGATATATTCAAAAACAATTCTACAGGTGAGTTTCACAGAATTGTATTTTTGACAACTGGTGCTAAACTGAACCCTAGGTAGATAAGTGATTTACATTTTCCCTGCTTCTGTCATGCCGGCTTGTAAACTGTCTGCGAGCGGGGTCACAGAAAGATGGCCATCGCTCCCATGATTAAGGGCACTTCAAGTGCCTTTAGTTTTTAACCGCCATTAGTTTTTTTTTTTTTTTTTTTTTTTTTTTTGTCCGGTCCGAACTTGCCAAGACCAAATTTTAGGATGTTCGCTCATCACTACTCTTAATTAAAAAAAAAATAGCATTTTTTGCAAAAGTTGATTTTTAAACTATGTGCATTCTAAAGAGTGCCCACATTTTGCCTTGAACCTGTAGTGAACAGTCACTGAGGAGTAATGGCCCAGCAATGGAAGAAAGTTTTATTTTGTCATAAATTCAATGATCTGGTTACTTTTTTTCACACTGTCTGATTTTAAAGGCCCAATTAATGCAGCCTTGATCTATTCTGCCCAAACCCACTTCTAATTGTGCGGGTTTAGGGCTATTAAGTTCACTAGAATACGGACTTAAAAGCTTTTTGTCTGCTGCTGCTTTATATTGCAGGCTGAAAGGTAAATTTCCTGTTACAGCAGTGAATGGGGATTGGCACTTAAAAGTTGTGGTGTATACCAATGGCTGTCTACACGGTAATTGTCAAAACCCATTGTACAAACCAGTAGCCAATAGGAGAGACATAACAGGTCAAGAGTTCAACCATTATGGTGGTCACCATTGACATAAATTGGAAATAAAAATCTCTTTTTAATGCTTTTTTGTTTTATGGTTTCATTAAGTAGTTTCCATGATATACACATGATTTCCTATCTGATAATAACCTTAGACTTTAGCTCATAATTGTGCTTCTAGAGCTGAAGTAATCATGTCCTATCTCTACTCTGACCTGAATTTCCTATATGACAGCTGGACGAATATGCCCTTTTTTTCTTTGTGGGATCACTGAAGACCTCAATACCCAGAATGCCTGTTATTCATGATTGCCTGCCGTCACCTTCTTGTGCTTAGGAAGTGGAAATTTGGTTCAGCCGTCTTATATCAGACCCAAGAAAATGTTTCCCTGCTATTACCTATAGAGCACTAATCTGCCATTTGAATACCTCCCCCCCCCCCCCCCACTATGAAGGAATGCCACAGCCAAAGTGAAAGAAGCATTTCTGACAAAGCGTCAAGGACGCTTTGTGCACTTATGTTTTCACAAATGGCTGCTCAGACGCAAGCAAGAGAGAACAGTTTATCCTTACTACCTATATCATAAGTCTACCTACATAATATAGATATCCTATATCTACCTATATCATCTGCCAAACAAAGTTCTCTTTAGAACCTTACCCCTGAACTCTTTTGACCCCAATACATGCCTTTTTTTACTTGTCTGTGGAGGATCTAATTTTTCCAGGTCATGGAATACCTTCTATACCAAATCAAGGCAACACTTTTACATAAAGTCTGTTTTGCCTTGAGCTATAAGGGATCTTTTTACTTGTCTGTCCCTCTATCCCTTCTAGCTCCTGGCGGACTGGCAGTGATGTCAATTCTGGTCCTGAAAAAGTGTTAGCTTGGCTGTGATACAGCTCCAAAAGGGGTGAATAAGAATGTTCAGGGCATGCCGGGACAATGATGGTTGGAAGTTGTTAGGTTGTTAGAGTTTTCATTATTGAGGCTGAAGAGTACTGAAGCGGTATTAAAGTGGGTAGTTAGGATTATTCATCATCCACCTACTTGTCACAAATCTTTTTAAAACCTCTACTAAAGAAGTTGGATAGTTGTGCTCAAATAATATGATAAGTTATTATAACCAGCATTGTGGTACCACAGTGCTATGCATTAATCTATATTGAGATAACTTACTAAAAAAAATGCTGTTATTTTACTTTTGCTTTGTTTGGCTTGTTTAGTTTCTGAACAGTTAACCGTAATCCGAAGAGATGCATTTATTTATTTTTGTACTGTACATCGTATTGTGTTCAAGGAAAGATGAAATAAGATTCGTTACGATAATTTATTCCGGAGATTAAAATGCATGAGCGAGCACATCTAGGTTGGACGGGATCGGAATCTGCAGGCTAATAAGTACAAAAGATGGAGGAATGCGCCATACCGCATATTGAAATGGAACGATGAAAAGCTGCATTGTGGTGGTCCCCTCCATAGTGGGGGAGGAAGCTAATCTATGAATTTCAATGTCCTTCTGATGGCAGGGCGGCAATTAAAAGGATGATATCAAATGACTAATCTGTTAGTTTAGTCAAATATTTGCTGCATTTACTTTAATTAAAGGGAATCAAAGGACAGGAGAAATGTTCAGTTTTATTGTCCGTGTCTGGGCTGTGGGCTTTTGAGCTGTCATGTCTGCTGGTTTGGATTTAACCCTTAGTGGCTTTTGTATTTTCTCCTACAGATTCAACTTTCCTTGTCCCAACTTAGTTGACCCATACTTTTTTTCTTGGGATTCTTAAATAGTTAAAGGGTTTGTACAGACACAGACGCAACAGAAATCTATACGCCCCTTTTGTCGCCTACAGCTCTTCTGTCCTGTTTTAAAACTCCTACACCCACTATTTATTGCAATATAGGGGAGTGCCAAGCCCAGACAGCACCTCAATGGCAGTGGAAGGAGTGGGCATGCAGCTGGGTGGATTTCCATATTGGAGGAGGCAACTTTTACCCTGTCAATCAATTCGGATACAATCAGAAAAAAATAGTATAATTTTTTTTGTTAAACCTATTACAATCTTAATATTCTTGGACAGTCATCCAACGTGGCTAGGGCTTGTTAGTTCTTCCATTTGTATTACTTTTTCAGGATAGGGAAACTGGGGAAACCACACCACCATGTCTAATTTTTAGAATCTGCCATTTAAATAAATATATATATATATATATATATATATATATATATATATATGTATATATTTTATTTATTTATTAATTTTTTTCATTCTACAAAAACAGTGCTAAACAAACTGTGAGGCAAGTTGCTAAATATATAAATGGTGTGTTTATACAAATGTTGAATGTGTAGTCTACCTTTAAATATGTCTTCCAGGAGAAAAAACGTAAAAAGCAAAAAAGATGTACTAGCTATTAGGTAATTATTTGTGATGAATCCAAAAAAATATATTAAAACACAGAGCTCAATAAGTGATTAATTAGGTGAAAAATGTCCCAATTAGAAACATGTGTGATATCCACCATTGTGTGCCCGTCACCAGTCTCACAAAGCGCTTACCAGATAAGGGTTTAATCTTTGCAATAAAATAGGTGCAGGACACCTCCAGTATCCAAATTCAAAAACTCCAAGAGATTGGATAATGATTGCTCACAACATAAGGGAAATCCAGTTAGAAACGACTTCAGCTCTCCTTTAATGTGAGTATGTGGCTCAAAATGTAAACTTCAATACCACAAATCCTTATAGCCAAAAATGTTACTCCAGTCTTGTGTGTGCGTGTCCGGGGCCGGTGAGGGTCAGGCGGGAGGTCCTCCGGGTCGGCAGTCTCTTCAGTGGTGGTTGGAACCAAGGCATCTTCTGAGGGGCAGGTCTTTTCTGACTCCTTGTTGGGGGACGGTCACCACGGATGCCAGCCTGTCTGGCTGGGGGGGTTTCTGGAAGGAACATCAGTTCCAGGGGCTGTGGGGTCCTCGGGAGGCTCACACCCCCATCAATATCTTGGAGCTGAGAGCTATTCGGTTGGTACTGTCACGCTTGACGCATCACCTCCAGGGTTTACCAGTTCAGGTTCGATTGGACAATCGGACTGCGGTCGCTTACATCAATCACCAAGGAGGGACTCGCAGCAGGAGTGCCTTCAGGGAAGTTTCTCTGATTCTTGCATGGGCGGAGAGCAATGTCCCATGCATCTCAGCAGTGTACATTCTGGGAGTGGAAAACATGGAGGCGGACTCCCTCAGCAGGGGATCCTCTCGCCGAGGCGAATGGTCTCTCGACCACAAGGTATTCCGGTCCCTTTGTCACAAGTGGGGGATTCCGGAGTTGGATCTCTTTGCCTCACGTCACAATCACAAGCTTCCTGCATTTGTGTCTCTGTCTCAGGATCCTCTGGCAGCGGACACCATGTCTCTTGCCTGGAGGGATCTGGGCTTCCTGTACCTGTTTCCCCCATTCTCCATGGTAGGCAGGGTGGTGCGCAAGCTGTCCCAAGAGGGTGCGCCAGCAATTCTGGTGGCCCCAAGGTGGCCAAGACAGTTTTGGTTCGCAGACGTCGTACGGCTGGCAGTAGATCAGTACAGATTGCCTCTGTTTCCGGATCTGATCAGTCGAGGTCAACTTCGTTACCCCAATTTACAAATGCTGGCTTTGACAGCGTGGCTGCTGAAACCTCCATTCTAAAGGAAAAAGGTTTGCCTGATGCTGTGATTCAGACACTTGTCAGGGCTAGGAAGAGATCTTCCTCTAACATCTACTACAGGACTTGGAGGTCCTATATTGATTGGTGTGAGGCTAGGGCCTTGCCTTGCAGGGTGTTTTCGATTCCTAGGATTTGGGAATTTCTTCAACATGGTCTGGACTTGGGGTTCCAGCTTAGTACCTTTGAAAGGGCAGGTCTCTGCCCTGGCGGTCTTCTTTCAAAGTTCCTTTGCTCTTCATCCTTTTGGTTAAGACCTTTTTCCAGGGGGTCACTCATGTGCGGCCCCCTCGAAAGCCTTGGTTGCCTGTTTGGGATTTGAATTTGGTTCTGTCGGCCCTTCAGGGGCCTCCCTTTGAGCCGGTGCAGGTTGTTGCACTTTCTATGCTAACTCAAAAGGTTGCCTTTCTGGTGGCTATTACCTCTGTTAGACATGTCTCTGAGTTGGCGGCTCTGTCAATTCAGGCTCCTTACTTTGAAAGACACCAGGACAAGGTGGTCTTTCGCTTTAAGCCAGATTTCCTTCTCAGTCAGGATGTGGTTCTCCCTTCCTTGTGTCCTAGGCCTAGCAATGACAAGGAGAGGGTCCTGCACTCTTTGGATGTGGTTAGTTGTGTGAAGAACTATTTGGTGTCTACTTCTCCCTTTCGTAAGACGGACGCCTTGTTTGTGGTGCCCTCCGGGCCCAGGAAAGGTTTGGCGCCCGCCAAGTCTACCATTAGTAAATGGATACGTCAGGCCATTGTTGGGGCCTATACTGCCAAGGGGAAGGTTCCTCCTTTTCAGATCACTGCTCATTCTACTCATGCTGTTGGGGCTTCCTGGGCTTTTCAGCATCAGGCCTCTGTTGAACAAGTTTGTAAGGCTGCTACCTGGTCTTCTGTTCATACTTTTTCCAAGTTTTGGTAGATGTGCGGGCCTCAGCGGATGCTGTTTTTGGCCGCAAGGTTCTGCAAGCTGCATTAGTTTAAATTTGTGTGTTATTGCCTTTTTGGGATCCCCACCCTTGTTGGACACTGCTATTGGATGTCCCATATGTCATGAATATTGGAAGCGGGTGTGTGACAATAATACCATTTTGTGATTACTCACCTGTAAAATGGGTATTATAATTATGTGATACACCCCGCTTCATCCCGCCCTTATTGTATTCTGGATCCTTTATATGGTGAACCTTTTATTGTTAATATTTTTGTATTTGGCTCTTCCTGGTCCCCTTACTGCTTTACTATACTGGGTAATGTGTGGGAGGTCCCAGGTATTTATGGACCGGGAGGGGCTCCTTTTTTTCCTGTCATCTCTGCAGAAGTTTGCCCTCTACTGGTTATAACCCATATGTCATGAATATTGGAAGCGGGGTGTGTGACATACTTATAATACCCATTTTACAGGTGAGTAATCACAAAATGGTATTTTTATTTATTTTTTATTAAGTAGGGCATCCTGTTGTGTTTCTATAGCTTGGGTTTCCATTGCCATTCTACAATCTGGCTCTGCTTAAATACCCATAGGTTTCATGGTGCAATGACTGGGCCTAGCTATCCAAATTTTTAGAACCTAAAGGATTGCCTGTGTAAAAACCACAAAACAAGGAGAACAAAATAGTAAATTCTTCTGGGAAATATATCATATTTTGGTATCAGCAAAGCTGGAGGCAGGGACACGTATGCTGACCTGCTGAGGTCAAACCTGCTAATGTTTTGTCTCTAAACTGCACGTCTTCCTGTGCTGGTATTTTCGTGTGTGATGTCATTGCAAAACACAGCATTGTGGGTTTACAAGCGGATACCAAGAGCTGAGGCTTTTTGCAATAAATAAAAAGATAGCTAAGTAGTTCCCGTAGTTATTTGAACAGTATAGTTATGCTAGAGACAAACATCCTATTATATGCCTCTGGTTACTGCTAATGAAAGATCTTGCATCTGAAATAAAACTCTCCTGTTACCAATGCTTATAGATGATTTAAGAAGATAGAACCTTGTCAGTTTCTTTTCAGTTTAAGCTCTTTTCATTGTTATGCACTTTACACTACTTTTTAGGACATTCTAAGGTAGACTTAGGATAGAAAAGCATCCTGCGTGTTTTTTCAAAGTGCTGGACTGCCCACAGGAAAGAATAGATGCTCTTGTGTTTTGGGATTTTCAAAAATGTGCATGACGTGGGTTTTGCGGGTGGCAGCTGCAGGTTGGATCAGCTAGTGGCGGCCTGTGCGCAATTTTTTAATTCGATGGATTATATATTTTTTTTGAATTGCATTTAGAGGTAAAGTCCACTTTCATAAGTGGGGAACAGATCCCAGACCACAGCAGTTGCCAGCCAAGGCCCACCGCCTGCCAATCCTGTACCCTCTACCACAGTGGTTCCCAACCAATGGTACTAATACCACTGGTGGTACTCGAGAACCTGTCAGGTGGTATTTAACAAGGCCGCAGACTGACCGGTACTACAACCTGATCTAATTCCATAATTTCACTCAAGCCTGATTTGCTCCAAGTACAAAACTGTTTTAATATATGAATAGATTAAAACTATTTTTGTGCATTTAGTTTAAATTTAGTAAAAATGTTTTGTTAGTTTTACCACAGTTTTACATCACTGACAAGTTTGGCAAGTGGTACTTGAGGAAAACTTGAGAACCCTGTCTCTATGGGGGAGCAGTTTCTTGGTACAGCTTCAGTCTTGTGTCCGTGACTAAGCCAAGGTGCCAAGCCAAGGAGACCCTAAGTTTAATGAAGATCTGCATGGAAGCATTAGCAGGTAATCTAGGTGGGCTTTTCCTTTAATCTAGTTGATGGTCCTAAATCATAATCACAAACACAAGCTGAGGGCTTCTTACTCACCTGCTGCTTCACCAGCAGCACCTACCTTTTCAGGTATCGTCATGCCGGGTCCTGCACTCTGGACCTCTTTGAGGGTATGTGACTAGACTGAGACTTATTTTGGTAACATTAGTAATCGACCCCCCCATCCTTTTTGGGGTACTTGGTGCAACTGCTTGTCGCTAGGGGGGTTTGGGATAAAAAGGTTGAGAACCGCTCTTCTAGAGTATGCAGGGTACTGATTACATCAATTTTAGTTCATTTTAACAGAGCCAAAGTTCTAAAGTAGTTCAAGATCACAACGTTAAAATCACAATCAGTCTTAGACTCCAGGGCTGCTTATGGTCCACTTTTAAAACCTTGTATGACATTCAGCATAAACTGTCCGGTTTTAACTTCTGCCTGTCTGCACTTTATAAACTGAACTTTAGGCTAAAAACAAACCTTTTCCCATCCCAATCATACTTACCAGTCGGTGATGAAGTCTCAGTCTATTTAAGCCCGGTGGCACCACAGAATATAAGCAAGGGAGGGATAAATGATGTGCCAGCCCTAAATGTTTAATTGAAAAATGTTGCTGCCTCTTCTGATCCACTACACTGGATCTTAAAAAAAATATATATATATATATATTAAATATAATATTTCTTACTCATCCCTCCATAACACTTTGACATGGTTGGAGTGAAACAATAACACTTTAGATCAAAATAAACACAATTATTTTTGGAATGGGAGTGACAAACCCTGTATTACTTGCTTGGCCCTACCTTAAATGTATGAACTTTCTATTCCTTGAATTAGTGACCTTTTAACCTGGCCCGCTACTGCTCCAGCCATAGGCTAATAAGGGCACTCTGCACGGGTCTTCTCCAAAGAGTTCACCATTCCATGTCCATAAAACACAAATGTCAGATAACCATTATCCTACCAGTATATTCTGTGGCTGTGGGAGAAAACCTGATCACTGTGAGGCAAACATAGCAGCCAAAATTTCCTAAGAACCGCCATGCTGCCTATGGATTTCTTTAATCAAAACTGATCTGTTTTAGCTAGAATTATATTTATTATCCTAAAAATCTCTTAGGCATCTTGTTATTAAAAAATTTTGACTATCCTGGGTTTTGGTCCTTGTCCCTGGGGCACCCTGATTGGAGATGCCCCGCTCTGTAAAATCTCCCAGGTCGCCTGATCTGACTTGCCCTTCCACGATCCAATGATGTATGTGGAGCCTCTTGTCCAATCAGAACAGTCGGATCTGCTCCTACCCTTCGCCTAAGGCGAGCTGATCTGAGTGCGCTGGCAGCCGTGTTCCCAACTACCCTCTAACTGGAAGTATGCCCACGCCAGCCATTCACAAATGCCTTGCCGCGTGCATGCGCCCTGCTAAAGAGATAGCAGGGATGCAGCTGCTGCTCGCACTGTTGGACCAGGAAAGAAAGTGAGTTTCCAGGCGACTTGGGGGGGTTTCACACAGTGGGTCATCCCGATTCTGGATGCCCTGGGGTAGGGCATCTTGTAGATTTCAGGGCTGTTGGGGGGTGGGTTTCACTTTAAGCGAATGTTGCAGCCATGTTTTCCAGGATCTTAGCTCATGTTCACTGCAGTCATGTGGGCCATAGAGAGGGGTATTAATGCAGTGCTGCTTCCAAAACCAAAATGTCTGGTGAGAGAGTGTGAAGCAGTTTTTGCAGAGATCACTCAGGACTCTTTTGGTGCAATAATGTTTTAAAACATATTCTGCATTTTAGATGTTGCTAAACTGAGGTATTGGAACGTTCTGTTTCGTAGGCCTAAACACGAGGAATTATGAACTGCTTGACCAGTTCTCAACTAAATGAATACCAGTTATTTAGCAAACACCCACCAGGTTCAGGAGGTTTGGTGGAGCGAGGCTGATGGAATGCTAAAAGTAGCGAATGGATGGTGCTCATAAAGCAGAGCGGGAGAGAGAATGTACCAAGCTGGGGAATGGGAGATGGGCAAAAATGGAATAGGAGGTGAATGTGTTAATGGAGAAAAGGGCTGAGATGGAGGGAATTTGGAAACAAGGTGAAAATAATGGAATAAGGAATATTGAAGGACTGTGAAAGAGAGACTTGCTAATTCTCTCTCTTAATAATAAGTTTGTGAATGGTGTCTCATGGCGCGAGAGATTAGGATGGTGCCCTGTGTGAAGGCCTGCCGCGTACATTAAATACAGTGCACATCTTTCAATCTGAATATCTTCTTCTTCCTGTACTTGCTGTAAATAACAGTAATGACACAAACTCCGGAAGAGTAGAGGTGGGAACATTTATCAAGACCACACATGGCTTGTATTCATTACACTGTTGTATGTTTTTTCTTTAAAAATTTCAAAAGACTTTTAAACTGTTTTAATGGATAAAGGTGTCCAGGTGCTTTTACGGGTAAAGTTTGGGTTTGGAGTAAGTTTGGAAACAAAATGTCCCCAAACCATTCCCCATTGAAATCAATGTGGCCAGTGGCGGGGGGAGGGGTGTGGATGCAGAGTATGCAGCAGGAAGTGTTGCTGTAAAGCTTACCTCTGCAATCCTCTTCCTGTCCGTGAAGGATGGACGCCGCTCCCCATGAGCTAGGACACTCCTACTGGATTTCTGGCTGCAGTCAGTGTTCAGGTTTGGGAACCCGAACTTGCAAAGTTCGGTATGAACCCAAACTTTGCAATTCGGATTCGTCCATCACTACCAACCATTTTGTCCTGGCGACACATCTATGTTTCTTCTGTTGGTCGAAGGTTGTCTTCTATAGGACTGAATATGAAACTAGTTAACCGTAATCACTTGTTTATGGCCTTTTTTCTATGTAAAACAAAAAAATCTAAGAGGGGAAAAATCCATTTGTTGGATGAATCTAGACCACACTAGCAAAAAGCTGTAAGCAGTGACCATATTTTGGTCACTAGGGGGAGCACTATCCAAAGATTTCATTAAAAAAGCTAAGGAAGTTCTTACTGGCACAGAATGGAATGGGAATGCTTAAAGGGTCCTACTAATACAAAGAATTTAACATTTTGCCACCTGTCCTATCCAGAGGTGACTGTGTTGCATATCAAAGCTTGTCTATCTAGCTATGTTTGGTTCTCAAAATTTGACCACCTGTAAACCCAGTCAGATGATTACCAACTAGACAGCAGTCTTGGGTTATAGAGAGTGAAGGTTTTATCAGTATGAAGCAAGCCTGAAGCTTTGTGCATTGTTTCCTTATCAGTGCAGCTGGAGCCTTCTCTAGATGAATGGCAACATTGGACACATCCTGTACCAGCTACATGAAATGTGCTAAGCTCAGCAGCGCCGTGAAATGTAATGGCGTCTATCCCATTCAGTACTGTAATTTTACATAACATCCACTGTTTGTTAGAACCTCCTGAGCTTGTAATTCCACCCAGCATAAAGTAAAAGTTTGCTTTGGATCTTGTCTAGAATGTGACCAAACCTGTGGAACAGTACCTTCTATTTCCTGTGGCAATGGAGAAGGCTACATGTCTTGGCTTTTGTATTCTATACAGATTACCCCGTCACATGCAGCAAGTTCATTCACTGAGGTATTCTTCTGTGTCTAAAGGCTACTGCTTTGTGTCGAATATAGATCTGTTTGGACAATTGGACCTGCTGCCAATTTTCCAACTGTACTCTGCGCCATTGACTGAAGGCCATGACAGTGCCAGTCTGGTGTATATTGCAGGAAGCAGCTCTCCTACCCAATCACATCTGTCGCCAGGGAGCAGCTGTTTTTTCTTAGCGCACAATGGAGGTTTCTATGCCACATATTGTGATGTTTTCACTTTTCTGGGTTTTGGTACTTCTCCCTGGGCACTCCAGTTCGGGGAACCCCGCTGGGTGAAACCCCCCCAGAAAGCTGAGATAACTCGCTTCTCCTCGGCACAGCTAGCCGCACTTATGAGGCAGCGCGTGGCATCTATTCCTCACTTTGGCTGTGCGCCGCTTTTCAGTTACGGTGGACTGAGCCACACTGAGTAGGGAGACGAGTGGGCTTGGTGGAAAGGGGAGTTTACAGGGCGCCCTGGGGGGATTTCACACAGCGCCCTAGTTTGGGAGACTCTTATAGACTCCACGGTGGGTTTTGGTCCACTTTAAAGAAGTACTTTTTCTATACTATCCCCCCTTATACCCCTAGCATGGAAACTTCTTTTTAAAATTGAGATGTGCACACACATAACACAGAAACTTAGAAGGTTGATGGCCATTAGGTCCATCTGGTGTGCTCTTTTGATGTGATCTTTTCTCATTATCTGCCTGTCAAGCCCAATACTGGGCATGCTAATATGCACCACTTCCACATTGCAGATGAACTAGTGACTGCAGGTGGTCATACTAATTTGCTGGTTAAATGTGAGCATCAATATGCACTGACCCGTCCTTGGCAAACCTGACTGGTTGCTAGCGGTCACGTATTTGTGTGTATGCTGTGGGTTTGTAAGGGGCAAGTAAAGTTAAGTGGTTCTAAATTGGCCCTCGAGTCTGAGGCTCCAGGGCGGGCCAATTCTCTTTCTCACAGTTCGGGATGCCCTACTGTGTGAAACTCCGCTGCTCGCCCACTGTTTCTTACCTTTTCTTGAGCCTACAGTGCACGCACAGCAGGCGGTGGCATTACCCACATCCTGTTTAAGGTGTTCTGAGACAGGTCTGCCGCAACTGAATGGCTGTGTGTGGCCGCGTGCAAGTGATGTCGCGTGCTGTCGGTATGTGCAGCTGGATTTCTCCAGACACACATTAATATTCACAACTGTAGAAGTGAATTGGAGGAGAGCCATGCGTATCCCATAGGCTCAAGGAGAGGTAAGGAAAGCCAGACAAATGGCAGGATTTACACACACCAGGGCACTCCAAGCCGGGGTGCCCCTAGGGGAACGGATCAGAACCCGGGATAGTGAAAATCCTGAGCTTTGGTCCACTTTAACATCCTTTCTTAAGATGGGACTAAAATTGTGGGTACCAATCCATTTATGAATTTAGGTAATAAGAGTATTGTAGACAATTATGGCAGGTTTAATAAAGGCACTCCAGTGCACATTTATAAAAAAAAAAACCCAACCAGCTGTCAAAGTTTAGGCGGGTATTAGGGGAATACGGTTATGTAGTACAGATTTACTGTATGTGTTTTTAGGGAATCATTTTAAACCCTAGTTTGTTGTGCTTTGTGCTTTCAGTCTTGTTTTTAGGGGCACTATTCTGTTTGATTCTAGTATTGCTGTCCTTTCTTGATGCTGCTTTGGGATGTCCCATGCGTATATGGATAAGGAAAAGGTTGATTTTAGTTTACTTTTCTGGAAGTACATTTAGGGAAATTGATGCCACCTTTTTGTGACTGTATGGTCTCTGATGCATAGCTGGGTCTGTTACATGCAAATTGGTCTGTTGGACTGTTACTCTTGACCAGGTATATAAAGGTTCCATGATGATCATCTAAATATAGTGTCCGACTGCCTATTAGGTAACACCCATTTGTATTATGATGAAAAATCCATATCCTTGAGTCTACTGTAAGATAAGCTCTTTATGGTGAGTAAACTTAAACTACTGTTCTTCCATATTTTGCTAAAGCTGCACTGTACACCCCCCAGCTCTTCCACCTGGCTCATGTTAATTTAAAATGTACAAATTGTTCCTATCACCCTGCCATCCACAACTGGTCCCTATTCGAGAGGGAATGGCCTTCTCCTCGAAGACAGATTTCCACCCTTTCTAAAGCCCACTGCATTCATTGCAATGACATGCTTCCTCCAGTGCTATTCGGTGGGGTACCTGGTCTTAGCAATTGGTGAGTTTTAAATCACTAGAACAGGATGGAAGAGCTATAAAGGACAGAAGTTAAATATAGATTTTTGTGCCTTGACATTTTTAATGACGTTATTCATGTAACGTTGCACTTAGCCTCCCTGCCACTGCATATTTCTAGTATGTACCTAGAAAAATAAATCTGATACTCATTAGAATAGTTAATCCCAGTATGTCACACACCCTGCTTCTGAATATTCATGACACTTGGGTAACTATCCTGTAGAGGGCGATCTTGCAGAGATGACATGAAAAATAGGAACCTCTCCCGGTCCATAAATACCTGGGACCTCCCACCATTCCCCAGTCTTTCGTCTCTGCAATTGGCGAAGCAAGTCAGAAGATGGCTGTCTCCTCCTTGCAGGTAGCCGGGGTAACCCCGCCGGCCGTTTGTTTCTATTTGCTGCCTGAACCTTTTATATTTTAAATATAGCAGTATGCCTCCCAGCCTAGGCTGCAGGTCCAGGCAATGGTAGGCTGCACCTTTGGTGTATATTGGAGCTTGCTCCCCCGTGAGACCTCATACAAAGGGGTAGGCGGTGTCCGGGTTTGGTGATCCCGGCTTGGGATGCCCCGTCCCTCTTGCCCTTTTCACCTATTGGTGTGGGTTCTCCCCCCTACCGTGTCCCTCTGTGTGTGGGGCGGGGGGGGGGGGGGGGTTGGGGAGGCCTTTTCACCTGAGGGTTTGGCTTTATTGGGGGAAAAGGTGTGTGTATGGTGTGTGTTTTTGGGTGTGTTTTGGCAGCAGTGGTCTTGCCGGTTTCACTCAGATCAAGTGCTTTTACTTAGGTGCAGTTAGGGGAGGGCGGGGCCGGGCGCTCGTCGTGCTCGTCGCGGCCGAATCAAGGTGGCCAAGACGAGTGTGGTTCGCAGACGTCGTGCGGCTGGCAGTAGATTCTTCCGGATCTTATCACCCAGGGTCAGCTACGCTACCCCAATTTACCAACGCTGGCTTTGACGGCGTGGCTGCTGAAACCTCCATCTTAAAGGAGGAAGGTCTTTCTGATGCGGTGGTTCAGACTCTTGTTAGAGCTAGGAAGAGATCTTCCTCTAACGTCTACTATAGGACTTGGAGGTCTTATATTAACTGGTGCGAGGCTAGGGCCTTGCCTTGTAGGGTTTTTTCTATTCCCAGAATTCTGGAGTTTCTTCATCATGGTCTGGACTTGGGGTTCCAGCTTAGTACTTTTCTGCCCTAGCAATTTTCTTTCAAAGGTCTTTTGCCCTTCATCCCCTGGTTAAGACATTTTTTCAGGGGGGTTACTCATGTGCGGCCTCCTAGAAAAGCCCTTGCTGCCGGTTTGGGATTTAAACTTGGTTTTGTTGGCTCTCCAGGGCCTCCTTTTGAGCCGGTGCATGATATTGCTCTTTCTCTGCTCACTCAGAAAGTTGCCTTTTTGGTGGCTATTACTTCTGTTCGGCGTGTCTCTGAGTTGGCGGCCTTGTCTATTCAGGCTCCTTACTTTGAGAGGCACCTGGACAAGGTAGTTTTCCGCTTTAAGCCGGATTTACTTCCTAAGGTGGTTTCTGCCTTCCACCTCAATCAGGATGTAGTGTGTCCTAAGCCTAGCAATGACAAGGAGAGGACCTTACATTCTTTGGATGTGGTTCGATGTGTGAAATATTATTTGGCGGCTACTTCTCCTTTTCGTAAGACGGACGCCTTTTTCGTGGTGCCCTCCGGGCCCAGGGAAGGTCTAGCACCCGCTAAGTCTTCCATTAGTAAATGGATTCGACAGGCCATTGTTGGGGCCTATTCTGCCAAGGGGAAGGTTCCCCCTTTTCGTGTTACTGCTCATTCTACTCGTGCTGTTGGAGCATCTTGAGCTTTTCAGCATCAGGCTTCTGTTGAACAAGTTTGCAAGGCTGCTACTTGGTCTTCCGTTCATACTTTTTCTAAGTTTTTATAAGGTTGATGTGCGGGCCTCAGCGGATGCTGTTTTTGGCCGCAAAGTTCTGCAAGCAGTGCATGCAGTAGTTTAAATTTGCATTATTGCCTTTTTTGGATCTCCACCCATTAGGGGCACTGCTATTGGATGTCCCAAGTGACATGAATATTCGGAAGCGGGGTGTGTGACATACTGGGAATAATACCATTTTGTGATTACTCACCTGTAAAATGGTTATTACAAGTATGTCACACACCCCGCTTCATCCCGCCCTTTTTTGGTTTTCTGGGATCCTTTATATGGTGAACCTTTTTCTTTGCTGTTTACATTTGGCTCTTCCTGGTCCCTTTACTGCTGTCTTATACTGGGGAATGGTGGGAGGTCCCAGGTATTTATGGACCGGGAGGGGTTCCTTTTTTCATGTCATCTCTGCAAGATCGCCCTCTACAGGACAGTTACCCAAGTGTCATGAATATTCGGAAGCGGGGTGTGTGACATACTTGTAATAACCATTTTACAGGTGAGTAATCACAAAATGGTATTATGGCTGTCCACCATATTTTACTGTGGCTTTAGAACCCACAGTCTTAATATGAGCTCTGGGCCTCTAATATGCATCATGGAACGGGCAATGGTTCTATAGCTGCTTGGTGGGCTTCTGCTAATAATTGCACACATCACCTTTGTTGAATTTTACATTGACCCTTGCCAAAATACTGTCTGTAAAGGTACGTTTGGCTGATCTCTAAGCTATTGTGTATTGTTCAGCCACATGTTTCATTGAACGAGAAATACCTTTTAAGTCTGAATACATGTACCCACATCGTTTCAGGTCACTGTTCCATTTAATGCCCGGTCTCATTGTCATGAGCTCATAACTTGGCTTGCTAAAAAAGAAATTGGTAAATTATGGATTTTCTTTGTATTTAAAGAGAGGCCTTGATCTATAACTGTGTTCGAGTTGTTTGCTTCTTTACTTGAGCGCCACTGTGGGTAAATTCATATGAAAGTCAATCCAATAGTGAGGCCTATATAACTGTGACCATTGCTGTCAACTGCCTTGACGCGTGTGAGCGTTTGTGCTCCCCCCCCAATATGTGTTACAATGACAATTGCTCAGTCGCTCTGAATAAAAAGGAAGTGTTCATGTATGCAATACATCCTTGCTTTTCCTTTTCACAATGTGGCTGCTTGAAGATGACCAGAATAACTGCAAGCCGGCAGAACGGAAGAGCCTGTGGCCATGACTGCCACAGGATGAGCTTGACTCCAGGCACACAAAGAAGCCGTTATTACAGAGCAGGTCCTCCACTCTGAATAAATATGATGTTTTCTGATGAAAATGCAAAATTTAGTCATGTGACACAAAGATTGCATTACAGTGGCAGTGTATGGAGTTCAAATTACTAAGCAGGAAGCATGATCACATTAGTCATGCTATACATTATTATAAGCTGAGGGTGGACCTGCCTTGAGGCTCAGTTATGCATCTATATAAGGGGGGTCTAGTACTTGCCTGATCCATTCAGCCCCATCAATGGCTTTTTTTTTACATGGAGGGGGTCCCTTTTTTTTCTGTTGCCCCCTGGCTTATCAGGCACCATTGCCAGTAGCCTACAGCTTTTTACTTAATTTTAAGACAAATAAAAAAAAAAAAAAAAACTGTACTGCCCTTTTCTCCCACACAGACCATTTCTCCTAGTCCAGGGCAACAGCGCTCACCTGAAAGGCTGGATCCATGTCTCTCGCCACCTGGCATCATGCGCAGTGATTCACTGCAATGGAGGGAGGCATTACCGATGGCGGGGGTGTTACCATATCGGCATGTCGGAGGGAGACAGGAGACAAGAGAAGCCGGACGGGGGCACTTTTTGACTGAAGTTTCTCTTTAGAAAGATAAAGATCCCTTATCTTATGCAGGCGCCCACGCCGGATCCTGGGCACCGCCATCTTGCATGAAAGCACAGAGAGAGAGACGAAACTTCCGCTTTAAGTGTTAACCAGTGGGAGAAGCATGTGCCATTATGCCATTGGACATGGCAGAAGATACCAGGGGAATTCCATTGATTGGCGAAGTCAAATGCGGAAGGCTTAGATGAGTACAATATGTGAGTATTGGTTTTAGAATTCACTTTACAGCTGAGGGATCTATTAGCTCAGTGAAATTAGGTTCAGTCCCAGGCTATGTTTAAAGGGTTTGACCAGTCAAACTTTAAAACCAATTGCCTTGCAGCTACCCGATGCAGTGTCAGGCCCGTGCTGTCTCTTTGCTCTGGTCACAGAAAAGAAGGGGAATCTCTTCTTCCTTTGCCTACAGAACCCCCCCCCCCCTTGATCTGGACCACCAATTCAATCCTTGGGCTTGTAGATAAAATAGAGCTCTCCACATTGTCAGATGAGTGTTGTTCTGGGTTATCCTCTCCTGTTGTAATGCCATAGTTGATATTTTTCTGTAGCCAGAGTCATGGCTAGAATTTTACATTTCAGTTTTATAGGTAAGGGGTGCATCTGTCTGTCATGCTCAGCATAATTCTGCAAAAGTAAAATGTATGCAGCAGGTTTTGCTGGCAGTGTACCTAATGACAAACTAAAATCAGAAGAACTGGGCATAACCCTGTGAAACTGTGCACTGACGTAAACATAGTTTTATGTATTACAACATTATGTGGTGATTTGTTTGGAGCTGTAACCCATTGCATTCATTGTTAAACACCCATGAAAAATAAATGATGCTAAATTATAGGCTATACTTGTTTTAAAAGAAGCAATACGGTGACAGGGCTGAGCAACCTGTCAGAGGGAGAATGGGGGAATGTGTCTGCTCACAAAGCTTTCAAGCATTCTGTTCAAAGTCTGTCTAGTTGTTACAAAGCAGAGTGAATTGTCTCCAACTGCAGTCAGAATTTCCGAAGCAATGCCCTGAATAGCAGACTAACCACAAAGTAAAATGCTGCAATGCACATAGAACTTCTTTGCTTTGTTATTTATTGATCCTTTTTTATTTCCCAGAAAACCAAGAGGGCTTACACCACGTTGTACATGAGCGTCTGGGGGATCTACTGCGAGTGCTGAAAGCTGTGATCAGCAAACATCAAACACTAAATTCTGTGGATATTCTCGGTGCGGCTGGAACAGTCATTGCTAAAGTCAAAGGTGAGTGGCCACTATTTGTTGCTGTCTGATTGTAGTACATACAATAAGGATTTTCCTATTGCATGGCACGGCCTGCTTCAAGAAGTCCTTAAGTATGGGACATTCCGCCACAAGGTGGCGCAGTGCACTGCAGAAGAGTTGTGGCTCCTCCCGGCCCCATATAAAAACAGAAATCACCATAGACTTCTCCCAGTTTTTCCTTTACAGTGACACTGCGAAGATAGAAGTTGGCTCTTATATTGCGCAGGTGAGCGGGGCAAACAAGCCTGCGGCCCTGCATGTCTATTTTCACCCGTTTCCAGACCCTCTGTGCCTCCCAGCCTCGGCTGTCATATCAGGTGAGGGTAGAGGAGCACTAGGGTCAGGTGCTCGAGGAGGGCAGAAGCCGCAGACCCTGTACCACAAAGGATAGCCGGCCATAGGCTTTATGGTGAGCCTACTAGGGATGTGGAGTTCCTGTGCTGGCTTCTGAGGGGGTGAGTGTTTTGGGGACTATGTGCCTTGTTTCTGGTGTTTGGGCCCCCCCTGGTCTGGGCTCTCACCGCTGCCTGCTCACTCCACCCCCCCCCCCCTTTGTACTAAGCTCCGCGGCGGGCAGAGCTATATCTGTGAGGTGTTTTTTGCTGTGTGGTGATGACGCCGGTGCAGTCACATGAGCACCGTTTTCACGCTCTTCGGGGGGGCGGGGCCGGAGGATGACACGTATCGCGTCGTCCTTCCGCGGCCCACCCCTCAAGGTTCCTCTGCCGGCACCATTTTGATTCTGCTGCGCGTCTGGGGCCCTCTTCCTCCCTGAGCTGTGGCGGTGATCTCTGCCTGTGTTGCTTCCTCCTGTGGTCTGGCGGTTTGGTGACTGCTTGATCCGTGAGTCCTCTTTGGGGGTTTTGTTTCCTTGGGGCATGGACTGCGGGATGCTTATGTGTTTTGCTTATGTCTTTTAGGAGGGACACCTGTGGTTGTGGTTTCTCCCGGTCCTGCTCCTTACCCTCCCTCATCTCCCCTTTTTCTAAATTCTGGGGGCATCCCTTGGGGGGGCATCTCGGGTGGCTTTTTATTAGCCCTTACCCTGTGCTGGCCTATTGCGCCGGTGTTAATCACCATATGGAGGCTTCTGGGGATAGCGTGCTTGGGGGTCCTTCGGGGCAATCCCGGCTGTGTTCCATGTGCGGAGTATCACTGTGTGCGGGCCGTGCGCCCAAGGTATCATTGCGGCCCAGGCTGGGCTGCCCGCTTCTCTCGTATTATTGTTCCCAGATTTGTGCCAATTGTGGTCCAAGTCTGGGAAATGACCCGACCCACCGTCAACTTGATGAGAATATTATTGGAAGGATGTATAGATTCCCAGTATTTTCAGGCTGGTTGATAAGTTGACCCCCTATCTCTGATAGAGAAATATATTTGCTACAAGGAAGTTTTTGGACTAACTCCCTCGTTGCCCAAAATGGCCTATGGGGGGTTTAATGGTAATCACCACGCCATATTGTGATATCTAAATGTAATTAATTGTGCCTCATGTACAAAGTGTGTATGACAAAAAAAAAATTTATTTCTTTCTATTGAAAAATAAACAACACATTACAAATGCCCTACAGATGTAGGTAACATACAATACAATAGTGATACACCAATATAGATTAAAAACACGATGTGAAATGGTCTTAGATACTAATCATCTGGCGTACAGTCTTGATTTTTTGCTTTTGTCATCTAGTGGGGTATACTAGTTTCGCCGAAGAGGGCTTCATCAGTACCGATTGCGCTAGATGAATTTGACTATATATAGAGAATACAAATAATTACATTATTGTCAACACACAGTAATTTCATTTACAATACTTTAATTAAGTTCATATGGCACAAAATATAGTAAATCTCTGAGGTTTCCTGATATATGAGAAGGAAAAGGAGAAAGAAAGAGGTATTTACCTGAGGTTAAGAAGACTGATGCTCACTGCGTGTTCATATAGCCAATTCCATTGTAAGATCATCAATGTAAAAACCGGCCTTTTTAATGCTGGACATATTGGGGGAGGTTTGCCCAGTTACTGGTTAATTGCCATGCTAGTATAGCCACTCTGTGTCATGTTAATGTATGGATAAACTATTTTAGTATGTATATTTACATTTGTTGGAAAAGATAATAGAAAAAGTCCCTTAGCCTATTAAGCCATTGTCACCATCACCTGGGGAAAGCAGAAGATTTGAGATGGTCACCAGGATAGGAGGAATGTCCCAAAATGCTGAGTGATTGAAATGCTTTTTAAGGAAAAGCCACCACCTAAGAAACTTAAAGTACAAACATAGTACCTTAATACGATTCCATGAGTTGAGCCATAGCCCTGTATATTCCAGGTGTGAAGACAGGGAGACTAAATTTCTCCCATATGTGGTCAATGCCACACATATATGGCGTATCTGCAAAGACCTTAAAATGGTCACTGTGTTGTCATGGAGCCGTCTGACATAAGCGTAACATTTAACAGAGACAGATTGAACTGGCTAACCTTGAGAATGATCGTTGAGAGACCCGCTTCTCTCCCCAGTTCTGCGCCCCCTTCGGCATCGCCTACTAGCAGGGGGTCACAATCTGATCTGGCACTTCGGGTGGCCAGCATTGAAAGGCAGCTTGCCAGGCCTGTTTCAAATAAGGCCTCTAGCAAGAAGCGGCACCTGGCTCCCACACTCTCCCTCAGCACTCTCCCTCCCACAGCGTTTGGAGTTCCCTGAGCAGAGCCATTTCACTAATATGGTGCTCAAGGAGTGGGAACGTCCTAGTAGATGGCCCGCTGTAGCCAAAGGGTTGGATAAGAAGTATCCCTTTCCTGCTGACCTGGTCGGGTCCCCCTGAGGTGGACGCTCCCGTTCTAGGGCTGTCCAACACCTCGGTCATGCCTTCCCCTGACACTACTACACTGCGGGACAGCGAGGACTGGCGTATGGATCAGCTGCCCTGCCATGCCTTTACATTTGTGGGGGCTTCCCTCCCATCCTTTCGTGCTACCAGAGGAGGTCGTGGCTCCCTCTTCTCGGGCAGCCGCAGAGATTCTTGGGGATGTGGTTGTCCTGGTCTTTCATGGGGTTCCAAACCCCCTCCCAAGGCGCCCTCACCCTTCCGGGTGGGGGTGGGGGGGCAGCATCGGCTCTTTGCTCAAGTCTGGAGGCTCCGCGTCTCAGACCGGTGGATTTAGGAGGTGGTGTCCTCCAGTTACAAGATACAGTTTGCAGCCTGGCCGCCCCCAAAATTCCTCAGATCCCGGATGTCTCAAAACCCTCTGTCAGCTCAGGAGTTGCGTCTTGCAGTTCAACGTCTGTTGGAATCAGGAGTCATTTGCATGGGGCCTCCCCAGGAATGGGGTCAGGGGTTCTACTCCAATCTTTTCACGGTTCCCAAGAAGGACGGGTTTCTGAGGCCCATCCTGGACTTGAAGGGTTTCAACAAGTTTGTCAGGTGCAAGCACTTTCGCATGGAGACGCTACGCTCGGCTGTCAGTACCCTTCGCCCGGGCGACTTCATGACCACTGTGGACATTAAGGATGCTTATCTTCATGTGCCTATCTTTCAGGTCATCAGAGATTCGTGAGGTTCGCTCTAGAGGATCAGCATTACCAGTTTGTGGCCTTACCGTTCGGTATCGCCTCGGGTGTTCGCCAAGGTGCTGGGGGGCGTGATGGCTCTTCTGCGGAATCAGGGCATTCGCATCCTCCCTTACCTGGACGACATTCTGATTGCAGCTCAGTCTCTCCATCAGGCTGAGCAGGACACCCAGGTGGTGACTTCCACTCTCGAGTCCTTCGGCTGAGTGATCAACTTTCCTTCACTGTCTTCACTGTCTCCATCTTTGGTGAGGTCATTTCCGGGCATGAGTCTGGATACCTCCCAGGTCAAGGTGTTCCTGCCTCAGCAGAAAGTGGAGGTCCTTCAGAAGCAGGCACGGGCTCTGCTCTTGTGTCCCCATCCCTCCATCCGGCAGGGGATGCAGTTAGTGGGCCTGATGGTGTCCTGCTTCGAGGCGGTCCCCTTTGCTCAGTTTCACACGAGACCTTTTCAGTTGCACCTCTTGTCAGTTAGGGATCGGAATCCTGTGTCCCTGGACCAGGAATTTGCTCTTTCCCCACTTGCCAGACGGTCCCTCTCGTGGTGGCTGGACTCAAGGAACCTTCTAGTGAGCAGGACCTTTCTGCCTCCGTGCTGGGAGACTGTCACCACACATGCCAGTCTGACCGGTTGGGGGGGGGCTTTTGGAAGTCTCTAAAGTTCCAGGGTCGGTGGGGCCCCCAGGAGGCCCATGCTCCCATCAATGTCCTGGAACTGCGGGCATCAGGTTGGTTGTGTCTCAGCTGACCACACACCTTCGAGGTCGGGCTGTTCAGATCCGCTCGGACAACCAGACGGCGGTTGCCTACATCAATCATCAGGGAGGGACTCGGAGAGGAAGTGTCCCTGATACTGTCTTGGGCGGAAGAGAATGTCCCTTGCATCTCGGCGGTCTACATTCCGGGGGTGGAGAACCAGGAGGCAGACTCCCTGAGCAGGGGGACGTCTCGGCTGGGGGAATGGTCCCTCAGCAACAAGGTATTTCACTCCCTGTGTCACCGTTGGGTCAGCCGGATGTGGACCTGTTTGCGTCCCGCCACAATCACAAGCTTCCCAGATTTGTTTCCCTGTCACAGGATCCTCTGGCCTTAGCCACGGATGCGCTAGCAATGCCTTGGATGGAGTTTCGGCTCCTCTATGTGTTCCCTCCTTTTCCTCTGGGCAGGGTGATGCGCAAGATAGCCCAGGAGGGGGTACCGGCCATCCTGGTGGCCCCCTGTTGGCCAAGGAGGGTGTGGTTCGCAGACGTCGTGCAGTTGGAATTAGATCGGTACATTTTGCCCAAGGATCCAGATCTTCTCACTCAGGGACAGCTGTGCCATCCCAATTTAAAAACGTTGGCTTTAACGGCTTGGCTGCTGAAACCTCCATCTTGATGGACAAGGGGGTGCCGGCCTCTGTTGTTGATACCATGATTCGGGCTAGGAAGAAGTCCTCGTCCTTTATCTACTACAGGGTCTGGCATGCTTATATTGACTGGTGTGAGTCCAAGTCTCTTCCTTGTCGAGCGTTTTCCATCCCTAGGATTCTGGAATTTTTGCAACATGGTTTGGATTCGGGCCTTCAACTTAGTACCCTCAAGGGACAGGTGTCAGCTCTGGCAATTTTTTTAGAAAGATCCTTTGCCAATCACCGGTTGGTTAAGACTTTCTTCCAGGGAGTTTCTCATGTGCGTCCGCCACGTAAGCCTATGCTACCGGTTTGGGACTTGAATCTGGTGTTGTCTGCTCTGCAGGGTCCTCCCTTTGAGCCTATCCGTGGGGCTGCCTTGCCCATTCTGACTCTTAAAGTGGCCCTTGTGGTGGGCATTATATCGGTCAGGCGAGTTTCTGAGCTGGCGGCGCTTTCCATCAAACTTTTTTTTTTGAGCGGCATCAGAATAAGGTGGTGTTTAGGCTTAACCTGGATTTTTTACCTTTTCATCTCAATCAGGACATTGTTTTACCTTCTTTGTGTCCTAACCCTGCTAATTCTAAGGAACGGACTTTTCATTCTCTGGATGTTGTCAGGGCTCTGAAGTTTTATTTGGTTGCTACTGAGTCTTTCAGGAAATCTGATGCTCTTTTTGTTCTTCCTGCTGGACCTAGAAAGGGTTTGCCTCTCTGATGCTCTTTTTGTTCTTCCTGCTGGACCTAGAAAGGGTTTGCCTCCGGCTAAATCCACTATCTGCAAGTGGATCCGTCAGGCGGTGGAGCAGGCCTATTCTGCTAAAGGGAAGGTTCCTCCTTTCCGGGTTACTGCTCATTTCACTCGTGCTATTGGTGCATCTTGGGCTTTTCAGCACCAAGCTTCTGTTGAACAAGTTTGTAAGGCCGCGACTTGGTCTTCTGTTCATACCTTTTCCAAGTTTTACAAGGTTGATGTTAAGGCCTTGGCTGATGCTGCCTTTGGACGCAAAGTACTTCAGGCGGTGGTGGTTTGAACTGCCTGCTGCTACTTTTTGGGGATCCCACCCTACCTTACGGACACTGCTGTTGGACGTCCCATACGTAAGGACTTCTTGAAGCAGGCCGTGCCATGCAATAGGAAAAAGACAATTCTGTGAGTACTCACCTGTAGAATTGCTTTTACTTTGCATGGCACGGCCTGCTTCACCCCACCCTTGTTATCATTATTCTTGGTTGCCTCTTTATGGTGATTGTTCCAATTTAGTTGGGGGTTTGTTATCTTTTTTACATTTATTACCTCCCGGCTTCCTGTATAACTGCTTGTCAACACTGGAGAAGTCTATGATGATTTCTGTTTTTATATGGGGCCGGGAGGAGCCACAACTCTTCTGCAGTGCACTGCACCACCTTGTGGCGGAATGTCCCATGCGTAAGGACTTCTTGAAGCAGGCCGTGCCATGCAAAGTAAAAGCAATTCTACAGGTGAGTACTCACTGAATTGTCTTTTTATGCTGTATAATTGAAGTTGTTCAGATCGTATCTTTTTAAACAGTTTGAGATGCTTATCCACTACATATAAAACAGAGAAATAGAAGAAATCAGGCTAAACTATACACCCAGTGCCACATGTTTGCCTGCCAAGCCCTGTTGGTCGCTGACAGTGATGTGTACAAAAGTTTTTGCTGTCCTGGACCCGAGGTGCATGGAAGGTCTTTTTGGGTTGTTGTACAGCATCAAGCTGGGTGCTCTGTAGTGGCCTTTTCATGCTGAACTGTTTGTTCTTTGCTCAATACCACTTTGTAATAGCCAATTAAAACCTGTTCTTATTTGCCACTGCACTCGGTCACTTGTCTACTCCTTCCTGCCAGCAGCTATTCAAGTCTGCTGGGCATGGTGAGTGTTTAGACCAGGGATGCTGTATAAGGCTAACTATGATGCCCCTGGGGAATCAGACCAAAACCCAGGCTGGCAAAATCCCAGGTTTTGGTCTGCTTTTCAATTCTATATACCCAGTGACATCTGTGCTTTGTGAAAAGGTCCTGCATGGAACACTCGGCCCACAACATGACCTCTGTGCGGCCCATAGAAGTTTAAGGCAGTGCAGGTGAAGCACAGTGCTGGTTTTTGCTTACTGTTTTGCCATTGACAATCAAAAGCGCAGTGGTACAAAAAAAATACCAGGCTCTTCCTATATTGATGAAATATCCCAGCTGCTGTAGCGTGTTGCTTTAGTTTCATGCCCTCTGTTTAACAGAGACGTAACAATGTATCTTTGCATTGGGGTGGCGCAATGTGGTGGGTCAGTGTGGGAGTACACCTGGACACTCACGGAGACAAGGATGCCTTGCTGATGTAGGTCTGCTTTAAATACTTTATGATGAGGGGCAGCAAGTAGCTGCACACTTAAGCAAGTCTCCTATTGGATGAGCCGTGGATACTACATCTGTGAAACTATCCCTCCAACTGCCCCCCCCAAAGGACACAGTAAAGTCAGTATCTTGTGAATGAATGATGCTGTGAACAAAGTCCCACCCTGACACAAAGTTGCAAGTGAGAGTGTAGGGCTGCATTAAAACTTTGCGTAGTATTTTATACCTGGCTTTTTACTTTTACAAGAGCTCCAAGTCTGTGTTTCTTTAGCCTAATTCACACACACACACACTCAATCTGACCCGTCCACTTGTTTCCTTCTTTTAATGGCACAAAAGAAAATTTGAATGACAGGTTTTGAATGTTTACTGCTTTTACGGGAGAAGGCTGCTCAATTCTGTGCATTTATGTTTTGGAACTAATTCCAAGGAAACGCCAGGCCTGTTTTACAACGCCATTACACTGGAAGTTGTTGAGCTGGCAGCACCAAGACTGGGACATCTGGTGTCTCCAGAGGAAGGTGTGATTTTCTTCCAATACCTGCTTTTCCTTAGCCTATTGGTGTGTTTTTGGGTGCTTGGAGGAAACCTGAGGACAGAAAACTCAGTCAGACACAGTAAAACAGATTAACAGGTTTCTTCCTCTTTCATTTCCTGAGATTATTTGAGCACCAGGAACTGTATCCTCAGAAATGAGAATCCTGTGACCCTTGCATACCAATGCACATTACAAAATCTCTGCTGTGGCTGTGTTGCAATATGTTGTTCTCACCTCCCATGTCCATATAGCCATCACTTGTTCATCCAAAGCCGGGTTACCTGGGGGAAAGGGCAGGCTGCAGCCCAGTGATATACTGGCTAGTGTTAAGAAGGAGCATGCTTGAAATAGTTATGTAGTGATCTACTTGAAGCATGTTGTTGTCACATTGTCATACACACAAGGACTAGCGCACATAACTGGCATTCCAGCTTCCATGTCATATCTGTGTCATCAGATAGTTTGTAGCTCTTGTCTTCACGCTTTTATACGCTATTGAGACAAATTACTGGCTGTATTATGCCCTTGAAGTAAAGATAATGAGTTGTCTTAACATGTCATACTATCCGTGGTTGGAGTGGCATGAAAAAGCAGCACGGTATTTTTTTACTGTGATGTTAGTGTTCTTGTTTTCATATACATAGTGTTTGATTTTATTTAATGTAGAACCTAAGGGGTGTTAATCACAGCGTGGGGTTAGGGGGCATCCTAGCTGCCAAATGCTCAAAAAAACCCACAAAGCCTGGTTTTGACAACACAGCGCCTGCTCCTGAATTTCCCACAGGAGGTCACATGGTCCACAGTCCTCTCTGCAACGTGAAACCTGGAAGCCACAAGACGACCAACTGTCGATTGTGGGGTTCTGTCCTGCTAAGATAGCGAGCATACACCTCTTACATCAGACCCATCTTGCTTCAGACTCCATGAGAGTTACACACCATTTGCTGTACCTGCAGGGGATACCCATATTTATCTACTTGTCTGAGCTCAGTGAACATTTCACTAGAAACAAAATACAATGAATTGTGATCTTGCTGGTGAGTGAGAGAGACAGATGCACAGACAACATAAAACCTCACACCTGCTTTTAAAAACCACAATCTTAGTTTGTGCACTGATTCCTGGAACATAGTTGACAGAGATAGACTTAGTGAGGTCTGCTTCAACCATGCTAATGGAAAGTGGGGCCTATAAACTCTTCTGTGCCAGGCCTAGACGCCACAAACACACACCTTGTACCCCTGTACTTCTGACTTACTATATATAAAAGCCATGGGGGAGGGATACGTTGTACAAACATCCTAGTCTCTTCCATAATGCAGTAGGGTAACAATGTGTTCAAAGGGTGCTCACATTTGAGGAAAAAAGTACAGGTAAAAACATTGTCAGTCAGTATAACTCATCAGCCAATCATCAGTAGGCATAACCATAATTCTTTTTTAGCCATCAGCCTATCCACACTTACAGTCCCTGTCCAGACATTCAAACTTACTGATGATGGAGACTAAGTGATTCCCTTCCTCCAGGCTGGCTTCATGCCCCCTAAAACCTTTGCTCCATTGATTGTAATTGAATCTCCTTTTACATGAGTGGAGTAGGTATAAGCTAAGCTCCACTGAAACCTCCATGAGAGGCCACCAGCACATGGGATACAGAAACACTGGATTCCCTTTCAACGGGAAGTATGAAGCTGCTGATGCTTAATGGAGAAGTAGCGCTTGCACAGTGGACCTGCATGGAGGAGAATAATGCGAGTATAGACTTATTGCTTCAGCCTTTTGATTAGCATTTATCATTAATAATAATATAAAATCAGCACCATTCATTTTTCTTGCTATTGTATTACAGGAACTGGAATGTGACTTATGCAGATCTTTTTTATTTGTTCCTTTGCTTCCACCTTGCTTTTGTTCTATCAGGTGAAGTTTACTGGAACAGAGACGCCTGTACATTTTTAGCCAAACCCTGGCGCGCACCTTGCACAGTCCATACCTAAGCCCTGAACCGTGTCCTCTTTTGTTTCTAGCAAAGCTTTATCTACACAAGACTAATCCAGTAGCCATACTAGGAAATGTCAGACACACACTGAGCCCCAGAAACCTTTCACAACCCTGTGGCTATTGTTGTGTGTAGCCATTGTGTACAGCCAGGATGTCCTGGGGAAAGAGTGTGCAGTGTGCGTAGTCACTGCGCTAGCAGACAGAAGGGGCCAGGCGTTGGGCAGCATTGCATATTGCCATAACGCATTTCTCAAGGAAGGCAAAGTTCTTGCAGTTGGTGCTGTAACACATGCACATTCTTTTTTTCAAATTTTGGATGCTTCCATTAGCAGCCTTTCCATCTGAAAATGTTTTCCCCAGCACTCAACAGTTCAAAGGCCTGACACAACAGTGACGACACAGCCTTCCTGACACAGGAAAAGTATTCAGTGTAGATAAATTCTTGGGTTCAGAGGAATACACTGTAGCAATCTATTCTTTCCAGATTTCTGCTGGGAGGTTGTGGATATTCTTTCAGTTCTAATGGTCTATATTTGTTCTTCTTGCCTTTTGGAATACTGAACTAAAGCATTTTTTTCTGCTGGAGCAATAATTGCTTGTTTTCCACATGGACGTAAATTGAGGCTTTCTTCGGCAAGGGTTTTTTTGATGTTCAAGGTAAGTGTTAGATTTTAATTTCATAAGTGTATGTTTTTAGTGATGAGTATTGAGTTGTGCAAATGGCCGTGAGATTGGGCATAGTTTGGTTTAAAAAATCTGCTATTTCTCATGAAAGGATCACTTAGGACAGCTGAGGTTAGTGTGCTTCAGCCTTTTTCTTTTCATTATATTTACATCCAGGAGCATGGAGGTATATTTCCCTGAATTCTGTACTTAGGCCATGGCCAGCCTCGCCATTTATTACTGACGCCAAATTCCAGTTAACCTATGTAGTATTTGTGGTTGATACCAGGATCCTGCAGCAGTTCGGGTACCAATGAATACCCTCAGGCTGTCCATATTGTGGGTTTTGCATGACTAAAGTGATATTCAAATGTTGGCGTAAGTAGCTGATTTTTGGTTTGATCTGTACAATGAGTTTTTGAAATCTGTGTTTGACCTGCAGGATGTAAGTGACTTTCTGCAATAAAGAACAATATTCTGTCTCCATAAATTCTGGTAGTAATAGCAGGTTTAAGGTAAGGTGGTGGTGCCAGTGTAGTTAAGCTTATAAATGGGGAGAAATGTATTTTCTATACAAGGTTCATGCCTTTAATTGTGGGTTTGTGTCAGACGTTGATTTTTCTGATCGATTTGCTCAGGTCCTCTAGCAGAGTGCGTGCCCGTGCTGGCCATTCACAAATGCCTGGCTAAAGGTATAATGTTGTGTGGCCCACACATGTGCTTTTGGATCAGGGATCAGATAAGTTTAACTGAGGATTCGGGGGATTTCACACCGCAGGCATCCCAAATTAGTAGAGGAAGTGAGGCAGCCCGGGATTCTTTTATACATTCTGGGGCAACCTGTGATGTGTTTTGGTCCACTTTAAAGGTTGTTCCACAATCATGTCAGAGACCTTAACTTTAACATAAATGTACGTAATATTTCCTTTCTATTGCTTGAATAAATGTGCTGACAAGTGAGCACCTGAAGCTTGGTAGGCCAGTTTTAGTCTTTACTGTTTATTAGAATATTGAAACTTACAGCTGATGAAACTATTCCGAAATGTTGGCTATCAGTCATTTGAAAAACCCCATTTAATGAAATGGTCCAGTGCAATGTTTATATTGTTGTTTTTGCATCTGCCCTGAATTGTTTTATATTGTGTGCTGTTGTGTGATGGAATGTTGAAGAATTTATGTTGGTACTATACAGCTATTTCAACCTGCAGGGATTTCTAGGCTTAGATCATGCTTTCTAGCTTGCAGGCAAAATCCACATTCTTCCCTTGTGACTACATCCTTTTACAAAGGCTCCGTGGGAACATGGGAGGACTGACTTTTTTGTAATCCGAATGGACAGCTCTATGGCAGTGCTGTGTATAAACTCGAAAATAATGGCTTCATAGACCATGTCTGGAATTAAATGGCTGCTGTAGGCATTTTGTTTTTGTGAGTTGATGTGTTAACATTTTGTATGTTTTGATAGTTGCTGGAAAGCTATACACCAAACACACCCTGTCCAGGCTTGCACTTTGGCACATGCTGTGTATTAGGGGCCAATTCAGCCAAATCTTTCAGACCATCATTTTGTCTGTATTATTAAAAACTGTTCTTTGGCTGAACATTTTCACAAAAGACACACACCTCTTTAGATGATTTGGAATCAGCAGCAAATCTATTCGGTTGACTATGCTAAACCTTAAGATTCCTGCACATAACCTTATCACTTCCTTCTGTAACGGGATGCTGCTATTCCCTTGGAACTTTGCCAAATTCCATTGACATCTTGGTACCTGGGAAGTCATCTAACTTTCTGGACCTGTGTCCCATGGGGCAAATTAATTGGTAGGTAAGTTCAAGGTTATATATGCACACCAAAATGATCAGATAAAGAAGAAATAAAGTTGCTATTAAGAATGGGGTTCAAAGTTATAGCTAAGTGTGCCTACTCTTTTGCAAATTAATTGGTAACTTGCCCAAAGCTGTTCACCTTAGTAGTGTGTGTTTCCTAGTGGATGAAGAAGAGTGGTGCGTGCGCTTTGTGGACCATCAATATTGGATCTAGGTGAATGAGGAGTGGAAATGCCTATACTTTTACAGCAGTGCATCTTGAAATAAAAGCAGTGTTTTTTTGCTATTATGTGGCAAATGTACATTCAGTTTTGTCCTAGTATTGCCTGCTTGTTTGGGTTCTTTTTTGTTTTCTTGATCAATGATCTGCTTTTGCATGTACAGCTTGACCATTCCCTTGTGCCATTTGGGTTTTCCATGAATTGAGAGGCCCACAGCTGGTGGGCATGGAAGGGAGAGCCATGATTGAGCTGCAGGATCTGTGGCAAATAAACCCTCTCCTGATGAGGACTTTTTGGATCCTCAACGGCAATCCGCCCCCACTGTATGAAATGGAGCAGTGTTAGTCAGATGACTCTTCTATTTCCAACTGGAAGACCAGACTAGTCCTCACATCTAGGCCAGCGATGGGTTTGTTAGTGGCTACAGGAAAAGAAAACTGCTGTCTAATCTAGGGTCCTGGAAAAATACAGCATAGCTTTTAGAGTCCAGACCATGTGACTCTCCCCCCCACCCCACATTATTTATACTCCGTTGCGGCCCCTGATTGGGCACTGGTGGTCCCCACTGCTTTCGACCGGAGACAGATTATCATCCGCATTAGCACCATCAGCAAATCACAGGTCCATAATTTTGCTGGGTAGGGATAAGAAGCAGGTATGAATATTTTGGGTAGCCGATGGGCATCGCCAATCAGAATGTCCCCCTGCACTAAGCTGCACACCAATTAACATCCATGAACTCTGAATTGCCAATATTAAGCCCTGAGGAGAATAGGGTATTGTGTTCATAATGGGAGAGGGGGTATTAGAAGGGGGTAGAATGCACACTTACATAGATAGATAGATAATATATATATATATATATATATATATATATATATATATATATATCATGGCTTTCGCTTCTTTCCTTATAGTAGCAGTTTTGTCTACTCATAAGTTAAGTTTGGTGTTTTTGCTTGACGTTTTATTCGACCTAGAGAAGCACATGTTTCTGTTTTCATAACCCGATGTGCGTACATCAGAGAAAACAAGCAGGGTATTAAATGGTGGACAACACACATTAATGTGGAAATTCCCCTTTGGAAATACTGCTCCTACAGCCAAATGGAATGGCTTCATCACAGAAGAATGTCCACATCTGCTCTATTTTCATTGCAGCATGTGTTTTTTATTTAATCCTCTTTCGCCTATAGACATGTAGTGTTTGATGGTACATTAATTCCAGGCACAACAAACCCTTTTTAGTTGTGTACATAGAACATCACAAAATTTATATAAAGTGTGGCTGTGGCTTGTATAATGTTACGTTAGCTTGTTGCTGAACTAACCTCTGTCTGCTTAATAGGGACTGTAACATGCTCTGTAACAATGTACTGTAACAATACGGAATGGTACCACTGAACCAGAAGTAGGCTAATGAAGTAGACAGACCACTGAACCAGAAGTAGTCCAATGACGTGGACAGAGGGGGTTTCTTTACTTATTTAGACTACAATATGATGTGAATTGTTTTTCTGTCCTGTAATTGGGATTACTGGGACTGTTGACCAACCAACCAACCTCTCCCCCTCAGCAAAGGGAGAATGCAAGCCAAAAGAAAATACAACATGTTAGAAAACCTTTGTGGGCTGGCCCTGGAGTCTAAAAGACTCGAAAACCGACTGCTTGCCCTACCCCCTGGACATTCTAATTTTAGATGTCCCCATATGTGAAACCTCCATTTAGCTGAGTTACCATCCAATCCTTCATAGTCCTGCAGGTAGTAGCACTCCAGCAGTTGGTGCCAAAAGTAAGAGCGCCTAGATGATTATACAAGGGTGATACACGATGCTCCTGCTGTGGCCAATCAATCTTCTTCTCCCTCATGACTGGCAGCAGTGATGCGCATTGAGGCCGACAGGGAGCACACTGTTATCACCAAAGCTGGCATTGCTGAAACCAGAGGGATGCACCCTCAACCTGCAAGCTGAGTGCATCTAAGCTTTGCTGTGCACCCAGCGACATCTCCTACTTGTGCGCTCCTGGCAGATTTAGATGTCTGCCACATGTGCAAGGCCAAATTGGGATGCTCCAGAAGCAGGGAATCAGCTGGCCCTAGAGTCATTTAGGCACTAGGCCTTTTCTAAATAATGTTTTGTTCCTATTTAAATAGCACTTATAGTATACTATATAATGCACAGTTGATTTGAATAGAAATTTCTGTGCATTTAGCAACTGATAGGTCCCTAACTGCCCTCCTGAGTTTTCCAGGTTATTTAAAATTAAGTTATTTAAAATAATAATTGCATATTTAATGTTTTAGAACTTTTTTAAAGAAATGACAGATTGCAAAAAGCGCATTTTGGACAGCCTAACGTATTGACTCTTTAATCTAAAACTGACAATTACATTAAAAATTTGTAGAATGTCTTAACCGAACACTCAAGCTATCTCCTTGTTCTGAATGGCCATAATGCTTATACTGCAGACCTAATAATTATGAGGCTTTGTGTACTGTATGTTACCTTGTAGTTGACATATTCCCTAATGTCAAAGGCCTCTTTGTTGTATTTGGCTGATTTGGTACTGGGCTGGTTTGGGGTTTGCTGGGGAACACTGGGCTGTTGTTTTTTATTACCTGGACATTGGTGTTTTGATAAATGTTGCAATGTATTGATTTATCAAGCCAGCAACCTTCAACTCTTGCATAGATACCCCCCCCCCCCACCTCTTCTGTGCAGTAGCAAAAGTTTTTTTAAGTGACTCCTGTTGCCTTTGAATTGTTACAGTGACAACTTTTATGTTTTAATCCACTTGCTAGACAACAGTCTATCTCACATACACACGCAAATACTATATACATGACTGATGGCTTATTTTCACAAATCGATTTGGGAATGACAAATGGTTGAATCGACCACAATCAGACGAAATGCTCTCTGCGATCTGGGAGTAGGACTTGGAGCCCACAACACGACCAATCTTACGAACGGACATTTAGCTGACAAATCTTCTCCGTCAAAGCGTGTATCGTATATTTGTTCGCTCAACGAACTACTATTTATCTGTTCATGGAAATGGCCCATAAGGTATAGGAAAGGGTCAGAATTTCTTGTGCAATGCAACACGACTGGCTCTTTTGTCTTCCATTGGTTAGATGTTTATAAATTTGATAGGTGCAGGAAACTGAACTAACAGGGTCCCTTACAGTTCAATATTTGTCTCACTTGGTGTTAGTGCTAGATGTGATAAATGGAGGCTTTTGTTCACAAAACTACACCTGAGGCAGATGACCATCCATCCATTCCATTAGTCCATCAATTGGTTGTCAACACAAATGTCCCTAATGAAGGTTTTTTTTAAAAGAAAGGTTAAATTTAAAAAAAAAAACAGAAGCTTACCTTGCCAAGCATTCCTCCAGTGCTGTCTCTCTTCTGAATGAGGAAATACACTTTCTAATCTGCTCCTCCAGCACCACCCTGCCCATGTGGGCCACCAATACTAGACTATGCCCCCTTGCTATTGATAGCTTGAAAGATGCTCTCAGAGCTACCATTAAATCCAAGCTAATCCCTCCCTCCTTCCTCCCTGCCCAGCATCCTCCAAGTCCTCTCGCTCTCTGCACCAACAGCTGGCCACCCTAGACCAAAGCCAGATCCAAGGGACACACCCACATTCTCCTGAGAATAAGTCATAGTGTTAAACTGAACTTTGATATCATTTAATTTAACAAAGGGAAACCATTTAGGACAGTGCCAAATGTACCCGACACCATGGGCTAACAATTGCTTTTGCCTGTTCTATCACTTTAATTCTTTAGGCAAGCATTAAATCATAGATCTTTAAACAGCAATTGGGTTGAAATAATGTACATATGAAAGCTGTTTAAAGCAGAAGCCCAGTCAAAGGTTAACCCTCCCACTCTGCAAAAGAAATGAAAGTAACCCCCCCACCTCACCAACTGTCGAGTGCCGTTTCGTTGCCGTTTCGTGTCCTGGGCGCCACCATCTTGGAAGGAAGCACAGAGTGGCTGGCTGCCACCTCGTTGCGCACTGCTTGCCATTCACTTGAGTGGGGGGAATGCTGCTTTGTGTCTTCCTGTGCAGCGGATGCGCAGACCTGCTGGACCACTGGCAAGGTAAGGGTTTTTTTTTCCTTTGTTACCGCCTATCCTTCCTCAGCGCCAGGGGAGGGTGGCAGGGGTTAGGCTTGTCTGGAATTTCACTTTAACAGCCTAAATTCAAATACACAATATATATGATAGGACAATATTGAAAAAAAGCCATTGTCCAGGCACACTACTCAAAAGTATTCCTATTTTGTAGGACTATACTTGAAAAAGTTTTTTTGTTTCTTTTTTCTTCCTTTTTGAAAACGAAGCTATATTGGTCACTCCCTTATGGACGTCCAAGATAGAATCACTTAAATACAAAATGCATGTCCTGTTTGGTATGCAGTGTGTGAGGTGAGAGATTTTATTGACAAAACTCTCTTTGACCAATTGTGTTCATCTTCAACAAAGATAAAATGATAAAAAGAAAGATAATTATGTCTATGTAACCATCCATTTTCTGGAATCTGGAATTTCCTTGAAGCATATGTTAAGTTAATGCATAGTAAGTATACATAGTAGTGTGTATGTATCACACTGGGGGGAATAGGCATAGAACGCAACTAACGTTGTGGCCCTTTTTCCTGCACAGCCTTACATTTTAATTAACAATAAGTTCCTCTGAAAATTGTCTATGAAGGAACAGCAATTAAGGAAGTGACCTGAAAGAACACACAATTGTAGAATACCCGCAAGTCTGCTGTGATGTCATTTCCTGCCAAAAGCCACTTTATAGCGGCAGAAGAAGAAATAAACACAGTAGTTAAAACTTCATGGGAAAGAGTGAGAAGTTGTTTTAGTGCCGCCGCTCTTTGAAAAGAATAGGAGCTGGGGATTATGGATTTAAGTTTTCTTTTTTTTGCACTATTTGTATTCGTGTGCTAAAGCAAAATAATTTGCCTGTAATGTCTATTTAACCACTTCAACTGTGGAATTCCTATGATGTAAAATCAAGTAACCGACTATACCACGGTAAAAGGCAGCCAAATACGAAGGGACCCTAGATTGCCAGTGTCCAGAATGAACTCCCTATAAGCGGACTGTGAAACTTTGTGAGAAATGTGTTGTTTTTGTTTTTGATCTGATTTAAAGAAGGGCCACACAAATTTGCTAATTTTATACCCTGCATTAAAAAACTCCACCCAAGAAATCGGGGATGACCGTTTTGAAAGTTCCATTCTTTTATAGTGGAGAACTGCCTGTCGAAGGACCCCTCCTCTTACTATCTAGAATGTTAATATTAGGTGATTTAGCTGTCCAGCTCTTTTAAAGACCCTATAGGGGAAAAGTTTGTTGTTTTCTTGTGCTGTTTGTGGCTTAGCCTCTATTCCTGTTTGATGTTAATGATTATGTTTTAAAACTAGGGTTTTGGACTGATTGGCTGCACCCCCTCCCTTAATGTATGCTAGGATAAAAGGAGGGGGCATCAGAGACATAGGGTTTATTTCTTAATACCATAACTTTCCTACCTGTTTGATCACACTTGGTCTTTGGTAAACAAATACGGCATAATGAACATTACTGCAGCTCTCTAACTATTCTCTACGCTAGCTAAAATTTGAAAACTACCAATGGTGTCTTTGAGTTTGGTTTTAAACTGCAATTTGAGTTTTCTTTTTTTGCCACATAATGAAGCTTCAATTACATACCTTTAGATTATGTTTAAGTGTATTGGTCTTGTTTCTTCTTAGAAAGCCTAAGCACCACCTTGGTAAATACAGCAAATGAACACAATGGATTCACTAAATCAAGACGTGAGCACAGGAAAGAGCTTCTGGCTTTGTGTCTTGCAGGAAGATTCAGGCTTTTTTGAAGATACTGAGCAATATCTGCTTTGTTCTCATTTTTTCTACGCCCCGCACCCACCCTCCCAGGCCGAGTACCTCGGACTATGATGTTATCTTAGTGGTGGCCAGTTTTTTTCAATGCCATGGCCACCAGGCATTTTTGAGATTACCAGGGATGTGGGCAAAGGCAGCATAAGTGCCGTTGGGAAAGGGGAGTTTACTGACCCCCCCCCCATTCATTTCACACAGCAGGGCTTCCTGATTTGGGATGCCTAAGGGGAAGGCTAGCGGTTGGCCACTTTAAATTGGAGATATATACTCAACTTAAAGGAGCAGTATCGCGAAATTTGCATTAAAGATAAATTAAATAAAATAGCCACACAATAGCTTCTAACATGTGTATAAATAATCTGGCGATAGAAAAAGGAAAAAATATATGCCTCTCTTTTAAATTGTATAATTACAATGGCTCAGTCCATTTGCTGAATAGGGGGATCTGCTGGCTTGTATTTAGTGAGCTGTTTCATTTAGCCCACTGGTCTCCTAGCAACACTTTACCTCAGAGGCTGACACTGTAATCAGTGGTAACTGCTGTGTGTGAGGTGCTGCTTTTGTTATGAGACCAGGTGACTCAAATGTGTAAAATCTATACAAAATAAACTAAACTGACTGAAAATAACTGAAATTCTTCTTTGAATAACTGTGCAGGAAAATCTAAAGGTATTAAAGTGGAACAAAACCCTGAGTTGCCCGGCCATTGACCTTCCCCCTTGGGCATTCTAAATCAGGATGCCCCACTGTGTGAAACGACCCCTGGATAACTACAGATCCCCCCATTTTTCTGGCGCGCTCACGCAGATAGTCATTTAGACAGGCTCGGCAGCCAGGAAGGTTACTGCTCAGGCTCCCCATCTGCGTGCAAACAGAGCTGATTGGATGAGAGCCCGCGCATGCGCTGTGGGACAGAGAAAGGTACGTTTTCACAGGCGAACTTGGGGATTTCACATATCAAGGCATCCCAAGTCGGGATGCCCCTAATGGGCACAAAACAAAACTCCAGATAGTGAAAATCCTGGGTTGGGCTTTGCTCAAAACACACAAAGCTGAAAGAAAGATCATATGGAAAAATTAAAAATAAGAATATGAAAGAGAAAATGGTAAACTGAAAGATTCTGCAGCAGAGCCAACATTAAGGGAAAACTGTCAAAATCAGCTAAATGACTTCTAGAGCTTTTCTCTCTGTTTTAGATATATAAGTTCTGGCCAGGCAATGTTGCAATGTTGTTATCTTATGCTGGATGGCTGCCAGCACTGAACAGCTGATACTTTGATACATTGTTTCACCCTCTCCTCAGCATGGAACTGATACATTGTTTAACCCCTCTCCTCAGCATGGAACAGGCCAGAGTTTTGGGTCCCGACACTCAGAAGACATAAACATGAGCTATTAGTCTCCAGCTGCTCAACACACATATCATTTTTTTCTAAATTTGTAATTCTTACTCCAACCTACATTCAAAGTACCATTTAAATATAAGTCACCAAGAAAAAATTGCGATACTGCTCCTTTAATTTGTGGCCACAGGGTTGAGGGAAATATGAGGGCTATCATCAATTGGCAGGCTTCTAACAGTTCATGCCCCAGTTGCAGGACTGTATGGAGGGTTCACACAGTGGGGCATACCAAATCGTTTTTTAGACTCCAAGGCCGACAGTGGCAGTGTTAAGTCCACTTTTAGAGATTGCTATTCTAAAGTGACGACCTTTTTCCCCACATACCACATGGCCCTTACAGACTAAATACACTCATTCTGGAGTTGGTCTGCTTTAGGTCTTTATGGTTAAGAACTTTTGCTTCAGAAGGTCATTGAAAAGAATGTGTGTACCATTATTTTGCATTATACATGGGCTTCTGGTCTACTGCCCAAAATGCTGTAATTGGCCACCCTTTTTTATTTTGTTTATGTTGTCAGAATCGGTTATCCTTATACATACACTTCATCATCTCATGCTTGGAATCCCGTGTTAGTTTGAGATGTAAAAGGCAAAAGTCTTTTTCTTGACCAGTTTTAGTGGTTATTAATCCTAGGCACTTAGCCAGTGAGTCTTGAGCCTCTTGGCTTGATTTATTACTACAGATGATCTGCCAGGTCGCAGTAATGGACATTTTAAAATATAATCTAGCAACTTTTCACAGGGGTTGGCTAAACTTTATTGTAATTAATTGAAATTGTTTTTTAGTTTAATAGGCAGATTTGAACATGTCTGTTTTTTTGGCTCTCTGTGACCTTGTTGCTTGATTATGTGTACAAGTTATAAGCATAAGTCTGAAGCATAAACTCAATAGACTGCCAGCGAGGCCAGTAAGACTTATATTGCTGCTCGTCTAGGTGGGTGGGGATGTCCACAGATTTATTTCTAGCCGTCATTGGCTCTTCAGTGTGACCTAAAGTCATTGACACAATGATGAGTCTACTGCTACGTTAAAGAGGAACCTTTATAAAGTATGGTGGAAAGGCTAACAACCTATTATAACACCCCATGAGTTCAGTTTTATAGGATTAAAAGCCACATTGAAAGGCCACCCTTCAGCTGGTACAGAGCCCTTTTTTTGGGTCTAACTTGATTAACCGGCTATTAAACAGTGTTGCCAAGGGAATGTATCTTATTGCTTTATACTACAGATGAAGGAGTAGTTTTATTTAATTTTTACTTTTAAGTACATTTGATGTATGGGTGTATTGTGTGCAGGCACCTTGTGTTTACCTTTGCTACCATTGTGTTGATTTGGGCTCAGTTGATTTACAGCTAATGAGAGCTTTAATGGTGCTTTTGCCTCGCTAGTAACAAGTTACATGTTTGGTGTACAGAACTTATATACTGAATGCTTTTTTTATGGCTTTTATAGGATTTTCTCTCTTGTCCTATCAATTGAGCTGTTGTATCTTCTAAATTGAAGAAACCAGTCTGATGACTTGCGAAAAGTCTTTAAGAAACTTAGAGCCAGTCTTCTTGCCTTGATTTATTTCTACAGATGGTCCAAAAGATCACAGTGACAGACATTTGAAATATACTAAAGCCTAGTCTGCTTTTAGAGAATAGGATTAATTTGCGAAGGGTAACCAAAAAAGAACCATTCGATAATTAAACAGAAGAGAATGGCTTAATATTTTCTAAACCATATTCCAATTCATTTGGTATTGGCTATAATTCACTTTATTAAAAATCATCTGCTCGATCACTACGAACAGGCAGCAGGTTCCAGTACCAAATAATTAATGGATCTCTCTGTATTTCAAATGATGTCACTGAAGATTTCCTATTGTGTGGCTACTGGAAGGAAGATAAATTCAGCAAAAAGTATTTAGCCCTTAACCCATACTATATAAAAAAAATCCCCTTCATATCCCCTCTATATAAAAAATCCCCTGCAAGATGATTCTGAAAAGGGGATGTTCAAAGGCCCCTGAGCGATTTACATAACTAGAGTGGGGATGCTTGCTGCCTCTGTGTCCCATTGAGGCTGGGAAATGGGTGGGACTGGCAGCAGTTAAGTGTGATGGGGTTCCACTAGAATTTGTGTGCCAACTTCACACTTGTGTGTGTGTGTGTGTGTGTGTGTGTGTGTTATATATATTTTATTTATTTTTTGGGGATGTTAGGGCCTGTTTGCTGGAATACCTTTGTGAAACAAAGGATTGGAGGAAGGCTGATAGCTTATATGTATCCTACTCGGGTCACAGAAAGGATCAGCATGTTTCTAAGGTGACATTGGTCTGATGGATGAGAAACGCCATCAGTTTTGCTTACAGCGGATCTCCTTCTCTAGGATGTTTTACAGCTCATTAAACAAGAAGTACTTCTACATCTTGGGGGAGCAAGCTTGTGCCTATATTGATCAGATTTGTAGAGCGGCCACCTGGTCTTCAGTGAATCTTTACCTCCTAGATCTGCCCACCTTGCAAGATCAATCCTTTGGCAGGAGTGTATTACAGACAGCTTTTCCCACCCAGTAGAGGCAGTATCTTGCTTATCCTCTAATTGATATGCTGCCCTAAGGATATTTTGAGAAAACTTAAGTTAGTTACCTGGTAACTTCTTTTCTAAACATCTGAAAGGGCAGCATACAGGCTTACTTTATTGGGCTACTTTATTGGATTATTATTATTAATAATGTTGATTTATATAGCGCCATCATCCATCTTCCATAGTGCTTTACAAGGTATTGTATTTTATATGTTACCTTACTGATTTTACCAGTTGGTGCTTTATTTTTCAAATGTCTTATTAAAGAACTGGGGTTCTGGGGGAGAAGCTAAAGCTCGTGTATTCTGGTGGTCCTGTGTTCCCACCTCGCGGCAGAACAGTTTTTTTTTTTCATTGTAAACACCGCCCTGTCTGCTCACCTTACCAGCGCTTGTGCACTGCTGGTCAAACCTGCATCTGATCATCCTCCTTCATAGGAGTGCATAGAAATAGATAGAAGTGATAGAAGTGGATAGAGTTTTCTTAAAGAGATTTCCCTAGGAGCATCCTGATTTGGAATGTCCTGCATTGTGAAACCCCCTGGTTTCCCAATAAACTCGCTTCCAGGATTTACCCGGAACCTAGTCAAGGTTTTGGTCCACTTTAGGCACACTTTAAATCACACTGTAGCCTTTGGTTAATGACCTTGTTTATGTAATAGAAATGTATTTGTTCATTTTTTTTTCCCATATCTGTTATTCTTGGCATGTTCTTGACTGAAACAAGGTATCCTTACAACCAGCAAAGTCAGGAAAAAATACTTCTTGCCAAATGTATCACTGTATAAATAAATCTATTTTTCTCATATATTGCACTGGTAAGAAATGCTTCACCCTGCTAGAATGTATCCTGATTATCCGAATTTGGATCCATGATGTATCCTGTAATTCTGTTTGATCCGTGTCCTATGAGGTAGCACAGTCAATAGACAGACTATGGATAGCTTGTGGTATTTTTATTTACAGAAATTACACCATTTACATCACTCCTCACAACTGTTAATGTGACAGCAGTTGTATCTCTATTAAATTGGCATTTTATGCATTTTTCATGCATTTTAGTTGTACCTACATATCTAGGAGATTCAACTTTACTTTTTCAACCAAAAATATGCAAAGGTATAAATGTCCATTCATTATTCTTTGTTGTATATGCACTTGAGAATCTGTCTGTAGTGTCCAAACAACTTAATACATCTAATTGTAGAACCCCCTATGTTTTGTTCTGGTTACTATTTTTCACCCCTGATGACACCCTTCGTTTTTTCTTTGAAATGAAATGCTTATCTAAAAACAAACAAAAGTTCATATATTTCATGCCCTTTAACACACCCCTACAAGCCTGGATCTTCGATACTTTCCATCTTTGTTAATTTAAAAGGTCTCCTTTTTTTTGAAAGTCAAAAAACCATTAAAATCACTTAATCACGTGGCATAAATACTCATTTGATTACACATAGAAACAATAGATAACAATTATTCCAGCCTCTATATGTACAGGGTTAGGCTTTGCTAAAGTTTTCCCCTTTGCCTCATATAGATTGAATGTGTGAACAGATCATTTTCCAACCAACAGACGTGTGTCCTCTAATAGCATACTGCACCACCAAGAATAGAGATGGACTTTTCTGTATAAACTATCTATAGGTTTTCTCAAGTCGAGATGTGTCCAACTAGACTGAGATTACAATTTTTATATGGTGTGGTACATAGACAGAGGAGAGGCCTTGTCCTGCAATCTGTTTTTGTAGATTTTTTTTTTTTTAATGGCAGACCTCTATCTTGACATTCACACTGAAACTAAGCTGTAGAATTGTATCCTAAAAAGCTGGTTCTGATTTTAACCCTTCTTTGCTATATTTTATTTAAAAAAAAACATTTTGGCATGTGAGAGGGTCCCTTTGGTCCCTGCTGCACTTGCTCTTCAGGTAATGTGGAGCCTCATTACCCAACAGAGATCCTTCCATGTGGGAAGCAGAACAGATTAAATGCCTGCAAATTGACAAGACAAGGGCAGCAGGGATTTTGGGCTGTGCTGGAACAGTGTTGAAGGCCTTTAAAGTGCAACAGTGACCAAGTTACCAGCAGACTTTTCTTTATGGCTACATTATATTGCATGACATTGAGTTTAGATTTCCTTTTTCCTAATAGATGGCCTTCACATAGTCAATTGTTAATGTTTAGATTTATTTTTCAGTGCCAACATTTTCTTAATTGTCTGAGCTAATCTCCTTTTTTTTTGTTAGCTGTGAACTTCGAAAACATTAATGAAGAGAACAAGAGGGAACATTTTGGAGAGATCTTCTCATCTATTGACACTTTAGCGTTTACCTTCGGCAGAGTGTAAGTGTGGGAAAATTCCAGGCTACTGGGTGGGGGGGGGGTGCTAATATTTTAAAATAGGAGACATAAATAACCTGTTATTGTATTTTACTATACTTTAACAGGTAGATTAAAGGGTTATAATGTTCAGAGATGCTAATTGTGGTCATGCAGTTTACTTATGGACTTGCCTCATTCACTTCTGCCCAGTAATTTTTTTTTCGAATCCAGGTCCTGAGACGTGACTGAATTGCTCTTGAACAAGGCACCTAACCCCCCCAACTGCTCCTCTTTCACCGTAATTGGGGCAGCCCACCACTTTGGGCATGTGTGTACACACTGCACAGATGGATTAATTGGAGAGAAAGAACTCCTATGTGTGCGCAAAGCATACAATGGCACTCTATGCCCCCCTCCCAAAAAGAAATTATCATAGTCCTATGCAGATATTTTCTGCTCCTTGAAAAAGTCCTGTATGCAGTGTTTTATTTACCAGCGCAGGCCAAATAGCCCTTTACGGTAGTACATCTAAAATGCAGCATGAAAAGCATTGTAAATGCTATGTTATACCGGTATATACCATAGTGGTTAGCTAGTAATGTTTTGTACTGTGTTAGCCATGGAGAATAGTAGTAAAATTAGGAAATAAGGCAATAGACAATACCTTTTTGCATTCACTGAATATATATGTCTGTGTGTGTTTTTTAAGAATATATTTCTTTATGTATTATTATGTCTGATGAAGAGTTTGAAGTATACTCGAAAACTCATTTAAATATGTACTTAGCCTACAAATAGTTTTGCCGTATTTCTTTACTTTCCTGCAGTACTTAGGCAATGTTAGGCCATGAGTCATTGGTTAGCTTTGCTTGTTTTCTATTGCCCGCTATATTTCTATGAAGTCACATTTCCCTATCTTGCTTCCTTTGCAGGGTTTCAGATTTCCTTATGGGAGATGTAGACAATGGCTCATCATTGGGGCTTCAGGCATCTCGTAGAACTCGGGTCAGTTATTTTTATCCTTCATGCTTGAGTTAAAAAAAAAAAGTCTTTGGTGAAATCTGTGATTAGAACTCTTCTATGCAACAATAAACGCTAATAATGGGATGTGCGCCCAGGAAGACTGTAGCATTGTTTGTTACTAAGCAGAGAAAAGACTAAACTATACATATACAGACATTGGCCATGGTATGGTTGGTGGATGTCACAGACAGTATGTGGAGTGAACCTACTATCGAAAATGTATTGCAGCATGCAGAGCAGTCTCGGCCCTGTAGTTAGGAAGCAGCCTTGTGATGGGGGTTGCACGCTAGATTCCTGGCCAGGACAGGACTTAAAGCGGTTCATGGATGTGCAGACCACCTGCAAACAGGAAGTGCTGCTGGGCTTCCTGTTACTGTGCATTGTTATATCAATTGGGAGTGATATCTTCAAAATGGCCGCTATCTTTCTTTTCCAACTGTGCCAGGCTGTTGGTCCAGTTGAAGTGCTCTTAAGCAAGACGTCTAACCCCCCCCCCCCAACTGTTCCCTAGATACCTTTGCTATGGCAGCCCACCGCCCCGGCATGTGTGCACGCACTGCTTGTGTTTGTCTCGCTGCTTGTATGGGTTACATTTTAAAAATTCCTATGTGTGCACAAGCATGTATGTCTAAAGTGTTGGTTTCAAGTTTGCTTTAGGTGGACCAAAACCCAGTCCTAGAGTCTAAAATACCCAAATCTAGTCTTAAAGCCGATTCTGCCCTGCTGTGTGATACCCTGTGGAATTGCAATTTACTCACCATGGTGGCTATGAATGACTTATGGCATGAATGTGCGCAGCGAGGGTAGCAGGTGATGAGGCGTCATGCAGTGGCCTAAGGCAAGCTTCACTGTTTAGTGCTCTTTGCCATAGCACCTCATTGTAAATAATATGTGTTTGGTCAACTTTAAATCTTAATACCTATGGTATAAGATTGTTGGAGAGAAAGATGCCATGTATTAGACGGTGCGTTCTTAGTGTTTGATGTTATCTTGGGGGTTCAATGTTATCACAGCCTTATTCTAAGTATGTCACACACCCCGCTTCAGAATATTCATTACACTTGGGTTATACCAACCTGTAGAGGGCGAACTTGCAGAGATGTCATGAAAAAAAGGGAGCCCCTCCCGGTCCATAAATACCTGGGACCTCCCACTCATTCCTCAGTCTTTCATCTCTGCAGATGGCGAGCAAGTCAGAAGATGGATGTCTCCTCCTTGCAGGTAGCCGGGGTAACTTCCGGCCCCCCGCTTTTGGTCTATTTCTGACTGGACCTACTGTTATCCCCCTTTTTAATAAAGAGCCTCCCAGCCTAGGCTGCGGGTCCGGGAAAAGGTAGACGGCACCTTAAGGTGCTTTAGGAGCTATGCTCCACCGTGAGACCCCATACTAAGGCATAGGCGGTATTCCGGGTTGGTGATCCTGGTTGGGATGCCCTGTCCTTGCCCTTACACCTTTGTGGTGTTAATTCCCCCTTCCCCGGTCACCCATTGTTCCCTACTGCTGGGGGGGGGGGGTGCTTATTCCATTTTTAGTTTAGTTTTTCCTTAGAGTGCATGCTTGTGTGCAACTTGTTGTGTGTGTTGTGCGCGAGATTGATGCGTTCCCTGGCCGGTTTGCGGCGCCGCCGGCCGTCACTGACAGCCTTCGGGGGAGCTTCTTCCCCTCCAGTGCGATTTGGGGGGGGGGGCGGGGCGCGATCCTGCGGCCCGCCCCCTCCCTCCCCCCGTGCTGCTGGTGCCGCTGCGGAGCCCCGGAGCGCCGGCCCGCCCTTCTTCATCCTTGCTGCCAAGTCCCTTCGCCTCGTGCAGGACGCCATTACCGTAAGCGCCCAGTGGGCTCCATTCCTTCATTGCCTGTGATGCTGCTTGTCAGCGCGAGATTGATATATATATTTTTCTATTCATATGTATGTGTGCCTTGGCCCTTCTGTTATGTGCACAGCATTGTGTGATACGCGTGTGACAGTTTTTCTATTCCAGGCGGACCCTTGTTGGATCTTAAAGGGTCCTCCCGGTCCTAGGGTCCCTGGTTTAGTTTAAGAACTCCCTATAAATCCTCCCACTCGGGACACAGAAGGGGCATCCCGGGTCGCTTATATTGCGTAATTCCCTTGGGTATCGCGACTACCGATAAAATCACCATATGGAGGCTTCCCAGGATACCGGGCTCGGGCTCCCCTCGGGGCAACCACGGCAGTGTTTGGGGTGTGGGGTATGTATTCCTTTGCATACCATGTGCACAGCAGACTATTACGCGGCAGTCCGGATCCCATGGTTCTACGTCGCCGGTCCCTTCACCTACCCCTCCCCGCCTGATCCGTACCCCGTGTGATGTTGTCATGAGTGGGGAGTCGCAATCTGAGGTGTGTGCCAGATTGGCCAATCTTGAACATTTTTTTTCTAGCGCTGTTGCCAGAAAGGCCCCGGCTAAGAGAAAGCACTTGTCCCCAGCCACGCCGGCTTCTGATTTTGAAGAGTTTGATTCACTGGACTGGTCTGATTACCCCCCGCTAGAGGAAGGGGAGCTATTTGAGGAGTCGGATGGTTCTGACGATCAGCAGTTTGTTGGCACCCATGCCAAGCGGGGTCAGGGGGATTCTTTGGATACTCCTAAGGTCCTGGCTCATATGTTTGAGGTTCTGGCAATTTCTCCTCCTGAAGTGGCTCTTCCACAGAAGGGGGAGTTCTTTGAGGAGGCTAAGCCACGCTTGGAATTCCCTAATCAAAAGCGTTTCGATGGCATTATTCTTAAGGAATGGGAGAGGCCTACTCGGCTTCCAGGTGTTCCTCCGGGTTGGGGTAAGAAATATCCCTTTCCGGTGGATGCGGTGAAGCTCTGGTCGCCCCCTCCCGAGGTGGACGCCCCTGTTTTGGGGTTGTCTAGCACCTCTGTTTTGCATTCTCCTGACTGTTCTACTCTCAAGGATGGTGAGGACAAACGCATTGACCAGATGGCTTGTCACGGTTTTGCCAGTGTCGGGTCGGCTTTGTGGCCTGTTTGTGCTTCGGCGATTTTAATAGTGGCTTCTAGGTCGGTTGTTAGCGACCTGTTGTCTACTTCCAGGCTTGACCCGGCTAGTGATGAGTTCACCGCCCTTAAGCGGTGCAAATTGTTTTTGTCATTTGTGCTAGCCGCCTTGGATGACACCATGGTGATGTGTAGTAGAACTTCGGCCTTGCTGGTGGCTATTCGGCAGTCGGTTTGGTTGCTCCAGTGGGCGGCTGATTTTGTGTCCAAAAAGTCGCTTACGGCCCTTCCCTTTCTGGGCTTGCGGCTCTTTGGAGAAAAATTGGATTCGGTCACAAAAGGAGGTAGGTTACCTCAGTGAATGAAGCAACGTCGTCCCTTTCGGGGGGCGGCTTCCTTTACCCTTTCCTTTCGTGGGGCCAGAGCTGGGCGGGGATCGGCTGTCTTCTCCTCCAGAGGTGATTCCTGGAACAGGGGAAGAGGACGTGCCCGTCCAGGTCACAGCTGGGGCTCCAAGCCCAAAGCCGCTGCCAAGCCGGCTCAGCAATGAGGGGGCGCCCTCACCCTTGCGGGTGGGGGGACAGCTGTGACACTTCTCCCAGGTCTGGGACAGATGGATTCGAGAAGTGGTGTCTTCCGGTTACAAGCTGGAGTTTGAGATCCGGCCCTTGGATCCTTTGGCCGCGCAGGGGCTCCGGACGGCAGTAAAAGATCTCCTGTACATCGCTGTCATCTGCCCGGTGCCTTCCTCGGACCGGGGCCTGGGATACTATTCCAATCTGTTCACGGTGCCCAAGAAGGATGGCTCTGTTCGGCCCATCCTGAATCTGAAGTTTCTCAACTGGTTTATCCGCCCCAGGAAGTTCCGCATGGAAACTCTGCGTTCAGCCATAAATTCGATTCGTCAGGAGGACTTCATGACGTCCATAGACATCAAGGATGCTTATCTGCATGTTCCAGTCTTCCCGGTACATCAGAGATTTCTCAGGTTTGTGGTGAAAGATCTGCATTTTCAGTTTGTGGCTCTTCCATTTGGCCTTACCTCGGCTTCAAGGGTTTTCACCAAGGTGCTGGCGGGGTGATCACCCTCCTCAGAGCCCAGGGTATCCGCATCGGGCCTTATCTGGACGATCTTCTCATTATGGCATCCTCTCTCAGCCAGGCGGAGCTAGATACCAGGACTGCGGTATCCACTCTGGAGAGATTCGGCTGGGTGATCAACTATCCCAAGTCCTTCCTCTCTCCGTCCAGGGTGGTGTCGTTCCTGGGAATGTCTCTGGATATTTCTCAGTCCAGGGTGTTCCTTCCCCGGCCCAAGGTTCTTTTGATTCAGGAATTGACTCAGCTTCTTCTGTCCATCCCTCGTCAGTCTATCCGGCTGGGGATGAGACTGGTGGGATTGATGGTGGCTTCTTTCGAGGCGGTTCCCTTTGCTCAGTTTCACACAAGGACGCTCCAGCTCCATCTCTTGGCGGCTTGGGACAGGTCTCCGCTGTGATTGGATCAGTCTTTTCTGATGTCCCCCCCGGGTTCGGCATTCCCTTCGATGGTGGCTGGAACCAAGCAATCTGATGAGGGGCAGATCCTTTCTGACCCCTTGTTGGGAGACGGTCACCACGGATGCCAGCCTGTCAGGTTGGGGGGGGGGTTGGAAGGATCTTAAGTTTCAGGGACTGTGGGGGCCTCAGGAGGCTCACGATCCCATCAATGTTCTGGAGCTGAGAGCCATCAGGTTGGTTCTGGTTCACTTGACTCATCAGTTACAGGGTTTGCCGGTTCAAGTTCGGTCGGACAATCGGACGGCGGTCGCCTACATCAATCACCAGGGAGGGACTCGCAGCAGGCGTGCCCTCAGGGAAGTGTCCTTGATCCTGGCTTGGGCAGAGAGCAATGTCCCATGCATCTCGGCGGTGTACATTCCGGGAGTGGAGAACACGAAGGCGGACTCCCTGAGCAGGTGCTCATCTCGCCGGGGGGAATGGTCTCTCAGCCCCAAGGTGTTTCGGTCACTTTGCCACCGGTGGGGGACTCCGGAGGTGGACCTCTTTGCCTCTCGTCACAATCACAAGCTTCCGGCATTTGTGTCTCTCGCGGGATCCGCTGGCTCTGGCAGTGGATGCAATGTCTCTGAACTGGAGGGATCTGGGGTTTCTGTACCTGTTCCCTCCGTTTCCCATGGTGGGCAAGGTGGTGTGCAAGCTGGCCCTAGAGGGTGCGTCAGCAATCTTGGTGGCTCCAAGATGGCCAAGACAGGTTTGGTTCGCTGACGTGGTACGGTTGGCAGCGGATCAGTTCGATCTGCCCCTTCTGCCGGATCTGCTCACTCAGGATCAACTACTCTACCCCAATTTACCAACGCTGGCTTTGACTGCGTGGCTGCTGAAACCTACATCTTGAAGGAGGAAGGTCTTTCTGATGCTATCATTCAGACTCTGGTTAGGGCTAGAAAGAGGTCTTCCTCTGCCATCTACTATAGGATTTGGAGGTCTTATATTGATTGGTGTGAGGTCCGGGCCTTGCCTTGTAGGGTGTTTTCTATCCCTAGGGTTTTGGAATTTCTGCAACATGGTCTGGACTTGGGTTTGCAGCTTAGTACGTTGAAAGGGCACGTTTTTGCCCTGGTGGTTTTCTTTCAAAGGTCTTTTGCTCTTCATCCTCTGGTTAAGAACTTTTTCCAGGGGGTTATGCATGTGCGGCCTCCTAGGAAGCCTTTGCTCCCAGCAAATTGGGATTTGAATTTGGTTCTTTCTGCTTTTCAGGGTCCTCCTTTTGGACCTTTGCAGGATATTGCTCTTTCTTACTCAGAAGGTTGCGTTTTTGGTTGCCATCACTTCCGTTCGGCGTGTATCGGAGTTGGCAGCTTTGTCCATTAAGGCCCTGTACTTTGAGAGGCATCAGGACAAGGTTGTTTTCCGCTTCAAGCCAGATTTCCTTCCTAAGGTGGTTTCTGCCTTTCATCTTAATCAGGACATTGTTCTACCCTCCTTGTGTCCTAAGCCCAGCAATGACAAGAAGAGGGTTTTGCATTCTCTGGATGTGGTTCGCTGTGTGAAGTACTATTTGGTGGCTTCTTCTTCTTTTCGTAAGACTGACGCCCTTTTCGTGGTGCCCTCCGGGCCTAGGAAAGGTTTGGCTCCCGCCAAGTCTTCCATTAGTAAATGGATTCGCCAGGCCATTGTTGGGGCCTATTCTGCCAAGGGGAAGATTCCCCCTTTTCGTGTTACTGCTCCATTCTACTCGTGCTGTTGGGGCGACCTGGGCTTTCCAGCATCAGGCCTCTGTTGAGCAAGTTTGTAAGGCTGCTACTTGGTCTTCCTTTCACACTTTTTCCAAGTTTTACAAGGTTGATGTGCGGGCCTCAGCGGATGCTGTTTTTGGCCGCAAAGTTCTGCAAGCTGCAGTGGTTTAAGTTTGTGCATTATTGCCTTGTTTTGGATCCCCGCCCTTTATGGACACTGCTATTGGATGTCCCAAGTGTAATGACTATTCTGAAGCGGGGTGTGTGATATACTTAGAATAATCCCATTTTGTGATTACTCACCTGTAAAATGGGTATTATAAGTATGTCACACACCCCGCTTCACACCGCCCTTTGGTATTCTGGATCCTTTCTATGGTGAACCTTTTTTTACTGTTACTGGTTATTTTGGCTCTTCCTGGTCCCTTTACTGCTGTCTTAATACTGGGGAATGAGTGGGAGGTACCAGGTATTTATGGACCGGGAGGGGCTCCCTTTTTTTCATGTCATCTCTGCAAGATCGCCCTCTACAGGACAGTTACCCAAGTGTCATGAATATTCGGAAGCGGGGTGTGTGACATATTTATAATACCCATTTTACAGGTGAGTAATCACAAAATGCTATTTTTTCCGAATTGTGTATCCGGGAGAATAAAAACTGGAAACTAGGTGGTCCGGAGAGAGTTGAATTTCACATCCCAAGTGGTCTAGGTCATAGCCAAATGGGTTTATCCTACTTGAAAATGTCACAAATTGATTTTTTTCTCAGCTTGGGAGTGCCACCCTAAATTGATGGCTCTGTCAAATTTAATGTTAAAAATAATGCAATGCCTGCTTTAAAACCTTCCAGGTCAATTCTGGTAATTCCTTAACTGCTGGAAGCAGTGGATGGGTTTATTTCGGTTTAAGTTGTGCTGCTTCTTTAAGTTTTTGGCCCGTTTTTCATTGAGGCACTACTCCTTGATTGCGGAGCAGTTGCGATCTCCTTGCAATCGCAAGTAATTCTTTGCTCTTATAAGCCTACAGGCCCTTTTAACATTTGCAATATACAGTTAGGTCCATAAATATTTGGTCACTGACACAAATATGTTTCAGTAAATAGGTAAAAAGATATATTTTAGTTATAGTTATAAAAATGGACATGGACAAAAAGTCCAGACTTTTAGCTTTCATTTGATCCACATTAAAATTGGATGAGGGGTTTAGGAGTTTCTGGTCTTTAACATATGCCGCCCTGTTTTCTAAAAAAAACAAAAACTAATTGAACAATTAACTCAGTGGATGTTTTTTGGGCAGAAGTGGGCAATTTCTTTGTTATGTTAGTCACAGTTAAGCAGACAAAAGTCCTGGCGTTTATATTGAGTTGTGGTGCTTGAATTTTTGAAGATTTTGCGGTGAAGAAAACATGCATTCAAAAGAGCTTTCCATGCAGGTGAAACAAGCCATCCGAGAAATTAATACAATATTAGGAGTGACATAATCTACAGTTCGGGACATCGTGAGAGAATGAAAGCACTGGTGAACTTATCAATGCATAAAGACCTGGACGTCCATGCAAGACAACAGGGGTGGATAATCGCAGAATCATTTCCAAGTTGAAGAGAAATATCCAAATCTACCATAAAGAGAAGACTGCATGAAAGTAAATACAGAGGGTTCACTGCATGGGGTAACCCACTCATAAGCCTCAAGAATAAAAAGACTAGACTGGACTTTGCTAAAAAAAAAAATAACATCTAAAAAGTCAACACTGTTCTGCCACATTCTTTGGACAGATGAAACCAAGATCAACCTCTACCAGAATGATGGGAAAAAAAAAGTATGGCAAAGGCATGATCCAGCTCATGATTCAAAGCATACCACATCATCTGTAAAACATGGTAGAAGCAGTGTGATGGCTTGGGCATGCATAACTGCCAGTGGCACTAGGTCACTGATGTTTATTCATGATGCGACACAGGACAGAAGCAGCCGAATAAATTCTGAAGGTATTCAGCGACATACTGTGTATTCAAATCCAGCCAAATGCAGCCAAACTGGTCGGCGTCTCATAAAACAGATGGACAATGACCCAAAGCATAAAGACACAGCTACTCAGGAGTTTATTAAAACAAAGAAGTGGAATATTTTTGAATAGCCAAGTCAGTCATCTGATCTCAACCCAATTGAGCAGTTCACTTGTTAAAGACTAAACTTCAGCCAGAAAGGTGCACAAACAAACAGCAACTGCAAACCGCTGCAGTAAATGCCTGGCAGAGCATTAAAAGGAGGAAACAGTGTGGTGATGACCATGAGTTCAAGACTTCAGGCAGTCATTGCCAACGAAGGGTTTTCAACCAAGTCTTAGAAATTAAAATTTTATTTACAGTTATTTAATTTGTCCAGTTACTTTTGAGCCCTTGAAATGAAGGGATTGTGTTTAAAAAATGCTTTAGTTCCTCACATTTTTATGCAACCATTTGTTTTAACACACTTAATGAAAGCTTAAAGTCTGAACTTCAACTGCATCTAAATTGTTTTGTTCAAAATTCACTGTGGTACTGTACAGAACCAAAATGTGGTCTCTGTCCAAATATTTATGGGCCTAACTGTGTTTTATTCCATGAAGTACACATTTACCCATATTCCTTTAGGCAAATCCGTAATGATTTGACCGGTGGGTGTTTTCCCTTCTTACTGAATTCCTATTTCCTGATGCTGCAATTCAAGCTGCTTATTTTTACTGTAGCCTCTACTTTGTTTGCTTGGGAAGTCTGTTCACTTCCTGCCTTAAAACGAAAGGAATGAGCACATGCTGAATGGAATGTCACCAAATTGATTGTGAAGACTAGCAGACTAGAGTCAGAGACCTACTTTGTTGCAATGACCACTGGAAGTCATGTGGCATGTTGAAAAAAACATCCACTGAAATTATGTAATGTATTAAAGTAATGTGTTAACTGTTACCGTTAGATCCAGCTCCAGCCAAAACTTAGTTACACTAAAGGCAAGCCTGATTGTTGTCCCATTGTTTGGGGCTAAGCTTTGCACTTTCCCAAACTTCAATCCATTTTCAAAAAGACCCTGTAGTTCCTAAGTTATTTGTAAAAGTATTAGAGCATTGGAGATGCAGAGAAAAAAGAAGCAGTGGGTGTGGCAACAGCGATGTGATGTAAGCACACTGTGTGCTTTAATTATAATATAGTAAAAAAAAAGTACATGGTGTGCCTCAAGTTATTACTATGTACTGTGATTAGAAGGGAGGAAGGTAGAGGTCCATAGCTGCAGAGAGAGAGGCAGCCAATCAGGATGTCTGGGGAGGAAGCAGGGGGTGTTTCTATTCTTGGTCCACTAAAGGTTGATTGAAGGACTGACCAGGTCATGGGGTGGGGATTAAAAGTTGAATGAGGAAGTGATTTCCACGCTAAGGATATTCAGTAAGGTATGAAAAGCTCTTCCTCCCTATGCACAGTCAAATGCAAATAACCTGAATGACTCTAAATATTTTTTTTAAGTGTGGAGAGCTTTCCACATTTTAATGAATAACCCTGGTTTGTGGTATTCAGTCAGGAAGTTCAGCTAATAAGTAATTGAGTTCTGGCAATAACAAAAATAGAAAAGCGTATGCTTTGTAATAAACTGTCAAGGTAACAGATACAAAGCTGCACCAGTCTATTCGCTCATTTGTTCTTTTCCTGTAATTAAAACCGTCCTTTTACTTTTATAGTCATTCGAAAATCTCTCTGTAGAGGACTCAACTGGATCAATTCATGAGAGAGATGATATTCAAGGTAAGGCATAAGGTTTGTGTATGTCTTTATGGTCAGCACTTGCATAAATGAAACTGTTAGACATGTAGACTTCACCCTGGCATCATATTGCAGTGGACACATACATGTGCAGCACAGCTCAGTGCACTGTTACTGTGTACTATGATGTTCCTGCTTTAATGGAAGCGCTGTGGTGGCGGTCCCATAGGCCACAGTTTCTGGTCAACCAGCAACATCAGGAAGTGGGATATTCAGGGAGGGAAGTGGGGCGGCATTAGCAACGTCTGAAGGAACTGATAGCAGGGGCATCCCGGTAGGCAGTCAGCAACCCCAGGACTCAGCGGGCGAGAACCTGGCAGTGGATGTTGCATAACACAGCGACACAAAAAGGGCGCCTTGGGTGGATTTCTGAAGCAGGGATGGATGACTTAGCGGGCACTGGCGATTGATTAGGAGATAGCAGTGAATATCTAATGGCTCCATAGAGTGAAGGTAAACGGCATGATTTAGCTGTGCTGCTTATTGACAACTATGGGCTGTGTTGCGCAGTCCCTGTATGCAGTTTCCTGAAAAAAAATGTGAAGGAGGCACTCATGTAATGTCATGTAATTGTAAATGATGAAACTCAGATTTGCCACATTTAGAAATGACACATTCCTTTCCATTCCTTATGACAAGGTGGTTCTTTGAACATTGTTATCAAGATTATGGCCATAAGGATTTGTATTTTTTGGAGATATAGATGTTTCAGGTACTAGTGGCTTTTATAATAGAAAGGAAAATAACCCAAATCACTTGCTTTCTTTAATTGTTGCCTATGATCCTGGTGTTTTTTTTCTTTTAGAAATCTAAAAAGGCTTCTATATCGATTAGCATATCTGTTTTTCTTTGAAAATGCTTACAAATGCATGTAGCAATAGTCATGTGGCAGGTGGCAAGCTCATCTTAGCTGACTGTGAATCTGACCCCTTCTTTGTAATACCCTTGTCAATCCTTTTTAGCATCAAGTGGCATTATAGAACTACCCAAGATCAGAGTCACTAAAGCACTCCCTCTTCAGCTCCTGCGAGCCAGCGTGGGGGCACCCAGCAGAAATCCCTCACTTTTACTTTCCCATGTCGTTTTTAGGGAACCTACGAGCAGAAGAAGTGGACAACATGCTCCTTCGAAATGACAGCGGCGTGGAATCTGCACTGGCGTATGCAAAGGCTTGGTCAAAATATGCCAAGGATATCCTGGCCTGGGTGGAGAAACGGCTTAGTGTGGGTGAGTTGCCTTCTCTGTGTCTAATGAGCTTTGCAACTAAATCTGCTGCAGCTCTGTGCTTTAGACTGTCAGTAAGGTGATTTCTGAATGTTTCATCGACTGTTCATCTGTTATTTTGTGTCTCTACCTCCACCACCATGGCGTATCTGACAAAATATATCACTTTTTTTGTTTTTGTACTTGTATTTTAGAAGCGGAAGCGGCTCGAAACCTTGCAAAAATGGCAGAGACTGCTAAATCTATAGTTACCCCACAGGTAATTTTGGTTACATACAATATATATATATATATATATATATATATATATATATATATATATATATATTTCTTATTACCTGTGTCTATATCTAGGCTGCCAGACAGGTTCCTGCAGAGGACTTTACCTTCTCCTTTGGTGCCAGACCCTCCTCTCTGTTTAGTTGCTAGTCCTATCCCCCCCCCCGTTTTTTGCTAGTGAATTACCAGGACCACGATATTTACTATGAAGGGGGGGAATGGGGTCACATAAGCTGCTGGGTGCTACCATTGCATGTGTTGATTGCCAAAGGTTTGTTGTGTCGTCAATAGTTCCAGTTCCAGACTCTGCATCTGAATCTGAAAGAGACACTTGGTGTTTACCTAAAGTGATACAACAGGCCAAGGCAATTGTTACACCACTGTGTCAGGCTACTTTGGAACTGTCCTAAAGTGTTTTCTGTTTTTAAATTAAGCAGAAATGGCAGAGATATCATGGTTTAAAGTTTTACCTTATGATTTATTTTCGGAAGCATTTGGTCTTGGCCTTTGAGCTGGCTTTGGTCCAGGGGGCGCAGCTGTTGGTGCTGGGATCTAGAGGGCTTTCTAGGAGAAGGTGGTGCGTGAAGGAGGAAAGGGTTAGCTGGGCTTCAATGGTAACTCTGAGAGTGCCATTCAAGCTTTCATTGGAGAACAGGGCTTGGTCTGGACTAGCTACTTTAGCTAGTATTGGTGGCCCACATCGGCAGGGTGGCACTGGAACGACAGATGAGGAAGTGTATTTCCTCATTCCCGGCATAGCAACACTTGACAAAGTAAGCTGCTGTTTATTTTACCTTTAGCCATGCTGGTCTTGAGGCAGGCTGTACTGGGGAGAGAGGGTGGGGTGTAGCAGAGAAACATTTCTTTACCCATATTTCCCCCTATAGACTTTTTACACTTTCAGGTCCTGAATACCATCAGAAATGTAATGCTTAACTATAAAGTTAACAATTTATTTTAGCTAATTAATCCGTTTCTTTATACAAAGACATGTTAAATATTCAGACCTTGGCACCTGTTCTTTTTATTAAAACCAAGATTACTAAGTGGTGGATTTTAGTTGGGATAAACTATTCCTCATCATATTTACTGGAGTAGCTCAAAGCTGCCAAGGTGCTGATCGTGCCTAAGTTACAAATAGAACACAGACATTTCTTGATGAAGTCAGCAGTTGATATCAGTTTTGGTTCTTGCTTAACATCAAGCAATGTTTGCTGACCAAGCAGCCACAAGCTTCCAGTCTGTGCATTGATTCAGTAAAAGCCAGATTACTTGTATGCAATTCTTATGAGACTTAAACTTTCACAGGCCTTTCAGTATGTTACAAGTGATAAAACTATGCACATACATTTCTGCAGGCACGTAACATCTGATTACACCTTATGTTGTCCAACGAGGCACCCAGGTTGCTGCTATGACACCAGACTGCTCTTGAAGCAGACCAAAAGCCTGGTAACCTGGCTAAAAGTCTAAAAGACTCCAGGGCTGGGTTACAGCTTGTCCCTGAGCATTTCATATTCAACTCAGGTTATGAACCCACAGGGCATGTGCAGGTTTTTTTTGTAAATATATATAGAGAGAGATTGGGCTTATCACTCGGGGGGTGGGGGGTGAGAGGAAGTGTCAGCATGGTCCAGTTCAGACTTCCACATTAACACTTCCAGAATATTTTCAATCTGCCTCTGGGACCCAACCCCCCATATCACCACCAGCATCCTATCAGTCTCTCCAAGGGGACGCATGTACAGATATGTGCAAGCTCACCCAGTGAACCTGAATGGCTAGAAGCAAACATGTAGGGCTGGATCTCGTTGAGGGACCATGGGAGGGAGGATCTATTTTGGCTTTGCAGTGCAATGCAGGCAAAGTAGCCCGCAATCACATTTGACGGGTTGCTATAATAGTGTGTTCTGTGCAAGCAACATTTTCAGTAGTGTGTTCACTGTTAGCCATCTTAAATTTGGGACTGGTTTAAGCCAGTGACTGTACAGTTGTATTGCAAATGCAATAATTCTTGATGTCCTCTTACTGATTTAGTATCCATCCACTGTGTGAAAAGAAGTGTTTATAGCCCCCAAGTTCTTTGTACTTAAAGGGCCAGCCCAGCCAGAGCACGTTTTAAAGGCCCCACCCCCATGGTTTATTTTATGTTACCCTCCTCCCTGCTTCGGTGCCAGGGGAGTGTGGCAGGATGGGACTTTTAAAATGGACCATCTTTAATGAAACAGAGCCAAACCAGCCACCTTCTGGCTCTTTCATCTAGGACCCCCTTCAGCTGAATTTACTTTTAACCTGTGATAAATGTCTGTGTAGTCCAGGCTTGCTCTGACAGGCAGGGCCTACATTCCATGGGAGGTGACTTGTCTAGCAAAGTACAAGTATAAAAGCCCCAGAGCACAGAAAGCAGCCACTTCACTGTGTATAAGTCCTACTCACAGGATATAATAAAGTGTCTGACTTTAATACCCAGTTTTTTAAAGCATTATCCATCCAATACATGATCCATGAAAAAATGTACAGGCATTATTTGTAATCCATGCCTATGCAATGTGTTTTTGGACAGCCTTTTACCTGAACAACACTTTAGAAATTGCCTGAAAGTGAAGGATAATTTGTATCTTTGTAACTTTGCTTTTCCCAATGTTCATCTCTTTGATTTAAAATACATATCATGTTCTCTATTTTTCAGGAGTTTATGCCCTTCCAGCCAATATTCACAGCAGCTTTTCAGAATGACATTGAAGCCAGCCAGCTATGTCTGCAGACCATAACTGCTCTCCAGACCAACAAATTCATCCAGGTGAGACAGGCGGTATGCCACATCACAACAGATTTCTTAGAACTGGTACAAGGACTATGGAGTGGTTGAGATATCATCAGTATTTTTCTTTTGAATTAAAATACCATTTTGTGATTACTCACCTGTAAAATGGGTATTGTAAGTATGTCTCACACCCTGCTTCGGAAGTAGTCATTACACTTGGGTTATGTCCAGTAGAGGGCGAACTTCTGCAGAGATGACTAGAAAAAAAGAATACCTGGGACCTCCCAAACACCTCCCAGTATAAGAAAGCAGAAAGGGGACCAGGAAGAGAAACTAAAAAACTCTCAAGAAACACAGTAACACCAAAGAGGATCCAAGATACAACTCAGGGTGGGACGAAGCAGGGTGTGAGACATACTTATAATACCCATTTTACAGGGGAGTAATCACAAAATGGTATTATTCTAAGTATGTCTCACACCCTGCTTCGGAAGTAGTCATTACACTTGGGACATCCAACAGTAGTGTCCAAAAAGGGTGGGGATCCCAATGGGTAAAAATGCACAAATGAAAAACCCCTGCCGCTTGTATAACTTTTGCGGCTAAAAACAGCATCCGCTAAGGTCCGCACAGCAACCTTAAAAAAACTTGTAAAAGGTATGAACAGAAGACCAAGCAGCAGTCGCACAACTTATTCCACTAAACTGAAAAGGGGAACCCTCCCCTTGGCAATATAGGCCCACACAAGGACCAGCCATATCCATTAAAAATGGTAGACTTGACGGCGCCAAACCCGTCGGGGACCAGAAGGCACCACAAACAAGACTTCCTTCCTACGGAAAAAGGAAGTAGCCAAGAAATAGAACGTCAACAGGGCCCTCTCCTCGTCCAAGCTAGACGAAGGACACCAGGAAGAAGAACCACATCCTAAAAAAGATGGAAACACAGCTAACAGAAGCAATAGCCATCAAAAGTCAATCTGTGGTGTAAGCATAGAAAATGCAAAACTCAAATCCCAAAAAGACGCAAGGCTTTTGAGGACAAAAGGCCCTAAAAGAAGACCACCAGGACATAGGCCTGCCCCAGCAAAGCACTTAAGCTGGAGCCCCAGGCCCAGACCGTACTGACGAAAGTCCAAAAACCTAGTGAACAAAAACACCTTGCAAGGCAAGGCCCTAGCCTCACATGCATCAATATAGGACCGCCAAGTCCTGTAGAAGAAGTCAAAGGAAAACCACTTCCTAGCCCAAACAAGGGTCTGAAGCACAACATCAGACAAACTTCCTCTATGAAGATGGAGGGGGTTTCAGCAGCTACGCTGCCAAAGCCAGCGTTCGCAAACTGCAGAACGAACCAAACCTATCTAGGCCACCCTGGAACCACCAGCATTGCTGACGCACCCTCAGGAGCCAGCTAGCACACCACCTTGCCCACCATGGCGAAGGAAGGAAACAGGTACAGGGACCCCAGACCCCTACCAGGCAAAAGACATGGCGACCACTGCCGGAGGCAGAGGAACCTGAAACCGAAAACCAAACGTTGGGAGCTAGAGAACGCAACGCAAGGCAAGGAGAACCACCTCCGGAAACCCCCACTTGCGACAGAAGGACCGGAACACCTTGCGGTAGAAAGAACAACCCCCTCAGTGAGAGGATCCCCTGCTCAAGGAATCCGCCTCCGTGTTATCCACTCCCGGAATTAATGCCGCCGAGATGCATGGAACATCGCTCTCCGCCCATGCAAGAATCAGCGAAACTTCCCTGAGGGCACTTCCGCTGCGAGTCCCTCCTTGGTGATCGACGTAAGCGACCGCAGTTCAATCGTCCAATTGAACCGGAACCGGCAAATCTGTAAATGATGCATCCAGCATGACAGAATCAAATAGCTCTGAACTCCAAAAACAGAGATGGGAGCGTGAGCCTCCTGAAGACTCCCCAGCCCCTGGAACTGAAAGTCCAGAAACCTCCCCAGCCCGACAGGCTGGCAGCCGTGGTAACCGTCTCCCAACAAGGGGATGCCCCTCATCAGACCGCTAAGCTCCAGCCACCACTGAAAGGATTGCCGGACCCTGGGAGACAGCAGAAAGGACCAAGCCAAGCACCTGGAACAGCCGTCCCAAGTCCGCAATAGACGGAGTAAGAACGACCTCACAAGGAACTGAACAAATGGGACTGCCTAGAAGGAAAACCACCATCAATCCCACCAGTTACATCCCTAGCCGGAAAGAGAGGCGAGGATAGTCCAGGAGAACAAATATCAGGTCCTGAACCCTCTGCACCTCAGGGTGAGGAAGGAACCCTCTGGCCTTACCGGAATCCAGATTCATGCCAGAGAACTTGGGGTGGGTGATCACCCAACCGAACCGTTCCAGCGTCGTCACCACCCTGGAGTCCATCTCCGCCTGACATAGAAAAGATGCTGTAATGAGTAGGTCATCCAGATACGGCACAATGTAAATGCCCTGGGCCCACCAGCCCCTTGGTGAACACCCTTGGCACCGAAGCCAACCAGAAAGGGAGGGCCACAACTGAAAATGCCGAACTTCCACCCCAAACCTGAGAAATCTCTGGCTAGCGGGGTAGGTAGGTACATAAAGGTAAACAACCTTGAAGTCTACAAACGTCACGAAATCCCCCAGATGAAGGGAATTGATGACTGAGCGCAGAGTCTCCATGCGGAACTCCTGGGATCTGATGAACCTGTAGAAAGGCCTCAAAAACCAGAATGGTTCTGAAGGATCCATCCCGTTAGGGAACCACCAAAAGGCTGGAACAATAGCCCCGGCCCCTGCACAGCCCGGGAGTCCGAGGAAAAACCGAAAACAGAGGAATCACCACTGAAGATAGAGAAGGCAGCACCTCTGCCAGCTCCGGCACCGTGAAAGGAAGGAATAGAGAAGCCTGCCCCCCGAAAGGAGCAACGTCGCTTCTAGCGTGGCGGAAGCCTGCCTCCTTACGCAACTGAATCCAATATGAATCCTAACAGCCGCATACCCGAAGGGTAGCCAATGTTAGCCGCCACCGGCGCAACCAGACAGAGTGTCTTATAGCCACAAGCAAAGCTGATATTCCGCCATACCGACATATAGTGTCATCCAGGCAGACAAGACCATGATCAGGAACTATACATACCGCACAAGCGCTGCCAAATCAGCACTGGCTGGGTCCAGCTGGGACCCCTCAACAGGCCCCAAACCACAGACCTGATAACCACAACCGTGAGTACAGAAATACAAACAGGCGGCAAGGCAGAACCCACGCCGGCAAGGGCATGTCAAGCCACCTGATCAAAACGACTGGCCCCACGATCCTTAATCGCGGAGGCGTCTAGAGAGTGCACCACAGATGCGTTGTACAATCCCAGTACCGGACGCATCGACCTCGGGAGGAGACGACCAGCGCTTCCCCGCGTCCACCGGACAGGAATACCTCCTATCCCGTTCCTGAAGAAAACCGGGAAGCCGGCTAGATCCCTCCCGATCCTTAATAATCACATATTAGAAAACAAACAATCAGCATCCCAACTGCTGATCCTCAGAGCCATCAGATTCCGCAAACAGTTCCTTCCGCAAGCGGAAAATAAAAGACCAGTAAAGGGAATCATAAACGTCAAGAACCGGCACTGCCGGTGACAGATGTCTTCTCTTAGCCGGGGCCACCCTGGCCACAGAGCTAGAAAACAATTTTTCGATGTTGGCCAATCCAGCACATACATCAGATTGCAACTCCCCGCTAGTGACCATGTCACCTGGGGTACGGATAATTTAAGGTGGAGTAGGCGATGAGGCTGGCGGCACTGACCCAGACGTCCGGGCCCCCGACTGCCGTGTCATGGCCTGACGAACACATCGTATGCCCCAGCACAGTATCCCCAACAAGGGATACCCCCCAACCCACACACTGCCAGGACTGCCCCGAAGGGAACCAGAGCCCGGATCCAGGGGAGCCTCCAAATGGTGATTTGTATGGTAGACGCAATGACCAGCGGGAATTACGCTATAAGCAACCCGGGATGCCCCTTAAGTCCGTTAGTGGGAGGAATTGTAAACCCAAGGGACCCCAGGACACATTGACAAGGGGGGCCCCCGTAAATAAGGTAGCAAGACAAGCACTCATACAAGCAAAAGTAACAGAGTGTGACTAAATATAGAAAATAAATATATATATATATATATATATATATATATATATATATATACAAATAACATTGAGGCAAATAGTATTAAAGACCACATAGAATGCCAATGTCACATGTAAAGATAGGGACCAAACAATAAAACAGTGTTCTATGCTGGCGCTGGATAAGGCGCCCTAACCAAAGAACAAGCATAGCCCCGCAGGGCACTCACCTCCAGCGGCATGCCAGCCGGGGCCCTGATCGGAAGAGGAAGCAGATGAAGAGCGCCACAACCGGGTGCCAGAGAGAGTGTGGCGGGCCGCCGCCGGAGCATAGAGCACCCTGCCCGCCCCCTCCCTAGACGATGAACCGGGCGCCGCCGAGGGCGCCCGAGAGCAGAGTGGGGCGGGCCGCCGCCGGCGCGAGGAGCGCCCGGTCCCGCCCTCTCCCTAGACAATGAACCGGGCGCCGCTGAGGGCGCCCGAGAGCAGAGTGGGGCGGGCCGGCGTGAGGAGCGCCGCCGAGGGCGCCCGAGAGCAGAGTGGGGCAGGCCGCCGCCGGCGCGAGGAGCGCCCGGCCCCGCCCCCTCCCCAGTCAAGACACCGGGCGCCGCAGAGAGCGCCAGAAAGAGAGTGGGGCGGCCGCCGCCAGCGCGCCAAGCGCCCGGCTCCGCCCCCCTTCTCACAGCAAGGAGAGGGAGAAGCTTCCCTCAGCCACTGCAACAGCCGCCATGACAGTGCGGCCAGCTCTGGCAGTGCAAGCTAACAAGTACACTTAAAAACACACAGTTAAAAACACATACACACACACACTCATTGCACCCAATGAAAGAAGGATTACTTCCCGATGCCCATGACAACTGGATAAGGGAAAGTCACAGCCTCCCCCCCCCCATTCCATAGGGAATAAAGGGATAATAAAGGGAGGGAGGGATCCCCAACTATAGCAGTAGCAAAAGGGGGAACGGACAGGGCATCCCGAACCGGGATCACCAACTCGGTTAACCGCCTACCCTCTAGTATAGGGTCTCACGGTGGAGCATTAGCTCCTAAGCACCTAGGGTGCCATTCTACCCTCGCCCGGACCAGCAGCCTAGGCTGGGAGGCAGGGTAAATCAAAAGGGATCCGGGCGGTAATAGATAAAATAGAGGGCCGGGAGTCATCCCGGCTACCTGAAATCCCCCTGTGCAAGGAGGAGGCATCATCTTCTGACTTGCTCGCCGTCTGCAGAGACGATTACTGGGAGGTGTTTGGGAGGTCCCAGGTATTTATGGGCTGGGAGGGGCTTCTTTTTTTCTAGTCATCTCTGCAGAAGTTCGCCCTCTACTGGACATAACCCAAGTGTAATGACTACTTCCGAAGCAGGGTGTGAGACATACTTAGAATATCTGTTTTTAAACAGCTGCTTTTTTTTATACTAGTTTGACCAGACGTTCTTTTGAGATTTATAGTGATTGCATTCTTAGCATTTGTTATTTCTGTACCTTATGAGTATATTGTTTGAGTCACAAACTATTCATGTCAGCCGGAATGACCTCTTGGCATCTAGAAAAAGGTCTACATACAAAAATGTTCAACTATCCTTCTCTTGAATACAATTCGGAACATTTTCTTCTATTCCTGTTTGTGTCGCCCTTTCATTTTAATTGTATGTCAGATGAACTTGCCTTTTGCTGGGGACGCTCAGTATGTAAAACTGTAAATAATGGTAGATGTCAGTTTTTCATTACTGTCCCAGTGGGAGCTCCTGCTAATCTTTTGCATGTTTTCATTCATACACTTCTTTCACAAGTATTACTGTTTTATTTTGACTTTAGCCTCTTCAAACTCGAAGATCGGAGCTCGACAGACAAAGAAAGGAAATGAAAGAGCTCTGGCAGCGTGAACAGAAGAAAATGGTTGGTGCATGTTGTCATATATGTGTATTTAATTATGCTTCTCTCCAGCTTAGCAGTGATGTCTAGCTGAACGTTACCACTTTGCTACTAACATTTTCCTTGTTTTTCTTTTTTTAAGGCATGACTGTGACCAAACCATATTTTTTTTGCACTTTATTGAAGGGTTTAGAGTTTGTTACCCCTGTTAAATAGTCACTTCTACTTTGTCTGTAGTGATCATAGAGGAAGATTACTTACTTCTTCAGCGTTCCTACTCAGTATAAGCAATTATGAATTGAGTTATGATTTAGGTATTTCCTTGGCCTCTAGTTTCACAGTAAGATATAAGATAGTGGAGGATCATGTAAGCATTTAATTTGTAAATTCTACATCAAAACATAAAGGGACCTATGACGACTGGGTGGCAGGGTGCATAGCCACCAGTTTCTTGTTTATATTTCATTGGCTAGATATAAAGGCTATAGCTTTTTCTTTTCATTCTATGAGTGTAGCCTTAATTGTATGTGCTTTTTTGCCATGCAGCAAGAACTGGAAACTGCTTTAAGAAAAGCAAAGCTTTTAAACGTTCAACGGCAGGATGAGCATGAAAAGGCAAAAACAAGTACAGTTCGGGCTGAAGAAGAGCTTAGTTTATCGGGAGGACTTATGAAAGATGGGAGCAAGCAAGTGGATAAAAGAAGGCGCCTGGAGGAGGAAGCCTTACAGAAGGTGAGAACCTAGATCTGTCATTTGATAAGACCTTAAAGGTAGGACTCGTTCAGTGTTTTCTCGCTGTCTGTGACCCCATTGGTGTCCTGTTTGGTCACCAGAGACAATTATGATGTTCCTGTTATACCCTTCTCTAACACCTATGACCTAATATTTACCACAGACGCCGCATGTGAGACTGTATCTCCCCAATGGGCCATGAAACATCTGAGCCTGTATTCTTCCAAAGAAAATATAAGAGTTCCAAAGAATATTATAAAAGTATATTATGAATATTATGTATTATTGTATATTCTTAGTATACAGTACGTCCTGCTCCAAATAGATTACTTACACGTGCGTATTACTCCGCCAGATGGCGCTGGACTGCAGAGACATCTAAATAGGCTCCTCCCGGCCCCTCTAATACCCAGGGACCTCCCACAAATCCCCAGATCTTCTCTGCAGTCTGGACTGCAAAGGACAAGAAATGTCTCTCTCTACTCGCAGGTGAGCAGGGCTATTAGCCTGCGGCCCTGTAGAACTATTCCCCCCCGTTCCATTAGTAATATGCCTCCCAGCCTTGGCTGCGCTGGTCGGGTGAAGGTAGGCAGCACCGCTGTTAGGTGCTTAGGAGCGTTGCTCCACTGCAGTCCCCCACCAAAGGGTAGGCGGTTCAGGCTTATGGTGAGCCTCTATGGGATGCCCCTCCCGCACTATTGCCCCTTGCCCCTACCTATCGGTGGGCCCTATTTAAGTGGCCGCAGTCCTCCCTCATTCTCCTTGTAGCCTTCGGGGGAAAAGAGGGGGGTGTGTGTGTGTAAATGTGTATACTATGCATTCTGTGTTTTTCACTTTATAATTTATTCTTTCTGCCTTGTGTCAGCCGCCGCGCTGGCTTGACTTCCTTTTACTGTCTTTCAAAATTGCTGGTGCGCCGTCATTGGCTGCTTGTCACGTCCTGGCTTCGCGCTCTTCGGGGGGGCGGGGCTTTCTATGGCGCGCTCCGCGTCATCGCTGATACCGCCCGCCCCTCGAGGTATACCAACGCCATCTTTAACCTGCCTGGTTGCCCCATGCGCGACGGACCTCTACCTACCGCGGTCTGTAAGTGCCCTCACGGGCGGCTTTATATTCTACTTTTTATTACTGTGTGCCTACGGTCTCTTCCTCTTATGTCTTTCAGGCTGGGCTATCCCTTTGGCTTCCCCCGGCCCTCTATTAGTTATATAACTTGTTAGGCCTTTTGTAATACTCCCACTTCCCTAGCGGGTTATTGGGGCATCCGGGGTTGCTGTATAGCATTAATCCCTATCGGCCTATAGCCCTATAATCACCATATGGAGGCATCCCAGGATAATGTGATCGGGGTTCTTTCGGGACAAGACCGGCTGTGTGTAGCGTGTGGGCAGCCTCATGCTGACAAGGCGCTGGTCTGGCCTACCAGTGGCCTACTCCCCCAAGCTTAAACCTCACTCCTACTGAGTTGCATACTAGTGGGGATTCTCAGCCTGATGTGTCTTCTAGACTGGCTAGTGTTGAGAAGTTAATTGCTAATACCTTGGCACGTAAGGCCCCTGCTAAAAAGCGGCACTTAACGCCTAATGTCACTATTTTCCCTATGGAAACTGAGGAGTTTTGGAATCTTTGTGGCTATACCCTGTCTGATGAAGGGGAGCTTTTTTTTGACTCGGGCTCATCTGATGAGAGGCCAAGGGGTCATGACGATTCTGGCTCTGACCCCTGGGCCCCGGATGACACTGACAGATTATTGACCCAGATTTTCGAGGTCCTGTCCATCTCTCTCCCTGTTGCGGCTCCCAGGCAAAGGGGGGAGCTTTTCCATACAGCAAAATCACGTTTGTGCTCAAGGAATGGGAGCGCCCCAGTAAACTTCCCAGGGTTCCTAAAAGTTGGGATAGGAAGTATCCCTTTCCTGCTGAGGTGGTAAAGTGTTGGTCATCCCCTCCCGAGGTGGATGCCCCGGTCCTAGGGTTATCTAACACCTCTGTCATGCATTCCCCTGACTCTACTACCCTGCAGGATTCTGAGGACCGGCGCATTGACCAGCTGGCATCCCACGCCTTTGCATGTGTGGGGACGGCGCTGGGCCCGGTCTGTGCCTGGTCTGTGCCTCTGCCATTACTGCTGAGGCCACTAGAACCCTTATCAGAAATATACTTGATAGTGCCCCTGATGATTTGCCTTGTGAGGTGTTCAATGCACTCTCCAGTTGTGATATTTTTGTAAATGTTGTCCTCTCTGCCATGGATGGCACCATCAGAATGTGTGCCAGAACATCTGCCCTTGTGGTGGCTATACGCCACTCGGTTTGGCTGCGCCAGTGGGCTGCTGACAATGTTGCCAAGAAGGCCCTCACTGGGTTTCCCTTTAAAGGACTGCGCCTGTTTGGGGACCCCCTGGACCTTTTTGCTAAGGGAGGCAGGTTACCCCAGCGCAGGCGGCAATCTCGGCCCTTTCGGGGTCAGGGTTCCTTCTCCTCCCCTTACCATGGTGCCAGACAGGGGAGGGGGGTTTCCTTTCCTGGGATCCGTGGAGATTTCTGGGGTAGGGGCAGAGGACGTGGACGTCCTGGCCCCTCCTGGGGTCCCAAAGCAAAATCATCCCCCAAGCCCCCCTCAGGCATGATGGGGCGCCCTCACCCATCCGGGTGGAGGGACGGCTGCAGCACTTTGCTCACGTCTGGAGGTTTCATGTCTCAGACTGGTGGATTCAGGAGGTAGTGTCCTCCGGTTATAAGATAGAGTTTGCTGCCTGTCCCCCTCCAAGATTCATCAGATCCCGGATTCCTCAGGACCCTGTGTCAGCTCAGGAGCTAGTGCATGCAGTGCAAGGCCTCCTGGAGCTGGGGGTCATCTGCCAGGTCCCCTTAAGAGAAAAAGGCAATGGCTTTTATTCCAACCTATTCACAGTACCCAAAAAAGATGGTTCAGCCAGGCCCATCCTGGACTTAAAGATCCTCAACAAATTTGTCAGAGGCAGGCGTTTTCGCATGGAAACTCTGCGCTCTGCCATCAGTTCCCTGCGCCAAGGGGACTTCATGACTTCTGTGGACATCAAAGATGCTTACCTTCATATTCCTGTATTCCCAGGTCATCAAAGGTTCCTCAGGTTCGCTCTGATGGATCAACACTACCAGTTTGTGGCCTTGCCCTTTGGTCTCAATTCAGCTCCCAGGGTGTTCACCAAGGTGCTGGCTGGCGTGGTGTCTCTGCTCAGATATCAGGGCGTCCGCGTGCTGCCTTATCTGGACGACATTCTCATCACTTCCCAGTCTCTACATCAGGCAGAGTTGGATACTCAGCTGGTGGTGTCCACTCTGGAGTCATTTGGATGGGTGATCAACCACCCCAAGTCCTCACTGTCCCCTTCCTTGGTAACTCCATTCCTAGGAATGAATCTGGATACAGTTCAGGCAAGGATCTTCCTTCCTCAGCAGAAGGTGGACAGTCTGATTGCACAGGCTCAGTCCCTCCTAGCTTGTCCCCATACCTCCATCAGGCAGGGGATGCAGCTGGTGGGCCTGATGGTGGCATGCTTCAAAGCGGTCCCTTATGCTCAGTTCCACTTGAGGCCTCTGCAACTTCACCTATTGTCAGTATGGGACAAGGACCCAGCGTCCCTGGACAGGGTCTGTGTGCTTTTCCCCCTGGTCAGGAGGTCCCTCTTGTGGTGGATGGACTCAAGGAACCTGTTGGGGGACAGATCCTTTCTTGCCCCTTCCTGGAAGACAGTCACCACGGATGCCAATCTGTCAGGTTGGGGGGGGGAGGTTTCTGGAAGTCCCTATGGTTCCAGGGAAGGTGGGGCCCTCAGGAGGCCCACACACCTATCAATGTCTTGGAGCTGCGGGCGATCAGGTTAGTTCTGGCTCGCTTGACTACTCAGTTTCGGGGCCTGCCTGTTCAGGTGCGCTCGGACAACCAGACGGCAGTTGCCTACATCAATCAGGGAGGGCCCTCCAGGAAGCGTCTCTGATCCTGACTTGGGCGGAGGCCAATGTCCCCTGCATTTCAGCTGTGTACATCCCGGGGGTGGAAAATCGCCTGGCGGACTCTCTGAGCAGGGGGACCTCTCGCCAGGGAGAATGGTCCCTATGCAGCAGGGTGTTTCAATCTCTGTGTCACCGTTGGGGCCAACCAGATGTGGATCTGTTTGCGTCCCGCCACAGTCGCAAGCTTCCAGCTTTTGTCTCTCTGTCCATGGATCCTCTGCCCCTGACCTCGGATGCGCTAGCAATGTCATGGAAGGACTTTCAGTTCCTGTATGTCTTCCCCCCCCCCCCCCCCCAATTCCCCTGCAGGGCAGGGTTCTGCGCAAGATTGCTCTGGAAGGGGTGCCAGCAATTCTGGTGGCCCCCAGGTGGCCAAGAAGAGTGTGGTTCGCAGACGTGGTACAGCTGGCAGTAGATCAGTACGCTCTGCCCTTGGTGCCAGATCTGATCACTCAGGGCTCACTACGCCATCCCAATTTACAAACTCTGGCTTTGACGGCTTGGCTGCTGAAACCTCCATCTTGATGGAGAAGGGGCTGTCTTCCTCAGTTGTGGATACCTTGATTAAAGCTAGGAAGATGTCTTCCTCTTCCATTTATTACAGGGTTTGGCGTGCCTACATTGACTGGTGTGAGTCTGTCTCTTCCCTGTCGTGTGTTCTCTATTCCCAGGATTCTGGAGTTCCTGCAGCATGGGTTGGAGATGGGGCTCCAACTCAGTACTCTGAAGCAGTGGTCCCCAACCCTGTCCTCAAGGCCCACCAACAGGCCAGGTTTTGCAGATCTCCACAAAGATGCACAGGTGGAGTAATTAGTGCAGCTGCAGAGCAATAGAGCTGGCTATTTAGAGATCAAAAAAACATGTCATGTTGGTGGGCCTTGAGGACAGGGTTGAGGACCACTGCTCTGAAGGGTCAGGTTTCTGCCCTGGCTATTTTTTTCCAGAAGTCCTTTGCTCAGCACCCTCTGATCAGGACTTTTTTCCGGGGGGTCACTCATGTGCGTCCCCCACGTGCCTGTTTGGGATTTGAACTTGGTTCTGTCAGCCTTGCAGGGTGCTCCCTTTGAACCTGTGCAGGATGCTGCCTTGGCCATTCTTACGCTCAAGGTTGTGTTTCTGGTGGCTATCACTTCTGTCAGGCGTGTGTCTGAGTTGGCGGCACTGTCCATTCAGCCCCCCTACTATGAGAGGCACCAGGACAAGGTGGTGTTTCGTTTCAAACCTGACTTTCTGCCTAAGGTAGTGTCTGCCTTTCATTTGAATTAGGATATTGTTCTTCCTTCTTTGTGCCCTAATCCTAGCAATGCTAAGGAGAGAGTTTTGCACTCTTTGGATGTGGTTAGGTGTCTGAAGTACTATCTGGTGGCTACTGCACCTTTCAGGAAAACCGATGCTCTTTTTGTGGTCCCTTCTGATCCTAGGAAGGGTTTGGCTCCTGCCAAGTCTACTATCAGCAAGTGGATTCGTCAGGCTGTGATTCAGGCCTACTCTGCTAAGCGGAAGAATCCTCCCTTCCGCCTTACTGCTCATTCCACTCGTGCTATTGGTGCCTCTTGGGCCTTTCAGCACCAGGCTTCTGTTGAACAAGTTTGCAAGGCCGCTACTTGGTCTTCTGTTCATACCTTTTCAAAGTGTTACAAGGTTGATGTTAGGGCCTCAGCTGATGCTGCTTTTGGCCGAAAGGTTCTGCAGGCGTCAGTGGTTTAAACTGCCTGCTGCTGATTTGTCTTGGGGATCCCACCCTACTTTATGGACACTGCTATTGGATGTCCCAACTGTAAGTATTAGATTTGAAGCAGGACGTACTGTATACTAAGAATAATACAATTCTGTGATTACTCACCTGTAGAATTGGTATTATGAGTATACAGTACTTCCTGCTCCAACCCACCCTTGGTTTGCATTTTCTTGGATCCCCTTGATGGTGATTGTTATCATTGTTATAGCCAAAAGGGCATAAGTCATAAATGCATAATATCGGGCCATTGCATTTATGACTTATGCCCTTTTGGAGAAACGCTGTGGAAGTGTATGAAGTGGATTATATTGCCTGCACCACCGGTGGGAATTTTTAAAGTGAAAGCTCCATTCACCTATGTTTATTTATGCTCATCTCTACTGTGAATCTGGTAAGAGGCTGTGCAATTCAGGTGGCGGAGAGTGTCTAAGCACAAAGTTTGTCTTTTTCTGCACTGTGGAAATAATATTCAGTCTGAAGAATTTTTAAAGTGGAACTACAACCTCCCTTATCTTATCATTATAGCTCTGTGCATCTGAGTTCAGGCTGCCTTGGGGGGAGGAAGTAAGCCAGCCCTGGCAGCTTATAGACTCTAGGGATGGTTTTGGTCCACTATAAGGAGTGCGCATGCATATAGTCCATGCTTATTCCAGGTTCTCTGTAGCTCTCCACAGGTTGTTCTTGGCCTTTGTAGAACTCTTTTATTCGTTACTTTTCACTTCTATTTGAAATCCTGTGGAGTGTACCTGGTCGTGGCCAGTTACTGCTCAATTTATGTTTCTTCCACATTATGGCTGTAGTTTAGAAATTCTTTTGAAACCAATGGCATCAGTATGTTTTGCTAGAATAAAATTGCAATGGTCTTGAACAAGCTCCCTGGTTTTACCCATAAGGAAATGTTTCTTATCTAGCAACGTGGCATGGTAATGGCTCATTTTTGTAAGCCTTCTGTTGAATTTGGGCGAAGTTGTAGGATTGCTTTCTGGTTACTGATGTATTTTAGCTTGTGCCATGACTTTCCATGGCTTTTTGCAGCTCTTTCTTCGTATGTTCAATTGTTTCCCTGTGTCATTTTTTTTGCTAAACCTAACGTAATTTTTAGACATCTATGATTTGATTTCTTCGCATGTGTGAATTGAATTGACATCTGGGGATATTTTCATGTCAATAGCACCTATTTACATAGAAAATGTGAAGTATGTTTATAGTTTGAATTTTATTTATATTTTTTACCACTTAAGGAGGAAACCCTTATATAATTCTACCATGCTATGCTATATAAATTGGAAGTCCTGTCTAAAGCTAGACTCCACTGCCGGCCCCCTACCTGGCGGTAGGCCCAATTCGGGCATTTAATAAACCTATCTCTAAGCCCATTCCTACAGTGCTGCTTCTATGGCTCCCTGAACTCACCATGGGCTTTTAATCACACTGCTGGGGCAATGGTTTGGGGCTGGTGGAGAATGTCCACTGTATGTGCTGCTAGAGTGTACTTTTTAAATGCCATGAGCTTTAAAGGATTTACTTTTATACGTGGCAGGCAGAAGAAGCTAAAGAACATTACAAAACCTGTGTGGCAGATGTGGAATTAAAAAGGAGTGATATGGAAACTGTTAAGAGTGAAATCTTGGCACAGATCCGTGAGCTGGTTTATCAGTGTGACCTCACTCTTAAAGCGGTAAGTAATCCCATTTACCCTAAAAGAATAACTACTTACCAATCTTCTCATCAAAGCACCAAAAGCACAGGAAACCTATGTTCACTAACAATGTAAAAGGCCTATTTGTATTGTGTATACATATTGTATATATGTAAACCTGGAGAACCTTGAGTTCAGCTTTATACTTCCTTCTATGTAGCTGATTTCATTTGCACTACAGCAAAATGTTGACTCATCTCCTGACTTTAACATTTCCTTGTAAAAATAACCCACAGCCTGATTGACTCTTCTTTCTCACGTTGCTAAATGATTCCAATGACCATTTAGATGACCACTTATTCCAAACCTAAAACCAATGTCAGATTTTTTTTCTTCTAATTTAAGCATCCTGCTAATGAAGTTCATGGTCTTTACATCCATTGGGTTGTCCATCTTAATATGAACTCTAGATACAAACAACAAGTGGGGATAGCTGGGTTTCTCTAAGTGGGATTATTACATTGACTTCTACCTCTTTGTAGTAATGCCAACCCATTGAGCTGTAAAGGAGTAAGGGTGGAGCCCTGTGTTAAGCTTCTCCCAGGGGATATATCTGAAGTGGCTTTCTGCCAAGACATTCCTTGTTAATAACTAGAAGTTCAGAACAGTCTTATAGCTGGCTACATTACTGTTTTTTTTAAACAGAATACCCATCCAATGAGGTTTGTCTGATCTCTCATGCTGGGAAAGTAGTTTAAGAGTAAAGATGATCCTTCGTAGTCCTTAATCAAGATGAAAAGTAGCCCTTTCCTTTTGAAACCGGTCCAGTGACATAAACCCCCCTTCACTTCTGTATCTTGCTGCATTGTCCTCTGCTCCCCTTTCCAGGCTGAAGGACTTGTTCAACAAATGTGTGTCTGTGCGCTTCTTAGCGGTGACTGTTGAACCAGTGTTCCCTCTTGTAATAAGTTAATTATTTTGCTGAAAGAGTCTGTTATTACTTGGTTGCCTGTTAATCCGTAAGTGCCTTTTACTTAAAATTGTAGTGCTTCAAAGTCTAGTTTGTCTAATATGAACGCTGCCTATAATGTAAATGTAAATGGGGCTTAAAAGTAGTTTTAGTGGGTTTTGTGGCCGACTTTGAAAAACAAATGAATGCAGAATTGTAGCTTATCCAAGCACTGATATTTACTAATATTGGACCAAGTCGTTTTTATATATTTTTTGCTTTTCTGTGCATAATGAGATCATGCCAAATAATACAAAGAGCATACAGAGTAAGCTAAAGTAATGAAAAGCCGCACACAGTGTTGACTGACCTCTGAGTTGGCATTGCTGGAATGCACATGCTGGTTTCCCTTGTAAACATTGGGTAGACTGAACGCATGCTATTCCATTGGATCACATGAGCCCAGATTTCCTAATACCCAGGTGGGGGACAGCAGGGTTTTTTACATTTTAACCTGATTGCCAGTTTAAGGGTTCCTTTGGCTAGCTTGCCTCAGATGAACCCTTAAAGTCCCTGTCCAGGCAAAGTGTTGTATTCTGTAGGGATACACTTGACATTGTCCTAAACATCTCTTAGTTTGAAGCCTAAAAGACAAAGATATGAAGGTTTTAAACTTTTACCTTTGTTTGCTGCCTGTAATTCTTCACCTGCACCACAATTCATTTGTATATAAATTAATTTATATAGAAAATATTTGTATATAGCATCCTGTTGTAAGCAAAGGAGGGGTGCAAACATGTCACAAAAAGATCTTTGTTAGATGGCTTCTGTAGGGCAGACAAGAGTAGTTGATTTACAACACTGTCCAGCGCTGATTGAAAGAGGGGGGATAAGCATACTGTCATTATTCATGAGGTGAGGAAATGCCTGTTAGTTTTTAACCCTTGCCTGGACAGTTTTTTAAAGGCATTGACCAGATAAATATTCAAATCTATTGCCTGGCAGCTTACTTAATGTACTGTCACTCTCATGATCTCTATTAACTCTGGTCACAGAGAGTAATGAGAATTTCTTATTCTTCTGCCTTCAGCAGCCCCTCCCTGGTCATGAACACCAATTAAATCCTGAGGCTCATGTCAGGTTGACACCCCCTCTGTTGGTGATAGGCTGAAATGGTGCTCTTCACACTCCCAGCTCAAACAAATGCAATGCACACATTGAGCTTGTATGACTCAACCCTGTCACTCTCATTACTACTGAAAAAACATGCCATGTGTAACCCTACACATTGAGATTAGTTTGCTTTTGAGTGGGCCTGGACAGGCCCTTTAAAGTGGACCAACACCCAGGATTTTGACTATCCTGGGTTTTGGTCCACTTCGGTGGGGCACCCCGATCGGGGGTGCCCCGCTGTGTGAAACCCCCCAGAACGCCCCAAAAACTCACCTCTCCCCGCTCCCATGTGACCGCTCCAGCCAATCACAGTGTGCGTCCAAGGCAGCTCAGCGGCTCTGAGCGCTGGAGGCCGTGTCTCGCGCTTCCCTCTAACAGGGAGCGCGCCTGCGCCGGCCATTCACAAATTTATTGGACATATGCAGCTATTTTTATTAAGTGTTGTGTGTGTTAATGTGTTGTTTTTATGATCCACTTTGTTACATTTATAATAAAAATAATTTTTGTATTTTTGATAAGTGTCTTTGGTGCTCCTATTTGGAGAAGGTTATGGAGAGGGCTTGTGTTCCCTCCCCCTCCCTATCTGTGTTTACATAGAATATAGAAATAGTTTTCTATTAATAAATATGTTCTATTGTCCACAGGCTACAGTAAACCTCTTTCAGATGCAGCACGTCCAGGTGGTGTCGCTGCCTGTGAATTGCCAGTCGCTTTGTGAGAATGCCAAGCGTTATGAACCAGGAGAGCAGTATTCTGAATTTGTGAAGAGCTTGCCCAAAGATGACTGTGGTATTGAAGTGGGATCCTGCGACACTCCAAATTCACTAATTGATAGGTAAGTTGAACGTGAAATAAAAATCAAATACATGATCAGATAGGTGATTATTGTTCTGCTCTTCTGACCCGTAAGCGGCTCTTTTTACCGCAATACGCAATACAAGAACACAGGACAGTTTAACCCCTTTTAAGGTGTCACAATAACCACAAATACCAGCATTTCATTTGGTTTTGGGACAGCTAGTGGTCCGTTCCAGACCAGTGTTAAAAATGCAAAACATGGACGAGAGCTCTGTACATGAATATGTATGCATGTCTCCAGGACCAATTTAAGTAGGTAGCAAGATTGGGTGCTGGATAATGGTTTAGGTCTTGGGGAGCAGGTACAGATCTACTAAAGCAGACTTGTGTAGAGCAAGTCAAGGGACTAATACTTGCTCAAAAGTGTCAATAATTGTCACTTATTTTCTGGAATCTTAAAGAGATTTTCATTTTCTTGGGTTTTGTTTTTCCCTGGCAGGGTATCCTGATTAAGGATGATGCGTTGTGTGCATCACCCTGGATTGCCGAAAAACTCACCCCTTCCTGCTTCCAACATGGGACACGCAGTCAATCTGTGGTGCTTGTTCGATTGTGCTTTCCTTTGCCTCACTGACGTCAGTGCAGTAAGGAAATCTTAAGCAAGTGCAACCAGTCACATTCCTGCTCACCTCTAGCTGAGGACGTGTCTGTGCTGACCATTCAGGAAGGCCGGGGGGGGAGGGGTATGCACCCCAGATAGAGGCATTCCAGGGATGTGGCAAGGACAAGGCAAAAAAAAACGTAATCTATATATAGCCATACATTCATGGTCATTTCTCTTGGTAACCCTAATGCTGATTACTGTTATTTCCTTTATTGTATTTGCACAGTGCTGAAACATTTACATTGCTTCAAAAAATGTATGCAGTCATGCTCAAACTGCAATTTCATATCTATGGTGATCTGAATAAAATAAAATATGCACTATTTGGGGAACTGACACGCATATTTACAAGCCCTGCTTTTGTTGGCATATAAAGCTAGTAAATGATTGCATGCTTTCTGTGACTTCAGGTTTAAAGCAGCACTATAGTCAAGTCGGCCAACTTCACACATGACTGCCAGCAACCTATTAGGTTGCAGAGTGGTCCTGCACATAATCCATAATGTCTGCAGGTGGTCACCGGACTGGCTGCCATTTGTTGCCAAACATGTCAGTGAAGATATGATGACTTGGGGCCTTTAAGGGCTAGTAATGTGTGTTTTATCTTCTAGGCCATTTATGCTGAAGAGAAGGGAGAACAGCACTCATGCTTCGCATGGAAACCTATATCAAGATTCTGCAGAATTCCAAAATCAGTCTCTTGAAGATATTGGCAGCCCTCCTTTTAGCCATTCCCAGAAGCTTGGGCAGAAGAGATCTATCAGCAGTACTGATATTCAAGGTAAGTATCAAAAAAAATCTGTCAATGTTTCCATATCCCCACCCTGTATAGCTTATAACCATTATGCTACTTTAATCTCTTTACAGTATTAAGAGGACCCCCATCTAGGTCATGGTCTGTGGGCAACCAGAGTAGTGGCATGTGCAGTGACAGTGAGAGTGCTGGTGGCAGCAGTGAATCCCGTTCCATGGACTCTCCATCAGCTAGTCCAGGTAGACTTGTTTCATCTATAGCTGTCGGGAGGAAAAAACGTACATGCGGAAGTTTGTATTAAATTCAGCATTGTGTTCCAGGCGACTTTAAAAGACGTCTTCCAAGAACACCATCCACAGGCACCATGTCTTCAGCAGATGATCTGGATGAGAGGGAGCCCCCTTCTCCTTCAGATAATGGTAAATTTGCTTCCAATGTATTAATCAATTGACAGTACGTTGTACAATGATGTAGTCATTTCAAAAATGGTTGATTAGAGCTTGTGCTTTAGGGAAATTATAAAAAGTTGATAGATTTACATATTAGCTTCTTTGTGAAAGGATTAATTCAGATAAGTTTTCTGCTGTAAAAATAATTTTGTTGGCTATGTTCACCCAGCCTGGACCTGTTGTGTATAGCTAACCGGACGCAGAAGTCAGGATCTTTATATTGGCTAATGTGGCCCAGCTTTCTACCCCCTCCCCACCCTTCAATGCTGAGGAGTAAATCATCAAAATAAAGTTGGGCAAACTTTACTATTATTGTAATTATTTGTTGCTCCTAACATATAAAGGCCCCTATAGGCGCTATAGGTTATCGCCAAGTGCGATTGTTGTGCAAGAAAACTTTGTATTCTAAGTATGTCACACATCCCGCTTCAAGACATTCATTACATGTGGGTATACTGACCTGTAGATGGCGATCTTGCAGAGATGATATCAAAAAAAGGTAAGACCCTCCCGGCCCATAAATACCTGGGACCTCCCACTCATTTCCCAGTCTTTCATCTCTGCAGTGGCGAGCAAGTCAGAAGATGATGTCTCCTCCTTGCAGGTAGCCAGGATGACTCCCGGCCTTCTATTTTTCTATTCCTGCCTGGATTCCCTTTTAAATTTCCTGCCTCCCAGCCTAGGCTGCTGGTCCGGGCAAAGGTAGTTGGCTCCCCTGGTGCTTAGGAGCCGTGAGACCCCATAACAAGAGGTAGGCGGCTATCCGGGTTGGTGATCCCGGTTTGGGATGCCCCGTCCCTTGGCCCTACCCTGGCATGGTTTCCCCCTCTCCCGGATACCCTTAGAGGGGGAGGGGGCCGGGTTCCTTATGGATTCCTATCATTTATGTGTGTGTGCGTGTGTATGTTTACTGTATGTGTGCTTTACTTTCACTTTGACTGGCGCCGGCGGTCCCACGGCGCCGGCCTCTGGGAGCTGTATGGCAATGGCAATGAGGGCTTCTTCTCCTCTGGGCGGGGGGGGGGGGGGCGGGGCCGGGCGCTCGCGCGCGCTTACGGCCCTCCCCTGTGCTGCGGGCGCGTCTTTCATGTCCCGGCTTCTGGCCGGGAGAGACGTGGGAGGGGCGGGGCCGGGCGCGATGTGCGAACCGCACCGGCCCGCCCTCCCTCCTCCTACTGCACACTGCGCCTTCCCTGTGCCAGGCATGCGGTACTGAAGGTCGGGTGAGTGGCCTGATGGCCATCTGATTCATCTGTTGTTAACTATTTCTAGCATGGTCTGAGCGTGTGCTTGTTTTTTGTGTTCCAGGTGGTCCATTGATCATATTAAAGGGGGGTTCGCCCGGTCCAGGGTCCCTGGTTAAATTTTAGCTGGCTTAAAATCCTCCCACTTGGGACTTCAAGGGGCATCCCGGGTTGCATTATTGCGTAATTCCCAAAAAGAGCATTGTACACATATATATAATATATATTATTAAAAAATCACCATATGGAGGCTTCCCCGGATACTGGGCTTGTGCCCCCCTCGGGGCAATCCAGGCTGTGTTTGGGGTGTGGGGTATCCCTTTTGGGGGATGATGTATTTCTATGTGTGCCCTGTGCGCGGCGGTCTATTACGCGGCAGACCGGATCTCAGGCGTCCGGTTCTGCTCCGCCAGTCTCCTCTCCGTCTCCCCCCTCGCTTGACACGTACGTGTGATGTGGTCATTGGCGGGGAGTCGCAATCTGAGGTGTGTGCCAGATTGGCCAATCTTGAAAAATTGTTTTCCAGTGCCGTTGCAAAAAAGGCCACGGCAAAGAGAAAACATTTGTATACGGCTGCGCAGGCCTTTGATAGGGAGGATTTTGACTCCCTGGATTGATCTGATTGTTCCCCGCGTGAGGAAGGGGAGCTGTATGAGGAGTCTGATGGCTCAGAAGATCAGCAGTTTGTGGGCGCTGATACCGAGCAGGGTCAGGGGGATTCTTTGGATATCTCTAGGGTCCTGGCTCATGTGTTTGAGGTCCTGGCTATTTCTCCCTCCGAGGCGGCTCCTCCGCTGAAGGGGGAGTTCTTTGAAGTGACCAAGCCATGCTTGGAATTTCCTTATCAAAAGCATTTTGATGGTATAATTCTTAAGGAATGGGAGAGGTCGACGCGGCTTCCGGGTGTCCCACCGGGTGGGGACAAGAAATATCCCTTTCTGGCGGACGCGGTGAAGCACTGGTCGTCTCCCCCCGAGGTGGATGCTCCTGTTTTGGGGTTGTCCAGTTCCTCAGTCCTCCATTCTCCGGAGTGCACTACTCTCAACGATGGTGAGGATAAACGCATTGACCAGATGGCTTGTCATGGTTTTGCCAGTGTTGGTTCGGCCTTGCGACCGGTTTGTGCTTCTGCGCTTGTATTGGTAGCTGCCAGGTTGGTTGTTAGAAGATTTTTTACTTCTTCCGGGCTTGACCCGGCTAGTGAGGAGTTTGCCGACGCTGTGAGTTATTTTTGTCCTTTGTGCTGTCCGCCCTGGATGACACATTGGTGATTTGTAGCAGAGCTGCGGCCCTGCTTGTGGCTATCCAGCGGTCGGTTTGGTTACGCCAGTGGGCGGCTGATTTTGTGTCCAAAAAGTCGCTCACGGCCCTTCCCTTCGTGGGGTTGCGGCTCTTTGGAGAAAAATTGGATTCGGTGGCAAAGGGAGGTAAGTTACCTCAGCGTAAGAAGCAGCGTCGTCCCTTTCGGGGGCGGCTTCCTTCTCTCAGTCCTTTCGTGGGGCTAGAGTTGGCAGGGGTTCGGCCGTCCCTTCGTCCAGAGGTGATTCCTGGCCTAGGGTCAGGGGTTGGGCCCGTCCAGGACACAGTTGGGGCTCCAAGCCTAGAGCCGCTGCCAAGCCGGCTCAGCAATGAGGGGGCGCCCTCACCCTTGCGGGTGGGGGGAGGGTTGCAACTCTTCTCCCAGGTTTGGGTCCAAGAGGTCTCGGACAGGTGGGTTCAGGAAGTGGTGTCTTCCGGTTACAAGCTGGAGTTCGAGTTCCGGCCCCCTCCCAGATTCTTCAGGTCTCGGGTGCCGTCAGATCCTCTGGCCGCCCAGGGGCTTCGGGCGGCAGTAGCAAGTCTCGTGGACATGGCTGTCATCTGTCCGGTGCCCCTCTCAGACCGGGGCCTGGGCTTCTATTCCAATTTGTTCACGGTGCCCAAGAAGGACGGTTCTATTCATCCCATCCTGGATCTGAAGTTGCTCAACAGGTTCGTCCGTCCCCGGAAGTTCCGTATGGAAACTCTGCGCTCAGATATACACTCACTTCCTCAGGGGGACTTCATGACATCCATAGACATCAAGGATGCTTACCTGCATATTCCAATATTTCCGGCACACCAGAGGTTCCTCAGGTTTGTCGTGGACAATCGACATTTTCAGTTTGTGGCTCTTCCCTCAGTCAGGCGCAGCTGGATACCGGGAATGTGGTGTCCACTCTGGAGAGTTTCGGTTGGGTGATCAACTATCCCAAGTCCTGTCTCAGTCCCTCCAGGGTGGTGGAGTTCCTGGGCATGTCTCTGGATACTTCAGGCCAGGGTGTTCCTTCCCCCGAGCCAAGGTTCTTCTGATTCAGGAATTGACTCAGCGTCTCCTATCCATCCCCCGTCCGTCCATCCGGCTGGGAATGAGACTGGTGGATTGATGGTGGCGTCGTTCGAGGCAGTTCCCTTTGCCCAGTTTCACACAAGGACGCGCCAGCTCCATTTCTTGGCGGCCTGGGACGGGTCCCCGTTGTCATTGGATCAGTCCTTTCTGATGTCCCCCCCGGGTGCGGCGTTCTCTTCGGTGGTGGCTGAAACTGAGCAATCTGACGAGGGGCAGGTCTTTTCTGACCCCCCGTTGGGAGACGGTCACCACGGATGCCAGCCTGTCAGGTTGGGGGGAATTTTGGAAGGATCTTCAGTTTCAGGGGCTGTGGGGGCCTCAGGAGGCTCACGATCCCATCAATGTTCTGGAGCCGAGAGCCATCAGGTTGGTTCTGTCTCCCTTGACTCATCAGTTACGGGGACTACTGGTTCAGGTTCGGTCGGACAATCGGACGGCGGTCGCCTACATCAATCACCAGGGAGGGACTCGCAGCAGGCGTGCCCTCAGGGAAGTGTCTTTGATTCTGGATTGGGCAGAGGGCAATGTCCCATGCATCTCGGCAGTGTACATTCCGGGAGTGGAGAACGTGGAGGCGGACTCCCTGAGCAGGGGGTCATCTCGCCGGGGGGAATGGTCGCTTTGCCCCCGGTGGGGGACTCCGGAGGTGGATCTCTTTGCCTCTCGTCACAATCACAAGCTTCCGGCATTTGTGTCTCTCTCGCGGGATCCGCTGGCTCTGGCAGTGGATGCCATGTCTCTGAACTGGAGGGATCTGGGGTTTCTGTACCTGTTCCCTCCGTTTCCCATGGTGGGCAGAGTGGTGCGCAAGCTGACCCTAGAGGGCGCGTCAGCAATCCTGGTGGCTCCAAGGTGGCCAAGACAGGTTTGGTTCGCAGACGTGGTAAGGTTGGCAGAGGATCAGTTAGACCTGCCCCTTCTGCCGGATCTGCTCACTCAGGGTCAACTGCTCTACCCCAATTTACCAACGCTGGCTTTGACAGCGTGGTTGCTGAAACCTCCATCTTGACGGAGGAAGGTCTTTCTGATGCTGTCATTCAGACTCTGGTTAGGGCTAGAAAGCAGTCTTCCTCTGCTGTCTATTATAGGACTTGGAGGTCTTATATTGATTGGTGTGAGGTCAGGGCCTTGCCTTGCAGGGCGTTTTCTATCCCTAGGGTCTTGGAATTTCTGCAACATGGTCTGGCCCAAGGTTTGCAGCTTAGTACGCTGAAAGGGCAGGTTTCTGCCCTGGCGGTTTTCTTTCAAAAGTCTTTTGCTTTTCACCCTCTGGTTAAGACTTTTTTCCAGGGGGTTACGCATGTGCGGCCTCCTAGGAAGCCTTTGCTCCCAGTTTGGGATTTGAATTTGGTTTTGTCTGCCTTGCAGGGTCCTCCTTTTGAACCTTTGCAGGATATTGCACTTTTTACGCTTACTCAGAAGGTTGTTTTTCTGGTTGCCATCACTTCTGTTCGGTGTGTTTCGGAGTTTGCAGCCTTGTCTATTAAGGCTCCTTACTTTGAGAGGCATCAGGACAAGGTTGTTTTCCGCTTCAAGCCAGATTTCCTTCCTAAGGTGGCCTCTGCTTTTCATTTGAATCAGGATATTGTTCTACCCTCCTTGTGTCCTAAGCCCAGCAATGACAAGGAGAGGGTTTTGCATTCTTTGGATGTGGTTCGCTGTGTGAAGTACTATTTGGTGGCTACTTCTCCTTTTCGTAGGACTGATGCCCTTTTTGTGGTGCCCTCTGGGCCTAGGAAGGGTTTGGGTCCTGCCAAGTCTTACAAATGGATTCGCCAGGCCATTGTTGGGGCCTGTTCTGCCAAGGGGAAGGTTCCCCTTTTTCGTGTTACTGCTCATTCTACTCGTGCTGTTGGGGCATTCTGGGCCTTCCAGCACCAGGCCTCTGTTGAGCAGGTTTGTAAGGCTGCTACTTTGTCTTCGGTTCACACTTTTTCCAAGTTTTACAAGGTTGATGTTCGGGCCTCAGCGGATGCTGTTTTTGGCCGCAAAGTTCTGCAAGCTGCAGTGGTTTAAGTTTGTGCCTTGTTGCCTTGTTTTTGGATCCCCGCCCTTTATGGACACTGCTATTGGATGTCCCACATGTAATGAATGTCTTGAAGCGGGGTGTGTGACATACTTAGAATAATACCATTTTGTGAATACTCACCTGTAAAATGGGTATTATAAGTGTGTCACACACCCCGCTTCACCCTGCCCTTTTGTATTCTGGATCCTTTATATGGTCAACCTTTGTTAGTTGTTATTGGCTTTCCTGGTCCCTTGATCTTACTGCTATCTGTATACTGGGTAATGAGTGGGAGGTCCCAGGTATTTATGGGCCGGGAGGGTCTTACCTTTTTTGATATAATCTCTGCAAGATCGCCATCTACAGGTCAGTATACCCACATGTAATGAATGTCTTGAAGCGGGGTGTGTGACATACTTATAATACCCATTTTACAGGTGAGTATTCACAAAATGGTATTTTTACAAATATATTCTCTATGACATATCTATTGCAAGCGTAGTTATCTAAAGATTTCAGATTTGACATCTGTTAAGAAAATTATTCTGTTGCAGCTATTTTTTCTGAAGATTTTTTCTTTCCTAGGATTGAATGACCTGGTCCCTGAGATTGCCAGTTCTCCAGGACCTTTTAGGAACGCCGTTATGTCCAAGGCTGCTCAGACCCACAAGCTGCGGAAATTACGAGCTCCATCCAAGTGCCGAGAATGTGACAGCTTAGTGGTTTTTCATGGTGCTGAGTGTGAGGAGGTAAGAGTCCCATCAATTTGGTTTTGTCCGATACAAAATGTTGCTTTCTTCTGGACAGTTTCACTGCAGTGCCCGTCTTACTCAATACTTATTTTCTGTAAGACTTTACGTCCAAGATTGCACAATCATTATAATTAGCCATTGCATACAAGGAACATGGGTCATTTAGTTTGTTTCTTTATTGTAGTGTTCTCTTGCTTGCCACAAGAAGTGCCTGGAATCTTTGGCCATTCAGTGTGGACATAAAAAGCTTCATGGAAGACTTCATCTGTTTGGAGTGGAATTTACTCAGGCTGCGAAGAACACCACTGATGGCATTCCTTTTATTATTAAGAAGTGCACCTCTGAAATAGAGAGTCGAGCGCTCACTATACAGGTGAGTGCTTAACATTAACAATGTTTTCCATTTTGTGCTGGAGATAACTAAACCTGTAATTCATATCCCACTGTCATGGGCACAAGTTGGCAGTTCTTAGTCTGCATGTTCCTAGAAGATTGTAGAATACCTATTTTCTATTTAGAAAAGATTGAAACCACATTGCATACAAACTGCAAAGGTCACTGTTTGCACTACTGTATTTACCTAACGTGACACAGGGATTCTTTAGCACTATTCTTTATAGGTGATAACCAAGACATTGTTTATTAAATGCTTTGACAACTTGGGCCTTTCAGAGTTGCAAATTTATGACTGATGAATACCCTTAAGTTAGAAATATTTGTTTATAGTCGGGCTTGTTAGGGGTGATGTTTGCACCAGGCCCATCCTTCCTCTCTGAAGATATGTAGTACTCCCCCACCCATCTACTGCTTCATAGGTGCACTTCTGTCATCTGTCACCCATAGTTACCCAAAGATAGTGTTGTGGAAAATGTTTTATGCCAGTTTTAATCTTTTATTTTGGCCATTGGAACACAACGCAAGCTTCAGTTGGGCACATCAAAGGTCAAGACGTTTTCTTAGCTTAGGCATATAATGAAAGGGATCCAAAAAAAGCAGTTGCCTTGGAAATCCACTTCTAAAAAGCCCAAAACACCAGTAGCCTGTGGAAGCTGTCTGGGTATAATTTGCCAACGTGCGGCAGGTAGCCTTCTTAGTTTTCTGATCTTGCGTCCTAGGTCTAGTCTTTTGTTCTAGCTCTTTGTTGCCAGGTGTGTGGTCGCATTTTTACAATTCCAGCAGTCGTGCTTTGTATAGTGCTGCTGGTTTAAGAAAACACTCTTAATTAGAAAATGCCTTGGGCTTATTTATGTTGGGCTTTTCTTCCTTTTGTGTGGTTTGTTTCTCCTAACTTTAAAACAGTTCATTACAAGCATTAGCTGATCAAGCTTTTAGACAGATATTGTGCATAAATACAATTTTTTTCAGGAAAGCGACATTCCTCTGCATATTGAGATACAGTAATTTAGGAACTGAGCATAACAATGAAAACAGCCATTTGCAATCTCTTAGGTAATTTTTAACTGGCCATTTCCCATAGTGATCTTCAATACCAGGACCCGTTGGCTCTCTGAACTCTAGTCTATGATCTGCTAGTATGTAACCAACCAGATTAAACACAGAGGAAGCTGATTTTGAAGTCTGCTTATCTCTGTCTTCATATGTAATATATGTAATGCCCTATGGGTATTACAGTGTATATTATAATTTGTTTTTTGTTTAACCTAAAAGCTAGGTTCTCGGGGGGGGGGGGCATTCCATTTGAGAGGTGGCTGCAGTGTGGAAATCTACAAAAAAGCCTGGGATCAGTCAACATACTTGCCTTCTTCCAGGTTCCCTTGGCTATGTGCCATGCAGCAGAGCAGAGTGGCGGCATCCCTGCTATATACGCTCTGTGCACCAGTGCCGGCAAAACCAGCAGGTTTGCGGAGTGGAGGCACTTTACAGTGCACTTTGCTGAATGCTGCATTTGGCCACCATGCAAAAGGATGGTGATTATGTAGCCCGATCTCCAGCTTTTATGTAGATTTACACACCACATGGCGTCCTAATTCGGAGTTCCCCCTAGGGACATTTTTGAGTGAGCCAGAATTCTTTGGATACTTCTGGTCTATTTTCATTTTCAGTGTAATCACCTGCACTGTCTGACTGTGTCAAGTAAAATACAGCGATTTGTTGTGGTGATGGTTTTTCTTATGACCATTTATTGTAAATTAGCTTAGATTATAAAAACAGAACTATAACCAAAAATGTTACTTTTTGATAAAGATTTGACAAAAAAAGAGAAAAGTCATTAGGTTACCCTCAAGGTTTATAAGATGCTGCCTGTGCCCTTATGAAAGACAGTTCTTCCACCCCCCCAATACCACTGAAACCCATGAATAGCTAAATAATGCTAGTATCTAGGTTTTCTCTTTTCTTTACTTATATCCCTTTGTCAAGCCATATCATTAGGAATTTTTCGCATAGCACTTTTTAATATTGTTGGGTTTTCGGCTAACTGACTCATTGCAGGAATTGAAAAAATCCATATCCAGTTTTTGCTTTTGCCCATCCTAACGTTGTTCCTCTTGGAAACACTTACTGAAAATAAGCAATTTTAGGGTACGGTTTTGCTTTTTTTTACCCGGTTGTGAGTTGGTAATACGTATTCTTGATTTGTTGCAGTTACTGATCACCTAGTTGTCCTTTTCAAGTCAAAGGATAACCTAATGTGTTAGGGATGAACACAGAGTTGTCTTGTTTTTCAGGGCATTTATCGTGTCAACGGAGCAAAGTCTAGAGTGGAGAAGCTGTGTCAAGCTTTTGAAAATGGAAAAGACCTAGTGGAACTGTCTGATCTTTATGCTCATGACATCAGCAATGTTCTAAAGCTTTACCTCCGTCAGGTAAATGAGTTAATTTGCCCCAATTTACTGATTTGATTTGTTTAGATTCCTTTAAATAGACTTCTTCTAAAAGTGCATTGGTTTAAAGTATGAAAATTGTTATTTTACACACTGAAGAAAATTGAAGTGCCATGTATTCTGGACATGGATGGATAATACATGTCTTTTGAATGCATATTCAGTAGTATTGCAGTATTAGTAAAGGAATCTAATTTATTCTAGTGTATTTCCCTGCTTGCTTGTTCTGACCTTTTTTTTTTTCTCCTTTTTTTTAGCTTCCAGAACCTTTGGTTGTATTTCGCCTTTACAATGAACTGATTGGACTAGCCAAAGAAAGTCAGCGTGCCTGTGATGAAGTTGACTGCAAAGCACGAAGTCCACCATTGAAGCGACAGCCCTCTGGAGTTGAGCTCAACAGGGTTATAATCAAAATAAGAGACTTAGTGAAACAACTTCCCCCACCCAACTACAATACCTTACAGTTCTTGGTGGAACATCTACACAGGTAAAGGAAAAATACTAAAATATAACCTCCAGTTTAGTTAACCTAATATTTGTTTAATTGCATTGGTCATGATGATTTGGACAATGTCTAAGGGAAACCAGATTAATCTGGATAGCACAAGACTCGGTATATACAATTTGTTTAAACCAATTTCATCTGCATGCTTTGTCAAGGTTATTCTTGGACAATTTGGGATAGAAACCATGTATATTTATAATTCTTGTTTAAACTAATGAGCTATAGTTCTTTTGAGCAGATGTCAACTTACATATGTCTCTAAAGATTTCAGTATTCAACATATTAAGCTACATGTTAATAATTACTAAAATGTATATTTTTGGTTTTTGTTATGTTTGTCATTTTATTGAATTTAACAGTTTTCCTTTGCTTCTGGTGTACTGTGTACTTCATATATGTCAACAGTTTTCCTTTGCTTCTGGTGTACTGTGTACTTCATAGATGTCAAACACAAGGCTCAGAGGAGTCTAAATGAAACTGTACGTGCCCTGATATTGGGTATGGAATACAATTATATGGAAGCATGTGCAGCTATTTCTTCTCACATAGCTTCATTGGCTGCCCTACTGGTGTCTACACTTTTTCTTCCTTTCTTAGCAGTGCCAGGTTGGCAGTCACACACTTTGATTTCTGTACCTAACTAATGTTCAGGTGCAGTTACATATTTTTAGATTTTAGGAGTCAGTAGATGGATAATGAAAATATTATTTGTACGTTGTGCATGGATATGTTTTCAGACCCAGCCCACACTTGAGGGGTTTGTACTTAAGCTGCTGGGCATTCTGCCTGCTTAGGTTGGAATAGAGCGAGGTCAGTGTGTTCTTACACACCAGGACATGTGGTCATTTTTGGTAGGGCATAGCAGAACAGTTTAGGAATTGATCCCATAGCAAGTGTAAATAATGATCTCGCCCTAGTACAGTATTTTGTTTCAAAGTAGGGACCAGGTCCTACCCTGCTTTGCTTATGAGATAAGACGAGATTGGACACATTCAGGGTGGTCTGGCCATAGGCAATATTTTGCTTGTCTGATTTGTTCTGCACATAGGGCTAGATGCAAGAAACTCATCTATATTTTTTCATGTTTATATTAATATAATAATATTTGTAGGCTGTAGATTATATCAATTATATACAATTATTTTAATTTGCTATCTAGAGTTTTCGGGATGAGGTCTGGGTTTGGCACACCTGAAGCAGTGCTGATTTATTAATAAATAATAATGTGTTTGCCTACTGTAAGTTTTTAACCCATCCGTGTTGTGTAAACCACACCCATTAACACATGGGGGGGGCTTTCTGAGCACACACACATTCCCAGAGCAGTGGGCTGGCCAGATGACGGCACCTAAAGACCACTTTAGTCATATTCCAGCCGGGAATTGAACCTGCTATACTTTGAAAAAGGGGAAGAGCACTTAGTATGTTCATGGCAGGTACAGACCAGAATTAATAAGATCCATATATTATTCTTTGAGTAGAGGAGCCATGCAGATAATCTCTATATGTCTCATTGCTATCCAAGACACTCAGAAAGCTGCAGAATATGCAGTTCTTGGATATGGTTTTCGATCTTTACCCAGCCATGCATTTTGTGCTTTTGGGCCTTATCAGCACAAGGTCAGAAGTTGATGGGCTGTATGTGGGAGGAGACTAGAGAGTACCGTAACAGGGGAGAAAGCTACCTTAGGGACAGGCCCATGCTAAGCTTATTAATTATTCATGAAATACCTTCATATTCATGGTTAAAAGGTAAAGAGCTTTCAAATAGCTCATGGTTGTATAAAGGAGACGTTAGAATGCTTAAAGCTTTTTTGATTTGTTTTCTTCACTTAACACAAGTGGTCCTTGCCCGGTGTGAACTGGGGTGTCATATTTGCAGAATTGCATCTTTCTTAACTTGGGTTGGTTGAGTGATTGTCCTAATTAGTAAAGAATATGTCTGGCAGGTTCCTCTTTCATTCGTTTTTAAGAGAGGAGCTAAAATATACATTTACAATGCTAGCTTGGGCTGCTTATTCGACTTCTTCATTTAACAGGAAAATGTGAGCTTGACTTTTTTAATAAAAAATGTTTTTGCTATGATTTAAATGTATGGCTTTGGTAATCTGAATTATTTTTTAAATGTTTTTTGAATACAGGGTGACAGAAGAAGTGAAAGAAAATAAAATGACTGCAAGTAATCTGGGAATAATATTTGGACCCACCCTGCTTAGGCCACGCCAAACCGATGCAACCATTTCACTGTCCTCTCTTGTGGACTACCCCTACCAGGCTCGAATAGTGGAGCTGCTCATAAAATATTATGATAAGATATTTGACATGTCTCGTGAGATGATCACTCCTGAAAAGACAGCTCTAACCGAAGAAAGGGAGCCACAGCATGTTCGCAAGTCCCAGTCACTGCCAGTTGGAAATGATGTAAGTTTATCTGTACATGTGGTATCTAGAAATTGGGATGTTTTTATTTACATGAACTTGCCCTAATTATATGCCATCTTGGTTCATAGATCTTAGGAAAGGAATGGATGGATATTTGAGGGAAAGTCCACTATTCCAAGTATGTCTCACACCCTGCTTTGGAAGTATTAATTACACGTGGGTTATAGCCAGTAGAGGGCGAACTTCTGCAGAGATGACTAGAAAAATAGAAGCCCCTCCCAGTCCATAAATACCTGGGACCTCCCACACATTCCCAGTTTAGTCTCTGCAGACGGCGAAGCAAGTCAAGAAGATGGCTGTTTCTTTCCTTTGCAGGTAAGCCGGGTGTACACCCGACCACTTTGTTTTTTCCTATTGCCACCCGGACTATTTTCTTAATTTTCCCATGCCTCCCAGCCTTGGCTGTAGAGTCCGGGTGAAGGTAGGGCACACCTTAGAGGTGTTTTTACAGGAGCCATGCTCCACCGCAAGGCCCCCACCAAGGGGTAAGCGGTCGTCAGGTTAGTGATCCTGACGTGGGATGCCCTGTCCGTATCTATGCCATCACTACTTAGTATGTAGTTTCCGGCTTCCCCTCCATTACTCCCCGTTCCCGGATAGTTGGGGGGGGGGGGGGCTTACCCTCCATCTTGTCTTTAATCTTTTGTGTGCTGTTTTACTTCACGCGCTGGTACTGCCAGCGCGCGTGTGTGTTGTGTATGATGGTGCTTTATTTTTTCACTTATACAGTGCCCTGTGTTCAGCGGCCAGCACGCCCGCTGCACTGACAGCAGCGGCGGGCCGGCAGCTTGTGGCCGGCTCCGCAGTATTGCTGAGGAGCGCGGCTCGTTTCCCTCACTGAGGAGGGGGCGGGGCAGGGCGCTCTTTTACGGCCCGCCCCTCTCCTACGGCGCGTCTCGCAGCTCTCAGCCATTGGCTGGGAGCCGCTTGTCTTTTCCCGGGTCGGTAGGGGGCGGGGCGGCCCGCCCTTCTTCCTGGTGCTGCTGTTGAAGGGACGTCATTTCTGTTCGCAGGCTTCGTGAGTGCCCTTCGGGGCTTTGGTCTTTATTGTTATCTGATTAGTTTGCTCTGTTGGCACAGCGCCTGAGGACCTGGGCTTATCGGCTTATTTCCTGCACTTAACCCCTTAATGGTCTTCCTTATCACCGTATATGTGTGTGTGAATATTTATATATACTGCATATGTTGTGGTTAAAATGGGTTTCTGTGTGCATATGTTATATTTATGGGGCCCTTATTGTGTCTTCCAGGTGGGACTACCGTACCTTAATAAAAAAAGGGGGTTCTCCCGGTCCCTTAGGTCCCTTGTTTCAAATTGGGGTTCCCTTTGTCATTGCCAAATGCATCTCGGGTAGCTTTTAGCTTAATTCCCATTGGTCATTGCGACTACCATAAAAAATCACCATATGGAGGCTTCCCAGGATACCGGGCTCGGGATCCCTTCGGGGCAACCCCGGCAGTGTGTGGTCTGGGGTATCCCTTGTGGGAGACAATGTGCAAATTTGTGCACCATGTGCACAGCAGGCCATTGTGCGGCAATCCGGACCCCGTGCGGCCGGGTCGGCTCCTCTGGTCTCATCACCTACACCCCCACGCCTGGCTTTGACCCCAAGTGACGTTGTCATTAGTGGGGAGTCGCAATCCGATGTCTGTGCTAGACGGGCCAACATTGAGAAGATGATTGCTAGCTCTGCGGCCAGGAAGGCCCCAGCTAAGAGACGGCATTTGTCGCCCGCTGCGCCGGCCTTTGTTTATGACGATTATGACTCTTTTGTTTGGTCTTATTTTTCCCCGCTTGAGGAAGGGGAATTGTTTTCAGAATCTGAAGGCTCTGATGATCAGCAGTACCTGGATGCTGATGCCGGTACGGAGCGCGGGATACCGTGGATACCCCCGAACTCCTGACCCGTATTTTTGAGGTGCTTGCCATTTCCCCTTCTGCGGGGGCCCCTCGGCAACGGGGGGAATTTTTTTGGAGATTGGATAAGCCTAGCCGGCTCCATGGTATTCCTCAGGGGTGGGATAGGAAGTATCCCTTCCCTGTTGATGTTGTTAAGCATAGGTCGGTTGTCCATTTCCCGTATTCCACTACCTTGAAGGATAGTGAGGACCGACGTCTCGACCAAATGGCTTTGCATGCCTTTGCCTGTGTGGGTTCGGCCTTGCACCCGGTTTGTGCCTCTGCTCTCACGGCCGTGGCTACTAGAGCGCTAATCAGGGGCCTGTTGGATGGTTCCCAACTGAATCCTTCCAGTGAGGAATTTACAGCATTGACGCATTGTGAGATGTTCATTGCATTGTCTTATCAGCCTTGGATGATACTATCCGTATGTGGGTCTGCGCCTCGAAAGGAGGAAAGGGAAATAGCAAGCACCTCAAAAGGAGGTGAGTTACCTCAGCGCAAAAAGCAGCGCCGGCCCTTTCGGGGTTCAGGCTCATTCAATCTCTCCTTTCGTGGTTCTCGGACGAGCAGGGGAACTTCCTTCCCTGCGTTCAGATGAGATTCCTGGGATAGGGGCAGAGGACGCGCCGGACCCGGGACTTCCTGGGGTGCCAAACCCAAAGCCGCTGCCAAGCCCAGTCAGCAATGAGGGGGCACCCTCACCCTCATGGGTGGGGGGATGGCTGCAGCTCTTTGCCCAGGTCTGGACTGTGGAGGTCATAGACAACTGGATCCCGGAGGTGGTCTCCTTTTGGGTACAAGCTGTAGTTCGCATACCGGCCTCCTCCCAGATTCCTCAGGTCTCGGGTTCCTGTGGACCTTCGGACCGCACAGGGACTTTTCCTGGCGGTGCAAAACCTTCGGGATATGGGGGTCGTTTCTACGGTTCCCCCCATAGGGAGAGGTCAGGGTTACTACTCCGACCTCTTTACGGTGCCCAAAAACGATGGATCCATAAGGCACATTTTGGACTTCAAGTTTCTCAACCGGTTCACCAGAACCAAGAAATTTCGCATGGAGACTCTGCTCTCTGCGGTCTACTCCCTTCGTCCGGGGGACTTTATGACCTCAATAGACATCAAGGACACTTACCCTCATGTGCCAGTCTTCCCGGGACACCAAAGGTTCCTCAAGTTCGTGGTAGACAACCAGCACTTCCAGTTTGTGGCTCTTCCCTTCGGGCTGACTTCGGCGCCCAGGGTGTTCACCAAGGTTTTGGCGGGCGTGATGGCCCTTCTCAGAGTCCGGGGCACTCATATCTTGCCTTACCTGGACGACCTTCTCATTACGTCATTTTCTCTCCACCAGGCGGAGCTGGACACCAGAGCGGTGGTGACGACGCTGGAAAGGTCCGGGTGGATAATCAATTACCCCAAGTCCTCTCTATCCCCGTCAAGGGGGGCTTCGTTCCTGGGCATGACTCTGGATACCATTCAGACCAGGGTGTTCCTACCCCAGCCGAAGGTGGATGTTCTTCAGGCTCTTATTCGTTTTCTTCTGTCCAGCCCTCGTCCGCCCATCAGGCAATGCATGAGGCTGGTAGGTTTGATGGTGGCTTGCTTCGTGGCAGTGCCATTTGCTCAGTTTCACATGAGACCCCTTCAGCTCCATCTTCTATCGGTTTGGGACAAATGTCCTCTGTCTCTGGATCAGACTTGTGCTCTGTCTCCTCTTGTCCTGCGGTCCTTACAGTGGTGGATGGACCAGAGGAATCTCCTGGGGGGCAGGTCCTTTCTTGCGCCCTGTTGGGAGACGGTCAACACGGATGCCAGTCTGTCAGGCTGGGGAGGCTTCTGGAGGGAACGTCAGTTCCTGGGGCTGTGGGGTCCTCAAGAGGCCCATATCCCCATCAACATTCTGGAGCTGAGGGCGGTTCGGTTGGTGCTGTCGCACCTGACACATCACCTTCAGGGCTTACCAGTTCAGGTTCGCTCCGACATTCGGACAGCGGTCGCTTACATTAATCACCAAGGAGGGACTCGCAGCCAGAGTGCCCTCCGGGAGGTGTCTATGATTCTTGCTTGGGCCGAGAGCAATGTTCCGTGCATCTTGGCAGTCTACATTCCAGGGGTGGAGAACCTGGAAGCGGACTCTCTGAGCAGAGGGACCTCTCGCCGGGGGGGGGGAATGGTCCCTCAGCTACAAGGTATTTCTATCCCTCTGTCTCAGGTGGGGGAGTCCGGAGGGGGATCTGTTTGCCTCTTGTCACAATCACAAGCTTCCGGCATTTGTGTCTCTGTCCCAGGACCCTCTGGTTCTGGCAGTGGATGCCATGTCTATGTCCTGGCGGGAGCTCGGTCTCCTTTATCTGTTTCCTCCCTTTCCCTTGGTGGGCAAGGTGGTACGCAAGTTGGCTCAAAAGGGTGTGCCAGCAATCCTGGTGGCCCCAAGGTGGCCAAGACAGGTGTGGTTCGCAGACATCGTCCGGCTGGCGGTCGATCAATTCAGGCTGCCTCTGCTTCCGGATCTGATCGCACAGGGTCAGCTTTGTTACCCCAATTTACAAACGCTGGCTTTGTCGGCGTGGCTGCTGTAACCTTCATCTTAAAGGAAAAGGGTTTGTTTGAAGCTGTTGTCCAGACTCTTGTCAGGGCTAGGAAGAAATCTTCCTCTAATATCTACTACAGGACCTGGCGGACCTACATTGATTGGTGTGAGGCTAGGTCCTTTCCTTGTCGGGTGTTTTCCATTCCTCGGATTTTGGAGTTTCTTCAGCATGGTCTGGACATGGGTTTTCAGCTTAGCACTCTTAAGGGGCATGTGTCCGCTCTGGAGGTTTTCTTTTAGAGATCTTTTGCTCTTCATCCTTTGGTTAAGACCTTTTTTTCAGGGGATCACTCATGTGCGCCCTCCTTGCAAACCCATGTTCCCTGTTTGGGATTTTAATTTGGTGTTGTCTTCCCTTCAGGGTCCTCCTTTTGAACCAGTGCAAAATTCTGCTCTATCCATTTTCACCTTAAAAGTTGCCTGGCTATCACCTCTGTTCGACGTGTTTCGGAGTTAGCGGCTCTGTCCATTCAGGCCCCCTACTTTGAGAGACATCAGGACAGGGTGGCTTTCTGCTTTAAACCAGACTTCCTGCCAAAGGTTGTCTCTGCCTTTCACCTCCATCAGGACTTTGTGCTTCCTTCATTGTGTCCTAAACCTAGCAATGACAAGGAGAGGGCTTTGCACTCTCTGGACGTCGTTAGATGTGTAAAGTACTATCTGGTGGCTACTTCACCATTCTTGAAGATGGACGCCTTTTTTTGTGGTGCCCTCTGGGCCCAAGAAGGGTTTGGCGCCTGTCAAGTCTACCATTAGTAAATGTATTCGTCAGGCCGTTATTAGGGTCTATTTTGCTAAGGGGAGGGATCCCCCTTTCCAGATCACTGCTCATTCTACTCGTGCTGTTGGGGCTTCCTGGACGTTTCAGCACCAAGCCTCTGTTGAACAAGTTGTAAGGCTGCTACTTGGTCTTCTGTTCATACTTTTTCCAAGTTTTATAAGGTTGATGTGCGGGCCTCAGCGGTTGCTGTTTTTGGCCGTAAAGTTCTGCAAGCTGCGGTGGTTTAATTTGTGCACTATTGCCTGTTGGGATCCCCTCCCTTTTTGGACACTGCTATTGGATGTCCCACGTGTAATTAATACTTCCGAAGCAGGGTGTGAGACATACTTTGAATAATACCATTTTGTGATTACTCACCTGTAAAATGGATATTATAAGTATGTCTCACACCCTGCTTCGTCCCACCCTGAGTTGTATCTTGGATACTCTATGTGGTGAAACTTTTTTCTCATAGATTTTATTGGCTCTTCCTGGTCCCCTTACTGCTTTCTTATACTGGGGAATGTGTGGGAGGTCCCAGGTATTTATGGACTGGGAGGGGCTTCTTTTTTTCTAGTCATCTCTGCAGAAGTTCGCCCTCTACTGGCTATAACCCACGTGTAATTAATACTTCCGAAACAGGGTGTGAGGCATTATAATACCCATTTTACAGGTGAGTAATCACAAAATGGTATTTTTGTACAGTTACACGACAGTCCTCTGATCAGGGGTGCCATAGGGGGCAAGGGGTTCCCCAGGTTAACTTTACCCAGTCTTGCTGCGGTTTTTGCTCTCCCGTGATATCTGAAGCCAGGAGCAGAATTCTGGGCAGAATTGTGCATTGATGAATGAGTTCAGCCAAGGGGCCTTAGAGAATGAGTATGCCCTGAAGTGTAGAAGAACAGCTTCTGATTTCAGATACCAGGGGCATGGAAAAGCAATCTCTGCCACAGGACCAGTTGAAGTTAAGCAATGGAGTCTAGTGCACCTATGGCACAAAACCCTATTGAAACTATTCCTTTAGTAAAGGCTCTACCTTATTCAGCTCCTCAGAAGATGATTATAATAATATAGGCACCATTATAGAGCGTTTAATATTCTTTCTGTTCCTGTCACAGGTTTCTTTGGTTTCCTGGGGATTCAAACTTTAGGGTGACTAGGTGTCACTTGTTAGGACCTACTTTATGTGTATGAAATCTGATCTTGTCTGACACTTTAGTGTTTCTACAATCCCAATCCTTGGGAACCTACTGTTGTGCTTGCTCCCACAGATTTACACTACTTTGTACTGAATATTTATAGCAATTGTCCCTGGCTAAAGGCAACAGTCACCAATGGGATAAGTTAAAGGTGTTAATAGTTTAGTATAAAAGTATTGAGAATGCTGGGAGAAATTGTAGTTCTGCTGGATACATGTACGAAATTGAGATACACTTCACCGAGTTTCTGGAAGCTTAATGTCTAACAAACCTGAGGGATCAGACAAGGGTTAACCCTTATAGTAGAGAAATGGAGCACAAGGGGCCAAAGAGAAACAACTGATTATTGAAATAACAGGGATCAAGGAGAGAAGTTACAAATACAAGCATACATTTGTGCTGGGGGGAATAAAAATGACATTATGTAGGGGTCATAGAAGAAATAGAAGAAAAATGTTATTGAATACGATGACAATGAATAGGAATATTTTTAAGCTGGTAAAAGGTAAAGAGCTCTCAAATAGCTCATGGTTCTATAAAGGACACGTCAGAATGCTTAAAGCTTTTTTGATTTGTTTTCTTCACTTAACACAAGTGGTCCTTGCCCGGTGTGAACTGGGGTGTCATATTTGCAGAATTGCATCTTACTTAACTTGGGTTGGTTGAGTGATTGGCTTAATTAGTAAAGAATATGGATGGCAGGTTCCTCTTTCATTCGTTTTTAAGAGAGGAGCTAAAATATACATTTACAATGCTAGCTTGGGCTGCTTATTCGACTTCTTCATTTAACAGGAAAATTTGAGCTTGACTTGTTTTAAGAGGATAGGTCTGCTTTTTTTAATAAAAAACGTTTTTTGCCATGATTTAAATGTATGGCTTTGGTAATCTGAATGATTTTTTAAATGTAGAAAAAATGTTATTGAATACATTTACAATGAATAGGAATATTTTTAAGTTGGATTCATCAGCCTTCTAATGTTTGACTGAAATATTTCTTGTCCTTTACAGACTATCGTGCTGCCAAAACGAGCCTTGTCCCTGGATGGCGATTCATTAGACTTTAAGGGGGTGGAGGAGGGCAGAAACCACAACATGGACATTGCGGAAGAGACAAGTGGTAAATATTTTACTGTCACTTCAGAAACATTACATTGTTACAGACCATAGCTGTAGAAAACTTTTTACCACAATTTGCTATTAGAGAAGTTCTTCTTGTATATTTGCTTCTTAGAAAACTTCATGCATGACCACTCCATTGCAGTAAATGGAGTGGGTCTACTGCTGAAGCTGTGACTGGTCGGAGTGGGTTTGTCCTTTCGGCCATAGGTGAATAGAGAATGGGACCTGCTATGGACAAAAGGGGAGTTTCTCCTTTCTTTTTTTTTTGCTTTATTTGCCCCATAAATCATACTTTCATGTCGCTCCCCCATCCAAATTCCAGCGGCATGATCGACTGCCTGGCGTTCACGTGGGCATTTGTGTTCTGCCCGCCGTGGGCACAGGGGAAGGTAATGGTGGCTGGGGGGTTTACAAAAAGCTTGGTCCTCTGCTTTCGTCTAACCGAAAATCAATGATTGTCACCTGGAATAAAAGGGCTCCACTATGGTTCCATAATGGCTTTTTTTTCCTGTTTGGATATTGCTAACAGGTAGTGGGGCTGGTTTCCCTAATTGAAATATTTTAATTCTGAATTAAAAAAAGACAAATGGATAGCCAGCAAGTCTGGTTGCTTTGAGGCACCCAATGTTTGTATTTTAGGTTATATTGAAACAAGCAAATTCCCTTCTCTCGTGTACAGAAATGTGCTATTTATTAAAATATCTGTTTGCATAGTTTGAAACAATATGGGAAATTTAATATAATTTAATATAATTTTGCTGGCATTGTGTATTCATGGCCGAAACAACATTTTTATTTTGGGGTCTTCACAACCTCTCTGGTACACAGTTGGCAAGAAGGGTTTGGGGCAGCTTTAAGAGAGATTTCAACTGAGGAGGACTGGGATGAAATTGCATTTGAAATAAACGTTTGTAACCTGTTTTTTTGCAGAACAAATTTCATGCGTCTGTGAAGATGATTTGCAGAAAGATTCCTCCTCTGAGGCAGCATGTCCTGTATCTCACAGTTCAGATGAACCAGGTAAGCATTCTAGGGGATAGGGTTCACAGCCAAGTGTATAATTGTCTGTGGGCATGCTGGGAGGCCCTGAAATCCCCAAAAAGGTCCAGATAGATAGCTTCATAATCCTAAATCGAATAATACCAGGAAATCATATAATATAGGCAATTTCATAATTTGGAAATGTAGCAAGGCCCATTCTGGAACAGACCCATATGTTATGTGAGGTGTGTCTATTACTTTTAAACTAGACTAGGGGTGAGTGTTGCTAATAGGTTTACTAGTCTAACTCTTGTGGTTCACAGGGGGTAGCCATGTTGGGAGTACCGTTGTCTTCTATTGAGATGGATAAGACAAAGCCCCCCCCCCCAATAGAAGCTAATTGGGTGGCAGATGTATTAATCCCATCATGGCTGCTCCCATGAACCAAAAGAGTTTAGACTGAACTGGAGATTAACAGTAAACATGAGGAATTCTGTATCTTACCAAAAATTGTTCTCACAGGACCATGCATTGGGCTATTCTTGGCAGATGCCTATGAGCTGAGCCTATGAGCCACTCACTATACAGTTTCCTCCATTACTAAACCTTTTCCTGTTGCCCTGGAAAAAAATATATATTTTATAAAGTATTTGCAGGAGATTCTCTTCCAGCAGTGGCACCTTTTTTCATTCATTCAACCTATACTGTGCTATACTGGACCATGTTTAGAGCTGTACCAAAAGCCTCTTATAACACATACAAAAACCCCAAAGGGAGTTGAAACTGCCCACCTTCGCCTCTGCAAATTGAAATGTCTTTGCACAACAATTATTGCTCTCTTGCAGTGACGACATAAGTTCAGCATTGTTCCTTTAACCACGTGTTAATAGTTAGCCAATGCAAAGTTTTTATTGCCTAGATACTATTCACACACAAACATCCACATAAACAGGATTTAAGCGGTTAAGATGTAATCAAAACACATTTCAAGTGGTATTAATATTTGTTCAGAGAGATCGCTTTTCACTGTGATGAAACCAGGATTGCTGCGGCACTCCTACAATCAACATGTCAGTTCAAATCTTCTCGTACCATAGAGATTCATTTCTTCATAGGTTGTTTCCTTCTCCAAACCACAAATGTCGTCTTTTAAAACAAAGGCCTTGGGAACAGACTTGTAGAATTTGGCATATGATGTTAGTGTGGTGTTTGAGGTTTTCAGATAACTAATAAGTGATTACGTATCGGTGGTTTCATTGCCTGAAGCGAATTTAAAGTTTTACACATTTAAGGGCAATACGCTTGCTTTAGTTTGGCTTATTTAATTTAGCTTTATTTGGTTTGTTTTTGGTTACTTGCTTTTTATCTCCCTCAGCTTATCCTACCTTTTCTGGAATGCCAAGTCCCAGATCACTCCTCTGCCCCTTCTATATACTGTAAAGAAAATGTATAACATATTACACAAATAGAGATGTGCACATTTTTTGAAAGTTCAATTTGAGCGATTTGCCAAATTTCCCCAAGAAATTCTGGTTCATCTAAATCGAACTTTCACAAACTCAGTAATAAAAATCAGCTTGCCTCCATCCTCGTTCCATTGCCGGTTGACGTCCTTATTCTCCAGCACTGGCAGATGAGATCAGAGGCAGGGACAGAGAACAGATATGCTATGACCCATACTGGCCTCCTGGTATCTCCCTCCCCTCCGCAGCAAGTGAGATGAGGGCAGCTTACTCTGCCGGTATGAAAGGCCCCTCCCTGCAGCGGGAAGGGAGTTGTCAGAAGCTCGGCCACAGACATCCGAGTGAGACATCCGAATCGGCAATGGATTGGAAGGGGGGGGGGGGGGGGATAATATACTTTATTTTTGTGTGTTTGTATTAACATTTAACACTTTGTGTAATGGTAAGGGGTGCTATACAAGCTCACAGGGCAGGAGAGCCTGGCAGGTCACCTGATGGCAAACTGGTGACTTGCCATAACCCCTGCCAATGTGCATACATTCTTCTGAACCCTGTCTGCTTTACCTCCAGGAGACTTGAGTCCATGTTGCCCCTAACATGGCACTGTTTTGTTCTCTTTACTCGGGCTGCGGCTTCAGGGAACTCTCCTGCCCCTATTCAAATGTGGCATGTTCCATAAGTTGTCCATACCAAAACCTTTGTGCCGAGGAGGGTTGTGCTGATAATTAAAGCCCTCCTGTTGCTGGTTAGTCCAGTCTATTCTCAGAGTTCTGTCTAATGGGAGCCAGGCCGCAGCTGTAAATTTGCTGACAGCTAATGCAGCGTGCAGCCATTTCTTTGGCCCTGTGGGACAGAGCTTCAGAGGTAATTGCTCAGTATCTCTTTACCGTATCATGCACATGCTTTGCTAGTGGTTTTGCAAGAAAGTTGTAGATGCATTGCACTTTACTATGTCTATATATTTTAATCTAAAGTTTAAACTAATCCTTTAAATCTGTCTTTTTGCATAGATGGTTCTTTGGACACCATTTCAGAGGGCGAGGTAAGAAGCGGCTCAGAAAGCAGTACAAAGGCAAACAGCTCTTTTCCTGCAAAATCTTATAGACAAATAAACAAAGTTCAGCTGAGGCCTCCCCGAGCAAAGCCAGTGGTGCGCCCTGTAAGTTTGCCTGTGGAACGGTTTCTTCCTCCCTCCGTCCTGAACGAGAAGAATTCAAGGAATGTAGGTGTCGCCACTTCGGACAAACTTGGCAAGAGTCCTATTATTGAAGAGGTCTCTGAGACCAAGCCTTTATCAACTGTGAATTCATGTCATAGACTTTCTTGTTATGACTCTCAGAGCTATCGTAAAATGTGGGATAAACAGTACAAGCAGTATGATATGACACCTAGAACTGCAATGATAATGACGAATGTTCCACAGGAGATCAGAGCCCACGATGGAGCTCCCACCACCCTATCCTCAAATCCCACACTGCCAAAAGTACCCTCTACAGGACAACTCAAGCTAGGCGTCATTGCCACTGACAGCAGCACTACTGAACATAATTTTCTGTCTGCTTTCAGAGCTCCAAGAACTTTGCAGCCTCCACCAGGGACTTTTTATAAACCACCCACCCCCAAAACAAAGCCAGTAGAAGAGACTTCTCAAAAGGACCCTCCATCTGCAAGTGGTGGAAAAACACAATGTCAGTTTAACAACAACAATGTGAATCTTATTGTAGACGCAGATCTGGTATCTGAATCCCATGGACAAAGCAAAGGCTCCCAAAAAATTGTTCCTGAGGAACCTGCAACTTCAGCCTTCAGACTTCGACCAAAACGTGTACAGGAACTTGAACACAGAGAGGCGCACTTTGTGTAGCACGCAGCTGCAACATTTCTTCCCTGTTTTTGGAGTGACTTTCATGTGCCATTGTAATGTTTTATTAAAAAAAAAATAGAAAGGTTTAACTGGAAAAACAAAAACACTGAAGTTTATCTGTTTATATGCTTCTTCTATATCGGGTGGTCCACATGAATATGCATTCCTCTGACTAGAAGCAATTTATAAGGTGCACTTAGTGAAGTATGTTATTTTAAAAGATAAAATGCTTATTTATACCAAGGAACAGTGTTTGAGTATGAAACAAACGGTCTTCTACTGTAAATTGTGTTGAGTTAGTCGGGAAACATTGCATTTCTTATGACAGCAGCAAAACGGTTTGACCTTGCTGACGGAAAGCGTGTAATCTGTGCAATTAAAAATGAGCTTCTGTGCAGGTAATGGAAAAAGCTCCTTGGGGCACATTTGTTTAGCGGTATCTTTTACACCATTGCCATTTTATGTCTTGTCACTTTCAGAATATTTTAACAGAGATGATGCACTTAATCCATTTTTCATTAAAGAAAATCCTATCTGCAGTGCTGGAGGGGTCCTGGTTGGTGGCCTGTATAGACACATACCTTTTTTACGCTGATCACCTGCGATGGCTTTGCTATTTTAAAGAATTTCTACGTCTTTAAAGCTGAAGGTTACAAAACACATCAGTGCATTAAAGAATTAGTCTGGACAAGAATAAAAACAAATTAATACTTGCCACTGCTTCCCTATTGTTGCTTTCTTTAAATCCAGATGTGTAATACCCTTTTCCCGAGATTGGGGCATCAGGCCTTGGCAACATAATCTAATACAACCAACACACATTGACTGGGCTCCAGCCGCTGCAGCAGAAGAGGGTGGGGTCTTGTCCATCAATTTGTTTGCAAATTGTGAATTGAGGGGCCCAAGGAATTTCTGGGAATGGTTATTATACAGCCGATCCTGGATGAAGCAGCTGTAGGAGAAGAAGAGGTAAGTATGTATTTGACTTTGTATTTGCCTGGGCAAAGTCTTTATATTAAGTTGTGTTACATATGATTGATTCAGCACCTTATTCTGTTTACTTACCTTTTTTTTTTTTTTAGAGAAAGTGTGCTTTTTTCATGATTTTCTCTCTCTCTCTTCAGCACCATATTTAGCTCTGCAAATGTGTTTAAAAAATATGGCTAAATACGGTGCTTAATTGTACTAAAGGAAAAAATAATCAGAAAAAAATTGAGTAAAAAAACTGTTCTGAGGCAACCCTAATGTCCTGATTCAACGACCCTACACTGTTTTTACTTAATCTGATTTGTGGTGTGTTTCAGGACTACTGTCAGAACTGTCTGGGTGTCATCAAATCGATAGCCCCTCTTCCCTTTAGACCTTCTTCCACTGTTAGACTTAATCATCCTTTAGTGCACCTACTTTCATGTTCAGTCTACCTGAATCACTACCTAAAGTTCCCCAAATAAAAATAACTCCCCTAGTCCCAGCTATCCTCCTTATCTTGTACTAGGTGTACTGAATACTTTGCTTCCAGTTTCCAGTGCCGCAGGAGATCATGGCTCATTTGTTGGTTGCTGCAGTGATTGGATGATAAACAAGTTATCCATGATCTATCTATGTTAAACTCCGATAAAGCCAGTGGTATACTTTGGTACTTTCAGTGCTGCTTACAAACCTAGTCCATGCAGAGTCGTCTAGTCCTTGGCAGAACTTAATCAAGTGTCTAGGTCCCTGTGAGTTTCCTGGGGTCTTTTCAGCCATAAAGAGATGGAGCCCTTTGATCTTGAATCTGCCTTGAACCTTATTTGTTCATGATCAGCTTCTAAAGCTTGTGGTTAGATCTATGGATCTTACTTACATTGCTACTGGAAAAACTCCCTTGCTATGATGAAGCTGGGCCTGGCAGGGCCCTATCAGAGCAGTGTCCAATAGTCTACTGCTAATAGCTACTTTGATATGTACAAAGCTGAACGACAGGCGCAGGTAATTTGTGCACTGAGCTATCATTAATATTTTAGGAGATTATTGACCATGGCATATGGTAAACTCCTATTTATATACATTTTGTGTGAATTTATGTCTGATTGTACGCCTCCAATCCCTTTGGGCCATGTTTCAATATCTCCAATGTCTGGAAGCTATTGATAGATGGTAAGTTAAAAAAATAGTTCTTCAGTTCAATGAAGACTTTTGGCCCATAGCTGCAAAATGTTAGACGACCTACTGGAATTAATGGCCAAAACCAACTTCACCTTTACATCTCATGTCCTATACATAACCCACCAAGAGGTTTAATGTACACTTTTTTGCAACTAAATACGTTTTTTCAGTTGACCATCAAGACTAAGGTTCTGACTGAGACAGTTTCAACACAGCCATGTTGTTGTATTTAATTAAGCTTAAGGTACATGACTTGACCAGTTTTTGGATATTTGTTGTTATTTTCATGGCATTCCCATTCAGTCTATGGAAATCCCTTAAGCCCAGCTCCAGAACATGTCATCTATTGCTATTTTATATGTTTTTTTTTTATTTTTCTTGTACAGAGACAAAACTAAAATAAAAAAGATTGAGCTTGTGCTGGGCTTCATACTAACAGAGCAAAGGTATCCTCTTCTTGGGGTTGAGTCTAATCTAAGTAACACATGCACAAACTGTATCTCCCACTGCATCTCTTCCCTAAAAGTTGATCTAATTTTGCTTCTAAGGTGAAGGACTACACATAAAGCTCCAAGGGACACTTCGCCTAACACGCGCTGGTTGATCACACAAAATCGAATTCTCCACCGAGTGTAGATTGTTCCGTCTAGAAATATTAATGATATTGTGTTTAGTCATAGACCAGTCGTCATCATGACACACACTCATTTTTTTATCTATTTCTTTGCTGCCAAATTCCTTGTACATTATGTATTTATTGAATGTCTCCAGGTTTTAATGGAAGCCAGTTACCATAAATTGAAACAAAATGGCCATATTCATTGAAATACCAAATATTGGTGATCTGCATTTGCATTCAGTGTTCTTTTGTAAGAAATATTTTTATATTCAAGTAAACTGTTACATATGCTCAGATATATTAACTTGTTAACCTATTTTCAGAGTTTGTGGTTTATATAATCCTTGGTTTATTTTTTAACTTATTAAAATGTAGATTATAAACCTTGGCTAATTTTGATGCTTGTGGTATGAAATGTTTTCACATGCATTTTTTCGCATATTCACAATCTCAAATGAAAGCATATTGTGCACAAATGTATATTAATGGGTTTTCATATTAAATATAAAGTATTTTATTACATTATTTTATTGACTTTTTTTCCTGTGCCATGTGATCATATATGAGCAGTCATTCTGTAACAGGCTCCAAACACTTTGTCTTGTTAATGTTTTGAGTTTGAGATCTGTGAAAACATAATTTGTACATGTCAGAAATATGTCATAACTATGCAAGAGTTGGCATTCTTCGGTGCGTGTATTCCACAGCACCGCTGCATTAAAGCGGAGTTACCACCACAATTTTCACTATCCTGCTGTTAGGTTCTTGTCCCTGGGGTATACTCTGCTGTGTGAACCCCCCCCCCCCGATTGTCCACACAACTTGCCTTTCTGATGTTCCGAAAGCACACGCTCAGGCCCTTATCCAATCAGCACTTTATGCCATGATGGTAAAGAACACCTTCACTTTCCATGTTTCATTGTTGCTTGCCTACTCATCAAGAATCACATTGATATTCTTTTGCCACAGGTTCAGGACCCTCCACTTCAACTATATTGAAATTGTTCAGAACAGTACATTTGGCCTTTATATTCCCAGTTGTGGAGGTGTAGGCCTAATGTGGACCAAAATTAATTTTAAAATACACAGCTGGGATATATACATTTAAGATTTAAAATTGACCTAGACATTTTGGGAAACTGTGGTGCCATGTAAGGTCCAAATCTTCAAGGGCTCTAACCCACCTATTCCTGCTGCCTGTGAGCCCCAAATTTAGTAGATTATATAATCAGAATCTGTTTATTTTGCAATGAATTTAGATTGTATATACTAGGAATTTTATGTGACAAGAGACAACAAACAATTCTAGGAGGGTGGGATATGATTTACAATAGCAAAAACAACAATTACAGTACTACTGATCTAATTTTATTCAGATAGTTAGGTCAATAAATGTAAACATGTCCAAGTGGGCTGATGTGCAGTGGCGGCATTGTAATTGGCTCTTAGATCATATCTTTGTCTCCATTCAGTCGCCTCTACCGGCACCTCGAAGGCAGTCTATTGATATGATGGCTGGGATGTATTGGGCCACTGATTATTATGGTTGTTCTTGACTACGTCCTCATCCTCTTGACTACGGCTTTTCTATGGAAGGTAAGGTAGAGCTTATGTGTTTTTTTTTTTTTTTTTTTTACTTTTTCTTGTTTGGGTGCATTCCGGTACCGTGTTGTGATTGAAGTACACATGATGGATTTAATGGATGGATTACTTGAATTAGAGGATTGCAGAAGGCAAAGAGTACTTTCTGTGATCTTTGCTAGAAAGTCAATGTGTCTATTTGAGGTCTTTCGAGAGTCAAATCCCCAAAATGTGGTGCTCTCACCCTTGCAACTTTGTTACATTGATGCCTAGAGAAAGGAGCTTTCTTTGCAGTACTAAGGATTAGGTTACTCGGTTTGCCAACCTCTTGACGATTTATTGTAGTTTATGAGCCCGACAATGGTTGTGCCATCCACAATTTTAAGAATTTTGATGATTCCTCAGTGGAGACACAGTTATTGGTGTACAGTGGAACAGTAAGGGAGACAGACCATATACATGAGGAGTGCCACTGATCCTGAATCGTGCACTAGAACTGATGTTGCCAATTTTACATGCAGAGATTGTTCAATTAGAAAACTCCACAGCCATTTACATATGCCAGGTGGGACATACATGATATGCAACTTGCTAGTAAGTGTAGATTGTTGGTACTTAACTCTGAACTGAAGTTGATGTACAATAATCTTACATAAGCACCAGACTGCATGGCTGAACCCTGCTTTGGGACTGGTATGATGATGAATCCTTTTACACATCTAGGAACAGTTTGTTCCTCTAGTAACCTGTTGGAAGATTCTTGTCAGGACCAATGCAAGCAGACTGACATCAGGACGTTGTATTACTAGATGATTCCTCCGAATTTGTGCATCACAAAATCCGCAGGCTACCTGGATTGACTACTTTAAAAGCAGTTTAGTTCACCTACTAGGTGCTTGCTGGGTTTTGCTATTAAAGCGGAACTTCAGAAACACCCCTGCCACCCATCCTGGTGCTGAGGCAGTATGGGGGGTTACAAAGAATAAAACCCTTAGCTTATCCAGGGGCCTGCACCGATGCTCCAGATCCTGGGCGCTGCAATCTTCAGACTAAGACACAGAACCATGTCCCCCAGCTCTGTGAGCACGTCCACCCGGCCCATTCAAGTGTGTGGACCCATGGGAAAGCCGTGGGATGGCTTTTTTTCTTTGTAACCCTCCCCCGTCCTGCCTCAGCACCAGGGTAGAGTGGCAGGAGGTAGAGGGGTTATATTGTAACTGAAGTTCCACTATATAGCTTGTGACCCCCTTCCAAGCAGACCTGGAGTGTTTTTTTTTCGACATTGTGTTCCTGAGTCCCCTAGATTTTGTTCCCTTCTCTGTGTGCCATTTCTTTGCATTTGCTGAGAGTTCTCTGATGCCGCTTGTAGACCAAGGTTATTGCCTCTAAAGCTGCTTCTGATATTGATCTATTAGTCACAAATTGGTAATATATATTAATAATTCAGAAGGTGAATATTTCTGTAATGCAGGGCTCACTGACGGTGTGAGAGGGTGGATTAGGTTTGTTTGGTGTGTAATGCAATGGAGAATTTAGATCTGCTTCAAACTCTCCTTACCAAATGACCTCAATAGTGAATGGTGGCAGTGTAATAGTCTGGGGAATACTTTTGTTGTATTCTCTGGGCTCACTCATCTCATCATGTGGACACTCTATGAGTTTGGATAAGAATTCTTGTGGATTATATACATCCATACATGTTGATTTCCTTCCCAGGGCAGGAAAGCTATTACGGTAAGAAAATGCAATTTTGTGTCACATGACTCGAGAATGTTCAACATTCCCGAAACATATGCGCCCACCTTCATTGCTTTGCCTGCTCTATCCATCCCCCCCCCCCCGCACCCTCCAGAAGCTCTATGATGCACTGCAGTCAGCTGCTGTCTGTGCTGCAAACGATGATTACTTTGGATTTTATCTGGGGCTCAAAATAGCGGGACAGGCTTTATTAATCGGGGAGACACAAATAATAAGCTGAATTATGAATTTTGGACATTTTCATGGTTTTTCTGTGTTGGTGGGAGATGTGACAGCTGGGGTTGGAGGGAGAGACCCATGTTAGACGGTTTAGGGGGATTAAAGGGATCTAAAAGCTCTCAATTAAAGACACAAGGCAGATAATTATTTCATAACAAACAAAGTATTGCATGGGGCATACAAGCCAAGGGTAATGGAATTTTTTCCCAGAATCCTTAATGCATTTGTAAATTTTTGTTTTGTAAAGGTAATGCCAGGATAATTTTGATATTATTGTGCTTAGGACAGTTTTCACATTTCTAAGCTTTAGGTGGTCTGTGGTTTTATTTTCTGGTTCATATAAAATACCAAAATGGAATGTATGGTTGTTTTTTGCCAGATACCTCCTCTTGTGTGCCCCTCTGGTCAACAAAAACAGAGAGGACTATAGTGAGAGTGACTGGGTCATGGGAAACCCTCCTTTCTCTGTGACCTGCACCCTTTGACTTTGTTTCTTTGCCCTCTATTGTCTTTTTCACTTAATTAATTGCTCATCATCTTTTGACCATACTGCTCTGAAGAATCACAAGATTGCTTTTGACCATCTCTGTATAGACATCAAAGGTAGTCCTGAGAGCCATAGAAAGCTTACAAAGCAACTGGGAAAACACAATGTAACAAAATTACGCTTTTGGTTTTCTTTAAAGTAATTTACAGCCTAACTTAAGGGTGCAACATCAGAACCACTTAAATGCATTGTGACTGACCCACATTTTGCCCTCACACAGCAGTGAGAAAAAAGGTAGCCAGCATTGTGTGTTCTGAAATAGGTTGAGTGTTCCCGGGAGCTGAGTGTAGGGAAATTGTATTGCGCTTGGTGGCTTTCGGCTTCACGTCACATTCTATTAAATGAAAGCAGAGTTCAGCGTTGGTCTACATTGACACTGTAGTTCTTGTTCATTCCGTTTAATTTCCCATGCAGGCTTCCTAGCAAAGAGTTCCAGGCATACAAACGTTTTATGCAATATCCTTAATATGCAACTTCATCCAGCTCTAGTTTTACTGTTCATATTCAGGATAAACCAATATTGTGACGATTCAGCTTGGTTTAAACCAAATTGAATTTTATGCATTTTTTCCCGAAATTCTGCCAGCCTTATTTTTTACCAGCAGTCAGTGCCACTAGCACTGATCAGCTGTAGGGGACAAATGCTAAGTCTCCTTTTTGTTTGTTCAATCATTTTGACTGAGAGTGATAGATAATTATCACCCCATGACTGGCGGGAGTTCAGGACTGTCTAAGGGTAGGAGTACAAAGGAGACTCCCATTTAAAATGAAAAAGAAATGAAATATATATGATCAATGAGAGCAGTATGCATTTCAATGTAATTATGCGGTTTTGGCTCTTGACCAGCATGGATCATCATCAGCAGGGTCACTTACTTTTCCTGTACTCTATGCACCATTCCAACTCTTTCACCTCTTCAGTCTGTTTCTGCTTTTTTACTATTCTGCTCTACAACTCAATAGGGTAGATTCAGAGAGACAAAAAAACACTTTCATTTTTGTGTTGCTTTTTTTTTTTTTTTTTTTAAATGTTCCCGCTCTCGTATGAGTGGACGAGTGAATTTCTAAGCATGCATCGCAAGCCTTCAGTAAAGTCCTCGTCCGTTCAAATGCCAACGAGAATGTCATTTTCCAGCTTTTGATTTCCGTTTATGTTACTCATGTTACAACGTAGGCTTTAGTTTTTGCCTTTTTTCCATAGTCTCCTCCCACTAATCCTTTACGTTTCCGTTAGATTCTGTTTTCCTTTTACAATAAATAATCGTCCAGACGAAAATCCTTACGATCTTACGCCTGCGCACTACAAACTTAACTCATTAATGTGCTCGCCTACATATTTGGTTCACTACATTTTGCTACAATGCTTATCTAATTCACTTCGCAGTCCAATTCTTCTTGCATTTCCCACCCCTAAAACTTACCTAATCACTTCGCGGTCAGTATATTCTTGCATTTCCCACCCCTAAAACTTACCCAAATCACTTCGCGTTCTCATTCTTCTTGCATTTCCCACCCCTAAAACTTACCTAAATCACTTCGCGGTCAGTATATTCTTGCATTTCCCACCCCTAAAACTTACCCAAATCACTTTGCAGTCTCATTCTTCTTGCATTTCCCACCCCTAAAACTTACCTAAATCACTCCGCGGTCAGTATATTCTTGCATTTCCCACCCCTAAAACTTACCTAAATCACTTCGCGGTCAGTATATTCTTGCATTTCCCACCCCTAAAACTTACCCAAATCACTTTGCAGTCTCATTCTTCTTGCATTTCCCACCCCTAAAACTTACCTAAATCACTCCGCGGTCAGTATATTCTTGCATTTCCCACCCCTAAAACTTACCTAAATCACTTCGCGGTCCTGCAAATATTCATCTCTAAATAATTATTGCCCCATTCGTTTTGTGGTAACCAACCCTTAATGAATGTATTTAGAAAAGGAAATGACACAAACAGGTTTTTGGTTTTTTTTTTTTAATCAGAAATGCCACTTTACGTTGGGCTTTTTTAAAAATATTTGTTAGAAAAATTTAACTTTTTTAAAATAAAAATTAACATTTCTCCATTTTTAAAATGTTTTAAACATTAAAAAAAATTAAAAACTATATATATTCTTCTTCATCTGTGGTCCCCAACAAGTCGCGCAGCTCCTGCATCTCGGCCACCTATGAAAGGACCCTGGCACTCATTTGTGCCACTCTGGCACATGTGGTCCCTGTATAAAAAAGAAAAACATGTATTTTCCAACAAATAATGTATTTCTCAGCTGTGGATGGAATTATTATTAGGTTGCATGCTAACTCATGAGGCCATATGTAATTATGCTAAGGAATTAATCAAAGGAAGAGGGCATATGTCATTATGCTAAGTAATTAAAGGAAGAGGGCATATGTCATTATGCTAATGATTTAATCAAAGGAAGAGGGCATATGTCATTATGCTAAGGACTTAATCAAAGGAAGCGGGCATGTGTCATTATGCTAAGGAATTAATCAAAGGAAGAGGGCATATGTCATTATGCTAAGGAATTAATCAAAGAAAGAGGGCATATGTCATTATGCTAATGCCATTGACTATGGCTTTAGGTATGTTGGTGATCATGTCAATTCCCACATACTCAAAATAATGACATTACAACTTACTTTGTTGGTGGCCAAGGTCTGCTTCCGGGACCACCCTCCGTTCTGGGACCTGCCACTGCTGGGAAGTTGAGGCTGTAGAGACATGTCAAATAGGGTCACTTATAATGTCTGAGTCAACAGTAAGCAAATGACAATTTGAATGTGTGTGTGACATCACCCACCTTCTCCATGTGCCTCCTGGGCCTGATCTGCTGCAGTCCCTGCTCCAGATCGTTCACCTGCTACAGAATCATCTAGAAAAAGAGATTAAGGGAATCAGCTTTGCTTTTAATAGCATGTATGTGTGTGTGGTTACATTGAGTCACATACCAGAGGCTAATGGCGCCGTCGCTTGGTACAACTCCCTGCCCACGCCGTGACGCCCCTCCTCTGTAGAAAGGTCCAGGGGCTGGTCGGAGGCCGCTACAGAGGAGGGGTAGGAACGTCGCCCTGGAGATCCACCACCTTCACTTTCTGCTGCAGGTTCATGCAGCACTGGTCGGCCTGTGCGCCTCCGGGTGCGTCGGTTTCGGTACTCCATTTCCAACACTAGAAAAGCAAATCATTTATAAATAAAGGCCTACCTTCTGTATTAGTTACATCTAGCATGCAATCGCTATGTACTTACTTGGGAAATGGAGCCCGAAAAATCGCCGCACCCAGGGCATGTGTAGTCGCTTCAGGTCCGACCAATGCTGCATGATCTGTGTATGAGTGAAGATGGTGTCCGTCTCCTGCTGGATCCGGGAAACGATCTCCAGGGCGACGTTCCTCTTCTCAAATGAGTTGGGCAGGTAGTCGTACCTGCGCTGAAGCATCGTCTAAAAAACACAAAATAGAAATAGTTGTGCATTTTTCTGCTTGTTGTATTGACCACAATGCCCTAAATTTGCAAACCTCTATTTTCCAGATTACAAACTGGCGGAGGCTTCCCAACAAAATTAGAGTATACACGAGCTGAGGAGATGGTGCTGGCATTGATACACCCCGTCGCATTAGAGGGCCTCTATGGCAGATGGGACACGGACATCCCTACCATTCCTGCAGGTTAGTAATGTTAGTTTGTATGTGAAATGTTTTAAACGTGTGAAATGAGGCTCACAGGCAGATATGAACACATGCCCCTAGGTAGTGGCTTTGAGGGGAGGTTTCAGTTTTAGCTGGGTGTTTAATGTCTGCAGAATGGTCATTTTACATTTTTGCAGGCCATACACGACCTTGGACAGTAGTTATGGTCACTATTAAAGTCTTTATCTTAGCAAAGCACTTCCTGTTATGTAATTCTAGTCAATCATATGTAATTCTAGTCAATCTAGTCAATCATGGTCTAAAATACTTGATCTGGGGTCACGGAAAGGTCTACATAGGAAGAATGCCCACCAGCATACTCTGGAGACAAATGCTATTTGCAAGCTGAATGTGGGCCCCTAATGGCCCTTTAGGGATGTGTTAAGCCTCATAACATGCAGTACATGCATGTTTGGACTATTTAAGGTGACCAATGTGTATGTACGGGGCGAGGCATACATATAACAGATACTGACATTCATAGTGAAGGACACCTTGTCCCGCTGTCGGAGTTTGCATTCCTGCTTGGCCACGTGTTTTTAAAGCATATGTAGTAATCCAGATCATCAATGGATTTTTTGGTGTTTACGTGCCTTTTTATTTTAAACACAGCCCAGCATCAAGCCTCAGCAAGTGTGGAAGCCTCATCCAGTTTGACCACGCCTTCCACTTCCGTGCTGCCTAGGAGCCAGGAACAGATATATACTGTAAGTGGACTTTGATGAAACTGCTGATGCATGTGAATGCACATGACTCATTTTCTTAACAAATATATTTAGGGCCAAAACTGAACCTTTTATTCTCAGTGTGCCACACACCCCGCTTCCCCTTTAATTCTTACGATTGGGTTACTCACCGCCAGGTGATGCAGTTTCAGAGAGGAAGTCTTGTAACGAGCCCCCTTCCGGCCCATATATACCTGGTACCTCCCACTTAACACCAGTGTTTTTCTCTCTGCATGGCGACAAGACAGAAGAAAGAAGTCTCCTGCTTGCAGGTAGCCGGGGTCTTGCCCCGGCACCCCCTTTTGGGTCTATTTCTGCCCAGTTTGATTGTTTGTTACCTACGGGGTTATTGGAAGCCTCCCAGCCCAGGCTGCTCACTGGGCAAATGGTAGATGGCACTATAGGTGCCTAGGAGCTTATCTCCTCCGCTCGACCTCACGCGTGGGGCAATGCGGCTATCCGGCATGATGATCCGGATTTGGGATGCCCCTGTCCCGAGGTTCCCCTTGGCCCCCTTTCTCTCCCGTTACGGCCCCTTCTCCCTTCACTGGGGGGGGGGGGGGGTTGGGGGATGTATATATGCATGTGGTGTTTTTTACTTGTGTATTAACCATTGACAGTTTCAGGTCAGCGCACGCGGCCTGACCTGCTAACACTTTTTATTGTGTGTACAGGTGTTTCCCCCCCCCCCCACACTGATCGAGGGCGACAGGGCGCCCTCTCTGCTGCGGCACCGCCATTGTGCGGGCCGCGCTGTTGGCAGTTTCAGGCATGGCCTGAACTGCCAGGGTGGTTTTAGGCTCCGCTCTCGGATGCGGCCGCCATTGGCGGGCCGCGCTGTTGGCAGTTCCAGGCGCACGGCCTGAAGCTGCCAGGGTTGTTCTCCCCACCCCTCCCACTAACCGAGGGCGTTGGGGCGCCCTCTCGGTATGCGGCACCGCCATTTGGCGGGCCGCACTGTTTGAATCAAGGGGGGCGGGGCCCGGATGACGCGATGAGGGGGCGTGGCCTGAGCGGCTTGACTCGCAGCTCGGCCCCGCCGCACTTCCTCCTTCTAATTAGGAGTCAGGTGCGGGGGACTAAGCTGCAGGAAGTGGATTTCAGACTCTGCTGCTGGCCTTTGCTCTTCAGCCTTGTGCAGGTAAGCAGCCTCACCTCATGTGGGGCTGTTTTGTTTATACTTGGATTGTTTTCAACTTGTTTGAAGTCATATTGGCTGGCCTCTTAAAGCGCTTTGGGGTGTTTTTGCAATGTGTTGGTGTATGCTGCTTTCTGTATGAGTGTTGTACTGCATGCTGCCCCTTTTTTCTGGGGATCTTACTGTTGTCTCTTTCCCCACAGATCCTGCGATCCCCTCACTGCAGTGGCTTCCTGGTTCTGTTATACCTGGCTAGTCTTATTACTCTAAATTGGGATATATTAAAAAAAAAAAAAAAAAAGGGGATAATTATAATTTAAATCCTCCCTTCCCGGGACATTAATTTAAAGGGGCATCCCGGGTGGCTTTATGCCTAAAACCCACGGTTGTTGCGAATACCATAAAATCACCATATGGAGGCTTCCGACAATACCGGAAATGGCTCTTCGGGGCCATCTAGGCTGTGTGGGGGTTGTGGGACTCCGCTCCCAGGCTATGATGTTATATTATGCATTCCTTGTGCAAAGCAGAATATTGTGCGTCAGTCCGTCGCTCCGGCTTCTGGCTCCTCGCAACTTCCATCATCTCCTACCCCCCCCCCTCCCTGTTCCGGACCCCGTGTGACATTTTCAAAAGTGGGGATTCGCAATCCGAGGTGTGTGCGCGATTGACCAACCTCGAGAAGATAGTTTCCGCCAAAGTAGGTCAGAAGGCTACAGCGAAGCGGAAACACCTTTCTCCGGCAGCTCCTGCTTCGGAGGATGAGAGGTGCGAAGCTGTGGATTGGTCCGATTATTCCCTGGACGAGGAGGTCGGATGAGCCTGCAGACCAGCTTGAGATCGATGCTGTTGGCGATCTGGCTGCTGTCCCTTGACACCCCCTCCATTTTGGCTCAAATGTTTGAAATTTTGAATTTAGATCCGCCTGAGGCAGTCGCCCTGCCAAAGGGTGAGTTGTTTGGTGTGCCTCAGCCGCGTTTGGTGTTTCCCAGGCAACAACACTTTGAGAGGGTTGTGCTTAAGGAATGGGAACATCACGCGCAACTGGCTGAAATCCCTTCTAGTTGGGATAAGCGCTATCCTTTTGCGGTGGAATTGGTGAAGCTTTGGTCAGTTCCCCCTGACGTCGATACCCCTGTGTTAGGGCTATCTAGCACGGCTGTGGTACAGTCTTCTGAGACCACTGCCATTAAGGATGGTGAGGATCGTCGGATTGACCTGTATGCTCGCCATGGTTTTATCAGTGCCGGATCGACGATGCGGCCGGTGTGTGCTTCGGCGCTTCTTCTATTGGCAGTTAGGTCCATTATTCAGGATCTATGTTCAGATCTTGATCCCGCTTGTGATGAGTTTAGTGCTCTTAAGCAGTGTGAGTCATTTATTTCCTTTGTCCTGACCGCTCAGGACGATGCTCTGGCAATGAGTAGCAGGACAGCGGCATTGCTGGTGGCTATTCGTCGGTCAGTGTGGCTGCGCCAGTGGTCGGCGGACTTGGTCTCTAAAAAGGTGCTCACAGCACTTCCTTTTTTGGGTTTGCGACTGGTGATAACATTGATTCAGTTGCAAAAGGTGGTAAATTGCCTCAACGCAAGAGGCCTCGTCGTCCCTTTCGGGGTGCAAGTGCCTTTAGACCTTCCTTTCGGGGATTTAGAGCAGGTAGGAGGGTTTCCTTTCCCGCTACCAGAGGTGCAGGTTGGACCCGGGGGAGGGGCCGTGGCCGTCCCGCTCAGTCCTGGGGCGCCAAGCTCAAACCTGCTGGTAAGCCCGCTCAGCAATGAGGGGCCTCCCTCACCCGTGCGGGGGGGGGGGGGGGCGATTGCGACACTTCTCCCAGGTTTGGGACCAGGAGGTTCCGGACAGATGGATCCACGAGGTGGTGTCGTCCGGTTACAAACTTGAGTTCAAGTCTCGCCCTCCTTCACGGTTCTTTCGGTCTCGGGTGCCCATCGATCCTTTGGCCGCACAGGGGCTCCTGGCGTCGATAAGGAATCTTTTAGAAATGGCGGTCATCCGGCCGGTACCGCGCTTAGAGATGGGCCTCGGTTTCTACTCCAATCTTTTCGCAGTCCCCAAAAAGGACGGGTCGGTTCGTCCCGTCCTGGACCTGAAATTACTCAACAGGTTCATCTGTATTCGGAAGTTTTGCATGGAAACTTTGTGTACGGCCATCGGTTCTCTTCGGCAGGGGGACTTCATGACGTCCATAGACATCAAGGATGCTTATCTTCATGTTCCCATCTGCCAGGCTCATCAACGTTTTCTTCGATTCGTGATGAAAGATCAGCATCGTTTGGCCTTACCTCGGCCCCAAGAGTGTTCACCAAGGTGCTGGCAGGGGTGATGGCCATTTTCAGATCTCGGGGCATTCGTGTCGTACCTTATCTGGACGACCTTCTCATCATGGCTCCGTCCCTCAATCAATCAGAGACAGACACCAGGATGGTGGTCTCCACGCTGGAAAGCTTTGGTTGGGTGATCAACTTTCCCAAGTTCTCCCTCGCTCCGGCCAGGGTGGTGTCCTTTCTGGGGATGCAGTTGGACTCTTGTCAACACAGGGTGTTTCTCCCTCAGTCCAAAATTTATCTGATTCAGGAGTTGGCTCGGGTCCTACTTTCCAATCCTCGGCCGTCCATCCGTGTGGGGATGAGGCTGGTAGGGTTGATGGTTGCCTTGTTCGAGGCAGTGCCTTTCGCTCAATTTCACACGAGGACGCTGCAGCTTCATCTGTTGGCGTCCTGGGACCGGCGGCCTCGGTTGCTGGATCGGCCCTTCCAGTTGTCCTCCCGGGTCCGGCAGTCCCTCCAATGGTGGTTGGTCTCGGCCAATCTCGTGAAGGGCAGGTCTTTCCTGACCCCTCTTTGGGAAATTGTCACCACGGACGCCAGTCTTTCGGGATGGGGGGGATTCTGGAAGGAGCTTCAGTTCCAGGGGCAGTGGGGACCTCAAGAGGCCCACTTACCCATCAATATTCTGGAACTGAGAGCCATCCGTCGGGTTCTTGCCCTTCTGACTCAACACGTTCTGGGCCTTCCGGTCCAGGTTCATTCAGACAACCGAACAGCGGTTGCTTACATCAATCATCAGGGAGGGACTCGCAGTCCGGGTGCTCTCAGGGAGGTGTCCCTGATCCTGACCTGGGCGGAGGCCCATGTTCCTTGTCTCTCGGCGGTGTACATTCCAGGGGTGGAAAACCAGGAAGCGGACCGGTTGAGCAGGGGCTTGTCCCGTCTGGGAGAATGGGCTCTCCATTCTCAGGTTTTTCGCTCACTGTGTCTCCGGTGGGGGACGCCGGAGGTGGACCTGTTTGCCTCTCGTCACAATTGCAGGCTCCCGAACTTCGTGTCGCTCTCCCAGGATCCCTTGCCTCTGGCAGTGGATGCCATGTCCCTGAGCTGGGGGGATCTGGGGTTTCTGTACCTGTTTCCTTCGATACCCATGCTGGGCAGGGTGGTTCGGAAGCTGGCTCTGGAAAGGGTGTCCGCCATTCTCGTGGCCCCAAGGTGGCCAAGGCGAGTATGGTTCGCAGACATCGTTCGGCTGGTAGTGGACCAGTTCGTTCTGCCTCTAAGGCCCGATCTGCTCACTCAGGGTCGGTTGTGTTACCCCAATTTACTAACGCTGGGTTTGACGGCCTGGCTGCTGAAACCTCCATCTTGAAGGAGGAGGGTCTTTCTGACTCGGTCGTTAAGGTCTGATCAGTGCCCGGAAGAGGTCTTCTTTTATCATCTACTATAGGACTTGGAAAGCCTATATCGCTTGGTGTGAGATTAGATCCTTGTAGGGTCTTTTCGGTCTCCAGGATTCTGGAGTTTTTACAATCTGGCCTGGACTCTGGTCTTCAGCTAAGTACGTTGAAAGGGCAAGTTTCTGCCTTATCTATCTTTTTTCAGAAGCGTTTTGCGCTTCATCCTTTAGTTAAAACTTTTTCCCAGGGGGTTACGCATGTGCAGCCCCCCAGGAAACCATTACTCCCTGTTTGGGATTTGAATTTGGTTCTTTCTGCTCTTCAGGCTCCTCCTTTTGAGCCTTTGCAAGATATTGCTTTGTCTACCCTGACTCAGAAGATTGTCTTCTTGGTAGCTATCACTTCGGTCCGGCGTGTCTCAGAGTTGGCGGCCTTGTCTATTCAGGCGCCCTACTTTGAGAGGCATCAGGATAAAGTGGTCTTTCGGTTTAAACCAGACTTTCTTCCAAAGGTTGTTTCTGCTTTTCATTTGATTCAGGATATTGTTCTTCCCTCCTTGTGTCCTAATCCTAAGAATGACAAAGAGAGGGTTTTGCATTGTTTGGATGTAGTACGCTGTGTTAAGTACTATTTGATTATTACGTCTCCTTTTCGTAAAACGGATGCCTTTTTTGTTGTGCCCTGTGGGCCTAAGAAGGGTTTGGCACCGGCCAAATCTTCCATTAGCAAATGGATACATCAGGCCGTTATTGCGGCCTATTCTGCTAAGGGGAAAGTTCCCCCTTTTCGTATCACTGCTCATTCTACTCGCGCCGTTGGAGCGTCTTCGGCTTTTCAGCACCAAGCTTCTGTTGAACAAGTTTGTAAGGCCTTCTTCTAAGTTTTACAAAGTTGATGTGCGGGCCTCAGCGGATGCTGTTTTTGGCCGCAAAGTTCTGCAGACTGCAGTCATTTAAGTTATGCTTCATTTTTGCCTTCGGATACCCATCCCTTGTGGACACTGCTTTTGGATGTCCCAATCGTAAGAATTAAAGGGGAAGCGGGGTGTGTGTGAATAATACCATTTTGTGTGTACTCACCTGAAAAATGGATATTGTCAGTGTGCCACACACCCCGCTTCACCCCGCCCTTTTCGGTATCCCGGATCCTTTATATGGTGAAGCTTTTCTTTATTTTGAGGTTACCTTCAGATTACTGGTACCTTTGTCTTTCTGCTTTTTAAATCACTGGTGTTAAGTGGGAGGTACCAGGTATATATGGGCCGGAAGGGGGCTCGTTACAAGACTTCCTCTCTGCAACTGCGTTACCTGGCGGTGAGTAACCCAATCGTAAGAATTAAAGGGGAAGCGGGGTGTGTGGCACACTGACAATATCCATTTTTCAGGTGAGTACTCACAAAATGGTATTTTTGCACATGTCCCAACAGACCCACACACTGATGGAGGAAATCCAGAAGATGGAGCAGGATGCCAGCTTGATGGGACCTTCAGAATTGACCCCCTGGAACCTAATCTTCCACTGTCCCAACATGCTACTACACCAAATCCTCTGCAGCAGAGTGAAGCTGGATGCATGCTGCCAGCCCATCGTGAGCAGCAGGCTGAGAAAGTCCCCAGTGGTAGCTCTGCTGCAGAGGATTTGCCGAGCACATCTGCAACTCTTGCTCGCCCTAGAGGTCCAGCATCTGCAGGCGCTCAAACCCACGAGTCAGCGTGGCGCCATGACAGCCGTTTTTTTCGAACCACAGAGCAGCTTACTGCACAATTAGGGACATTAAATAATACATTCACTACCATGCTGACTGAATTTAGGATGAGCAACAGCCACATGGCCACCTTAAATTATAATTTCACTGCCATGCTTGAGAAAGTTAGAACAAGCAATAGACACATGTTGGAACAGTGGCAGATTATGAATGCCACACATGCCCAGGTGATGGGACACCTCCAAGGCCCACCACCAGGGTTTTATGGGCAACATCCATTTTAACAGCTATTTGACCTGTATCTGCTCCACATCTTTCCTCTACATCCCCACTGTATTGACCTGTCTGGTGAGCGCTACCAAGATTGCCTTTTTTATGGCTTTGCCTGTATGATTTTGAATGTCGCCCATATAGCTCATTAGAGTGCTGAGATACCCCACTAGCCAATGCCTGAGCTAAAGCCTCACTGAAGCTGCCACTCAAGCTGCCATGCTGCAGGCTTGGGCCTAATGAAATTGTGTCTGGCTCATCCTGTTTGTTGGCAAGATTGGGGGACATTCTGGGCTGGGAAACTACTACCTTGAACCATGGCAAAGATTGGACTGGACTTGTATTTGGACTGGGGGTTATAGTTTGGGTGGGCCACTAACTTACAGGCATGGATGTGGCATAGGTATGGCTGCTTTCCACCTGTGGCTGTGGCAAATGTGGCCAAGCAGGAGAGGGTGTGTATGTGGCCTTATGTATTACTGGCCAAATATTCTCATGCAAATGGTTGCTCCTTATGTATGTTTATTTTATTGGTTATTGAAACTTCGGGCTGGCGTACTCCTGAATGTGGCCACTTGCTAGGTGCCAGGAGTCGGCACCAATGTATATTTCTGTTTTACTATGTATGTACATGAAGTCTGCGAGTGCCCTTCAACCCCAAATTTTCATATTTCAATAAAATGTATTGAATGTGACCTTAGCTGTTGTTGACTAAGTTGATGCATTAATGTTTGGGTTCTTTTGAGATTACTGAAGGTTTTTCTAAACAAACATGCAAAATAAAAATGCATGAGGCTCAGATCATGTGTCAATATTTTAGCAATTAATTCATTACTATTTTTTACAAAAAAAATACAAAAGCCTTCACAAAGGCAAATAAAAGTAAGAATAAACAATTACATGCAACAAACAAACACATGAAAACCAAATTAGGCAAAATGGGTGCTTATCAAATTGGCCCAAACAGCTTGGCCAGAGGCACTAGGTGTGCCACGGTAGTTCTCATCTGGGTCCTGGCCTGGGTGGACAGGGGGGCAGATCCACATACCGGGGGACACGCTGCATTATGGCAAAGTTGTGTAGCGCACAGCAGGCCAGTATGATATCGATGACCTTGTTGGGGTCATACTGGAGTGCCCCCCGTTATGGTCCAAACACCGGAAGCGTGTTTTTAACAGGCAAAGGACCTCTCCACAACAGCCCAGGTCTTGCGGCGCGCCTGATTGTAGGCGTCCTGGGCCACATTCTGTGGCCGAAGGACAGGCGTCATCAGTCAGGGAAGTAGCGGATAGCCGGAATCCCCTGAAAGAATAATAAAATACTTACATAAATTACACATTCAAAACAAAAATTTATGGACAAGCAGTCGTTCACCCTGACTAAGAGCCTATCTTATATTTTAGCCACACCCTGTACATACAGATTGCTCACCTAAAAAAACAGCCTAACAGCATCTACTGCATGTTCTGCGCCTTTAAACATCAAAGATGGCGGCTAAGGGCAAATCAGGCAGGCTGGCTGCAAACAGGAATTGGCTTAGGACTGTGCTGCTCAGCATTCTGGGATGTGTTACCTTTTCAGGACCCCAGATCTGCTTTGTCTGAGCAAAGCACAGCTCTAACCCGCCCCCTGCACAGCTCTATCCCGCTCTCCTCTCCTCAGTAAGTGTCATGCATCTGAGCAAAGATGGCGCCCACCCTATCATAAAGTAAAGAACAGATTTGCAGCCGAGTGTGGGAAAGAATAATAAGTAAGTTACTAGAAACTAGAAATATATTATTTTGAAATGCTGGGAAATCAGTTTTTAAGGGTTTGTGCTTTGCTAAAGATCATGGTTAAGGTCCAGTTTAACATGTCATCAAGGGGTAAAAACAGCCATAGGTTCAGACATGGGTCATCAACTATATTCATAGGCATAGATTGAAAAGTGAATGACGTACTTTGCGGAAACTTACCAAGGAGCCATCCACCTGAGAATTCTCCAGACTCAAACCGACGGTATAATCCAGATCTTCGCAAGATGTATGCGTCATGGGATGAGCGAGCAAGCACACTAAGGAACCGCCTGTCCGGGGCTACCACTGCTTGGACATTCAGTGAGTGGCCCATTTTGCGGTTCCTGGAAAAATAGAAAAAAAATTGGCAAGGTAAACTATTCACTATCACTAACACTAACTCCTAACACCCTCAAAAAAACATGTTGGACAATACAAATAAAACTAAGTACATAAGTAGTTTTTTTTTTTTTTTTTTTTTTATAAAAGTATATGTATGTTGGATCAAATAAAGATTCGAATGACTAATTAAGGTCCACATGAAAATGTTTGCCTAAGGCCGACATTGCTGAAACTATACACGGTCAAATGGATCACAGGGACAATTTACAAGGAGGGATTAAACTATACACGGTCAAATGGGGCACAGGGACACTTGAGAAGGAGGGATTAAGATATACACTGTAAGCTGTTTCACAGGGACAATTTACAAGGAGGGATTAAGATATACACTGTAAGCTGTTTCACAGGGACAATTTACAAGGAGGGATTAAGATATACACTGTAAGCTGTTTCACAGGGACAATTTACAAGGAGGGATTAATAGATAGTTACAATACAGTTTGTCTAAACTATATAACAAAATGACCGATTGAACTTACCTATAGATGTACTCGTCGGCTGCAGGAGGGACCAATGCAATGTGGGTGCAATCAATCGCACCCATGACATTGGGCATGTCGGCGATATTATAAAAAGCTAACTTAAGCGCGTTCCAGGCTACCATGTCGTCCGGAAATGAAATATATTTCTGACTAATGGTAGCCATGTCATCCAAAAACTTGGATAGTGCGCGGCTCAGCGTAGGCTGGGACATCACCATGGAGAGGGCACCCAGTCTCTGGAACGAGCCGTTCGCCAAAAATTGCAGGCAGCCAAGCATCTTGGTCATACCTGAAATTGCTTGATGGTCCCCTAAGTGGATCGCAAATGAAACAATTTTATAGGGTGGTGGTCCCTCGGCAATCAGCTCTCTGAATGAGACGCAAGCCCATACCAATAACGTAAGTTATCTGAACGAACGCAAAATATCAGATTTTGATGGGAAAATTATCCGAACTAACGCAAATGATCCGATTTAGTTTTGTTCATTGAAAGCGCATATACGCATTGCCGGGAATGAACATACAAATGGAAAAACCAAAAAAAATTACAAACACACTCAAAAACATGAACAGCTATGAAAGTCCAGACGAATGGGTCTCTGAATCAAGCCTAATGTCCCCACCAACTCTGACCCTGTTTCATAATCTTCTTCCCCCCCCAACTCTAATAATGATTGGTTCCTGTGTTTTCCCCTCTGCCTCTTGCCCTTTGCCCTTCTACCTGCATGTGGGTAATATTTGTTTCCTGATCATTTTTGTTCTCTTTCTATCCCATTAATGCTGTATCCCCTTTTTTTCTCTGCCCCTCCCTTTTAAAACTTCTGACGTGTGAAAAAGCCTTTGGCCCCCATGGGTTGCACATCACTTGCAAACATTCCTATACACACAAAATTAGACCATCCTGCCATGGTGAACGCCTCTAAATCACACTTACTCTACTAGATAAGATGGAAAAGTGCTTTTATTAGGCCACCCTAAACAGTGACAGACGGCATAACAAATGTTTTGTACCAACAAGGGGTTAGGAGCCTGGTGTGCAACAGCCACGCAGTATTTCATTTGGGAGCTTGTCCACCACCTCATCATCTCTGGAGCATGTGGCTTTATTAATTGAGATAGAATGGGTTTGCTGGACACTGCCTTCCTTCTGTAGGAGGGGGTGTGTTTGCGCCAGGATACTATGGGGCCCATTCTCAGAAACTGATTCTGATCCAAGGAGGCCACATCAGCTGCTGCTAGTTCTTGTTTATTTAGACTGTACAAGGGCTTTAAGGCTTTTTATTGGGGGGCTGGATTATGTATATAAAGTAGACCAAAACCTGGGATTTTGCCCCGGGCATTCCGATTTGGGCTATGTGAAACCCCCCTGATCGCTGGTAAAATTTTCATGGCCGATCCAGTAGCGCATGTGCAGGAACACAGCCAATCGGCAGGTTTGGCTCACTTTGGCTTCCCTTAGCCGACTAGAGGTCTCATCGGCTAAGGGCCGAATGGAGCCGAACATGCCACCAGCTGCATCCCTGCTAGCCTCTAGCTGGGGGGGTGTGCCCACGCTGGAAATTCTCAAGTATTTACTGTGGGCATGCGTCTAGCTTAAAAAATAGTGTAGCCGCAGCCCATGCATGTGCTGTTGGATCATGGATCAGGTAGGTTTTACCGGGGATTCGGGGGGTTTCATAGTGGGAGATCCCAAATCTGGATACACTAGGGCAGTGTTCCCCAACCCTCTCCTCCATAGCCACCAACAGATCAGGTTTTGCAGATCCAACATAGATGCACAAGTAAAGTTATTAGCTCTCAGACAGAGCTATAGAGCCAGCTATGTGGAGATCCACAAAACCTGGCCTGTAGGCGGCTCTCAAGGAGAGGGTGGGGGAACACTACCCTAGGAAGTGCGAATCGGTCTATAAGACTGCAGGGTTGCTTTTGGTCCACTTTAAAGGTCAAGTTCACTTTGGTGGACACAAACCTCAGATCAAGACTGCCATACCAGTAGTAGGCTCCCAGCTCTTCTATGGCTCCTGTCACTCTGCCAAGGGCCCTTGGTGTTTTAGCTTGGCCACAAGGATGTGTGGAGTACTTGACCATTCTGACCACCACACTAACTTTCCTTTTGAGTTATCAATAAAGTTTTAACTGCATGGGCTCTATGTTTTTGACTGTGTCTAGACTTACCCATGACAGTTACAGGCTTCAGTGCATCAGGTGCAAGGTGCAAGATCCATATTGGAATGAATAGGTTGGTTAGGCTAGAGTTTAATTGGAAAAAGAAAATGATGAAATACTGTAGTTGCCAAGAAAAAATAACTATGCCTTAGGTGGTTGGTTTTGTGTGTGTGTGTGTGTGTGTGTGTGTGTGTGTGTGTATATATATATATATATATATATATATATATATATATATATATATTATATTATATATATTGTACACATACTGTGCCTTGAAAAGTTATTCATACCTTTTGAACTTTTCTCTTTGAACATTACTTGCTGCATTAAGTTTGTGGCTGTATTTGTAAAGTGCAAAGAAAAAGCATAGTACTGCTGTCAAAGATAGAGATGAGCGAACTTTTGAAAAGTTCGATTCGGCCGATTCGCCGAATTTCACAAAGAAATTCGGGTTCGGCCGAAACGAACTTTTACGAAGTTCCCCATCAAAAATGCAGGCATGGTGGGAGCGGGCCGGCCGGTTCCGCCCTCAGATGACAGCTGAGAGCGGCGCTGGCCTCCACGCTCCGGACCTGCAGGTAAGTGTTTGCTTTTTTTTTTAAATGCCGGCATGGTGGGAGCCGGCCGGCCCACTCCCACCATGCCGGCAAAAATGCTTTTTTTTTTTTTTTTTTTTTTTTTTAAATGCCGGCATGGTGGGAGTGGGCCGGCCGGCATTTTTTTTTTTTTAATTTCAGGAAAAATTGGAACGGCACGAACCACAAAATATTCGGGTTCATGCCGAATATTTCCTGAAATTCGGAGCGAATTCTGGTTCGTCCGAACCGGTTCGCTCATCTCTAGTCAAATACATAAGGGCTGATTCGCCCACATGTGAGAATTTTGTGAGAATCGTAATTGTTTTCGTTGGTGCAATTTATCAAATACATAAGGGCTGATTCGCCCACATGTGAGAATTTTGTGAGAATCGTAATTGTTTTCGTTGGTGCAATTTATCATAATTTTTAGCTGTGCAAATTTTGAAAACATTTGTACAGTTAAAACTGTTGCTGAATTGGCCGAGGAAAATAATTTTTTTTCATGAGATAAAATATTTTCATGGTCCTGAATCAGCCCTATAGGGAGTGTTTTGTCCATGACTCTACTCTTAGCATACTGTAGCAAGTCTGTTAAAACAGCAAGGCATGGGTAAAGACCAGGTCCAAGATCTACAAGTAAGATGCTACACAGTTAAATGGGTGGTAAAGTATGTTTTAGTGTTCAAATTATTGTGAATATTCAGTTTTTCGATCACCTCGAGACAATTAAAAATAAAATAACAAGCGACATTATAATATTGCTTATAGGTAACAGGAATCCATACATTTTTTGATGTGTATATGACAACAATAAAGTATCAGTCATATTGTGTCTGCCACACTGTTTGACTAAACGAAGCACCGGGTTGCTCTTATTTTTTTGCCACACTTCCTTTTCAAGAACTATATAGTCAGCCAGTTATATGTACTTATCTGTCTGTCATCCATCAGTGTAAATATTTAGCTCATCAGTGTATGTGAACACAACAGACCTGTCTTTTGCCATGAGCTTGTCATATGGCCCCTAATTATACAGGATAAGTCAAGCGTCCAGGACTTAAGATTCTGCAGACTATTGGCTTTCATAATTCAATATCCTAATTGGCCCTGACACTGGTATCAGCCTAATAGGGTCATCTGTAGTAGGACTAATTGGCATGGGTCTCTTCTAAACAGTTCCATAGCTTGTAGAACTGTAGAATCTATACACATTACTCCTATCAAAGTCTGTCCACCATATATGTGTACTTTTAACGTCTTATTTTTCTCAGTTCAGCAACATTGTCTAAGTCTTGTCATAGGGCTGCTCTATGTTCAGAGAAGGATTATGGAAATCTGATTAGGGCTGAGCTGTGAGATGAAGTTCCTACCTCAGGAGAGAATGCTTTCCTTTCATGGAATGCCTCCTATAGACATTGCTTTGCTCATGGAGATCCACGCAATGCTATAATTTATCAAAATACAAGGTAAGGGCCCATTTTCTTACTCATACATTGCTTATTATTTGAAAATTTAAATTGTATATGCTCTAGTCTTATAGAAGACACAAGGACCTCAGCTGATAGGATCAGGACAAAGTGACAGGTAGAAAAAACGGCCAGAAAATAACTACAATATTTTTAGTTAATTTCCTAATAGAAAAGTCAAATATAAATCTATTTAGTCATTAGAAACATAGAAGGTTGACGGCCGAAGGAGACCATATGGTCCATCTAATCTGCCCTTATGTATATACTGTATGTACTCCTTATTTTAGGATAGATGTGTGCTTATCCCAGGCATTTTTAAATTCAGTGACTTTCGAAGTTTGTTCCAAGCATCTACTACTCTGTACTTCTGCAAAATAATATTTTCTAACTGTGCTCCCTAACTTCCCTCCGACTAGTTTCAGGTTGTGCCCCTTGTTCTATCATTAATTTTTTTTCCTTAAAAACACTTTCCTCCTGAACGGTATTCAATTAGAGCCAATTTAGAAAACCCAACATAATGGGGCTTTACTGTACATTACAGGGCTGTGTAGTTGACATGAATGGTGTGATTGGTCATTTTAGTGTGGCCAAATTGTAGGAATGTAGTATATTTTTCATATTTTTCCAGCTTGGACTAAAACCTTTGCCTGGAACACTCCTTTGACCATAGTAATTTCCATGCATTTCCCACATGGTGCAGATCTGAATAGTAAAGTAAATATTGAATGACAGCAGCCATATTTGTTAAAATATCTATAGCATAAGTACTGTAAACATTCAACAGCCTAAATTTACCCTAAAGTGGCTCTGCACAAAAAATACAGCAACAAAATCCAAAACCCTATGGTGCCTGCAGTATGTCTGACCTTTACTGCATGTCCCGCAGAGGTAGGATTAAAAAATATATCTACCTGTTTCCTATATATAAAATTGTCAAGAGCTTCACATATTTAAATTTTTATAATACATGTTTACATACAATCTAATAAACAGCCAACTGTGTGATACTATTAAAATGTGCCTAAGCAATATTAAGGGATTGTAAAATGTTAATGTGCCAGTTCTTCTTAGTCCTAAAACTGCTACAACTGGTTCCGCGGAACCAGTGAGAGCCTGCTGAATCTCTCCCCTGATGTCCTATGTCCTGGGTTGCCAGGCAAATGTTGGGGCTCTCTACTTTGGGGACTAGGGACACCCATATAATGCACAAATTGTAAATATAGTATTGGGGTCTATCACTTTTGTAAATAAAAGATGGCAGCTTCCCAAGCTGCTACATGTATTGTACGCTTAAAGCTAGAGCTCTGCACAATAGGCAACTAATTGTTAGGATCCACTGGCAGCTTGGCGAGTAAACTTTTTACTACTACTGCTACCTGGTCTACAAACTTGAATGTCATCCATCCATTTAGGCTTACTTTAGTTGACTTCCTTATGATGATAAAGTTTAGCTAAAATAACTAATTTCTCTTTCATTCACTGGAGGGTCACAGCAACCACTCTCATGTCTAACTCAGCCTATTGAAAGACTGGACAATATGACATAAGCCCCGCTCTGCTGCTATATCCTATCCTTTGAGAGCCTCCAGTTTTTTTTTAACGAATTGTGCAAAAAGATGTTACAATTACGGTATAACCTGTGATTTGTTTTATTTTTGGGGCTGCATGCAGGGTGATTCTGGCAATACTTTATGGATTTGCGTTAGGGGTTAACACTCAGGTGCAAATTTAATGGACTAAACATGAAGTATAGGGGAGGTTTCAGCACCAGGTGTAAAAAGTTCTCTTTGGAATAAAAACTACACTCTAAGCCCAATTGAGCTCTATGTTGTGTTCTGTGTATACTTGGTTGTCTGTGGTTAATTTGAAAAGCTTAAAGTGGTCCTTCACCCTGAATAAGAGCCTATCTTATATGTTTCCCCCGCCCTGTACATACAGATTGCTCACATTAAAAATCATCCTACTGTAAGAATCTTACCTGTTTCCCCTTCCTCTGTCCCATGGCGCGTCCTCCCGACGGCATCCGGCTCCGGTCTTCCGGCGGCCGCCTCCGCTCACCGCTCTGAGGCTTCGGGCTCCTCCGCCTCTTCTGTGGCTGTGGTGGCGGCTGGGCTTGGCGGCGTCTCTGGGAGCCCTTCCGCGTCAGCAGGCGGCTCCTCCGCCTTTTCGGCCGGCGCGGTGTCTTCCCTCCCGGCGGGGAGCGCGCCCGGCCAGTCACGTGCTCGCGCACGCGAGCTTGTTCTGTTTATGCCCCCCCCGGCGGTGCTGCTCTCAGCAAGTTTAAATTGCCCAATCGGTCCTCTTCCTGGGTGGGGATGAACCCAGGGACTGGACAGCCCGACTGGCTGTTCCTATAGGGAGATAGGTTCTAAGTTGCACCAATCACCACTATTCCCCCCAATCACCCTTCCAGTTCCACCAATCACTCGTTCCCTTTTCCCATTGGCCAGTTCCCCTTTAAGTATGTTCTTGTCCGGTCCACCAGTGCCCGTTATAGCCTTTGATAGCTAGGGTGTGCTTTTGGATCCTGTTAGTGTTTATTATCCGGCTTCGTTATTGACCATCCTTGTCTGCTGCCCGCACCGACCACCTGCCCGTCTGACCACGTCTTTGTCTAGTCCCTTTGATACCGCGCTTTGGTGACCTCCCGGCTTTGACCCCTGCCTGTTTTGACCATCTTCCGTCTGACCCCTTGGATACCGTACCCTGCGACCACTTGGCTTTGACCCCGGCTCGTCTTGACCATTCTAGCCTACTGGCTCTATGTTTCGGACTCAGCCCGCCTGAACTATCAACTTGGGATACCCTGCTGTTCATCCATCTTCACCTTAAGCCAGCAATCTTTGCGCCAAATAAGTCCTGGGGGCAACCGAGTCTGGAGAGGCATAACCCACGTCTCCAGCAAACGGGGGCTTGTCTAAAGGCAGAAGAGGCGGTGGAGATTGGGGATTGCTTGGCTTAGGAAAGAAGGATGTCCGGCGATCCCTTACACCTACCTCCATCTACTACATGTTATGAGCCTTTAAACATCCAAGATGGCAGCTCATGAAACGTCAGGCAGCCTGCAAACAGGAAGTGTCTGACTGACTGTGCTGCTCTGCATTCTGGGATTGCTGACCTTTTCCTGACCCCAGCTCTGCTCTGTCTGAGCAAAGCACAGCTATAACCCCGCCCCCTGTACTTTATCCCACTCTCCTCCCCTCAGTAAGGGTGATGCTACTGAGTCAAGATGGAGGCGCCCGTATCCTAAAGTCCTGAACAGAGTTGCAGCCCAGTGTGGGAAAGAATAATAAGTGACTAAAAATGTAAAATATATTAACTTTAGATGCTGGGGAATAGTTTTTTAAGGGTTTGGGCTTCTCAATAAATCATGGTGAAGGTCCGGTTTAAGGGGGTGGAAAGAGACAAATGATCATCTCCTCCCGGGCAAGCTATTTTGATGTCAGAATGCTGTGGCCTATATATAATAATATGCCCTCAATCTGGGTAGATGGCAGTGTCAGTATGGCAACCACTCAAGGCCATGAAGCAAGTCAGATTTTGTAGTGGTCAGAGAAGGGACTTCTAGAATACTGTGTGACATTCCTAAATAGAGGGGACATTTAGGGAGAGATTCATGTTAGGCTAAATAAAGTGGGCAAAAACAGACCAACCCTGCAAATTATCTGAGATTACTTACATGGCTTTCCCTACTGTTAAGAATCATGGGTAAATCTGGTTTGCCTACTTCCTTGGGTGGGGCTTAGGGTTCATATTTATTACATTATAATTAGGGCAGAGTTTATTGCCCTAGTGTTTCTAGTCTTTTGGTTGGTATAGAGAGCCTACATGATGCAGCAACACAATTTCAGACACAGACACAGAAGTGCAGGCTGCCTTGAAATAATAGAAGAAATAGAAGCATTTACTAATGTTTGTCTATATAATATGTGAAAGGACTGTATACGGTTCAGGAGGGGAGTATTTTAAAGAACACTAGTCAAGGAAAAGAACAGGAGGAATGTCAGATGCCTGGAACAAACTTCCATCGGAGGCGAGTAAATCTAATCCCTTCTTGCTTTAAAAGTGCCACGTGGCCTGTTGCCTACTTATTTTGGTATTATTTAGAATGAATCAACCCCCTTTGGGGTCCTTTTGTCACTGGTGGGTACTTGGTGTAAAAAGAACTACTGTTCTACAACATCAAAATACAAATTTCTTTCTACTAAGCGTTTGGTTGTAAGTAGATTTACAAAAAGAACTGGCCATTGCGCACTATATCTACTAGTTATATAGAGACTATGGAATAGATAACCCAGTAGCAGGGGGTTTCTTGGAGGATCTCACACTTACCCTTCAATAGAGCTACAAAAAAACTTTTTGCTGTGATAGTCAAACCTGTTGCAAATACTACCTATTATAGGCCAAAAACCATTGCAGAAGGATTACACCATGATATCACCAAGAATATAATCCCAGGGATGGGCAATTGAAACCAACAAATCAATCATACAAATATATCTAACCTTAAATTACCCCCCCCCAAAAAAATATATGGATATGACAACACACAATATATTACAAACAAGGTGTACAAAGCCTCTAAATGATGGATCAAATGCAATAAAGTGCTGAAACAAAATACTTTCCCAGGGATATAGCCTACCTTGTTTCATGGAAACCTGTTTGGCTATGGACTTTTATGTTAAAACATTAGGCAAGATGTCATCTTATTAAACAGTATTTAGGCATATTTATGTGGAAGAGTGGCGTTTAGTATGGAGCTGCAACCTGGTCAGGAGGCTAGTCTGACAGAACAAAGGTTAAAGGGTTTTGGTGTGCTTGAGGGGGGTTCACCAAGGGTGTAGACCTTGGTTTTTCCCTCTCACACTTTTCCACAGGTGCGCTACTTGTTTAGAACCCCGAGAAGGATGGTATCTCAATGAGTATGTGATTCCTCCTTCTCTTCTTCTAATGCAAACAATTAATATAGGCTGCAAGATTGTTAATGAACAAAGGCTGCTGCCAGTTTGGCACAAAATTGCAAAGTATTGGCTCAGGAAAGTATGTTGAGACACTTACCCGCCTGGCCCGGGGGTGCAAGACCTGCCCTGGGCCACTGAGTGTGATGCGCTGAGTGATGAAACGTTGCACTGCTTGTGGAGCATCTGGAGGTTGGTTGCTTCTTTAATAAATTCCAGTCGGATAAAATAAATCCAAAGCTTTATTAATAGGAAAAATGGGGGGTAAATCCAAAAGGGTAGGAGTTAAAATAAGGGGTCAGGCAGTCCGTGCTTAGTGCTGCCTAGAGGGTTACTCCTCACTGTAAAAGAGTCCTCAATGGCGCTAATGAAAAGCGTTGTGCTTCTCTGCGAATGCAGTGTAGCGTCCTTTAGAAGGTAGATGCGGCTGAGTCCATGCCGTATTGCGGTAAGAAAGGGGTACTCTGTACTGGTTGCCGATGTTGAAGCAGCTGCTGGAGCGGTCCGGGTCAGGGAAGGTTCGTTCCGTGCTGCTACTGTAGTGTCTTCACCAATTAAGTGTGCTGCTGCGGCTTCTGGCGGGGTCCGACACGCGTTTCGTTGTTTAACGTTTTCAAGGTCCCTGGTGTGCCTGCACAGCTTATTCCCTTTTATAGTGGTGGCGGGCAGAGAGGATTCTGGGTGATGTAGTTTTCAAGTGTAGTTCATTGAATATGCACCTGCTTGTCTTCTCTGAGCTCGCTGCGCTGTTTATAAGCTGAAGGCATGACAAAGAAGAAAGGGCAGTTTCTTTGCAAAATAAATGATGTTGCATGTAAATAAAAGATACGTATATATGTAGGGAATATTTATGTAAAAAATTACAATGTCAAGTAAAATAAAAGTATCCATAAAAATTCTAAATAGAGTATTATCAATGAATGTTGGTTAAAATAAATATGAAATAATGAATATATAGATGCGAGAAAGTATTTAGTTAAATAAAGAGGATGCAAAGTATTAATAGTTATAATAAAAACACAATTAAGCTAAGAATGGGGATGGGTAGAGAGCATTAATTAATAGGACAGTTAAGTAAAAGAGTGAAGTCTTAATAGGAACAAATAAATAAATAGAAGACGGCAAATATATCGAAGTATATGTATGTAAATGTATAAACTAATAAAGTAATTGAATGGTACTTTGCAGGTCTGAATAAAATAAATGAAAGGTTAATGTATATGTATAAAGATGCAGATTGGAAGTGGACCTGATGCGGGAGACTGTGTTAGTAAAAGGGAATGATGATTTATTTGTTTTCAAGAAAACAGTTCAGGTCTATTTCAATATTCAGTCCAGTAGGCTCTAACGAATTTAGATCAAAAATCCATCTTGTCTCTCTTTTAGATAATTCGTTTTGGATATCCGCACCTCTCCAATTAAGCTGTATTTTTTCCAGTATCCAATATTGTATACTTTTTGGGTCTCCATTATGTGTTGAAGCAAAGTGGGCTGAGACACTATGTGTTGGTAGTCTTCTCTTGATATTCCTCATGTGCTCTGATAACCTTGTTTTGAAAGGTCTTTTTGTGCGCCCAACATATATCAAACCACATGGGCATTGCAGACAGTATATCACACCTGATGTGTTACAGGTGGTACTGTCCCTAAGTTTGTACGTTGTGCCGGAGGAAGGATTAATGAATTCTGTGCGTCTTCTAGGAAAAGTGGTATTGTTAACCGTTATTTTGCAAGCAATGCAGTCCCTGCATCTGTGGAAGCCTGGAAGGCATGTCGTAGATGCTTTTCGTTCTGGAGGGTTGATGTGGCTACTTGTCAGTTGTTGCGCTAGTGATGGAGGTTTGCGGTATATAAATCTTGGTTTTGTCCCAATGATTTTTCTTAAGGTGGGATCTGTTTCCAATATTGTCCAGTGCTTGCTGATGACTTTCTCTATATCCCTATAATCTTTGTTAAACTTCGTGATGAAAGGCACTCTTCCATTATGGAATTGGTTGTATTTTTGGGGTGGTTGATTGAGTTATTTTCGGAATTGTTTTTCTTGGTTTCGTCATTGACTTCTTTAACTGTTTGATTGAGAGATTCTTCAGTGTATCCTTTTTCCATAAATCTTGTTTTGATCTGTTTTGATTGTTCTTGGAAGGCCTTGTCATCTGAGCAATTTCGTCTAATCCTCTTCAGCTGTCCTTTGGGAATGTTTTTGATCCATAACGGATGGTGGCAACTGTCCACAGGTATGTAACTATTGCGATCGGTTTCCTTAAAATGTGTTTTGGTTTTAATTATGTTGTTCTCTTTGTATACTGTAATATCTAGGAAGTGGATTTCCTGTTCCGCTATTTCATATGTGAAGGAAATGTTCCACTCTTCTGAGTTTAGTGATTTCAAAAAGGTTTCCAAGTTTTCTCTTGTGCCGTTCCATAGCAGGAAACAATCGTCGATATATCTCTTATAGTATATCAGTTCTTGCGGGTATCTTGTGGCCAGTACTTTATCTTCCCAAAGAGCCATGAAAAGATTGGCGACACTGGGGGCAAACTTGCCCCCCATCGCTACGCCGATTCGCTGGAAAAAATTGGTTCTCAAACCAAAAGTAATTGTGTCTTAAAGAAAAGTCCAGACATTCAATTAGAAATGAAATCTGTATCTGAGGGAATTTGTTATATTTTTCCAAGAAAAATTGTACAGCCTCCAGTCCTTTATGGTGGGGTATGTTTGTATAGAGGGAGCTGACGTCTGCAGTGGCCATAATGTATTCTGGATGGGATTTGAATTTGTCCAGATCTTTAAGGAAATTTCCTGAGTCTTTCAGGTAGGATGATGTCTTGATTACTAATGGCTGTAAAAAAGAATCTATGTATTCCCCCAATCTGCTAGTCAATGAACCAATGCCACTAACGATGGGTCTGCCCGGTGGATTGGTTTTATTTTTGTGAATCTTTGGGAGATGGTAAAGTGTTGGTATTCTTGGTGATTGGAGTTTGAGATAATTGTATTCTTTTTTATTTAGAATTCCCAGGCTTTTTCCTTTATCTAGTAAGGCAAATAACTTCAGATGGTATTCTCTCGTTGGATCAGTTTTTAGTACTTCATAGGTGAGGTCATTGGATAGTAGATTGTTTGTTTCCTGAATATATTTATCCTTATCTAGTATCACCAGGCCTCCACCTTTATCTGCTGGTTTTATCACAATGTTATTCTTTTGTTTGATGGATTTGATTAATCGTTTTTCTTCTTTTTGCCTATATTTGGTTCTTCTATTCGCTTTAATTTCTAAGGCTTTGAGGTCTTTGATGACTAAGTCCTTGAACACATTTATTACTCCGCCTGATGTCTGAGGATTGAAGGTGGAGTTATTTTTGCATGTGCTGTGTGTTACAGAGTGTGGTTGTGGGGATGGAGTTTGTGCTTCTCCATTGCCGGGGTCTTTTTCTTCGTCAGTAGGAGATAATCTTTGTTGGTGTGCGTTTTGGTTTTGTTTTTTGGTATTTAGGCATGTTTTGGGTTTACAAAATATCTGATCATCCTAAATAGTTTAAATTGCCTATTAGCATTATAATTGTGTCAATAGGTGGTTAAGGAAGAGCCACGGGGATTTAACTTGTAACAAAAATAAACTAAAAAGGCAAGACAAGTCAATGACTCCCCCGCTAGTCTCTACAATACACAGAGAAATAAATCTGGAAAATGTACCCTGGAAATCGCCAAACATCCTTAAAAAGAGATTTTTCAATGTGGCAAGACAAATTCTGACAAATCATTTCCCCGAAGAGCTATCCACTGCCTTTAAACTTGCCCTGTTGTTTACATGCGATGGTTATTTATATCAACCTGACATTGTTGGCATTCTAAAAGGCAAGTGCAGAATGTTCCTGAACCTGTTTAGTTTATTTCCAAAGCCACATGTTTTCCCTATCCTCATCTTGTGATCTTTCTGCTTGTTGATGACTATTCACTGACCCATGGGGGTGCCAGGTAGTGGGAACATTTTCTTCCTGCATGAAAAACAGACCCTGTGGAATGGAGCTAAAAGCTAAATATGGCTAAGAAACAAATGTAGGCGGAAGAAGAAACATTTTAACAGTAACTCAACTATGTAGTGGTCAGTGGAGTAAAGTTAGGCGATTCATGGCATGTTTCACCCCTCATACCAATGTCTTCTACATTTCTGTGTGCCTACTAAAAGTATTTACTTGTTTAGGGGGTTTGTGGTTAAAAGGACATTTACCTTTGTTGTAAAAAGCCTTTTGTCACTCAATTTGACTTTCATCTAATGATTGTGTATCAAAATACTCACCTGATTGCGGCTCCGCATGCTTGTAATCTCAAAACAGACATCAGGTATTTTAACTCCCCCCGGGGGCATCCCAAAACAGCCTTCTGTAGCACTATGCCTTGCATTTGCACACCTGCCAGGTAAGCCCAGTTGGTCACCAGGGGTTCGCAGGATACTGCTTCATAGCCCAAGAATGAGTGTGACTAGTAACATCAAGGTTCAGGCCTTCAGAGGCGTAACTAAATGTGACTTGATACAATTATGTGACATGTGAGTACCAATCTGATAAACGAGGTGGAGAAGCAACAATGGGTCCGATACGATCACTACTTCTACACCCCCTGTAGTTAACCCCTGCCTCCTATTGATCTTTAAATGGAGATGCATTCCCAATCAGGATGGCCCGAGGAGAGGGCTAAATGTATCTAAAGTCACTTTTAATCTAGGTCTGCTTTGAACCACAAATGACCTCTAACACACCAAAGACCACCACTACAGTGTAGGTAACCTTGAGTTCTTGGAAAGCCAATCTGTGGACATGCAGTGTATGTAGCCCTAACACTGTCTGTTGCACTGAACAACATTACAGTTATGTAGCCACAGTACCTTTTTAAAAGCTCATGTTAAACCAGGTGCATTTTTATGAGGCCAGGTGAAACATTTGCTTCTCATCCCTGTGAGAACAGGGGTGGCTGCTTGTAAGAGAATAGTTTTGGAATCACTTTTTGGAGAGCATCTAGTTTTCATTGTGATAAATCTGTGGACTGTGGACCCAGCGGGGACTAGCGTCAGCAGTGGGGACTGTTGCACTATACCTGTGCTTCTATGCAGCATTTTGTAACGCAGCGCTTACATGTCTTACAGGCTAAAGTACTTTACACTCGCACAAAATCTATGGGGAACCCCTATTGATCACTATAGTGAATGTATGGCCACCGCACAGGGGATACTCTGATTTTGGGCATTTTATGTGTGCAGAATGCAGGAAAAAATCCTGTTCCTGTTTCCTTATGGACCCTTTAATTGTGTTGAGAAATGTTATGCATGTTTCCAACCTAACACACTATTTACCATAATAAAACTGGTCCGCCAGAGCTAGCATCATTTATCAATGCAGCAGGGACACCTCGGGAATATTGGTGGACACTGGCAGGGTAGTAGTAGTAGTTCTTTTCTGATTCTCACAATCATTGAGATTTATATATATATCATTGCATTGCATATATGGATCATTGCATTGTCTCTCCAGAGTCTAGCTGCACTCTCCAACCCCCCTTGTCTTGAATCCTGTACTGGGGCTTTCATTTGTCTTGTACCCTGCATCAGGGACCATGCCCTTCATTGTTGGTGCTATTGTCTGTGTTGGACCCACAGCCCTTCCTTGTCTGTGCTGGACCCACAGCCCTTCCTTGTCTGTGCTGGACCCACAGGCCTTCCTTGTCTGTGCTGGACCCACATCCATTCCTTGTCTGTGCTGGACCCACAGCCCTTCCTTGTCTGTGCTGGACCCACAGCCCTTCCTTGTCTGTGCTGGACCCACAGCCCTTCCTTGTCTGTGCTGGACCCACAGCCCTTCCTTGTCTGTGCTGGACCCGCAGCCCTTCCTTGTCTGTGCTGGACCCGCAGCCCTTCCTTGTCTGTGCTGGACCCGCAGCCCTTCCTTGTCTGTGCTGGACCCACAGCCCTTCCTTGTCTGTGCTGGACCCACAGCCCTTCCTTGTCTGTGCTGGACCCACAGCCCTTCCTTGTCTGTGCTGGACCCACAGTCCTCCACTGTCTGAGCTTGGCCAACGGTCCTCCATTGTCTGTGCTGGGCCCACAGGCCTCTATTTTCTGTGCTGGACCCACAGCCCTCCACTGCCTGTGCTGTGCCCACAGCCCTCCATTGTCAGTGGTGTCTCTGTGCAAGGCCCACAGCCCTTCATTTTGTGCCGTCTCTGCACAGGACCCATGACCCTCTATCATTTGCACCATTGTCCACACCAGGGCCTAGACCCACCATTGTCTGCTCTGGGACCCAAGCTCCCTATTGCCTAGGACCCAGACCCTCATTTTTCTGGAACAGGGCCCAGATACACCATTGTCTTCTATGAGACCCAAAACCCATTGCCTAGGACCCAGACTCTCCATTGTCTGCACCATGGCCCAGACCATCTATTTTCTTATCTTGTTCTGTACGTTTGCCATGTGTTTCTCCTTCCCAAGTCTGCAACCATCGCAGGACTACTTGCAGACTGTGTACTTGCCACCATTTGGGGAGCTGCCTAAGACCTGGGTAGGCTACAGGCTATCCTTTGATTACCGAACCTCCCATGCCCCAGGTGTCGGTCGCTTGCCTCTTTGGTGGGGCAGCTGGGTTGTATGTCTTCCATTCTTCATGTTCCTTGTCAGCTACTCCGCTGTCCGGTCCCCAACCCATGTCCAGACTCCCGCACAGGGAAATTCCCAAACATCCCGACTAGTGATTTAGTTCACCTGGGCATGACAAGTAGAGAAGAGCGTATCGAATCTGACGAACCCGAATTCGTTACGAATTTCAGGAAAAATTTGATTAGTAACGATTCCGAATATCCCCGCGATTCGATCACTCGAATCGCTTCCTTAAATCTCCATTTACTACTACCCAGGCCATCTAAAATGGTGGATCCACATGTCAGGACATGTCCCATGGGGCAAGGAATCCTGGGTAGGCATCACATGCTACCTATCAGACAGACAGACAGACAGATAGATAGATACAGCGATGGAGAGATAGATAGATAGAACAAAGAACAGGAGTGAGGGACAGATAGAGAAGGAGAGAGGCTGTGACAGTGACAGAGAAAGACAGGGAAAGTTTAAAGTGTTTGTATTAGCTTTCAAGCCTATTTAGTGTTAATAGCACACCTGCCTATTTAGCTTTTCCTTTTCCTGGTGTCATTCTTTAAAAAGCGTGCTAGCATTAATATTTGAAGAGTACCTGTCTATTAACATTGTGCATTTTGTAAAGAAAGTCACTTTTTAAGCAACCTTTGCCTTCCACGGGGGGGGGGGGGGGGGCATCCCAAATACTAGCATAAATATTTAAAGAGTAACTGTCTATTAACATTGTGCATTTTGTAAAGAAAGTAACTTTTTAAGCAACCTTTGCCTTTTGCCGGGGGGGGGGGGGGGGCATCCTAAATACTAGCATAAATATTTGAAGAGTACCTGTCTATTAATATTGTGCATTTTGTAAAGAAAGTCACTTTTTAAGCAACCTTTGCCTTTCGCGGGGGGGCATCCCAAATACTAGCATAAATATTTGAAGAGTACCTGTCTGCTAACTGCTTGCATTTTGTAAAGAAAGTCACTTTTTAAGCAAACTTTGCCTTTTGCCGGGGGGGGGGGGGGCATCCCAAATACTAGCATAAATATTTGAAGAGTACCTGTCTGTTAATTCGTTGTATTTTGTAAATAAAGTCACTTTTTAAGAAACCTTTGCCTTTCGCTGGGGGGGGCATTCCAAATACTAACATAAATATTTGAAAAGTACCTGTCTGCTAACTCGTTGCATTTTGTAGAAAGTCACTTTTTAAGCAATTTTTGCCTTTCGCCTCTGATCTGCATGTCATACTTCTTTACAATATTAGTTCACTAACCCAGCATGCATCCTATGCATGTTGAAGCCAGGCAAAATGTTCTTCAACCTTATGGAGGCTCTCAGAAGCCCAGAAATAGCCGTTTTTAATAGCGATTCAAAGCAAATAAATTTGGACCGAATCAAATTATTCCTGGAAATCCGGCGAATCGGCTGAATCAAATTTTTCTAAAGTTCACTCATCTCTAATGACAAGCACCAGTTCCTGTGCTTTAAAACAAATTGCATTTATTCCTGAAGGAAACACAGAGAACATCAGCAGACATCTCCCTTCATGCAGTACTTTGGGGATTATTTCACAAGATAGGCAGGTTCCAGCCTGAGTTAAACCAAACAAGCATAGGTCCATTCTATTCAATTTATTATATATAAGCCCTTCTCACATCGTATAAATTGTCTGTTGTAGTCAACTGCTACAATATGTTAGCTGATCCCCTGACAATAGGGGTCTATAAGTTAATAGAGGGAAAATAGAAGGACTGGAACAGAAATATCTATATCTGAAATGTATAGAATGCTGAGCTGGGGCATAAGTAGGTCAATGCAGTGAATAGATGCATCAGCATCACCTCATCCCTCTATAAAATGTAATCTTATTACTTGAGATTATGCTTTATAATACAGTACACTTGTTGGCAGTGTCGGATTAAGTGTGGTGGAGGCCCCAGATACAGTATTTTTTTCCTTTAAAATAATCTAGCCAAGTAACTAATTGGTGGTTGTCTGGCATCCGCCTAGTTACTGGAACATCAGATCGAGTCCCTTGTGCGAGTTTGTGCTGCTGGGGAACTCCTGCTTTGCCATTCTGGGTGGGGGGTAGTGTAGTCGCCCCATTGGTCCAGCAGAAAACAGTTCCCTGCATTGAGCTGCCAGTGGCTGTGCTTGGTGCCTTATGTGCAGTGACAGCTCTGCACGCATCCATCACTGTAGCATTGTTTACTCCGGCTTTGCTGCTCTGGATTCTCCGTACTGCCCTGTGGTGGCTTTGACTGGGTTTGCCAAAACAAAAAGATGCTTTCCCAGGCTCGGGGGGCCCAATTTTTTTCTTCAGCCAGGTTTGGGTATTTTATCATTGAGATATTTGTTCACAAGTTCCAGGCTGTGATACACAAAGCAGATTCTCCTAGGAAATAATTCAGATACCTAAATCAAACAAACTGGACCTTCACCCGGAATAAGAGCATATCTCATATGTCCCCCCCCCCCAACCTGTACATACAGATTGCCCAAATCATCCTACTTGCATCTACTGCATTTTCTGAGACTTTAAACATCCAAGATGGCAGCCCATGGAGCCTCAGGCAGCCTGCAAACAGGAAGTGTCTTCTGACTGTGCTGCTCTGCATTCTGGGATTGCTGACCTTTGCCTGACCCCCAGCTCTGCTCTTTCTGTACAAAGCACAGCTATAACCCCCCCCCCCCCCCCTGCACTTTTGACTCTTCTCCTCAGTATGTGTGATGCTACTGAGCCAAGATGGCTCAGGTCAGTGGGGGAAAGAAAGTGATTAAAAACGTTAAATATTTTAATTTTATATGCTGGGGAATGGTTTAAAGGTTTGGGCTTTTCATTTAATAATGCTAGGTCTGGTTTAATGCATAGCAAAAAGCGGTTTTAGATCTTTGGTGTTGCTGGGGGTGTAATAAAATAAAGAACACGAATGATGATTGTTGTGCTGTATAAAGCTCACTGCAAAAAATGCCTGATTTCTAATTGTGAAAACTATTTTTGGAATATGAATGTGTATAAGGGTTTAAATATGACACAGACAGACATTTTAGAAAAAATCTTGTTTGAACCACATCATCTATGTTTTATAAAATAATTTAGTTTCTTCTTCTAGAAATAAAAGACGTAGTCATGGGCGGGGTCAATTCAGAGCCAGGTGAGAATTTTCACTCCTTTTTTAGGAAGGAAAACTGCCATTGACTTTTATTGTCCATCGGGTGTAAATTTTCACCTGGCTCTGAATCAGCCCCAAGATAGACAATGAAAGTCAATGGCAGTTTTCTCATCTGGATCTGAATCGATCCCATAGTGTTCATGCAATTTATAACTATAGTTTTTTGTAGCGTATACACATTACGTGATTATAGTATGGGGAACTATGCAATCAAAGATGATAGTATAGGTGACCTATGGGAAGCATTTGTCCTTTGGAGGGGAGGGGACTAGGGACAAGAATTAGGATTTAGCTTGCTGTGTGATGGGACATATCTGTGATATAAATCTTCATGCAGAGGTGAACATAAGAGGCTTCTTTTGAATGTCCTCCCCTTATGAATATAGAGTTTCAGGGAACCATTATAGTGGAATATAATGGTTTTACTGGCAATCTATTATGGTTAAGGATAATGGTAGAACAGGGAACACATAATGACCTCATCATAGACAGAGTTAATGGTAGCATAAGGAAACCATTATGGTATATGCAGTAATTATGGTAGTATAGGGAACCTATTATGGTCAAATGTGATGGTAGTACAGGGAACTCATTGGGGTCAAAGATGATGGTAGTAAAAGAAACCCATCGTGGCCAAAGATTATAGTAGTATATGGACCCCATTATGGTCACAAATAAAGTAGTAGGTATAAGGAATTCTTTAATTTTCACCGCTAACAGATCCAGGTTCAGGATGGTATTTCCAGGCCACATTAACAATATCGCCCCAATGACCATGAATTTAGCTTGATTTAATAAAAATGCAAAAAATACAATACAGTACAATACAGTACAGGTAAATTACTGATGTTACAGATGTTAAAAATACAGCTTGCCAAACTGGTCTTAACAACAGTTCTGATCTTGACAACAATTCTATTATGAAAGAACTGAAGCAAAACACAATTCAACTCAAATGACTAACCAAATTTGAGTGGAATTTGACTTCAAAACAACAGCACTTAAAGGGACTCTGTAAAGTGTATAAACTGTCATTACACAGCTCACCTCATCATTGCTGCTCTATCCCTTCCTT